>AP027114.1:26393436-27593436 GCA_028142955.1 Pinctada fucata
AAAGGAAGGGGGGGGGGGGGGGTGATTTTCATACATTTTCTGCTTTCTTTTCTATAACCACTCTTCAGATTGTCATGACAATTTGTAGGTATGAGGTACTCATGCATGGTACCCTACAAGTGAAATGAATTTTGTCCAGATATCCACTTTTGGATTTTTAAGGAATATTTTTTAAGATTGTACATAGGTATAATGTATGTTTTCCATGCCCAATGGACCCCATGGGGAGTGGCTTCAAACCCCGGCGGGACCCCAACAAAATTTTTTCCCTTTTTTATTAGCTCACCTGAGCCAAAGGCTCAAGTGAGCTATTGTCATAGTGTGGCGTCCGGCGTCCGTCGTCCGTCGTCCGTCGTCCGTCGTCCGTCCGTCGTAAACTTTTAACATTTTCAACTTCTTCTCAAGAACGGCTGAAGGGATTTTGATGAAACTTGGTATGCATGAAGTACTAAAGGTCCTCTACCAAGTTTGGTTCATTTCGGCTCGATCCCTTCAGGGGTGGACTCCAGGGCGGGGTCAAATAGGCCCCGGAGGGTACCCCTCTTCAAAAATCTTCTTCTCCAGTTCCACTGAATGGATTGAAAAACTAATTGTATCTATGTGATCTAGAAGGATGTATGATTCAAGTTTGTTCATTTCGTTAAAATCCGACAACTAATTTTTGACGCGTTTTTGACGTCTTTTCGGACTTAGTCAGAAATGCACATTTTTGCACTTTTTCTTTAAATAACTCAATAAGTGTATGATTTTACACACTCATTTACTACATATTTTATCATATTTAACTTACTTAATGCTTTGATATGTATTTTATGCTGAAATTTTATTTTTTTGATTTTTTATGAATTTTTTTCTTATGTAAAAAGGAAGGGGGGGGGGGGGGTGATTTTCATACATTTTCTGCTTCTTTTCTATAACCACTCTTCAGATTGTCATGAACAATTTGTAGGTATGAGGTACTCATGCATGGTACCCTACAAGTGAAAGAATTTTGTCCAGATATCCACTTTTGGATTTTTAAGGAATATTTTTTAAGATTGTACATAGGTATAATGTATGTTTTCCAATGCCCAATGGACCCCATGGGGAGTGGCTTCAAACCCCGGCGGGACCCCAACAAAATTTTTTTCCCTTTTTATTAGCTCACCTGAGCCAAAGGCTCAAGTGAGCTATTGTCATAGTGTGGCGTCCGGCGTCCGTCGTCCGTCGTCCGCTCGTCCGTCGTCCGTCCGTCGTAAACTTTTAACATTTTCAACTTCTTCTCAAGAACGGCTGAAGGGATTTTGATGAAACTTGGTATGCATGAAGTACTAAAGGTCCTCTACCAAGTTTGTTCATTTCGGCTCGATCCCTTCAGGGGTGGATCCAGGGCGGGGTCAAAATAGGCCCCGGAGGGTACCCCTCTTCAAAAATCTTCTTCTCCAGTTCCACTGAATTGGATTGAAAAACTAATTGTATCTATGTGATCTAGAAGGATGTATGATTCAAGTTTGTTCATTTCGTTAAAATCCGACAACTAATTTTTGACGCGTTTTTGACGTCTTTTTCGGACTTAGTCAGAAATGCACATTTTTGCACTTTTTCTTAAATAACTCAATAAGTGTATGAATTTTACACACTCATTTACTACATATTTATCATATTTAACTTTACTTAATGCTTTGATATGTATTTTTATGCTGAAATTTTTTTTTTTTGATTTTTTATGAATTGTTTTCTTATGTAAAAAGGAAGGGGGGGGGGGGGTGATTTTCATACATTTTCTGCTTCTTTTCTATAAACCACTCTTCAGATTGTCATGAACAATTTGTAGGTATGAGGTACTCATGCATGGTACCCTACAAGTGAAAGAATTTTGTCCAGATATCCACTTTTGGATTTTTAAGGAATATTTTTTAAGATTGTACATAGGTATAATGTATGTTTTCCATGCCCAATGGACCCCATGGGGAGTGGCTTCAAACCCCGGCGGGACCCCAACAAAATTTTTTTCCCTTTTTATTAGCTCACCTGAGCCAAAGGCTCAAGGTGAGCTATTGTCATAGTGTGGCGTCCGGCGGCGTCCGTCCGTCCGTCCGTCCGTCGTCCGTCGTCGTCCGTCGTAAACTTTTAAACATTTTTCAACTTCTTCTCAAGAACGGCTGAAGGATTTTGATGAAACTTGGTATGCATGAAGTACTAAAGGTCCTCTACCAAGTTTGTTCATTTCGGCTCGATCCCTTCAGGGGTGGATCCAGGGCGGGGTCAAATAGGCCCGGAGGGTACCCCTCTTCAAAAATTCTTCTTCTCCAGTTCCACTGAATGGATTGAAAAACTAATTGTATCTATGTGATCTAGAAGGATGTATGATTCAAGTTTGTTCATTTCGTTAAAATTCCGACAACTAATTTTTGACGCGTTTTTGACGTCTTTTCGGGACTTAGTCAGAAATGCACATTTTTGCACTTTTTCTTTAAATAACTCAATAAGTGTATGATTTTACACACTCATTTACTACATATTTATCATATTTAACTTACTTAATGCTTTGATATGTATTTTTATGCTGAAATTTTATTTTTTTGATTTTTTATGAATTTTTTTCTTATGTAAAAAAGGAAGGGGGGGTGGGGGTGATTTTCATACATTTTCTGCTTCTTTTCTTATAACCACTCTTCAGATTGTCATGACAATTTGTAGGTATGAGGTACTCATGCATGGTACCCTACAAGTGAAAGAATTTTGTCCAGATATCCACTTTTGGAATTTTTAAGGAATATTTTTTTAAGATTGTACATAGGTATAATGTATGTTTTCCATGCCCAATGGAACCCATGGGGAGTGGCTTCAAACCCCGGCGGGACCCCAACAAAATTTTTTTCCCTTTTTATTAGCTCACCTGAGCCAAAGGCTCAAGTGAGCTATTGTCATAGTGTGGCGTCCGGCGTCCGTCGTCCGTCGTCCGTCGTCCGTCCGTCGTAAAACTTTTAACATTTTCAACTTCTTCTCAAGAACGGCTGAAGGGATTTTGATGAAACTTGGTATGCATGAAGTACTAAAGGTCCTCTACCAAGTTTGTTCATTTCGGCTCGATCCCCTTCAGGGGTGGATCCAGGGCGGGGTCAAATAGGCCCCGGAGGGTACCCCTCTTCAAAAATCTTCTTCTCCAGTTCCACTGAATGGATTGAAAAACTAATTGTATCTATGTGATCTAGAAGGATGTATGATTCAAGTTTTGTTCATTTCGTTAAAATCCGACAACTAATTTTTGACGCGTTTTTGGACGTCTTTTCGGACTTAGTCAGAAATGCACATTTTTGCACTTTTTCTTTAAATAACTCAATAAGTGTATGATTTTACACACTCCTTTACTACATATTTATCATATTTAACTTACTTAATTGCTTTGATATGTATTTTATGCTGAAATTTTATTTTTTTGATTTTTTATGAATTTTTTTCCTTATGTAAAAAGGAAGGGGGGGGGGTGATTTTCATACATTTTCTGCTTCTTTTCTATAACCACTCTTCAGATTGTCATGACAATTTGTAGGTATGAGGTACTCATGCATGGTACCCTACAAGTGAAAGAATTTTGTCCAGATATCCACTTTTGGATTTTTAAGGAATATTTTTTAAGATTGTACATAGGTATAATGTATGTTTTCCATGCCCAATGGACCCATGGGGAGTGGCTTCAAACCCCGGCGGGACCCCAACAAAATTTTTTTCCCTTTTTATTAGCTCACCTGAGCCAAAGGCTCAAGTGAGCTATTGTCATAGTGTGGCGTCCGGCGTCCGTCGTCCGTCGTCCGTCGTCCGTCGTCCGTCCGTCGTAAACTTTTAACATTTTCAACTTCTTCTCAAGAACGGCTGAAGGGATTTTGATGAAACTTGGTATGCATGAAGTACTAAAGGTCCTCTACCAAGTTTGTTCATTTCGGCTCGATCCCTTCAGGGGTGGATCCAGGGCGGGGTCAAATAGGCCCCGGAGGGTACCCCTCTTCAAAAATCTTCTTCTCCAGTTCCACTGAATGGATTGAAAAACTAATTGTATCTATGTGATCTAGAAGGATGTATGATTCAAGTTTGTTCATTTCGTTAAAATCCGACAACTAATTTTTGACGCGTTTTTGACGTCTTTTCGGACTTAGTCAGAAATGCACATTTTTGCACTTTTTCTTTAAATAACTCAATAAGTGTATGATTTTACACACTCATTTACTACATATTTATCATATTTAACTTACTTAATGCTTTGATATGTATTTTATGCTGAAATTTTATTTTTTTGATTTTTTATGAATTTTTTTCTTATGTAAAAAGGAAGGGGGGGGGGGTGATTTTCATACATTTTCTGCTTCTTTTCTATAACCACTCTTCAGATTGTCATGACAATTTGTAGGTATGAGGTACTCATGCATGGTACCCTACAAGTGAAAGAATTTTGTCCAGATATCCACTTTTGGATTTTTAAGGAATATTTTTTAAGATTGTACATAGGTATAATGTATGTTTTCCATGCCCAATGGACCCATGGGGAGTGGCTTCAAACCCCGGCGGGACCCCAACAAAATTTTTTTCCCTTTTTATTAGCTCACCTGAGCCAAAGGCTCAAGTGAGCTATTGTCATAGTGTGGCGTCCGGCGTCCGTCGTCCGTCGTCCGTCGTCCGTCGTCCGTCCGTCGTAAACTTTTAACATTTTCAACTTCTTCTCAAGAACGGCTGAAGGGATTTTGATGAAACTTGGTATGCATGAAGTACTAAAGGTCCTCTACCAAGTTTGTTCATTTCGGCTCGATCCCTTCAGGGGTGGATCCAGGGCGGGGTCAAATAGGCCCCGGAGGGTACCCCTCTTCAAAAATCTTCTTCTCCAGTTCCACTGAATGGATTGAAAAACTAATTGTATCTATGTGATCTAGAAGGATGTATGATTCAAGTTTGTTCATTTCGTTAAAATCCGACAACTAATTTTTGACGCGTTTTTGACGTCTTTTCGGACTTAGTCAGAAATGCACATTTTTGCACTTTTTCTTTAAATAACTCAATAAGTGTATGATTTTACACACTCATTTACTACATATTTATCATATTTAACTTACTTAATGCTTTGATATGTATTTTATGCTGAAATTTTATTTTTTTGATTTTTTATGAATTTTTTTCTTATGTAAAAAGGAAGGGGGGGGGGGTGATTTTCATACATTTTCTGCTTCTTTTCTATAACCACTCTTCAGATTGTCATGACAATTTGTAGGTATGAGGTACTCATGCATGGTACCCTACAAGTGAAAGAATTTTGTCCAGATATCCACTTTTGGATTTTTAAGGAATATTTTTTAAGATTGTACATAGGTATAATGTATGTTTTCCATGCCCAATGGACCCATGGGGAGTGGCTTCAAACCCCGGCGGGACCCCAACAAAATTTTTTTCCCTTTTTATTAGCTCACCTGAGCCAAAGGCTCAAGTGAGCTATTGTCATAGTGTGGCGTCCGGCGTCCGTCGTCCGTCGTCCGTCGTCCGTCGTCCGTCCGTCGTAAACTTTTAACATTTTCAACTTCTTCTCAAGAACGGCTGAAGGGATTTTGATGAAACTTGGTATGCATGAAGTACTAAAGGTCCTCTACCAAGTTTGTTCATTTCGGCTCGATCCCTTCAGGGGTGGATCCAGGGCGGGGTCAAATAGGCCCCGGAGGGTACCCCTCTTCAAAAATCTTCTTCTCCAGTTCCACTGAATGGATTGAAAAACTAATTGTATCTATGTGATCTAGAAGGATGTATGATTCAAGTTTGTTCATTTCGTTAAAATCCGACAACTAATTTTTGACGCGTTTTTGACGTCTTTTCGGACTTAGTCAGAAATGCACATTTTTGCACTTTTTCTTTAAATAACTCAATAAGTGTATGATTTTACACACTCATTTACTACATATTTATCATATTTAACTTACTTAATGCTTTGATATGTATTTTATGCTGAAATTTTATTTTTTTGATTTTTTATGAATTTTTTTCTTATGTAAAAAGGAAGGGGGGGGGGGTGATTTTCATACATTTTCTGCTTCTTTTCTATAACCACTCTTCAGATTGTCATGACAATTTGTAGGTATGAGGTACTCATGCATGGTACCCTACAAGTGAAAGAATTTTGTCCAGATATCCACTTTTGGATTTTTAAGGAATATTTTTTAAGATTGTACATAGGTATAATGTATGTTTTCCATGCCCAATGGACCCATGGGGAGTGGCTTCAAACCCCGGCGGGACCCCAACAAAATTTTTTTCCCTTTTTATTAGCTCACCTGAGCCAAAGGCTCAAGTGAGCTATTGTCATAGTGTGGCGTCCGGCGTCCGTCGTCCGTCGTCCGTCGTCCGTCGTCCGTCCGTCGTAAACTTTTAACATTTTCAACTTCTTCTCAAGAACGGCTGAAGGGATTTTGATGAAACTTGGTATGCATGAAGTACTAAAGGTCCTCTACCAAGTTTGTTCATTTCGGCTCGATCCCTTCAGGGGTGGATCCAGGGCGGGGTCAAATAGGCCCCGGAGGGTACCCCTCTTCAAAAATCTTCTTCTCCAGTTCCACTGAATGGATTGAAAAACTAATTGTATCTATGTGATCTAGAAGGATGTATGATTCAAGTTTGTTCATTTCGTTAAAATCCGACAACTAATTTTTGACGCGTTTTTGACGTCTTTTCGGACTTAGTCAGAAATGCACATTTTTGCACTTTTTCTTTAAATAACTCAATAAGTGTATGATTTTACACACTCATTTACTACATATTTATCATATTTAACTTACTTAATGCTTTGATATGTATTTTATGCTGAAATTTTATTTTTTTGATTTTTTATGAATTTTTTTCTTATGTAAAAAGGAAGGGGGGGGGTGATTTTCATACATTTTCTGCTTCTTTTCTATAACCACTCTTCAGATTGTCATGACAATTTGTAGGTATGAGGTACTCATGCATGGTACCCTACAAGTGAAAGAATTTTGTCCAGATATCCACTTTTGGATTTTTAAGGAATATTTTTTAAGATTGTACATAGGTATAATGTATGTTTTCCATGCCCAATGGACCCATGGGGAGTGGCTTCAAACCCCGGCGGGACCCCAACAAAATTTTTTTCCCTTTTTATTAGCTCACCTGAGCCAAAGGCTCAAGTGAGCTATTGTCATAGTGTGGCGTCCGGCGTCCGTCGTCCGTCGTCCGTCGTCCGTCGTCCGTCCGTCGTAAACTTTTAACATTTTCAACTTCTTCTCAAGAACGGCTGAAGGGATTTTGATGAAACTTGGTATGCATGAAGTACTAAAGGTCCTCTACCAAGTTTGTTCATTTCGGCTCGATCCCTTCAGGGGTGGATCCAGGGCGGGGTCAAATAGGCCCCGGAGGGTACCCCTCTTCAAAAATCTTCTTCTCCAGTTCCACTGAATGGATTGAAAAACTAATTGTATCTATGTGATCTAGAAGGATGTATGATTCAAGTTTGTTCATTTCGTTAAAATCCGACAACTAATTTTTGACGCGTTTTTGACGTCTTTTCGGACTTAGTCAGAAATGCACATTTTTGCACTTTTTCTTTAAATAACTCAATAAGTGTATGATTTTACACACTCATTTACTACATATTTATCATATTTAACTTACTTAATGCTTTGATATGTATTTTATGCTGAAATTTTATTTTTTTGATTTTTTATGAATTTTTTTCTTATGTAAAAAGGAAGGGGGGGGGGGTGATTTTCATACATTTTCTGCTTCTTTTCTATAACCACTCTTCAGATTGTCATGACAATTTGTAGGTATGAGGTACTCATGCATGGTACCCTACAAGTGAAAGAATTTTGTCCAGATATCCACTTTTGGATTTTTAAGGAATATTTTTTAAGATTGTACATAGGTATAATGTATGTTTTCCATGCCCAATGGACCCATGGGGAGTGGCTTCAAACCCCGGCGGGACCCCAACAAAATTTTTTCCCTTTTTATTAGCTCACCTGAGCCAAAGGCTCAAGTGAGCTATTGTCATAGTGTGGCGTCCGGCGTCCGTCGTCCGTCGTCCGTCGTCCGTCGTCCGTCCGTCGTAAACTTTTAACATTTTCAACTTCTTCTCAAGAACGGCTGAAGGGATTTTGATGAAACTTGGTATGCATGAAGTACTAAAGGTCCTCTACCAAGTTTGTTCATTTCGGCTCGATCCCTTCAGGGGTGGATCCAGGGCGGGGTCAAATAGGCCCCGGAGGGTACCCCTCTTCAAAAATCTTCTTCTCCAGTTCCACTGAATGGATTGAAAAACTAATTGTATCTATGTGATCTAGAAGGATGTATGATTCAAGTTTGTTCATTTCGTTAAAATCCGACAACTAATTTTTGACGCGTTTTTGACGTCTTTTCGGACTTAGTCAGAAATGCACATTTTTGCACTTTTTCTTTAAATAACTCAATAAGTGTATGATTTTACACACTCATTTACTACATATTTATCATATTTAACTTACTTAATGCTTTGATATGTATTTTATGCTGAAATTTTATTTTTTTGATTTTTTATGAATTTTTTTCTTATGTAAAAAGGAAGGGGGGGGGGGTGATTTTCATACATTTTCTGCTTCTTTTCTATAACCACTCTTCAGATTGTCATGACAATTTGTAGGTATGAGGTACTCATGCATGGTACCCTACAAGTGAAAGAATTTTGTCCAGATATCCACTTTTGGATTTTTAAGGAATATTTTTTAAGATTGTACATAGGTATAATGTATGTTTTCCATGCCCAATGGACCCATGGGGAGTGGCTTCAAACCCCGGCGGGACCCCAACAAAATTTTTTTCCCTTTTTATTAGCTCACCTGAGCCAAAGGCTCAAGTGAGCTATTGTCATAGTGTGGCGTCCGGCGTCCGTCGTCCGTCGTCCGTCGTCCGTCGTCCGTCCGTCGTAAACTTTTAACATTTTCAACTTCTTCTCAAGAACGGCTGAAGGGATTTTGATGAAACTTGGTATGCATGAAGTACTAAAGGTCCTCTACCAAGTTTGTTCATTTCGGCTCGATCCCTTCAGGGGTGGATCCAGGGCGGGGTCAAATAGGCCCCGGAGGGTACCCCTCTTCAAAAATCTTCTTCTCCAGTTCCACTGAATGGATTGAAAAACTAATTGTATCTATGTGATCTAGAAGGATGTATGATTCAAGTTTGTTCATTTCGTTAAAATCCGACAACTAATTTTTGACGCGTTTTTGACGTCTTTTCGGACTTAGTCAGAAATGCACATTTTTGCACTTTTTCTTTAAATAACTCAATAAGTGTATGATTTTACACACTCATTTACTACATATTTATCATATTTAACTTACTTAATGCTTTGATATGTATTTTATGCTGAAATTTTATTTTTTTGATTTTTTATGAATTTTTTTCTTATGTAAAAAGGAAGGGGGGGGGGGGGTGATTTTCATACATTTTCTGCTTCTTTTCTATAACCACTCTTCAGATTGTCATGACAATTTGTAGGTATGAGGTACTCATGCATGGTACCCTACAAGTGAAAGAATTTTGTCCAGATATCCACTTTTGGATTTTTAAGGAATATTTTTTAAGATTGTACATAGGTATAATGTATGTTTTCCATGCCCAATGGACCCATGGGGAGTGGCTTCAAACCCCGGCGGGACCCCAACAAAATTTTTTTCCCTTTTTATTAGCTCACCTGAGCCAAAGGCTCAAGTGAGCTATTGTCATAGTGTGGCGTCCGGCGTCCGTCGTCCGTCGTCCGTCGTCCGTCGTCCGTCCGTCGTAAACTTTTAACATTTTCAACTTCTTCTCAAGAACGGCTGAAGGGATTTTGATGAAACTTGGTATGCATGAAGTACTAAAGGTCCTCTACCAAGTTTGTTCATTTCGGCTCGATCCCTTCAGGGGTGGATCCAGGGCGGGGTCAAATAGGCCCCGGAGGGTACCCCTCTTCAAAAATCTTCTTCTCCAGTTCCACTGAATGGATTGAAAAACTAATTGTATCTATGTGATCTAGAAGGATGTATGATTCAAGTTTGTTCATTTCGTTAAAATCCGACAACTAATTTTTGACGCGTTTTTGACGTCTTTTCGGACTTAGTCAGAAATGCACATTTTTGCACTTTTTCTTTAAATAACTCAATAAGTGTATGATTTTACACACTCATTTACTACATATTTATCATATTTAACTTACTTAATGCTTTGATATGTATTTTATGCTGAAATTTTATTTTTTTGATTTTTTATGAATTTTTTTCTTATGTAAAAAGGAAGGGGGGGGGGGTGATTTTCATACATTTTCTGCTTCTTTTCTATAACCACTCTTCAGATTGTCATGACAATTTGTAGGTATGAGGTACTCATGCATGGTACCCTACAAGTGAAAGAATTTTGTCCAGATATCCACTTTTGGATTTTTAAGGAATATTTTTTAAGATTGTACATAGGTATAATGTATGTTTTCCATGCCCAATGGACCCATGGGGAGTGGCTTCAAACCCCGGCGGGACCCCAACAAAATTTTTTTCCCTTTTTATTAGCTCACCTGAGCCAAAGGCTCAAGTGAGCTATTGTCATAGTGTGGCGTCCGGCGTCCGTCGTCCGTCGTCCGTCGTCCGTCGTCCGTCCGTCGTAAACTTTTAACATTTTCAACTTCTTCTCAAGAACGGCTGAAGGGATTTTGATGAAACTTGGTATGCATGAAGTACTAAAGGTCCTCTACCAAGTTTGTTCATTTCGGCTCGATCCCTTCAGGGGTGGATCCAGGGCGGGGTCAAATAGGCCCCGGAGGGTACCCCTCTTCAAAAATCTTCTTCTCCAGTTCCACTGAATGGATTGAAAAACTAATTGTATCTATGTGATCTAGAAGGATGTATGATTCAAGTTTGTTCATTTCGTTAAAATCCGACAACTAATTTTTGACGCGTTTTTGACGTCTTTTCGGACTTAGTCAGAAATGCACATTTTTGCACTTTTTCTTTAAATAACTCAATAAGTGTATGATTTTACACACTCATTTACTACATATTTATCATATTTAACTTACTTAATGCTTTGATATGTATTTTATGCTGAAATTTTATTTTTTTGATTTTTTATGAATTTTTTTCTTATGTAAAAAGGAAGGGGGGGGGGGTGATTTTCATACATTTTCTGCTTCTTTTCTATAACCACTCTTCAGATTGTCATGACAATTTGTAGGTATGAGGTACTCATGCATGGTACCCTACAAGTGAAAGAATTTTGTCCAGATATCCACTTTTGGATTTTTAAGGAATATTTTTTAAGATTGTACATAGGTATAATGTATGTTTTCCATGCCCAATGGACCCATGGGGAGTGGCTTCAAACCCCGGCGGGACCCCAACAAAATTTTTTTCCCTTTTTATTAGCTCACCTGAGCCAAAGGCTCAAGTGAGCTATTGTCATAGTGTGGCGTCCGGCGTCCGTCGTCCGTCGTCCGTCGTCCGTCGTCCGTCCGTCGTAAACTTTTAACATTTTCAACTTCTTCTCAAGAACGGCTGAAGGGATTTTGATGAAACTTGGTATGCATGAAGTACTAAAGGTCCTCTACCAAGTTTGTTCATTTCGGCTCGATCCCTTCAGGGGTGGATCCAGGGCGGGGTCAAATAGGCCCCGGAGGGTACCCCTCTTCAAAAATCTTCTTCTCCAGTTCCACTGAATGGATTGAAAAACTAATTGTATCTATGTGATCTAGAAGGATGTATGATTCAAGTTTGTTCATTTCGTTAAAATCCGACAACTAATTTTTGACGCGTTTTTGACGTCTTTTCGGACTTAGTCAGAAATGCACATTTTTGCACTTTTTCTTTAAATAACTCAATAAGTGTATGATTTTACACACTCATTTACTACATATTTATCATATTTAACTTACTTAATGCTTTGATATGTATTTTATGCTGAAATTTTATTTTTTTGATTTTTTATGAATTTTTTTCTTATGTAAAAAGGAAGGGGGGGGGGGTGATTTTCATACATTTTCTGCTTCTTTTCTATAACCACTCTTCAGATTGTCATGACAATTTGTAGGTATGAGGTACTCATGCATGGTACCCTACAAGTGAAAGAATTTTGTCCAGATATCCACTTTTGGATTTTTAAGGAATATTTTTTAAGATTGTACATAGGTATAATGTATGTTTTCCATGCCCAATGGACCCATGGGGAGTGGCTTCAAACCCCGGCGGGACCCCAACAAAATTTTTTTCCCTTTTTATTAGCTCACCTGAGCCAAAGGCTCAAGTGAGCTATTGTCATAGTGTGGCGTCCGGCGTCCGTCGTCCGTCGTCCGTCGTCCGTCGTCCGTCCGTCGTAAACTTTTAACATTTTCAACTTCTTCTCAAGAACGGCTGAAGGGATTTTGATGAAACTTGGTATGCATGAAGTACTAAAGGTCCTCTACCAAGTTTGTTCATTTCGGCTCGATCCCTTCAGGGGTGGATCCAGGGCGGGGTCAAATAGGCCCCGGAGGGTACCCCTCTTCAAAAATCTTCTTCTCCAGTTCCACTGAATGGATTGAAAAACTAATTGTATCTATGTGATCTAGAAGGATGTATGATTCAAGTTTGTTCATTTCGTTAAAATCCGACAACTAATTTTTGACGCGTTTTTGACGTCTTTTCGGACTTAGTCAGAAATGCACATTTTTGCACTTTTTCTTTAAATAACTCAATAAGTGTATGATTTTACACACTCATTTACTACATATTTATCATATTTAACTTACTTAATGCTTTGATATGTATTTTATGCTGAAATTTTATTTTTTTGATTTTTTATGAATTTTTTTCTTATGTAAAAAGGAAGGGGGGGGGGTGATTTTCATACATTTTCTGCTTCTTTTCTATAACCACTCTTCAGATTGTCATGACAATTTGTAGGTATGAGGTACTCATGCATGGTACCCTACAAGTGAAAGAATTTTGTCCAGATATCCACTTTTGGATTTTTAAGGAATATTTTTTAAGATTGTACATAGGTATAATGTATGTTTTCCATGCCCAATGGACCCATGGGGAGTGGCTTCAAACCCCGGCGGGACCCCAACAAAATTTTTTTCCCTTTTTATTAGCTCACCTGAGCCAAAGGCTCAAGTGAGCTATTGTCATAGTGTGGCGTCCGGCGTCCGTCGTCCGTCGTCCGTCGTCCGTCGTCCGTCCGTCGTAAACTTTTAACATTTTCAACTTCTTCTCAAGAACGGCTGAAGGGATTTTGATGAAACTTGGTATGCATGAAGTACTAAAGGTCCTCTACCAAGTTTGTTCATTTCGGCTCGATCCCTTCAGGGGTGGATCCAGGGCGGGGTCAAATAGGCCCCGGAGGGTACCCCTCTTCAAAAATCTTCTTCTCCAGTTCCACTGAATGGATTGAAAAACTAATTGTATCTATGTGATCTAGAAGGATGTATGATTCAAGTTTGTTCATTTCGTTAAAATCCGACAACTAATTTTTGACGCGTTTTTGACGTCTTTTCGGACTTAGTCAGAAATGCACATTTTTGCACTTTTTCTTTAAATAACTCAATAAGTGTATGATTTTACACACTCATTTACTACATATTTATCATATTTAACTTACTTAATGCTTTGATATGTATTTTATGCTGAAATTTTATTTTTTTGATTTTTTATGAATTTTTTTCTTATGTAAAAAGGAAGGGGGGGGGGGTGATTTTCATACATTTTCTGCTTCTTTTCTATAACCACTCTTCAGATTGTCATGACAATTTGTAGGTATGAGGTACTCATGCATGGTACCCTACAAGTGAAAGAATTTTGTCCAGATATCCACTTTTGGATTTTTAAGGAATATTTTTTAAGATTGTACATAGGTATAATGTATGTTTTCCATGCCCAATGGACCCATGGGGAGTGGCTTCAAACCCCGGCGGGACCCCAACAAATTTTTTTCCCTTTTTATTAGCTCACCTGAGCCAAAGGCTCAAGTGAGCTATTGTCATAGTGTGGCGTCCGGCGTCCGTCGTCCGTCGTCCGTCGTCCGTCGTCCGTCCGTCGTAAACTTTTAACATTTTCAACTTCTTCTCAAGAACGGCTGAAGGGATTTTGATGAAACTTGGTATGCATGAAGTACTAAAGGTCCTCTACCAAGTTTGTTCATTTCGGCTCGATCCCTTCAGGGGTGGATCCAGGGCGGGGTCAAATAGGCCCCGGAGGGTACCCCTCTTCAAAAATCTTCTTCTCCAGTTCCACTGAATGGATTGAAAAACTAATTGTATCTATGTGATCTAGAAGGATGTATGATTCAAGTTTGTTCATTTCGTTAAAATCCGACAACTAATTTTTGACGCGTTTTTGACGTCTTTTCGGACTTAGTCAGAAATGCACATTTTTGCACTTTTTCTTTAAATAACTCAATAAGTGTATGATTTTACACACTCATTTACTACATATTTATCATATTTAACTTACTTAATGCTTTGATATGTATTTTATGCTGAAATTTTATTTTTTTGATTTTTTATGAATTTTTTTCTTATGTAAAAAGGAAGGGGGGGGGGTGATTTTCATACATTTTCTGCTTCTTTTCTATAACCACTCTTCAGATTGTCATGACAATTTGTAGGTATGAGGTACTCATGCATGGTACCCTACAAGTGAAAGAATTTTGTCCAGATATCCACTTTTGGATTTTTAAGGAATATTTTTTAAGATTGTACATAGGTATAATGTATGTTTTCCATGCCCAATGGACCCATGGGGAGTGGCTTCAAACCCCGGCGGGACCCCAACAAAATTTTTTTCCCTTTTTATTAGCTCACCTGAGCCAAAGGCTCAAGTGAGCTATTGTCATAGTGTGGCGTCCGGCGTCCGTCGTCCGTCGTCCGTCGTCCGTCGTCCGTCCGTCGTAAACTTTTAACATTTTCAACTTCTTCTCAAGAACGGCTGAAGGGATTTTGATGAAACTTGGTATGCATGAAGTACTAAAGGTCCTCTACCAAGTTTGTTCATTTCGGCTCGATCCCTTCAGGGGTGGATCCAGGGCGGGGTCAAATAGGCCCCGGAGGGTACCCCTCTTCAAAAATCTTCTTCTCCAGTTCCACTGAATGGATTGAAAAACTAATTGTATCTATGTGATCTAGAAGGATGTATGATTCAAGTTTGTTCATTTCGTTAAAATCCGACAACTAATTTTTGACGCGTTTTTGACGTCTTTTCGGACTTAGTCAGAAATGCACATTTTTGCACTTTTTCTTTAAATAACTCAATAAGTGTATGATTTTACACACTCATTTACTACATATTTATCATATTTAACTTACTTAATGCTTTGATATGTATTTTATGCTGAAATTTTATTTTTTTGATTTTTTATGAATTTTTTTCTTATGTAAAAAGGAAGGGGGGGGGGTGATTTTCATACATTTTCTGCTTCTTTTCTATAACCACTCTTCAGATTGTCATGACAATTTGTAGGTATGAGGTACTCATGCATGGTACCCTACAAGTGAAAGAATTTTGTCCAGATATCCACTTTTGGATTTTTAAGGAATATTTTTTAAGATTGTACATAGGTATAATGTATGTTTTCCATGCCCAATGGACCCATGGGGAGTGGCTTCAAACCCCGGCGGGACCCCAACAAAATTTTTTTCCCTTTTTATTAGCTCACCTGAGCCAAAGGCTCAAGTGAGCTATTGTCATAGTGTGGCGTCCGGCGTCCGTCGTCCGTCGTCCGTCGTCCGTCGTCCGTCCGTCGTAAACTTTTAACATTTTCAACTTCTTCTCAAGAACGGCTGAAGGGATTTTGATGAAACTTGGTATGCATGAAGTACTAAAGGTCCTCTACCAAGTTTGTTCATTTCGGCTCGATCCCTTCAGGGGTGGATCCAGGGCGGGGTCAAATAGGCCCCGGAGGGTACCCCTCTTCAAAAATCTTCTTCTCCAGTTCCACTGAATGGATTGAAAAACTAATTGTATCTATGTGATCTAGAAGGATGTATGATTCAAGTTTGTTCATTTCGTTAAAATCCGACAACTAATTTTTGACGCGTTTTTGACGTCTTTTCGGACTTAGTCAGAAATGCACATTTTTGCACTTTTTCTTTAAATAACTCAATAAGTGTATGATTTTACACACTCATTTACTACATATTTATCATATTTAACTTACTTAATGCTTTGATATGTATTTTATGCTGAAATTTTATTTTTTTGATTTTTTATGAATTTTTTTCTTATGTAAAAAGGAAGGGGGGGGGGGTGATTTTCATACATTTTCTGCTTCTTTTCTATAACCACTCTTCAGATTGTCATGACAATTTGTAGGTATGAGGTACTCATGCATGGTACCCTACAAGTGAAAGAATTTTGTCCAGATATCCACTTTTGGATTTTTAAGGAATATTTTTTAAGATTGTACATAGGTATAATGTATGTTTTCCATGCCCAATGGACCCATGGGGAGTGGCTTCAAACCCCGGCGGGACCCCAACAAAATTTTTTTCCCTTTTTATTAGCTCACCTGAGCCAAAGGCTCAAGTGAGCTATTGTCATAGTGTGGCGTCCGGCGTCCGTCGTCCGTCGTCCGTCGTCCGTCGTCCGTCCGTCGTAAACTTTTAACATTTTCAACTTCTTCTCAAGAACGGCTGAAGGGATTTTGATGAAACTTGGTATGCATGAAGTACTAAAGGTCCTCTACCAAGTTTGTTCATTTCGGCTCGATCCCTTCAGGGGTGGATCCAGGGCGGGGTCAAATAGGCCCCGGAGGGTACCCCTCTTCAAAAATCTTCTTCTCCAGTTCCACTGAATGGATTGAAAAACTAATTGTATCTATGTGATCTAGAAGGATGTATGATTCAAGTTTGTTCATTTCGTTAAAATCCGACAACTAATTTTTGACGCGTTTTTGACGTCTTTTCGGACTTAGTCAGAAATGCACATTTTTGCACTTTTTCTTTAAATAACTCAATAAGTGTATGATTTTACACACTCATTTACTACATATTTATCATATTTAACTTACTTAATGCTTTGATATGTATTTTATGCTGAAATTTTATTTTTTTGATTTTTTATGAATTTTTTTCTTATGTAAAAAGGAAGGGGGGGGGGGTGATTTTCATACATTTTCTGCTTCTTTTCTATAACCACTCTTCAGATTGTCATGACAATTTGTAGGTATGAGGTACTCATGCATGGTACCCTACAAGTGAAAGAATTTTGTCCAGATATCCACTTTTGGATTTTTAAGGAATATTTTTTAAGATTGTACATAGGTATAATGTATGTTTTCCATGCCCAATGGACCCATGGGGAGTGGCTTCAAACCCCGGCGGGACCCCAACAAATTTTTTTCCCTTTTTATTAGCTCACCTGAGCCAAAGGCTCAAGTGAGCTATTGTCATAGTGTGGCGTCCGGCGTCCGTCGTCCGTCGTCCGTCGTCCGTCGTCCGTCCGTCGTAAACTTTTAACATTTTCAACTTCTTCTCAAGAACGGCTGAAGGGATTTTGATGAAACTTGGTATGCATGAAGTACTAAAGGTCCTCTACCAAGTTTGTTCATTTCGGCTCGATCCCTTCAGGGGTGGATCCAGGGCGGGGTCAAATAGGCCCCGGAGGGTACCCCTCTTCAAAAATCTTCTTCTCCAGTTCCACTGAATGGATTGAAAAACTAATTGTATCTATGTGATCTAGAAGGATGTATGATTCAAGTTTGTTCATTTCGTTAAAATCCGACAACTAATTTTTGACGCGTTTTTGACGTCTTTTCGGACTTAGTCAGAAATGCACATTTTTGCACTTTTTCTTTAAATAACTCAATAAGTGTATGATTTTACACACTCATTTACTACATATTTATCATATTTAACTTACTTAATGCTTTGATATGTATTTTATGCTGAAATTTTATTTTTTTGATTTTTTATGAATTTTTTTCTTATGTAAAAAGGAAGGGGGGGGGGGGTGATTTTCATACATTTTCTGCTTCTTTTCTATAACCACTCTTCAGATTGTCATGACAATTTGTAGGTATGAGGTACTCATGCATGGTACCCTACAAGTGAAAGAATTTTGTCCAGATATCCACTTTTGGATTTTTAAGGAATATTTTTTAAGATTGTACATAGGTATAATGTATGTTTTCCATGCCCAATGGACCCATGGGGAGTGGCTTCAAACCCCGGCGGGACCCCAACAAAATTTTTTTCCCTTTTTATTAGCTCACCTGAGCCAAAGGCTCAAGTGAGCTATTGTCATAGTGTGGCGTCCGGCGTCCGTCGTCCGTCGTCCGTCGTCCGTCGTCCGTCCGTCGTAAACTTTTAACATTTTCAACTTCTTCTCAAGAACGGCTGAAGGGATTTTGATGAAACTTGGTATGCATGAAGTACTAAAGGTCCTCTACCAAGTTTGTTCATTTCGGCTCGATCCCTTCAGGGGTGGATCCAGGGCGGGGTCAAATAGGCCCCGGAGGGTACCCCTCTTCAAAAATCTTCTTCTCCAGTTCCACTGAATGGATTGAAAAACTAATTGTATCTATGTGATCTAGAAGGATGTATGATTCAAGTTTGTTCATTTCGTTAAAATCCGACAACTAATTTTTGACGCGTTTTTGACGTCTTTTCGGACTTAGTCAGAAATGCACATTTTTGCACTTTTTCTTTAAATAACTCAATAAGTGTATGATTTTACACACTCATTTACTACATATTTATCATATTTAACTTACTTAATGCTTTGATATGTATTTTATGCTGAAATTTTATTTTTTTGATTTTTTATGAATTTTTTTCTTATGTAAAAAGGAAGGGGGGGGGGTGATTTTCATACATTTTCTGCTTCTTTTCTATAACCACTCTTCAGATTGTCATGACAATTTGTAGGTATGAGGTACTCATGCATGGTACCCTACAAGTGAAAGAATTTTGTCCAGATATCCACTTTTGGATTTTTAAGGAATATTTTTTAAGATTGTACATAGGTATAATGTATGTTTTCCATGCCCAATGGACCCATGGGGAGTGGCTTCAAACCCCGGCGGGACCCCAACAAAATTTTTTTCCCTTTTTATTAGCTCACCTGAGCCAAAGGCTCAAGTGAGCTATTGTCATAGTGTGGCGTCCGGCGTCCGTCGTCCGTCGTCCGTCGTCCGTCGTCCGTCCGTCGTAAACTTTTAACATTTTCAACTTCTTCTCAAGAACGGCTGAAGGGATTTTGATGAAACTTGGTATGCATGAAGTACTAAAGGTCCTCTACCAAGTTTGTTCATTTCGGCTCGATCCCTTCAGGGGTGGATCCAGGGCGGGGTCAAATAGGCCCCGGAGGGTACCCCTCTTCAAAAATCTTCTTCTCCAGTTCCACTGAATGGATTGAAAAACTAATTGTATCTATGTGATCTAGAAGGATGTATGATTCAAGTTTGTTCATTTCGTTAAAATCCGACAACTAATTTTTGACGCGTTTTTGACGTCTTTTCGGACTTAGTCAGAAATGCACATTTTTGCACTTTTTCTTTAAATAACTCAATAAGTGTATGATTTTACACACTCATTTACTACATATTTATCATATTTAACTTACTTAATGCTTTGATATGTATTTTATGCTGAAATTTTATTTTTTTGATTTTTTATGAATTTTTTTCTTATGTAAAAAGGAAGGGGGGGGGGTGATTTTCATACATTTTCTGCTTCTTTTCTATAACCACTCTTCAGATTGTCATGACAATTTGTAGGTATGAGGTACTCATGCATGGTACCCTACAAGTGAAAGAATTTTGTCCAGATATCCACTTTTGGATTTTTAAGGAATATTTTTTAAGATTGTACATAGGTATAATGTATGTTTTCCATGCCCAATGGACCCATGGGGAGTGGCTTCAAACCCCGGCGGGACCCCAACAAAATTTTTTTCCCTTTTTATTAGCTCACCTGAGCCAAAGGCTCAAGTGAGCTATTGTCATAGTGTGGCGTCCGGCGTCCGTCGTCCGTCGTCCGTCGTCCGTCGTCCGTCCGTCGTAAACTTTTAACATTTTCAACTTCTTCTCAAGAACGGCTGAAGGGATTTTGATGAAACTTGGTATGCATGAAGTACTAAAGGTCCTCTACCAAGTTTGTTCATTTCGGCTCGATCCCTTCAGGGGTGGATCCAGGGCGGGGTCAAATAGGCCCCGGAGGGTACCCCTCTTCAAAAATCTTCTTCTCCAGTTCCACTGAATGGATTGAAAAACTAATTGTATCTATGTGATCTAGAAGGATGTATGATTCAAGTTTGTTCATTTCGTTAAAATCCGACAACTAATTTTTGACGCGTTTTTGACGTCTTTTCGGACTTAGTCAGAAATGCACATTTTTGCACTTTTTCTTTAAATAACTCAATAAGTGTATGATTTTACACACTCATTTACTACATATTTATCATATTTAACTTACTTAATGCTTTGATATGTATTTTATGCTGAAATTTTATTTTTTTGATTTTTTATGAATTTTTTTCTTATGTAAAAAGGAAGGGGGGGGGGGGGTGATTTTCATACATTTTCTGCTTCTTTTCTATAACCACTCTTCAGATTGTCATGACAATTTGTAGGTATGAGGTACTCATGCATGGTACCCTACAAGTGAAAGAATTTTGTCCAGATATCCACTTTTGGATTTTTAAGGAATATTTTTTAAGATTGTACATAGGTATAATGTATGTTTTCTTACCAAAAAAGAAAAGAAATTCTCAAATCGCATCGGGTTATACACATTGATACTACTTTTAAATGAAGAAATTTTATTTGAATCACAAAAAAAAAAAATGCCGTAATGATTAAAAGTACACAACTTTTTAAATATTTTTCAAAGCCATGCACCTGGTTCCGGACCGGAATTATTCGAATTTTATGATCTGAGGACCCATTTTCACACGTATTCTTCCACACATGTAGATGTCTCACACACTTGAAAACTATATTCAAAATTTTATTTCATCTGTCTAGTAAACAATCACGGAGAAGACAATTCAAGATAAACATTGTGTGTATTTTCCACCAATTGTTGAAAATAATAAGAAAATAATCGGAACTATTTGACAGGACAATGACCTAGATACGCATTCATTCATCTTCGTCCCCAAGGCGCATCGTATTCCGCTAGGCGCTTCATTGCAATACAAACCGCAAAGCAGTACTGCGATATATTTCAGGAGATACAGTGCAAACGGAATAGATTTTTATAATTGGAACACTTTCATAATCTGTATCTGTATCTGTATGGGTACGTTGAATTACCAATACTGGCTTGTGATCAACGGAATGAGAGAGCGCATAAACTTACTTAATCGCACTTCAGGCTGAATCTAAAGCCTTCCACAGTCCTTGACAGCACTTGATGGTTATCCAGTTCGTTCCACTCTGTGACTGTACGTATGAAGAATGAGTTCTTCCTGATGACGGAATTACATGTAGGTATGTTAAAGGAGCGAGTATGGTTTGAGCTATGAACAACGTTCATAATGGTTATCATTCATGTACTTGGAACACTTGCATATACTTGTTATTATGTATAAAGTTTGCTCGAATTTCCTCTGTCTTAGACTCTCTTAGATGAAGTAATTTACGGACTGATTTCTTGAAGAAACGTCTAATGAGTAATCTCTTCCTCTGGATTTTGAGAATGCATAGGACATTTAATATCTGAAATTCTTGAAAATAAATAATTCCGTTCAGAGTTCCTGAAATCTTCCAATGAAATGTTGGACCACAGAAGCTGTTGTTTTAATAGAGAAAATAAATTATTATTCACAACCTTAAGCCACTGTGTTCGTCATCTTGTATGTATAATATTTCTAAGAGGAATACAGAGGCCTGAGGTTGTGAATAATAAAACATTTTCTCTCATAAAGCGACAGGATCCTGTGTTAAGACATTTGGGAATTTTTATCTGTTCAAATAATAGATACATAATGAGTTTTTATCAGACCAAATAACTTCTTGTCGGAAAATCCAATGCAACCGATACATTTCATGAACTCTCTCCGCTAACAACTTGCCCGTGTAACAGACCTATGATGAGGTAAAACAATTAGTTAACAGTAAATAACGATGTCGTAGGTCTGCTAGTTGGACAAGCTTAACAATTTCATGGGCCTTTTAATTTGTTTCAAACTGCGAAACCTTAGAGAAACCACTTGAGTTGTTGAACAGCGTATGCTGAAATGCGACGCTCCTTCTCGCCTGTTGAAATATGCATAGGCAAGAAGCGTCGCATTTCAGCATATTTACTGAAAATTATTTGTTCAAGTGGCTTCACTGGGTCATGAGGTTTGATACAACATACACTGCTTTTTTGGAAAACAAACTGGCACAATTTCTGCACAACTCACTTGAATTGTTGAATATTGGATCAAAACGATTTTAACTGTACGTTTCATGTATTTGAGATGAAATCAATACTATTCAAAAGCATAATTCATAGATTTTAGTGAATAAAGGCAAAACCGAAAAATCTTTGTTTTTTATGCCCCTGGAATAAAAGATTCGGGAGCATAAAGTTTTTGGCCTGTCCGTCTGTCTGTTTGTCTGTCTGTTTTCCAAAAAACTTTAACATTGGACATAATTTTTGAATGGAAGCTGGTGATAGAGGTTTCATATTTCACATGTGTATTTACCAAAATTTTTGACCTCATGACCATAACCTTGACGTTTCACGTACTTCTCAGAAACTTTAACATTGGGCATAACTATTGAATGGTTATAGTGATAGGGCTTTCATATTGTACATGTGTATTCCTTGTGACAAGATCTTTCCATTGATACCAATATTACGCTGACCCTGACCTCTCACATACTTAACAGAAAATGGTGTTTATACTAACAAAGATGCCGCCGGGGGCATTCTCGTTTCACAAACACAGGCTTTATAATTTCTGGCATGCTAGCTATCAATAATGAAAGGTTTTGTGTTCAATTTTAAATAAACTTAATTTGTGAAATCATTTCATTGTTTTATTCTTTTTCTGCTGCACATTTATGTGGAATTTTACAATATGATTTTATTTTTGATGTTGCATAATTGAACTATACTAGCTGGGCATATGACGTTGGACCACTTTATCCGTTTTTTTTTTCAAATCAGTAAAAAAGTTATTGTTTTGAAATTTTTTTCTTTTTTTTCTTTTTTGTACCTTTAAAGGTTGTCTGAAAAAAAACACTTCTCTGCATCCGGCAAAAATCTTTTTAGAAAGGTTGTGGGCTAAAATCCTGGTACTGGCACTATCAGTATTCAATGTCAGTATGTCAGTTAGAGCGTGCATGGGTATCAGGTGAGCGTTGTGCCCCCTGGGGCTCTTGTTATATTGTATAGAAATATAACTATTTGTGCTTTGTTTGAGATGAAATTTTCCATATTATTGATATGAAACTTAAATCAAATGAAAATGATACTTTCATTCATTTAACCATTGTTTGCTAGCTTTTATCAAGGTAGTCCACGAACTTTACAGACAACCCTCGTATGTGGAAGAATACGTGTGAAAATTGGTCCTCAGATAAGTAAAATTCGAATAATTCCGGGAAACAAGTACACGACTTTGAAAAAAATGTAAACTGATGACGAAGTTAATTAACCATACATGTGAAAATGCTGTCCCCAGAACCAGCGCTCCCCCGCCCCGGCCTTTTTTTTTTTTTATTTATTTATTTATTTTATTTTATTTTATTTTTTTTTTTTCGTTGTTCATTTTGATGAAAACGAATAATTTTTTACGAATATGATTTTCATTTAATGTATAACTTATTCACAAGTGAAAAACTCGCAAATTCGGGGTATCCTATTTGATGTTTCTCGTTCCCCATTGGGCCTCTTGCTGTGTATGTATATTTTGTGTTTTATTATTAGGGGGGGATTGGGTGTTGCAACCAAAATCATGTTTGTTTTGTTAAGTGTAACGTTTACTACTTTATCTTCTATTTCGTCTCAACACTGTTGTATGATTTTATTTGCAATTTCTTCCCCCAGAAATTTCTTTTTATATCTTACTGTTTTTTTTTCCCCTTTTTTCTTTCTTTTCTTTAGTTTCACCTCATCTTTTTCAAGAAACATGCCAAGAATTTCTGTCTAAATCTGGTATCACAATAGATGATTGTTTGTAACGGCGGTTTACTCTGTAGAAACTTTCTTGACGTGAAACTACGAATATCCTCAAAATTAACGACAATAAGCTAAATATATGTTGTGGGTGGACGTTAGTCATAAAGGCAGGAAAACTTTCTTAAGAAGGAATACCCATGAAATATGAAAGCCCTATAGATCACTTACCATTAAAAAGGGTAAATAGGTTAATGTTTTTGATACGTAGATCCCATGGGGCCGTTGTCAGATTTTTTATTTCCATGAAATTATTATACTACTATCTAAATTCCAGCCCCCTTCCCTTTTTCCATTTTATCAACTACAACGATTTCCCGCGGATTCTGAAAATACTACAAAGAAAGACGAGGGAAAAGGGGTGGAATCTTTTTTATTGCAGTATGATTTCATGGAAATAAAAAGAATATGACAACGGCCCCCTCGGTGTGATGTAGGTTAAACTACTAGGTCAAGGTCAAACGGTCAATATTTTGGTTTTGACGGGAGGTATTGTTGCAAGGAATTGTGAAACAAGAAACCATCCAAACGTTATGTCCGAAGGTAAAAATAATTGTGACCGACAGACGGACGGACAGACAGAGGAATTCAATTCTTAGCCATGACTTTTGAATCATGAGATAAAGTTTTGATATTTCACATGCGATTGATTGCTTGTGACAAGACCTTTCATTTGACACCTTGACCTTTGACACCCCGACATTGCATGACCTTGGCCTTACCTACTTTTGGGAAAATTCACTTTCAGCATACAATTTATCTACTAGTAGATATCAATCTTTAGAGGTACATATAGGATGGTTATATTTCTGTGTCTTCCCTAGGACATGACAACTCTGTGGGTACCATGATGGTGACCCATGACATTAATTGACTGTCTTCACTTTTTGAATTTTCACCGAAACATTAACCTTGGCCATGACGATCGAATCATATTAGGTACAGCTTTGACATTTCACGCGTGGATAGCTTGTGGCACAACCATTCATTTGTGTCCTTTACCTGTGACGTAGTCACCTTCACCTTGGATTTTGACTGAATTCTTTTTTAAAAGATAAGGGTTTCACGTGCACATTCAACCATGACCTTTGGTCCATTGACCCCGATCTTGCGTTTAGACATTCCTATTCTGAATGAAAAGCTACCGGCATGGACATTGTGTTTCATATGTACACATTTTCCTTGTTTTTCTATATGTTCTCTATTTCTACAAAAATTCTTTTCTTTTTCAGATCCAGTGTACATGTAACATCACAATCCGCAAATGTTCGTAATTTTTAAATCTGTAAATAAAACATGTACTCGCATTTTATCAAAATAGGAACTTTGAAGTGTGTTGTTTAGATTCGAACTGTATACATTGTTCAAATCTTGTTCATCAAAGGGAATGAATGCTTGATTGGCGGATAAATATTTTATTTGTTCCTTTTTATTGACCATGTATTTTCATATATCTTTTTTTGCAACATGACATCTTTAACAAATAAATGAAACATGTAGCTATAGGCATTTTTGAAAATGACATTTTGAACAATCTCTCTCTCTCTCTCTCTCTCTCTCTCTCTCTCTCTCTCTCTCTCTCTCTCTCTCTCTCTCTCTCTCATATTTTATCCTTCATAAATTCACATACTTTGCCTTCATATAAGCTACCATCAATATCACGAAATATTCTATAACATTGAACCAGTTTTGCATATTTGCAGAGTTGTCTGGTTTCTTTTGCCGACCGCGGCCATGAGAATGATCGCCTGGAGAAGAATGTTCGTCCTCTTGTCGTACTGGGCATGCGTCGTCTGGAAGATTGACCACGGCGACTTTTTTACAAGTCGTCTCTTTTTGGTTTTTCTGAGAGCAAGCCTGTTTTGTCGAAAATACATCTTTTAATTCTTTTCCCTCTACCTTTGTCGGTGACATACATGTTGAATTTGACACGAACCAAAGTTTCTGAAGATCTTTTTCTGTCACCAACCAATTCAACCCACAGTCGCATCGAAACCTGTTTTCTGTGACTTCATAGTGGCTGTTAGCCATCAGGCCATCAAACGCTTTACAAGCATAGTCATGAAACTTGCATCTTTTTATCTGAAGATCGGAAACTTTGTTAATGTTCGCGAATGCTTCGTTGCGGACTTTCCTAAAGTCACATGACATGAACGAAAAAGAAGCTACATTGTGTATACCATAAAACGCTCGGGTCTGAACGTCGTGTATCGTCGTATCTTTAAAAGAAAGCTTTTCCATTTTATTCAGTTGGTAAAAAGCATACGGCTCCATCGTTGTGATTTGTGAATCTTTGACTTTTATGGACAACTTCTCTTTACTGTCGACGTTGAATGCGGCTGGTTTGACAACGCCGATCACGCATTTTGTAAATTTGACTGATGCGAGAAGAGGTGCTGATTTGAACGCGCACTGACTTACACTGCCAATATTACTCCGCGTGAACTCCACACTCACTAGATCATTCAGACCTTTGAAGGCATTGGGCGGGATTTCAGACACAGTCATTTCGTCAAAGGAAATCTTTGTTGTTCGTGCCGGGAATTCCCACGGGAAGTGAATGACCTGCATACATTTGACTACTTGTTTGCGACACGTGCAATCTTTTGGACAGTGAACTTCACTTGATTGTACAGGTCCCAAAAGTCCGAATAAGGCGAAATAGAATGTGCAAACGTAAACGTAATACACCAACTGCATTCTTAATTTGTCTGAAAAATGAAATTAACAAGAATCCGGTTAAATTTTAAGTCGTGATAATACGGCTATCTTTATCATGAAAAGGGCGTTTTTCTTTAAAAAAAAAACCAGTTGAATATTTTCAGAGGATTAAGTCTTTTGATGCCAAAACCTTGAAAATTTTGTTTCTTTCCTAGCTACCTTGCATGATCATCATTTGTAGTAATTATCAACCAAACAATAGAAATAATTAAGGACATTTACCTGTATGTGCAGTACGTGTAACGTAGATCCTCGGTGTGTATGTAATGACAAAAACGTTATAATGACAACGTCAGACATTAATCATAACACGATGACAATTGTTTCACGGCATGTATAATGGTGTGTAAAGCCTTGTTTTAGGGGGGTCATAGGTTATACATAAACATAATAATTTTGTAAATGCAAAACGCACAATTGACCTTGAAATCGTGGGCGATTCTAAAATTGTTTAACAATTTGAACCACATGTACGTGCTTATCAAATATGATCCCCTCTTCATCCATTTTCCATTACTATTTCAGTGATAATTTAAAACATTAAAATGAAAAGGTGATATACTAATACTATGAATTTCAGCCGTTATCATAATTAATATACATATTATAGAAAGGTGTGTGTGTGGGGGTTATCATATTTTTAATCACCTGCGTTCTGCTCGGTTTGGGGTGGAGTTCAAGGGACTATATATACTAGTAGTGGTTGTTACTGGAAATCCAAGACAGAAGAACGAGTGCTACCAAATCATGGGTTCAGGAAAAGCTCAACTGAAACTCTGGCAAAGCTAAACATTGATCAAGTTAACCCTTTATGGGGGTGGGCGGACAGGGGGTACCTCCCCCTCCCACCCCCTTACTCCCTCCCTCCCCTCCTCTCTTCCCTCCTTTTCCCCCTTCCCTTACATCCCCCTCCCATCCCCTTTCTCCCTCCTCCCGCCCCTTCCTGCATCCTCGGTTCCCCTGGCTATTTGCGCTTTTTCAGCAGCTGTTTCTGGCACCCACTTTCATGACGTCATAGTTGCAGTGTATGGCTTTCTGACCAGTCAAGATTAATAAAATCTATCCCCAGATGTGATCTACTAGGACAAGGAAATCTTTAGATTTTATGTAATCTAAATTTCAGCGCTTTTTGACAGTGGGAGAAAAATCAATCCCCAGATATGATTAGGGACATGGAAATCCAACCCTCATATCCAGGATTTGCTTTTGTCCACGACTCGACAAGCCTCGTCGTGGTACAAGAAAATCCTGGACACTCGGGTTGGATTTCCTTGTCCTAGTAGTTTTGATCGGCTAACGCAGCAATCATGTCTGACGTCACAGTTGACGTTACAGTCAAAAGGCATGTGAAAATGTTATCTTTCCCCAAGCTAGGGTGGCATTTTCTCATTCCACATGACAAACATATGATTGATCGTTTTTCTCCCATTTCTAGGGGCCTTTCTTGAAATTCCATAAAATCATGAAATCGTCAACTTTATCGAATTCGAAAAATAATGGAATATTCGTTTTCAGCGCCCTCAAAAATGTTTATTCTAAAAGAATAAATCGCGGTCCTTAGCCTTAATCGGTTTCGTAAGAATATTACAACATTAAAAAAAAAAAAACAAAAAAAAAAACGACGTTTTTGCTTTAGGTGCAAAAAATCATAACGTCACAATGGATAACAACGACGTC
The DNA here is from genome assembly GCA_028142955.1 of Pinctada fucata. NCBI lineage: Eukaryota > Metazoa > Mollusca > Bivalvia > Pterioida > Pteriidae > Pinctada > Pinctada fucata. Next base: position 26,421,944 of record AP027114.1, read on the forward strand.
ACAATATGGATACGGCCTATTACGGCCTATTACGGCCGACGTCAAAAGTCACGCGAGGTACATGTGGGACCCTACAGTGACCCTACATGACGCGTCGCTATGAGCAAACTCTATCCCACATCCCACATGGGGGCAAATGAGAGAAAAGGATATATTTTCCCAGCGTTTACATGGATATCCCAGTCCACAGGGAGAAAATGAGTACTGAGGCCCTTAAACACCGGTGGCAAAAGTGCATATAGATACTGAAGGGGATTGTGTAATAATGCAAAATGTCTGATAAAATTCAAATTTTTAAATAGGTGGCTCACAACATATCAATCAGCCCTTGTATGTAGAACTAAATGTTTAATGGAGGATGGAAGAAATTTTGTACCATAAATCTACAATTTTTCGGTCAATTTTCAATTTTTTTTTTTGGCTCGCCAGTTCTTTATAGACTTTCTGAATAATTTAGCTATTCTGATCCATCCTTTATACATATTACTTTATCAATGTACATGAAGACATTTACCTAAAACTATATAGAATATTATCACATGTACTTGTCTTGTTGGAAGTATTTTCTGATAAGTCAATATTTTGCTAAAAAGAATTCCTGGCTCGCTACCGCTAGAATGGTAATTCTAATATGACTTGGAAAAATACCGCTCGCCAGAATTTATTACATATTATACATGTACGTTGTTTTCAAATGATGCTGCACTTTCTTATATACAACACATTTACATAACACCTAGGTCAATAAACAAGGGCACTAAGAAGACGAAAAGAAACTGAAAAGGACACGAATTAATAAAATTCCTGATGCAAAAAAAAAAAACAAAAGCCCCAGGGGGCACAACGCTCACCTGATACCCATGCACGCTCTAATTGACATACTGACATTGAATACTGATAGTGCCAGTACCAAGATTTTAGCCCACAACCTTTCTAACAAGATTTTTGCCGGATGCAGACAAGTTTTTTTGTCAGACAACCTTTAAAAGTACAAACAAGAGAAAATAGTCACATTTCAAAACAACAACTTTTTTACTGATTTGAAAAGATGGATTATGCGATCCAAAGTCATATGCCCAGCTAATATAGTTCGATTATGCAACATCAAAAATAAAATCATTTTGTAAAATTCCACATTAATGTGCAACAGAAACAGAATAAAACAATGAAATGATTTCATAAATTAAGTTTATTTAAAATTGAACACCAAACCTTTCATTATTAATAGCTAGTATGCCACAAAATAATAAAGCCTGTGTTTGTGAAACACGAATGCCCCGCGGTGGCATCTTTGTTGGTATAAACACCATTTTCTGTTAAGTATGTGAGAGGTCAGGGTCAGAGTAATGTTGGTATCAATGGAAAGATCTTGTCACAAAGAATACACATGTACAATATGAAAGCCCTATCACTAACCATTCAAAAGTTATGCCCAATGTTAAAGTTTTTAGGTCAAAGGTCAAGGTCAAGGTCACGAGGTCAAAAATTTTGGTATCAATGGAAAGGTATTGTCACAAGGAATACACGTGTGAAATATGAAAGCTCTATCACCTTCCTATCAAAAGTTATGCCAAATGTAAAGTTTTTCGGACAAACAGACAGACGGACAGGCCAAAAACTATATGCCCCCGTATCTTTGATTCCGGAAGCATAAAAAACAAAGACTTTTCGGTTTTGCCTTTATTCATATTAAATTATACAGAAATCTATGAATGAGAGCTTTTGAATAGTATTGATTTCATCTTAATACATGTAACGTATAGTCAAAATCGTGTTAATCCAATTAACACAGACAAGTTGTTAGCGGACAATATTAATTCAAGTGAGTTGTGCAGAAATTGAGCCAATTTATTTTCCAAACAGCAGTGTACGGTGTATCAAACCTCATGACCCAGTGAAGCCACTTGGACAAATTATTTTCGGTAAATATGCTGAAATGCGGTGCTTGGAAAATTAATGTATTTTTAGCATATTGAATCAATAGTCGTGATAAATTTGACTTCGAACTTGATCTTGTCTTTTATGCAATCTACAGATAGGTTTGAAAATATGCAAAATTCGGAACATTTTCGATGAGGACGCAGAGTTCCTGTAAATAAAGTGAAATTTGCGAAAAAAAGGACATGCATGAACCCCCCCCCCCCCTTTTTTTTTTCTTTACATTTTTATGCGTGCCAAAGATTCGCAATCAAAAAAGACCAATTTTACAGACTTCCGGGCATTTCAAGTCAGTCAAAATTTTTAGTGTGCACCTTTTTATTTCCTGTAGTTACCCCTACTAAAGGGGCAAGGAGGTATTGAACCAATCAAATCTGTAACACAAGATATATGGCGACTATGTTTACCATAGATACAGAAATAAGACAGAGAAAATAATCATTAAATAGGGAAATTGTTCTGAAATATGCATGTATGAAAAAAAAAAGCAATCCAAGGAATGCTTGTGTCGCCTGCGTAGCGGATTTTTTTTTTATTGAAATAAGGTCAAATATCAAGGGCAAGGTCAATAGGTTAAAAATTATGGAATGTTAAGAAAGGTATTTTCATAAGGAATACAAATGTGAAATATCAAAGCCCTATCACATACCACTCAAAAGATATAGCAAATTATAGATTTGTTGAAAAGTAGGTCAAATATATAGGGCAAGTGCACGAGGTAAAACATAGGTAATCACAGATTACGAAGCTCACCTCGTGACAGCAAAATTCAATTCAAACATATTTCTTAGTACATGTATATTGGCTTTTAAAGGCAAAACCACTCAAGCAGAAAAAGTAGGTCAAGGTCATTTTATGAAAGTTTGATCAAAGATACATCCAATATGCAAGTTTGGTACATGTAGCAGTTATACTTTGCTCAATATTGGCTTTTAAAGGCAAAATCACTCAAGCGGAAAAAAGTAGGTAAAGGTCATTTTATGAAAGTTTGATCAAAGATACATCTAATATGCAAGTTTGGAACATCTAGCACTTATACTTTGCTCAGTATTAGCTTTTAAAGGCAAAATCACTCAAGCGGAAAAAAGTAGGTCAAGGTCATTTTATGAAAGTTTGATCAAAGATACATCCAATATGCAAGTTTGGTACATGTAGCACTTATACTCTGCTCAATATTGGCTTTTAAAAGCGAAATCACTCAAGTAGAAAAAGTAGGTCAGATGCTGCATCCGATGCATGGGTCCATCTCGGCATCCAAAGATGAATCACTTGTGCAAGTTTGGTTACTGTAGCATTAGTACTTTGTCAGATACTGAGCTACCCCAAACTTCTTATCCAAATCACTCAAGCGGAAAATGTAGGTCAGATGCTGCATCCGATGCATGGGTTCACCTCAGCATCCAAAGATGAATCACTTGTGCAAGTTTGTTTACTGTAGCATCAGTACTTTGTCAGATACTGAGCTACCCCAAACTTCTTAACCAAGTCACTCAAGCGGAAAATGTAGGTCAGATGCTGCATCCGATGCATGGGTTTACCTCAGCATCCAAAAATGAATCACTTGTGCCAGTTTGGTTACTGTAGCATCAATACTTTGTCAGATACTGAGCTACTCCAAACTTCATAACCAAGTCACTCAAGCGGAAAATGTAGGTCAGATGCTGCATACGATGCATGGGTTCACCTCAGCATCCAAAGATGAATCACTTGTGCCAGTTTGGTTACTGTAGCGTTAGTACTTTGTCAGATACTGAGCTACCCCAAACTTCTTAACCGGACGCGGACGCGGACACGGACGCGGACGCGTGGGGTTATAGCATAAGCTCACTCAACTTCGTCGAGGTGAGCTAAAAATGATGGTATGTGAAGAAAGGTCTTGTCACATGGAATGCACATGTGAAATATCAAAGCCTATCACTCAGCAATCAAAAGAAATAGCCAATCTAAGATTTTTTGAAAAGTAGGTCAAATATCTAGGTCTTGGTCATGAGGTCAAAAGTTATGATATGTGTAGAAAGGCCTTGTCACAAGAGGGAATACACATATGAAATATCAAAGCTCTATCACTTAATCAAAAGATATAGCAAATCTTAATTTTTTTGAAAAGTAGGTCAAATATCTAGGTCAAGGTCATGAGGTCAAAATTATGGTATGTGTAGAAAGGTATTGTCAAAAGGAATACACAAGAGAAATATCAAAGCCCTATCACTTGCCAATCAATAGATATAGCCAATCTTGGTTTTTTTTTTAAAAGTAGGTCAAATATCTAGGTCAAGGTCATAAGGTTAAAAAAAATATAGTATGTGAAAAAAGGGCTTGTCACAAGAAATACACATGTGAAATATCAAAGCCCTATCACTTACCAATCAAAAGATATGGCCAATCTTAGATTTTTTGAAAAGTAGGTCAAATATCTAGGTCAAGGTCACGAGGTAAAAAAATATGGTTTGCGTAGAAAGGTCTTGTCACAAAGATTACACATGTGAAATATCAAAGCCCTATCACTTGCCAATCAAGAGATATAGCCAATATTAGATTTTTAGAAAAGTAGGCCAAATATCTAGATCAAGGTCACAAGGTCAAACATTATATGTGTATAAAGGTCTTGTCACAAGGAATACACATGTGAAATATCAAAGCCCTATCACTTACCAATCAAAAGTTATGGGGTGTGACACCCAAGTGTGACAGACAGACGGACAGACGGAGGGACGGATGGACGGACAGACGAACAACAGACAAAGTGATCCCTAAGTGTTGCTATGCTTCGCAGGCGACACAAAAAGTCAACATCTTAAAAATAAATTCAGCGTATATTTGATAGCGTATGTGGCCAAGTTAATTCGAAGTATGAAAATAAGTACACAAAGCCAAACTAGCTATAGCGCTAGCTTGTCTTATTTAAAAAATCATTAAAAATCTAAAAGTTGATATTTTGACAAAATTCTTTCACAGTTTCATTTCTAGCGATAAATATAAAAATAAAAAGAGAAAAAAAAAAACTGAAAAAGGGGAAAAAAATTGTTGGGGTCCCGCCGGGATTTGAAGCTACTCCCCATGGGTCCATTTTTCATGGAAAACATACATTATACCTATGTACAATCTTAAAAAATATTCCTTAAAAATCCAAAAGTGGATATCTTGACAAAATTCTTTCACTTGTAGGGTACCATGCATGAGTACCTCATACCTACAAATTGTCATGACAATCTGAAGAGTGGTTATAGAAAAGAAGCAGAAAATGTTTGAAAATCAACCCCCCCCCTTCCTTTTTACATAAGAAAAAACTTCATAAAAAATCAAAAAAAATAAATTTTAAGCATAAAATACATATCAAAGCATTAAGTAAGTTAAATATGATAAATATGTAGTAAATGATCGAGTGTGTAAAATCATACACTTATTGAGTTATTTAAAGAAATAGTGCAAAAATGTGCATTTCTGACAAAGTCCGAAAAGACGTCAAAAACGCGTCAAAAATTTGACTTCGAAGTGGAACCAAAAATAACAACACTTCTTAAGACATCTCTCTAGATCATCCTGATGCTTTCGGTTTGTCGATACATGCTTCGGTTCTGAAGAAGAAGTTTATCAAAGGAGGGTACCCCCGTGACCTACTTTTGGCTGTGGTGGCGCCACCTGTTGACAGATCCGGACGAAAAACAACAACACTTGTAGGGGACCATGAGTACTTCATACCTACCAAGTTTCATCAAAATCCCTTCAGCCGTTCTGGAGAAGAAGTTTAAAATGTGAAAAGTTTACGACGACGACGGACGACGGACGACGACGACGGACGACGGACGACGGACGCAACACTATGACAATAGCTCACTTGAGCCTATGGCTCAGGTGAGCTAAAAACCCCTGATTATTATATCCAATAGCTATACATTGAATAAATAAAGGTGCCAAAATGAAGATCGACCATGCCTTTGGAGTGAAATATTTTTTGCAAAAACTACTTATTTTGAGAAAATATTAGGCTTATTTATGAAAATATAAAGAGTAAATGTATGTCCATATAAAAGTGTTCGAGATGGAGAAATACATAAGAACATTTAGCCAGAATAAAAGTTAACAATGGGGGGGGGGGGGGGGGGGGTTGTCTCTTATGAGTAATAATAAAGAATGTATCGGTATTTAATCGTATTAATATCATTTTCAAAAGTTTAACAAAAAAACCTACAACAATAAAATAGACTATAACCTGAATAGAATGTTTGTATTATCATTATGCATGTGTTTGTTTTAAAATGTAGGACAATCGGGATATGATCTTTTCCAAATGTGGGACAATTGGGATTAAACCCCACGAATAGTGAATTTTATTCCAATCCTCGGAAAAAAAATTCGCTGGCACGCTATCGCTCGCCATTTGTTGTAATCACATAATAGAACTGACAATAAATAATCAAGCACTATGATGTGATAATTCAAGATTTTAAGCTTTCTGCTCGCCGTTGCTCTCCAGTCACCTGTTTTAATAATAATTAGAAACATAGCTGACAATTATCAATCAAAACTTTATTTTCTTGCGTTTGCTTTTTTTTTTGCTCTTCAAAAAATTCGGACTTTAGGACCCCCCCCCCCCTGAAAAAAAATCCTGGATCCGCCCATGCCCCCTTTTCTGTGCGACGGGGGTGTCAAGGGGCAAATGATTTAGCCGCGGCAAAGTTACTGATAATGGGGGGGGGGGGATTGTCGGACGAACCCTCCGCTGCCAATGAATCCGCCACTGGCCGGCCTAAACCGCTAAAAACCACTCGGTTCGCAAACGAGAACGAATCCGGAAGGAAGGTCAGAAACTGAAACGTAGCGACTTACAGCGCGGCATGTGTCAGACTATAAAAACGCTAAACATCAAACGTCAGCAGCATGTAAAGTTGTTAATATATAGGAAACATCGTTTGATACACATATTTCAAGGTATGTATAATTGATTTTACTCATTCAATATTTGTTTAGATTCAACAACAACAGAACTGGCCTTGTCAGATTTAGCTTGAAAGGACTTTGACGTCGCGATCGCGTCTACTCAGACTACTGGTACAGCGGTCCTACTACTTTAAGCCTAGGGAATATTTTAAGCCCAGGCGTAAGCCCAGGTGCGCCCAGGACGTTTGGGTGCAATGAATTTATCATTTTCTTTGATATATAGTTAAATGTGTATTTAAACATGTCACATGAAAAATTTCAACAAAATTACGCAACATTTTATATGTTTTTATCGTGATTGAAGTTGTGTATTTCCTGGGCACAGGGATTTATCTCGCTAATACCGGTTGCTCTATTTACTATATGTGTGTTAAAGGGATCTAAGGGAGCAACCATTTTATTTTTATGGGGGGGGGGGGCAGGAAGACTTTTGCCGGCCGGAAAATTTTTTTTGGCCATTTTGAGAGCTGGAAAAATTTTTTCGTTGGCCCTTTCGGCCGGATTATTTTTTTTTTTTATAATTTTCCAATGTTGAAAATTACTCTAAAGTTTAAATAATTCAGCGTGATTTTTCAGCCATATATTAAACATCAAATTTAACACACAATGAGTTCATCTCTTGCCAGCAGATCACTTCATTTTAATTTCTTGAATGGCATATGGTGCCTATAATCTGACTAAAATTACTAAAATGATACTCAACAGAGACAGGCTATATGGTGCTAATGACTTTTGAATTTTATTTATTCACTCCAAATTGCGTAAAGTTTGTTCCATTTTTTTATACTTTGTTTATGATACACAAAAAAGTGTTTATTTGGCAGTGGAAAGGTTGGAAGATAGGGGGGAGGGGCAATTTCATGATCCGGAAAATTTTTTTCGTTGGCCCTTTGGGCCAGAAAATTTTTTTCCCTAAAATTTCAATCCGGAAAATTTTTTATGCAAAGTCTTCCGCCCCCCCCCCCCCCTAAAAATCAAATGGTTGCTCCCTAACTCGGCGTTTAACGAAAAATCGACAAGTCATTGTTAAGTCTTCAGAAATAGGCAAATCAATGTCAAAACCTATATTTTCTGTGGTATATTTCGATAGATTAATTCATACTGAATCTTCATACGAAATGTGAAATCGGTACCTCCCTTACAAGCCGAGTTATGCTCCATACCGCTCTCTTATGGGCGCCGCATTTCTAGGTCGGACAAAAAGGTGATATTGATACTGGTGGAGAAGTAGTTACCGCCGATTTTTAAAGCATTTTTGTCTTCTCTTTCCTGAAAATTTCAAAAATTCTGTATGAAGGCGATCACTACGAAGTAGAATTTAAGTAGAAGTAGAAATTCAAACAGTACAACTAGAACCCACTACTTACACTTGTACAAATTTTCAATAAAGTCATATCACTGTTACTCATAAAACAGTCTATAAGCAATCAAAATGCTCTAGCATTATGCCCTATTTAAAGCACAGATTGCAGACAGAACCCCCCCCCCCCCCCCTTTCCCCCTTCTGTAAGAGAAGGGGGAAAGGGGGGATTGTGTGTTCAACCTGTAATAATAAAGAGGTCGGAGAAGCAATATATCAAACTTCTCCACTCCCTATATGTCAAATTTCTGTATCCACTGAATCAGTGAATACCAAAAGACTCCAGTCCCTAGACATCAAACTCATGTACTCCACAGATATCAATATCCTCTACTCACTTGATATTAAAATCCTGTATTCACTAGATATCTTACTTCTGTACTGACTAGATATCAAATGCCTGTACTGACTAGATATCAAAGTCCTGTACTGATTAGATATCAAAGTCCTGTACTGACCAGATATCAAACTCCAGTACTGACTAGATATCAAACTCCTGTACTGACTAGATATCAAACTTCTGTACTGACCAGATATCAAACTCCAGTACTGACTAGATATCAAACTCCTGTACTAACTACATGTAGATATCAAACTCCTGTACTGACCAGATATCAAACTCCTGTACTGACTAGGTATCAAACTCCAGTACTGACTAGATATCAAACTCATGTACTGACTAGATATCAAACTCCTGTACTGACTAGATATCAAACTCCTGTACTGACTAGATATCAAACTCTTGTACTGACCAGATATCAAACTCCTGTACTGACTAGATATCAAACTCCTGTACTGACTAGATATCAAAGTCCTGTACTGACTAGATATCGTAATCCTCTTCTCCCAAGATATAAAACTACTTTACTCACATAGTATCAAAATATGTACTTACTAGATATCAAACTCCCATACACACAAGATATCAAGCTCCATTACTCAATAGATATCAATATGCTCTATTTGTTTCCTGTATTCACTAGATATCAAACTCGCTTGTGCATGTTGTGGCTGTACTGTCGAGATATCAACCTCCTGTACTGAATAGATATCAAACTCTTCTACTCACAGAATATCAAACTGTAGTACTCACCAAATATCAAACTACTCCACTCAAATTTCTATACTCACAGAATATCTAAAGACTCTATTTCCTGATCTCACTAAATCATGTACTTACTAAATATCAAACTCCTGTACTCATTAGATTTCAAACATCCTGTACTTACCTGTACTTACTAAATTTCAAATTCTTGTTCTTTCTAGATATCATACCCCTGTGCTCACTAGATATCAAACTCCTGTCCTAACTAGATATCAAACTCCTGTACTCACTAGATATTAAATTCCTGTACTCACTAGATAACAAACTCCTGTGCTCATTTATAGATACCATTCTTGTACTCACTGGATATCAAACTTCTGTACTCACTGGATATCAAACTTCTGTACTCACTGGATATCAAACTTCTGTACTCACTAGATATCAAACATCTGTACTCACTGGATATCAAACTTCTGTACTCACTGGATATCAAACTTCTGTACTCAGTGGAATATCAAACTCCTGTCCCTACCTGTATTCCCTAGATATCAAACTTCTGTACTCACTTGATATCAAACTTCTGTACTCACTGGATATCAAACTTCTGTACTCACTGGATATCAAACTCCTGTCCTCACCTGTATTCACTAGATATAAAATTTCTGTACTCACTGGATATCAAACTTCTGTACTCACTGGACATCAAACCCCTGCCCTCACCTGTATTCACTAGATATCAAACTTCTGTACTTGCTAGATATCAAACTTCTGTACTCACTAGATATAACTCTTCTGTACTCACTTGATATCAAACTTCTGTACTCACTAGATATCAAACTCCTGTCCTCACCTGTACTCACTGGATATCAAACTCCTGTCCTCACCTGTATTCACTAGATATCAAACTCCTGTCCTCACCTGTATTCACTAGATATCAAACTCCTGTCCTCACTAGATTACAAAAGCCTGTACTTCCTAAACATCAAATTCCTGTACTTTGTAGATATCAAACTCCTGTGCTCACTTAAGGTATCAAACTCCTGTCCTCACAAGATATCAAAATCCTGCGCTCATCGTATTCACTAGAGCCTTTTTCTGCTCATATTGGTCTGAAAGTTGGCCCTTTTCACAATTCAAAGCAAATCATACCTTTTTTCTCATTTCTAGCCATAAATTCCCAAGCATATGATAATTGTGAAATTTAAAGAAATTTGCAAAAACTGCTATCAAATCATGAATTTTTGAAAAATTTAATGATAAGAAATTGCAGCAAACATGAAAACAATTTATCAGTGGATATTCTTAACAATGACCTTGTTTAAAACTGATCCTAGTAAATTTGATATATCCTACCCTTTTATTAAAGAATTCTCAAGTCAGAGCAAAGTGCCATGAGAGTAGAGCTGAAATTACGAAAGACTTTACAAATGAGAAAAGAAAAACAGAAAATTTCCTATTATTATTAGAAGAAGAAAAAAAGTTAGGTCCCTTCGTCAGTATTCGTCTCTGTGTCCCTCAGTCTTCAATAGTGAACTCACTGGAAAATGGAACAAGTCTGTAGATAAGTTCAATGAGGCGACAGAAATTTAGTTCTTAGTTTTACGGATCCGCTGACCCCAATTTTACCACAATTGGAAAAAAATAAAATGAACTGATTTTATTTTTTTTTTCCGCTCTTCCAAATTACTGGTTATTAGTCCCCTACCGGCAACGCTGAAGGGGACTCTTAGTTTCCTCTCGGTCTGTCTGTCTGTCTGTCCCTCCGTCTGTCCGTCTGTCCCATATTCAGTTTTTTGGACCTTTTTTCTCTGTTGTTGCATTTATTGAACTCATTTTTGGTATGTGGATATATCTCAATGTGATACAGATCAAATTTGAGTTTGGTTTTGATTGACCTATTCTTACAAGAGTTATGGCCCTTGGACTTAGCAAATTTTATGAAAATTTCAGTTTCCGAACTTTTCTTCGGTTCTGTTGCAGATAATGAATTGATGTTTGGTATATGAATATATCTTAGTGTGATACAGACAAAGTTTGAGTTTGGTATCCATTGACCTATTTCTACAAGAGTTATTGCCCTTGGATTTAGACAATTTCTTGAAATTTTTAGTTTTCTGGACTTTCTTTCGCTGTTGTTGCATATATTGAACTCATTTTTTGTATGTGGATACATCTCAGTGTGAAACAGATTAAGTTTGAGTTTGGTTTTGATTGACCCACTTTTACAAGAGTTATGGTCCTTGGTCTTAGCAAATTTTATGAAAATTTCAGTTTTCCGGACTTTTCTTTGGTTCTGTTGCAGATAATGAATTGATGTTTGGTATATGAATAGATCTTAGTGTGAGACAGACCAAGTTTGAGTTTGGTATCCATTGACCTATTTTTACAAGAGTTATGGCCCTTGGAGTTAGCAAATTTCTTGAAATTTTTAGTTTTCCGGACCTAAGTTCTTCGATTCTATTGCAGATTAATGAACTGATTGTTGGTTTATGAATACATTTTAGTTAGATACAGACCAAGTCTGAGTTTGGTTTCCATTGACCTATTTTTACAAGAGTTTTGGCCCTTGGACTTAGCAAAAATGCATTTTTTCAGTTTTCCGGACTTCTCTTGACTGTTGCAGATAATAAACTCGTGAAAAGAGATTCAGGACATAAATTAATGCTGCCGGTAGGGGGCTTTTATTGCTCAGCGATCATTACATTTTTACTTTACATTTTCACTTAATCTTTATCGTGCAAGTGTTTTAGAGAATGCAGTGTTGAAAACAAGTTGAATTAAGATCGTGATCGTGGCACAAAACATGAAATGTTGAAATTTACTGATTTTTACTTTAATTTTATCCCTCCTCCGACCCTATTTTGAAAAAATAAAACCCGTAAAACTAAAATGATGACGTCATAATATTGAAAGTGTCATTCCACTTCTCGTAAAGCTGTTGGAAATTAATTTTGATTTAACTTCCAAAATATCCATAAATATATTGCACTTACATATGGAAAAGATCAAATGAATTGTGTTTTAAACGCAGGCAGGATAATTGAATAAAAGATGACACTGTCGCTAAGAAAATGCAATTTCAAGCCTATTTACTGTAGTTGCTAGTTAATTATTAGGAATCCTGTGGATGAATCTTTGTCAAAAACTATCAAGAATGTCCAGAGATGGTTTCATGATTAAATGGTAAAAATTGAATTTAGGATTAAAATATTACAAGGCTTTATATTTTCCAATTTTTTATTCCAAAATCGTCCATTTTCAATGAAGTGACATCCGCTTTCCTGTAAGGTAAATTTGTCAACGAATACACCGTGATGAAGATTAAATTTTCTTTTTTATACATGCTAAGTTTCAATGCAATACGTTTTGTAATAATGTTTTAGTTGCATTTCGAATGCGAAGATTTGTAACGCCATTTTTCCCGATAAGATCAAAATGACGTGACGGTCGTGGTTTGCTCATGGATATTTTAAAAAACTCCCAAAGTCCTAAATTTCGAAAATCGCCATTATTTCTTCAAATGACACCGGAAATTATTCAAACTTCATCAGGATACTCAAATGCGTATATCAATCAGAGTATCAAATGTTTTAAGGGAGTTAAGACTGTACTTTTCATAGGAAGTGAGAAAACAAATAATGCCGCCGCCATCTTGGTGTTCAAACCCTCCTCATCACATTTCATTTCTACTTTGGAGAAAATATAACTGACTATTAAAAATCGCTCTACTTTAAGACCTTAAAAATTGTAGGTTGTTTATGATGGTTAATTGCATCATCAAATCTTGGGATTATTTTCTGGAACACCAAAGAAAAATGTGTTCATACAACCCAAAGATTTCAAAATATTATTGAAAGCAGTTGTTCGCATAAAAATATTAGTTATTATAATGGATTTGATAATCATATTTATTTCATTCATCAATAATATAATCAATTGTTTTAGGGGGTTTTTTTTTGCCGAAAAACAATGCAACCTTATTAGTTTCAACTTTTCGAAATTCCCTTTCTCCCTCAGTAAAAAGGGAAAAGAAAGAAAAAAGTTTGACTGCATGTACTGAGAAACTCAAAAACATATTTTTTTCGGAGTTACGTTCTCGTGTACTGAATCAGATAGTTCTAGTTATAGGCATTTGACTTTCTTATACCTACTGTGATTTATTGTCCAGTATAAAATGTCATTGAAAGTTTATTATTTAAGTGTCAGCTTAGTTAAGCAAGTTAATAGACAATGGAATTACATACTGGACACGCGCGGATCTAGAAGGGGGGGGGGGGGGGGCTTTGATAGTCAGGAAATATCCTCACTTTGGACCCCCCCCCCCCCCCCCCCCCCCCATCTGCATATGTACCTTATTTTAAGCGTTAATTCACTCTAAACTAATATGGAGTTGATTAAAAATTGAACATCATTTATGGTAGAACATTTTATCATTTCAATTTACCGGTATTTTTTTAAAGTAAAATATTTTTTTTATTGAACGGTCCAACCCGGTCAGGGAGGGTGTGTGTGTGGAGGGGGGGGGGGGGGGGCGGAGGGGGACTTCCAGCCTATGAATTATGATTTTAATAAAAAAAAAAATTGGCGGATTCCAAAATGAATGGGGATAATGATCCGCCAGTATACTTCCTAGATTCGCACATTAAGTGGTTTGTAAAATGTGATGAAATACTTAGGATAAAAGTGAAATTCGATTCTGCGGAGATGCGTGGATTGATGATGTATTTTATTGTAATCTTAAGCCTGGCTAGGTCAGGTCAGGTGACAGTTTTTTTTCAATTAGGGTTCCATATCCTGACCCCTACATGGTTGACCTGTCCGTAATAGTGACCGTTCCAACTCAATCAGGGTGTGTGTGTGGGGGGGGGGGGGGGGAGAGGGGGACTTCCAGCCTATGATTTTAATAAAAAAAAAAAAAATTGGCGGATTCCAAAATGAATGGGGATAATGATCCGCCAGTATCCTCCCTAGATTCGCACATGAAGTGGTTTGTAAAATGTGATGAAATACTTAGGATAAAAGTGAAATTCGATTCTGCGGAGATGCGTGGATTGATGATGTATTTTATTGTAATCTTAAGCCTGGCTAGGTCAGGTCAGGTGACAGTTTTTTTTCAATTAGGGTTCCATATCCTGACCCCTGCATGGTTGACCTGTCCGTAATAATGGACACTAAATACCAAGGTAAATCACGGATCTAGCTGGTCTTTTCTATAAAGAAGCAGGGATAATAGGAATAGTGTCAACAGAAATGTTAGATGTACCTTTAAATGCATTCATATTCATGAGTGGACATTTCAAGTACTGGTCAAGGTACTTTTATAAGTCTGAGTTTTATTGAGAGTGTCGTGTAGTCTAGATATACTGTGGTATATATGATTTGAAGGCCTCTGTATACGGAGCATCCATAACGGTAAATAGAACGGCTTCTGTTTTATACATAGTTCGAAAGAAGAGAAAAAAAAGTTTCAAAATATTAGATCAGCGAATAAAGTCTTAGATTTTTCATTATTTTAATCAGGTTCTTATGAATAAGTCACGTTTATAAGTCCTTGTTTTAATTGATGTTAACTCGCAAAACATTGAGAGATATCTATTTTTTAAATAATTTTCTTTATCAATGGAATTTGATTTTTTAAAAAAGGTCTTTTAGTAAATTGTGAAGAAAAAAAAAAAACCCATAAACGACTGGAACTCGGTTGAGCATGATGCACTTTAAAAACTATAATGAATAACATCGTGTTCCTTTTTGTTGAATTTTCAATCGAAAATAGTTCTCTTTTTTTATGCCCCCGGAATAAAAGATTCGGGGGGAATATAGTTTTTGGCCTGTCCGTCTGTTTGTCTGTCTGTTTGTCCGAAAAACTTTAACATTGGGCATAACTTTTGAATGGGAAGCGATAGGGCTTTCATATTTCACATGTGTATTCCTTGTGACAAGACCTTTCCATTGATACCGAAATTTTTGACCTCGTGACCTTGACCTTGACCTTTGACCTACTTTTCAAAAACTTTAACATTGGGCATAACTTTTGAATGGGAAGTGATAGGGCTTTCATATTTCACATGTGTATTCCTTGTGACAAGACCTTTCCATTGATACCAAAATTTTTGACCTCGTGACCTTGACCTTGACCTTTGACCTACTTTTCAAAAACTTTAACATTTGGCATAACTTTTGAATGGTAAGTGATAGGGCTTTCATATTTCATATGTGTATTCCTTGTGACAAGACCTTTCCATTGATACCAAAATTTTTGACCTCGTGACCTTGACCTTTGACCTTTTAACCCAGTGACCTCACATACATGTACTTAACAGAAAATAGTGTTCATACTAAGAAAGATGCCACCGGGGGCATTCGTGTTTCACAAACACAGGCTTTATAAAATATGTACATCGTCTAATATGAGAAGTACATCACTTTTAAAAAAGTCAGTACTTGTAATGCATATTTATCGATCCTTTTGAAAAAAAAAATACAAAACACAGTTTTGATTGAAAGGGGCAAAGAAGAAAGGCGATGGTACTTTTGATCTATGAAACTCACTGTAGGATACCAATATAATTATAACATACCATTTTTTGTCAATGATCTTAGAATTTATTTTGCATTTTTCTATTGAATAAAAATATATTCCCTTTTTCTTTAACCATGTATTCTGTTTTCCTTTAACTAATTTTGTGTAAATCTGTGACACAAGTATTTAGCAAGTTTGATTTTAATTTGCATGACATTTGAATTTCCAAAATAGCATATGAATAACTATGTAGAACACAGGTCAAACACAACTCCTCTGAAATTTAGTTTCTGCCCAAGACCCCCAGGGTCTTGGAAAATGGGTGTGGTCATTTTCTCCTTTATAACTATGTAAGTTTGTGCCCTCAACTCCCCTGAAATCATTAGAGGTAGAAAGTTAATTCTTTTTGAATTGTACTTAGTCTATGGTTTGGTTGTGCACCTGACATTTGGTTTCTGCCTTAGACCTCCAGTGACTCGGACAAGGGTTGTAGTCATTTTCTCCTATGCAATTCTCTGTAATTTTGTGCCCTCAACTCTTCTGAAATCATTAGGGATAGAAAGTTAACCTGACATATGGGTTCTGTCTTAGACCCACAGGGTCTTGGAAAATGGGTGTGGTCATTTTTAGCTCGACTGCACTTTAGTGCAAAAGAGCTATTGCAATACCCCCGGCGTCGGCGTCGGCGTCGTCCCAACTAGATGATAAGGTAAATGTTAAGATTACACATTTACCTTTCCTATATTCATATTCTGTTGGTTTTTTTTTGTTGCAAATGTTTAATTATACATCATTTAATATATCCAGATGAGGATATAGCCCCTGGGGTTGGGATTGTTAAAATTATTTCAAATGATAAGGCCATACCAAATTAATTAAATGTTCTTTGGATTTCCCGCACCATATTTTTCAAAATTCAAAAAATAATATTATAAAAATAAAATGCTCGCCCGCACCACTAAATTTCTGGCTCACGAATTTTTTAGGGTCGGTTCTGATTTCTGCAAATCTTGAAGCTTCTAGAAGTCTCAGATTTGGCAAATTTCGAAGAAAACGATACTACTTGTATTTGAAAAATTATGTTGGGAGCAAATTTGTTGTCCAATATACATGGCACTGAAAGTCAAGGAGGGGAGAATGTTCAAAAATCTTTTCCGTACTGCTATGTGCCAGGCTTCCTAGTCACCAGATTCCTATGGGAATTCCTTTATGGGTACGGAAAACATCATAAATGTATTACTATGGTAACCTATGTCAAAATAAAATTATTTCAATCGCTCGCACCTTAAAAAATGCAAAACTTAAAAGAAAAATAAAATAATTATATTTTCGCCCGCTCGCACCCTTTTTTTCACAAGAAAATCCAAAGAACATTTTATTAATTTGGTATGGCCTAAGGCAAATGTTGAGATGATAAGGTAAATGTTAAGATAGCAATAAAGTCTTTAAAAGCCAATATTGAGCAAAGTATAAGTGCTACATGTACCAAACTTACATATTTGATGTATCTTTGATCAAACTTTCAAAAAATGACCTTGACCTACTTTTTTTCGCTTGAATGATTTTGCCTTTAAAAGCCAATATTGAGCAAAGTATAAGTGCTACATGTACCAAACTTGCATATTGGATTTATCTTTGATCAAACTTTCATAAAAAGACCTTGACCTACTTTTTTCCGCTTGAATGATTTTACCTTTAAAAGCCAATATTGAGCAAAGTATAAGTGCTACATGTACCAAACTTGCATATTGGATGTATCTTTGATCAAACTTTCATAAAATGACCTTGACCTACTTTTTTCCGCTTGAATGATTTTACCTTTAAAAGCCAATATTGAGCAAAGTATAAGTGCTACATGTACCAAACTTGCATATTGGATGTATCTTTGATCAAACTTTCATAAAATGACCTTGACCTACTTTTTCCGCTTGAATTATTTAACCTTTAAAAGCCAATATTGAGAAAAGTATAAGTACTACATGCACCAGACTTGCATATTGGATGCATCTTGGGTTAGACTATTGAAATATGACCTTGACCTACTGTCATGCATTCTTAGATCAGTCCAGTAATTGCCATATTACCAAGAAAAAAACATGCAACTGTTTCAACATACAAGGTATGTATTTAGAACTTGATAGCATAACTTTCCATGTCTGATGATTCATGGTTTCGTTTAGGATTTTCCTATATATATGCAGTGTTCTGCATCTCAAAGAGTGTGGGCTTTTTTCAGCTCATATGAGCAAAGCGTAAGTGACCTTTTGTCATAGTGTATCCTCTGTCATTGGTTCACCATAAACTAATTTTAATTTATAACTTTAAATTTTTTATGTGACTTGATATATGTTGTTGCCTGAGAAAGGGAGTTTAAATAAATTGGCTGTCATGAGAGATATTATGCTATGCAGTCGAGCATTAGGTGACTCTGGCAACTATTTTCTCTTATACATGAATAACTCTATGTAATTTTGTGCCCTCAGCTCATCTGGAATCATTGGGGATAGAAAGTTAACTCCTTTTACTTTGTACTTGTTTTATGGTCTAGTTGTGCACCTGACATTTGGTTTCTGCTCTAGACTCCAAGGGTCTTGAAAAATTGGTGTGGTCATTTTCTCCTATGCAACAATATCACCAGAAGAGCTTCAGTCTCATCAGAGACTTCTGATTACAAGAGTAATGGCCCTTTGACTTAGCAAATTTCATTAATTTCTCAGTTTTCTTGACCTTTCGTCCATGGTACTGCAGATATTGAAATTATTTTTGGTATATGAATACATTTTAGTGTTATACAGATCAAGGTAGACTTTGGTTTTGATTGACCTATTTTTACAGGAGTTCTGGCCCTTGGACTTAGAAAATTTCATGAAATTCTCAGTTTTTCAGACTTTTCTTGGCTGTTGTTGTATAAGACATTGAACTGATTTTTGAAGTTCAAGTTGGGTTTTGATTGACCTGTTTTTACAAAAGTTATGACCCCTTAGCAAATTTCATGAAATTTTCTGTTTTCCACATACCTTTTCTAATGCACGTATTGATACTATTGAACTTACTTTCATGTGGGCACTCATCTTTTGGTGTAAGTATACAGGTCAAGGCAGAGTTGCAGGACATGGATTAATGCTGGTAGGGGACTTATTATATCGCTTTGCGATTCATAAATTTATTTTTTTAAATTTTAGTCAAGAATTACTACAAGAAAGTACAAGAATCCAGGCTGGACATTCAATTATCATTAGCTAGCATCTGTGGTAGGTCAGTATAATATGTCAGTGGTGGAAGATGAAAAACCCATAACAACAACCAATGATGTGGACACTCAGAGAAATCCTACAATGT
Organism: Pinctada fucata; assembly: GCA_028142955.1. Classification (NCBI taxonomy): domain Eukaryota; kingdom Metazoa; phylum Mollusca; class Bivalvia; order Pterioida; family Pteriidae; genus Pinctada; species Pinctada fucata. Next base: position 26,441,084 of record AP027114.1, read on the forward strand.
TAGAGAATGGACATACAGACGGACACACAGACAGACACATGATAAATATGTCAGGAACAGGGGACATGGATAAAACAGAGAAATCAGTGTCAACAATTGATATCAACATTGACATAAAACCTACAAAGTTTGAGAATGGACATGCAAATGGACACACAGACAGACAATTTATAAAGAATTGTAGTGCAATAGATAATAATGCTGAGTGGGAGCCAGATTCAAAGAGTAGTAAAACAGTGAAGAGAGATAAGGACAGTGACATCAGTTTTCTACAACTGGTGAGTTTAAATCCTTATTATTTATCAAAAGTGATTTTCAAAATCCGTGCTATGTTTTAATTCATTTTGAGGATTTTTACCATAACTTAATGTAGACTTTTCAAAGTAGTCTGATATTAAAATTTTGATAGATTCTATCTTTAAATATTTATGTTAAACCACATGAAATATCATGATATTTCATAGTTGAATTCTTGTGAGGAAGATAGAGTTGTTTACATGTATATGCTTGATTATCTCATTTCAGTGCCTTAGATAGCTTGGTAATTATCCCCTTGCAACATAGTTGCAGGGGATATCGTAATGCCATCATTAGTGTGTAAGTGAGTGTGCACGTTAATGAGGGTGCATATCTGCTTGTGGCATCACACTTTTTGTATACAACCTAGAGGGTGCAGTTTTGATTGTTTTTTTCTCTCCAAATTTCGTACTATGATTGCTTATGACAAGAGGAAGAACCCTATTCATTTTCAAGGTCAGAGGTCAGAGTTCAAGGTCACAGATTGGAAATGTTCAAAATCCCTGTATATAGCCTAGAGGTTGCAGTTTTGATTGGATCTTCACCAAACGTCATACACTTATTGCTTATGACAAGAGAATGGACCCTATTGATTTTCAAGGTCATAGGTCAAAGGTCAAGGTCACAAATTGGAAATTTTTTAAGTGTTTGTATACAGCCTAGAGGTCGCAGTTTTGACTGGATCTTTACCAAACTTAATACAATTATTTCTTATGACAGGAGAAAGGACCCTGTTGATTTTCAAGGTTATAGATCGAAGGTCGAGGTCATGGATTGGAATTGTTTCAAATCCTTGTATACAGCCCTCAAGGCACAGTTTTGAATGGATCTCTCCCAAACTTCGTTCACTTATTGCTTATGACATGTGGAAGATCCCTATTGAAATTAAGGTCAACTTAAGGTCACAGATTGGAAATGTCTGAAATATTTGTATACAGCCATTGCTGTGCATTAGGGCACGATTTCATTTGGAACTTAAGCAAAGATATTTGTTGGTATCAATAGGCCACAGTGGCTTCACAAAATTCCTAATGGCTGACAAAATGATGAAAAATGTCAGAGGCAGGCAATTTTTGCGCCTTTTTCATTGTTACATCTCAATGAAATTGCGTCTTTTAACAGTGACGTCATAATATAAAACAGTGCCAAAAAAAATGTTGACTCGGACATTTCGTGCTTTCTAACAAGATTGGAAAATGGCCCATTATAGGCTGTTGTCTATATTTGTATTTGAGTACATTGATATTGATGCCATGCAAAGGGATGCTACGCGTTGTGTTGCTAAGATTTTACATGTATTTTGATTGGCTCTCTATTTCAGTTCAGATTTTCCAGTGCTGTAGATAGATTGGTAATTTTGATTGGCTCTCTATTTCAGTTCAGATATTCCAGTGCCTTAGATAGATTGGTAATTTTGATTGGCTCTCTATTTCAGTTCAGATATTCCAGTGCCTTAGATAGATTTGTAATTTTGATTGGCTCTCTGTTTGCCATAGTGACTGGGTCAGCAATCCCCCTTAACTTACTGATTTATGGAGAAGTGGCTAATGAATTCATACTTTATGACATTGCCAAGGACATAGCAAATATAAGGTAAGTTGTATATTTTTGAAGATATTAAATATGTTCGTATTTGAATAATTTGTAGGCATAAATTGTATGATTTTACAGTCGCAAACTTGGTTAAGACATGTCGTACTGGTAAAGCAGGTATTTTCAACAATAAAATCATACCATTTTATACTGTATAAGTGCACTTAGATTCATTCGCATTTAAAAAAAGTCATGCTTTAATTTTTTGTGCAGTTCTCCAAATGTGACAACTATGCTAGATAAAAGTGACCTAATTAACAGCCTTGACCTACTTAACCGAGTGCGACCTTATGCCCTCTACTTCTGTTTGATTGGTATTGGAGCCATGGTAGCTTCCTTCATCAGTACCATGAGTTTTCATTGGACGATGGAGAGACAGATACTGGTCATACGGAAGAGATTTTTTTCCTCCATTATGCAACAGGAAATAGCGTGGTTTGATACACATGAAAGTGGGGAGCTGAGCACAAGATTCTCTGAGTAAGTTGAGTAAGACAACTTAAAATAAACCAAATTGAAATTTTATCTTTGCCGACTAGAGATAGTACTAGTTGTCACTGAATTACCCAATCTTTTATTGTGCATGATTTTATTTGCTCGATCAGTCTTGAATTGATATTGATTTCAAACTGTGGCCTTACAGGCAAAAATCTCTGCTATCTCAGGAAAATATTTCTTTTATTCTGTATTATGATAATAGAAATATCTTAATTGATGAAAACATCATATGCTTCATCTGATAATGTTTTCATTGAATTTATTTATGCTGTCAATAAATTGATTAATTTAGCAGGTTTTGCTGCCTCAATGATCTGAGACAATTATACCCCATCTGATAATTGCGCAACAAAAAAAAATCTTAATTGATGTCCCAAAATTTCTTTCTCCAACAAAGAAGCTTCAACCTTCAAAACTGCATTCTTGTGTCACAAATTTTTGAAAAAAAATTTAACTATTGGAAGGGTGGATTGAATCATAGCTAAAATAGAATTTACATTTAATTTTTACCCGTGTGTTTGACTACACAGAGACATGCACCTGATAGCTGAGGGTCTCGGTGATAAGATAGCCACCATGATTCAGTGGACAGCTACGTTCTTTATCGCCTTCGGTATTGCGTTGATATCAGGATGGAAGTTAGCTCTGGCAGCGATGACATTCTGTCCAGCCATTATAATTGTTGGAGCTATAATGACCAAGGTAAGTAAAAGTCAGGCACATAGACAGGATTAATTCAGTTTGACCATATTGTGAAGTGTTCTGTCTGTCTGTGTAATTATCTGTCTGTCTGTCCATCTTACTTCATCTGAGAGTCTGCTTTAAAGGCCAACTGGGGACTTTCTAAGGGGACAGGTAAATTTTCTGTCATTCCCTCACTGACCTCTACAGGGGTAACATTTCTAATGAAACCCTCCGCAAACAAAGTTTGGGGAGTATATAGGAAACACCCTGTCCGTCTGTCTGTCTGTCTGTCCAACCGTCGGGTTAAGAAGTTCTTAAAGCAGATAACTCTTTAATTATAAGTGATAGGGCTTTCATATTTCATACATGCATTCACCATAATAAGTACTACATTTTGATACCAAGACATTTGACCTAGTCAAAAGAAAAACGTCCCGCGAGGGGTATAATTTGTCACTTTAAGGGCAGTTCTAGTTGGTATCTGATTAGCTCCTATTCATCCTTTTACCCCATCAAATTTTAATTGACAGCTTAAAACAGATGAGACTCTGGCAACTCATAAGCATAATACAGGTCCTATTGGTATATCTTTTATGTAACATGCTGCTTGCAGACCGTGTTATCTTCAAAGACGTCGCCTACAACACCTTTGTGACATCACAATAGAAAAAATGACAACGTCACAATAGAAAACATGACAACGCATAAAGTCATTGCAATCAAATATTACGTAACATCATATATTAAAAGATTTGCCACATGAAGTGATGTCTGGTGTCTATGCATATAAAATCAAGGTTTAAAACGGTGATAAATATTTTCTGGAAAATGGACTATTGAGGTATAATTATAGTTAATAACTGTATTTTGTAATGTGATTACACTGTGATAACCTACAATGGATCCAGGAATTATGTTCCATAATGTGCGTAAGCACAAAATGAGAAACATAATTCTCAGATCCATTGTAGGTAACATATCACAGTATAATCACAATCCAATTAGACAGTTATTTTATATCTTTACATTCATTTTTTTCATGCTTAAAAGACATTTGATTAAGAATTGACCGTCTTACTTTTGATGTTCATGGATCAGTATAATTCTGGTTGGCACACATGCAAATTTTCCGAGAATCACTTCGCGATTCAAGGAATTTGCACATGACCAACCAGAATTATACACCCATGAACACAAAAAGTAAGACAGACATTTCTTACATTTACATTTTTGCTAAATATTAGACAACCTATTTTTGCACAAACATCGTTAATATAGCGAAATACAGCATCAAAAGTATTCTAACGTACATTCTCCCTAGGCTTGGACGTAACGTCATCATACCTGATTTATTTGCATGAATATAATTCTAGTTGCTTAACTGTGAGTACAAGATGTGGAATCTACTATCATTGTAAATATTATGTTTTAAATTCCGTTGCTAAGGCTCCGTTACAACGTAATTTGGTATATGACATGATAGTTCAAATTGAGCCACCGCGGTTGTACTCCTTTAGTATAATCACAGTGTAAGTTCTATACAAATAAATGGGCATATGTAAGTCCTATTACGGCCAAAATTTGGTTGTGCTGAAGGAATTTGCAGTAGGTCACAAACTTATTCATTAATATTCTTCCGTACATTACTGTATTACATGATGTCATTCTTACTTACAGTGGATCCGTACGATGTCTATAAAAGAATCACAAGCTTATGCTTCAGCTGGCTCCATAGCGGAGGAAGCGTTTTCAGCTATACGTACTGTATCAGCTTTTAATGGACAAGAAAAGGAATGTCAAAGGTATGAATTTAAGTGCCATACTTTCAATCAATATAGATAGATGTCATGATTGTATATGCATGAGTAATAGAACTAAAATTACTGAGTCAATAGTAAACATAGTTTTATGACCATTTATGACGTCATACGGCTCTAAACTGTTACATGTATTGCCGTGCGAAGAAGTCGTTTCATTGTTTTGAGTGGATAAGATGGCATACGAAAAAACAAAAGTGATCTTAGCATACCTTATTGTGAAAAGGTCTATTTTCTTCAACACATTTTGAATAAATTTTACATATCTTGATTTTATTGACTGCCTGAACATGTAACTAATGTGTCTTTTAGATTTCTCAGTTTTTTCTTCTAAATTTCTCATTTAGGTACAACAATAACTTAAAATATGCGTCATCCAATGCTACTAAGAAAGGGTTTGCTCTAGGTATGGGAATGAGTGCCTTCTGGTTTCTGCTTTACGGAGCTTTCTCCGTGTCGTTCTGGTACGCTGTTAAACTGATGCAGGATGGAGAGGCTGGGTTTGAACCAGGGAGTTCTCTTACCGTATGTAGCTTGATAGTATAAGGTGAAAGTGAAATTCAGTGTCTTATCATTTCTCAAAGAAGTACATGTATATAACTCTTCGTATTTATTAATTCTCCTAACTGTGGATTTTCATTTCAGTTGACATGATAAAAACTAAATTACAATTAATGTTATGTACCTGAATGCATACATTTTTGCTACGTGTATGTTTGTAATTGACCCTTCCATAAAAAAGGCAGAATTTCGTGACGTCACAATGCTTTTTCCTCGGACAAACAAGCTTGGAACCTCGGTCAAACATTGAAATTGCATTGTGACGTCATGGAATTTCTCAAAATTTTCCCGCGTTCGGAAGGGTCAATTATGATATAAACAAAAGCATGTTACAAACATGTAGGGCTGGGACGATACATCGATATATCGATAAATCGCGATACAGTGTTCCACGATACGCGTATCGATACGCCTGAGCTGTATCGCGATATCCGGACCTGTTTTTAACTCCGTTCAAAGGCATGAAAATGCTCGGCAACTTCGTCGATTGAAAGCTTCGGGTTATCTGAAATGTGAGACTTATTCGCCTAAGTGGAGACTTCAATGATAAAGATGTTTTTGTTGACTATTCCTCCTCTGTTTGCTCCGGATAGTATGCAAATTGCACAATGCATTACAGTATAACTGTCAATTTTCTACTGTATAGTTCGCGGAAATCTAATGATATCTTTCTATTCTCAAACTCATGTATGTTTGAAAATTGAAAGCGGCGAAAGTCAAGTTCCTAACGTGGTCTTAATTTACAAAGTAAGAAAACATTGTCCGGAGAAGCTACCTGATGTTATAATGAGATAATAGTTGGTAGACGTTGTTTGGAAAGCGCGACGTAAAAACAGCATGAAGTAGGTATTGTCAAGTAGCTATTCATGCGCCTATTCCATTTATTTATCGATTTTGAGATACTGGCGTTCGACCTAAATCTCTTCAATTTTAAGATAATTTTTTCAATTTATCTTAAAGAAAGATAACTTTCCAAAATCGTATGCTAACTTTAATTAAATCATAGTTACTAAACTTTGTAATTTTTTAATGTAAAACCAACTCGAGTCAATACTTGATTGAACGTCGGGAACAGTCTTTTAAGAAAAAAAGGTCTGTCTACCATCTGTATTTTCTATTCTCTTTAAACATTAAAACATACCTTGCCAGCGACAAGTTTAACTCCAGAATCAAATTCATAAAAGATGACGTCCACGTGGTTAACACAATCTCTCTCTCTCTCTCTCTCTCTCTCTCTCTCTCTCTCTCTCTCTCTCTCTCTCTCTCTCTCTCTCTTTTTCAAAATATGATAATATATGCACATAAGAAAATACATACAGAAACGGAAAACTTTTTGTCTTTAAATAAGCTAAAGATGTATCCATCAGATAAAATCAAACGCATTAACAATATGCTGCAATTCTTTCAATATTCTAGGGAAAGGAGCGTATGTTATGCTGTGTTATACTTTTAAAAAAGATTTCTTCATGAAAAAATATTCAGTTTAGGATTACTCAAATAGGAAGGGGAACTGAAAAGTGTATTGAAAAAAGGAGGGAGGTTATTACATAAATTCATGAACTTTTCATTTGCAATGTAAAACGTCTTCAGATTCTATATCATCATCTAAAAACAGATAAATTTTCAGCATGTACCAGACATGCATGTTTCGGGTACTTAACCCTCGTCAGTGATCCTCAATCTAAACAATGTAATATGGTCAAAGAGTGTGAAAGTTTATATATTATTAGAGTACGAAGCCCACGTATTTTGCCTTGTTGATGAAGTTACTGTGATAATGAACATATAAAAAAGAGTATAAATACGACATGTTTATATGGCAGAAATATCATGGCAAAGGGTACAGATTTGTTTTTGTAGCATCACTCATAGCTAAAAAGCCTCTGTCTATCAGTAAAAACTTGTGATGTTATTGTTCAAAGTTGATAAAGTTTGTTTGTTCAATTACTTGGGTTCTTTTGTCAATCTTGATTTTGTCTCCAGGATCTAGAAAGATATGGTTGTATCAAAATATTTTAATGTTATACTTAAGTTTCATTCAATACAGCAAGAATCCTCATTACAGCAAAGTACATCTGAAATATCGTGATACATATTGTATCGCAGTCACTGTATCGTGATACGTATCGATACGCTCGAGACCCGTATCGTCCCAGCCCTACAAACATGTATGTCATAATTGTATTTAAGTATGTGCAAGAAGCCTCAGTACATGTAGAATTTTTACCTTTTGGTTAATGTATGCTTTACATTTAAGAAATAACAACTAGTTAGCTATATAAATTATATAGCTGTGGTTTATTGTCCAGTAATTCCTCAAGTTACATGAACCAATCAAATTATCACCGAGCTGCTGTTAACTAGTTATTTCTATTCTAATATATTCTGATTATAACAGACGACAAGTCGTGTATGTAGTTTTCAAAAAAATGAGCACGTGAGAGTATGCACGTGAGAGTATGCACGTGAGAGTATGCACGTGAGAGTATGCACGTGAGAGTATGCACGTGAGAAGGCGTGACTTATCTGACCATGAATGTGTTGGAGAATAGACGAGGGGCGAGCTCTAAATCACAGATAGAGAGAAAATCTCAAGTCGTGTTAGAATTATGCTTACGTGTATGTATCTTTGTACTCGTGCATGTTAGTCACTTGTACCTATATTTACGTTGTATATATACAGTCATGTACATGTATTTCAGGTATTCATGGGTGTAATGATAGGATCTATGTCAATGGGGCAGGCCTTTCCCACTCTGGAGGTCGTAGGTCAAGCTAAAGGAGCCGCTAGGAAAGTGTTCGCTATCATAGAACAGAAATCAAATATAAATTACACATCAGATGCCGGTGAAAAACCAAACAGCATCAAAGGAGAGATTAAATTCAGAAACATTCACTTCAGTTATCCATCAAGACCTGATATTAAAGTATGTTTATATCAAATTAAATTGAACTTTATTTGTGTAACAAACAAGTTACAAACTTATACTATAATGTCTCGTGTTGGGTTTGATTTTGGCGGGAGGGGGTCCTTGAGCATGAGGAGACCGGAGTACCTGGGGAAAAAACCTCCTAAGACTGCGTGGGTGACCGTGATACCCTCTCACATAAGACCCCTTTACCATGCAAGTCAAGATTGGAACCTGGGACCGTAGAGGTGAGATGTAAGTGCGCTACCACAGTGCTTACCTGTCTTTTATGTATGTATATTTCAGTTATCTTTTTCATGGATTTGGCGGCATATTGTCTGTGGCTTGTCTGTATGTCCTTATGAAACAACTTTGACCTTGTCCCCTTACAGACGGTAACCATTGTGATGTCATGAAAATGGTATGGTAACGTCAACTTTTAGGACTGTTTTCATAGAATTTGATGACATCATAATCAGTTTATGTCATTATACCGTTTCAAATGGGAAGTAACTCTGGTTTTCGAAAATTGCGAATACCATAAGTTTCGATTGAAATGTGATAGGGCTGTCATATTTTATGTGTAGTATATTCAAGACTTTTCCAAATATGATACCAAATTTTGATCTTGCGAACTTGACCTTGTACATGTAGATTGTTGACTTTTCAGATAGTAGCCACATATGTTTTTTAATTGGACATATATACTGCACAAAAACATTTTGTTCATTAATAATAAAATTTTCAAAGTTTTTAAAATCTTCTCAATAAAATTCATGAGCACATAAATTTCAAGATGTATCATAGTACATAAAATTTGGACTTCTAGCATTTCTCATATATGCATCATATGCTGCAAATATTGTAATGTAATTGTTTTGTATTGAGTTTTGATGTGTTTTTATTGTGTTAATGAAATTAGGATTTTACTAAGATTTCATTACATTGTCATATGGCCAACTGAAGCAGCCAAAAATTTGCTAACCAGACTGTTTGTGTGTGTTTTTTTTTGAGTTGGCAAAGCCAACTCTCATTGCTATGGCTTTCAACTTTGCACTTGATAACCCTGCATGGACCAAACAACGCACAAATTGTTACTGGCGCAGTAAGAAATAGGACCACTACGATTTGACAAAAGAACATATTAGACGACAGACGTTTAAGTTTAACGAGGCCCTGGACAATAAGATAACTCAAAAACAGAAATAGAGATTTTGATTAAATTCATATCATAATGTCAATTACTTATATACAAGAGTTTGGTGAAAAATGAATCAATTTCACCGCTTAGTTTTTCGGGGGGACCATCTCAAAAATTTCATTGTTTTCTCCATACGATTTCATAGAAAAACAAGATTTTTTTGCATTATAATTGCAATTTATAAAAAAACTGAAATAGAGAATTTGATAGGATTATCATATGTTGAAAAGAGAAACATAAGACAAAATATATCAGGTTCTGTGGAAGTTTGACCGCCTGTGTGAGCTTCAGGGAACATCTCAAAATCATATTTTTACATATTTGCCTTATATTTTGAAATAAAGACATCATAAAGGATGAATATGTCCTTATAGTTCTTGTTTACGGCATATAATATTTGTTAGTATATATTTCTCTAGAAAAAGACAACAAAATTCGATCGTGAAAATATATCAGGGGCGATCTCAAAGCATATTTTGCAATTTTACACATAACTTGTACTCTGTCTTTATCAGTACAATTGAAATTATAAAAAAAAAACTGAAATAGAGAATTTGATGATATGTACATACTGTGAAAAGTGAAACATAAGCCAGAAAATATCAAGTTCTGTACAACTTTGACCGCTTGGTTGAGCTTCAGGGAACATCTCAAAATAATATTTTTAGCATATTTGCCCTTTTTTTTAAAATAAAGACATCATAAAGGATGAATATGTCCTTATAGTTCTTGTTTACCGCATATAATATATGTAAGTATATATTTCTCTAGAAATAGACAACAAAATTAAATCGTTAAAAATATATCAGGGGCGATCTCAAAGCATATTTTGCAATCTTACACATAACTTGTTCTCTGTCTTTATCAGTACAATTGAAATTATAAAAAAACTGAAATAGAGAATTTGATGACATGTTCATACAATGAAAAGTGAAACATAAGCCAGAATATATCAAGTTCTGTATAACTTTGACCGCTTGTGTGAGCTTCAGGGAACATCTCAAAATAATATTTTTAGCATATTTGCCCTTTATCATGAAAGAAGGCCTCATAAAGTATGAACGTGCTCGTATATTTATTGTTTATCGCATATCATATTCGTTAGCATATATCTATCCATAAAAAGACAGCCAAATGATATTGCCAAATATGTAAGGGACCATTTAAAAGCAAATTTTTGCAATTTTACACATAACTTGTACTCGCAGATATAAAGTGAAATTTAAAAAAAAACTGAAACAGAGAATTTGATGGCATATTTTCATATATTATAAAGAGAAACATAAGACAGAATATATCAAGTTTTTTCAAGTTTGATGTCCAGCCGTTTTGTGTGAGCTTCGGGGAACATCTCAAAATCATATTTTTTTGAACATATCTTCCCTTTATTTTGAATAAAGAACGAATGTGCTCATATGGTTATAGGGTTTGTTCCTGTCATACTTCCTACTCAAGGTACTTTGAGTAGGAAGTATGACAGGAACAAACCCTATAACGAATTTATCATACCGAGAACCATTTTGTAACGTACTCTGTGTTATTCTTAAAGTGCAACAACAGTGTGCAAAATAAAGATGATGATAAATTCCCGATACCATACTGACCAATTCCCAGAAAGTTGCAAAATATTTGATAGCTCTGATAACGCGTAACAGGCAATTAAAGTATCAATTTACACCTTTTCCCGACTACTGCCGAGCCGTGCGCTGGTCAGTTTGCAGATAACCACATGTGGGAGTCTCTACGACAACTTATGAACGCTTATCTCAGTATACACATAAAGTAAGGCAAGTGAACGAAGAATGGCCTCGGAATTAGACGATGTTTTAGACGAAGAATAAACTAGTTTGTCATTAGAATCATCAGAATTCGATGGAGAAGGACATGTCGTTTCTGATTTAAGCGACGACAGCCTTTCCGAGGAAAATTTGAGCAGTTAATTTCGGATGACCAAATTACCGATGAACATATGCATCTAATGTAAAACTATCTGAATGCATTGTATATGAATTGTCATCGTATAAAAACTGTTCGTCTATTCGTCTGCATTCTGCTTACTTATAAATATTGATTATTTGTAAGCATGACGGAAAGACAAAGGGACTGTTTGGATAAAATATATATAAGTATAAAAAAGGAAAAAATAATAAAAATACGTCCATCATGGTGGTAATAATCATTTATGGAATGGAGTATGCTGTAGGACAAAGTATTCTCTGGTTGAACTGCACTATATTGGTAAGAGTTATCTCAGGGGCGGATACAAGATTTTGGTTTAGGAGGGCGTCATGAATATAAACTAAGAGTCCCCTTCGGCGTTGCCGGTAGGGGACTAAAAAGGCAAAGGGTCTGGGGGACCGCTTCCTTCCTCCCCCAGTGGGTCCAGGACGAAGTCATGTTTTGGGTTCCTTTGACCACCAGAATGGAAAATGTATAATTCATACAAAAACGTTGAAACTATGTATTATTGAATATATCTGGCGAGCGAAGCGAACCAGCGAACTTTCTAGAATTGTTTTAGAGAGGGTTGGGGTACACAACCCAAATGACACCCCCTTTGCTGCAAGAGTACATGTTTGTTGACTAAAATCTTAGTACATTTGTCAGAAAAAGACCGTCCAAATAGTCACAGTAAAGTAAAGGTATGGAAGGCGTAGTATCATTTTATAATTCTGGCTATTTTAGCATGAAATGGTCATGCTTAGCAAATGGTGTGAAGTTAATCTAAATTGAGTTAGGTGGCGAGCGGCAGCGAACCAGAGAAAATTTTCCGACATTCGACTCAAAACAACCTGAAATTGAGTATACACATAAAGGTTAAGCCCCCAGAATACCTTACTTCGACGATTTCAGAGGGGGAGTGGGGGGCGTGCGCCCCTTGCGTCCCCTTCAAAATTCACTCATGTATCTATACTGAAATTAACCCCAAAAAAATGAAGAATCGGAAAATGTATATATCTCGGAAACTTCTATAACTTATAAGTACATGTGAATTTCTAATAATTGAATATGTTCTACTCGATTATAAGAGGTATGCAGATCTCTCGCAAAATTTTCTAGTTTAACAATGCCATCCGACCTCATGAGAGCAAAAAACAAAAAAATTAAAGTATAATGAAGATTCGTCAGCGTTGTTGATAATGAAATTTGCAAGCAAGATGAGACGATTTACTTGCTGCAATTTGGCTGATAATTCTCTCGATTAGACGAAAAAGAACATCAAGCCATTTCTGAACAAAATAAAAATAATGATGAGAAAACACGTGCTTCCGTGCCGTGCGTATGACTAGCTAGCACCCCCCCCCCCCCCCAATGCATTGGGATTATGATACGATGATTTATGATGCAAAAAATATGTGTACATAGTATCAGGAAAGTACATGTTGTTGTTTTGTTGTTTTTGTTGTTTTGTTTTTTACAAAATTAATGAATTAAAAATAGTTTTGATCGATGAAGTTCTATTTATTTTTCTATTTGTTTCTCGTTTTTTCTAAAGGCCCCCGTTATAGAATAAAATAACTATTTAGTGAGGAGGTGCACCAAATAATGATAATATTAAAAACCTTGAGTCCATCCTAGTCTGACGATCTTATCATCTAACCATGCTTTGCATTAATCTTCGTTTATTACGAACATACACAGATTACTAGTCTATTGATTTTTAGCGCGGCGTTAAATGCTTTGTCGCGTCATTTGATTGTGACGTCATAGTATGACAGTATGTTAGGTGCGATGTAGAGATAAAAGATTGAACCGGTTACGGGAATGCGCGAAACGATGCGCACACGTTTTGTCCAGGGCCTCGTTAAGTTGTAAATAATGGGTTAAATGCATTATGAGAATGCAAAAAAATGCTACAAGGAACGATGCTACAGGAATAGCGATCACATGTTGATGTCAGTACATTAAAATATGGCATATCTTTTTTCTTTGTACTTCCCTCCTCTGTATAAGGAGCACCCCATTTTAAGATAGATAGGTAAACGTATTGTATTTAGGATAAAAAAGACCTTAGATTTTTAAAAAAAAATGTGGATGTGTAGAAGACTAAAGACAAGTAAATCAATCAATCAATCAATCAATCAATAATATTTATTTAAAGTCAGACATAATTTATAACAATCAACATCTGATGAGCTATTTACCGACTAGGAAAAAAGGTTTTTCAGTTTGATACTTAATAAACCTAAGATGTTGGTTTTAAGTTGGTCAAGAAGTTTCAAAAGCAAATATCTCCTAAAGTAAAAGTGATAGGACATTATACTTCATACATACACCCATAACAATTGCAACAAATTTGACATGATCATATTGACCTTGAACTCTGACCTCAAAATAAGTTATTTGGTTAAGATTAGTTCTATCATTTTATATATTTATATATTTCCAGCCTTTTTTTTTTAAGATTTGAGACAACTCTTGGATTGTGAGAATCACTCATTCAAGCATTTGAGGCATAGATTTGGAGTTTGATTTATGCCAGTTTTATACTTGTCTTCTGTATGTTCATCTCAATGTTACTTTTTGCCAACTCGCAGGACTTTCAGTCCTTTGATTATTTTTCTCATTTGATGAAACACTTTTTCCTTTTCCATCTAGTTTTCTATTTAGAATATTGTGATTGTTTCTTTTAGATATTACGAGGACTGAGCCTGGATGTATCCCTTGGTAAAACCGTAGCTTTGGTGGGATCGTCAGGGTGTGGTAAAAGTACCGTTATACAACTCCTACAGAGGTTCTATGACCCTGAACAGGGGCAGGTTGGTATGAATTATTTATGAATAGAGTGGTACATAATTTTAAATAGTGAGTTATGTTTATGGATCCACCAAGTACCCTGCTTTTTCCATTATAAGATAATGAATATCATTGTGAATGTTTAATATTCTGAATATTTTCCTCCTTATCATTTTCAGGTAGATAAACATTTCAATCTATACTTAGCGTAGATCTACTGTACATTAGAGTCTAGAATCTTAGACTCTTTTCTACCGTATTTGAAATACTTGATTTAAAACAAATTAAAACATTGATTCAATGCTCAATACATTGGATACATGCTTCTGTATCAGTTTCCTCATGATCTTTATACATGTGTTCATCGAAAATTTCAGATAATGGTAGATGACAGGGATGTAAGGAACGTTAATGTTTGTTGGTTAAGGCAGCAGATAGGCGTGGTCAGTCAGGAGCCGGTATTGTTTGGCACCACTATATCAGAGAACATAAGATACGGCCGTATGGACGTCACACAAGCTGAAATAACAAAAGCTGCTAAGGAAGCTAACGCTCACGACTTCATATTTTAAGCAGCTGCCTCAGGTAAACTATTACATGTATATGAAAATAATGTTATACTGTACAAGTATCTTATTGTGAGTCAGTATTTTTAATACAGTTTTAATGTATCATAGGCTACATATATAGGGATTACTCTGTGTAGCATATGTACGTCTGTCCATCTGTCTTTTTCTCTGGCAGTCACACTTTCACATAAATGGCAAACTTGTTTGATATACATTATATCGCCTCTATCAAACTTTCAGGAATGCAGGTCAAGCATTATAAGACTCTACACTGAATGAGGGTCATAGTTACCTTCAAGGTCAAGGTCACTTATTTAAGGTCAAACATGTGACAAGCAACACACCTGATCTTGAACAGTCTTGGTGTGAATTTCACCTTCTTTTAGCAAGTAATACTATAATTATCAAAAAGCTATTCAGAACTCTGCTTTCGTTGACACTGCATGGAGTCTTAGCCTCCGTGTCAATTTTCTATGCAAGATTTGTTCATTAATGCTTGGATCTTACAGTGCATTCTATATGAAAACTGTATAAGGGAAAAATAACAATTCATGAAATTAACTCAAAGAGGAATTTCAACCTTCATGTTAATGGTAATAATTGAAAAGTAATTAGCTTCAGATCTACAATCATATGTATATACATGTATTTACTAGATGCTACATTTATTTACTATAGGGATATGAGACACTAGTTGGTGACAGAGGTACACAGCTTAGTGGAGGACAAAAGCAAAGAATAGCGATAGCGAGAGCTCTGGTCAGAAATCCTAAAATCTTACTGCTAGATGAGGCTACGTCAGCCCTGGATAACGAGAGTGAGGCTGTGGTACAAACGGCACTGGAAAAGGTGGTTATCATGTCTCTATGAGATTTTTTAAATCATTGCAGCCATTTTCTTCTGAAAATTAAAAAGCCATGGGAAAGCCTTATCTTCCATTGGAATAAATGTATCAAAAGCTCCATGAGATAGGGAAAATCATAAAAAAAATCTATGTTGAAACCAAAAACGTAACATGCAAGAGATAAAAAAAATTGATGTCTCTTATGAGCCTGTATCTAATGTAAAGACGGGCTTCCACTGTTGCGAATGCAGAGCTATAGGCGATAGAGCTACGATTAGGTGATTTTGTTTAATCGTAGCGTATTCTCCTCTCAATTGCAGGCATTCTTGTCTCGTCGTGTCACAATCCTGTCATATTCTCCTGCATTCTCTTCTGTTCCCGGCACCAACGTGATTGTTTCAAACTGTTTAAAACATTCGCGTCTGAATTCTAATTTGCCTCACACTTGTGGCACATGCGCAGCGCATTCGCGTTGCATTCTCCTCCATTCGCAGGGTGTTCTCATCACATTCGCGTGAATTCTTGCTCCAAAGATGGAGGAGAATGAGCCACGATAAAGCCCCGACAGAGCCCTGACAAGAAAGAATCTGACGCAAATATGATGCGAATGCGCCAAGAATGTGACGCAAATGAAAAAACCAATTCGATTCAGCCACGATCTTGACACTTTAGTGACACCATATTGCCAGGATAGTACTACATACACACATGACAGTGACAAGAATGATTATCTCAGAGTTGATGTTAAAGTGTTCGGATCAATATTTTTAAATCTTTGACAATGCCTTTCAAAAGAAAACAACCTGGAAAGAGGTCAAAGTCAACAAAAGGTAGTGATACTCCTGGATTTGTCAAATGATTTTGGTTTTGCTCTTGTCAATTCTTGTCATGATCGCAGAGCTATTGGGTTAAAGTCGTGTCTCAATTTCCTGCATCACAGCGCGATCGGGTGAAAGTCATGTCTCAATCTCCTGCATTCGCCTCTCATTCGCCTCTCATTCGCCTCAGAGTCTTTTTATCGTGGCACATTTGTCGCATTCTTTTCTATTCTTATCACACTCGCCTCACTATCGTAGCGGTCGCAAAGCATACTCTTGTTGCATTTGCGGCGCTATCGTGTACCTATCGCACCAAGAAATACTTCATGAGAACAGACAAGAATGTGACACGATTGTTCATTCGCCTCTGATCGTAGCTCATTCTCCTCTACATTGGCGACAGTGGAAGCCCGGCTTAACAATTTATCAATTTATATATACATGTATGTTTACATAATTCACTGTGAGCATATTAATTTTAATGATAAAGAACATTTCGACTGTTACCAAGTAGCCATGAAATAGCTTCCGAGACATGCTGATAGTGGGATTTTCTGACAAATTCTATGTATTGTACATTTATAGGCAGAGGTAGGGAGGACAACCATTGTTATTGCTCATCGCTTATCAACGATACGTAATGCTGACTTAATATACTGTATGGATTCCGGACAGGTCCAGGAGTACGGTACACATGAGGAGCTCATGCAGAAACAAGGTCTCTACAACCAACTGGTACAATTACAGGTTTGTATTGTTGCTACATACAAAGAAATGGAATGCAACATGTTTGCCTCAATTTGCAAAATGTTTGAAATTGGCATAAATTTCAGATCATCAGGATAGTTATTTTAAGGTAGATAAAGTTATGGAAATACATATATACTTTTTATAAATTTTGGTTTGTGATGTTCAAATTCCATGAATCATGAAGTAATAAGTTACATGTATAAAGTCTAAACTGTCTATAACAGACAGCTCGGGGAAAATCAAATATTGTCCTTTATAGAGAGGTGTCCTTTATGCAGTGGTTCAGTTTGATATACAGTTTGCAATAATTTCCGTCAATTTTTGATAAGTAGTTTTACAAGGTAAATTGATAATAATACAGGATACATGTACTAATACATGTAATTTGGCCGAGTAGAATTAAATACATGTTTCTCAGATAACTGAGACTACAAAAAAGGAAATTTAAGGAAGGTAGTTTTTTTTTCATCAGGAGTACTCTTACAATATAAATAAAGCAAGTTTTGCAAACATTTTTTTTTTACGTGAGATAGTATTTCCCCAGTAAACTGGGAAATTAAGTTTATAATGCCACTTTCCTCCCATTCATTTTATGAAAATGAGGAGACGTAACTCATGATAAATAATCATGCGAGTGCCATGTCAAGTAAAAGGCCAGGAATGTATTGCGGTTTCTCATCTTGCATATTGAAGTCCCCGCGTTTTACATGTATAAAGACCCCTCACTTCTTCAGGAGGGCCCGTGAGTAGTACGCGTACAGCGTGTATAACGGCAGCCAAGGCTAGATTGATTAACATTAAACCGCTAGTCGAATAACATGTATGTACTCAGGTACATAAAACGTTGTTGATAAAACGTAAGTTTTAATCCTTACATTTAAGGATAACGTTGATGTAAGGATTGAACAGACGTTTGTCGCGTGTCGGCGGTCCGTGGATACCTCTAAAATTATGAACGTCATTATCAATCGAATCTGAAATATTACAGTAAATTCCTGATGTTGTTCAGCATTGGTATACATATGCTGTTTACATTTATAAAAAGACCGAGAGAGAAAAGAGTATGTCGAACTCATTGAAAAAATCATTAAGTTGTCCGTGACACGTGCCGGTGCGTGGTCAGTAGCAATACAATTTTGACTTAAAGAATTTATATTTGCGCGTGAATGAAGTCGGGATATAAACTTTCTATTGTGAAACGAAGGCTTTCTATTGTGAATACTGAGTGCTCTTGTACTCTTGCGATTTTCCATTATTACACCCTTCATCAAGCGTCAAAGCCTCTGTTTATACGTTCTTGTTTTAATTAATGTATACACAGGTAAACATAAATTGACAACTAATTACCCGTCCCCTAATTACCATTAATTTGTGAAGCCACGATAGAAAAGGACGCGGATCGAGGGGTTTTACAAAGGCATTGAGCGTTTTCAGAGGCGGAACCGAGATAATTATGTCCGTTATAGGAGGTTATTATCACCGATTAGGGTACCAGAAGGGTGTCCGTTGTCCGGAGAACGGGGAATTGAAATTGTCCTAATGTACAGTTGTCCGGTATATAAAGGTGTACGTTAACACAGGTGGGACTGTATTTACATTTATTCTTTTACATTAGAATTCCTATGGGGCATTTATTATCTGCTAGTAATGTGAAGATATGAACATTGTAACACTATTTTGATTAGTTTTTGAGCGAAAAGCTCTAAGTGATCACTTGATTTTTTTCACGCTAGAGAGCCCCGATTCCGTACATGTATAATTTGAAGCACGAACCAATCAAATCACAGGGTTTTCAGCAATGTGACGTATTGAGTCTTCCAATCTTCTTCTGCCGGAGAAATTGAAGGGCCGATGCCGCTTATATGTATAAACGATGTAATTAGAATCAAGCTGTTTTGTTATGTAGAAGCACATGGTTATATAGTGAGATGAACACTAACTGCTTAAATGGACAGGAATATAAACATGTAAACAAGATAAATAGAACAATGTACATTCATGGATACGCGTTAATTTCATTGACGAGGGAGGGGCCAAAGCATTATGGGTCGTATACGATGCACCTGATACTAACTAATTTTAAGTAGCTGTACTGATCCAATTCCTTTTCCTTTTTCTGTTGGACCGAAAATTGAACATCTGATAAGGCATATACATACGTACGTCCCTGATATGAAGTTAAGAGAGGGCGAGATATAGATTTGCATTTCAGTATTATTCTATACTTGCATAAACTTGTCTACGAAGAAAGTTTGTTGACATACAGCATAAATGATACATATTCTGATATTAAGCTATTCGCTCTCAGTTCCTTCAGTGCTTTGATTTTAGGGTGCCAAAATACAATCTATGTGATCTTTGGACTAAGAATTTAGACCCCCCATATACATGTATATTCCACCGTATAAGCAGAAATTTTCACAAGAATCAAATTTCACAATTTTAGTCCAAAACGATGTGCCTTAATTTTCACGATACAGATTTTTTGTGATTTGAAAACATGTGTCTGATGTAGAAAAATTGGTTTGAAATTTTCTTCATGAATGTATAGAGTTGGAACACTTTCGTATTGTTATTGAAAAGAAATTAAGATAAAAAAAATTAAGGCATTACATTTTGTATCAACCTTTATAGATTTTTTGTCTTTCTTCCTATGCTTTATGACGTTTTATTGTATGACTGGAAAATATGTTCATCGCCGATTGGCTGAAAACATGTCTGGAGCTTCGAAATATATCGTTGAACCACCTCCAGAGAGCTAAATTTAGAACAACTCTCATATTTTCCCCTGTATCTTTCTAAAATTAGTATTGTAGTTATGACGTTATAATAGTAGCGGCATTTGCGTATATTTCGCGCCATCAGAGAATACCTTAATACATTACTTACAGCAGTGGATGCTATCAAGCTGATCGTTGTACTTCATGATGGTACAATAAAACAATTAATTACCTAGTGTGAGGTCTTATAGCAGTATAGCAACCCTCAGCATATGTTATTCACTTCGGCCTGCGGCCTCGGTTAATAACATATCCTTCGGGTTGCTATACTGCTATATCTACCTCACACATGGTAATTAATTGTATAATAACATGTTTTGTTATAATGTTTATCAAGGTATAATAAAGACAGTCAGGAATAGTGCATGTTCATTACTTTTCAGATTGTGACTGAACATGCAATTTATGAAAATTCTAGGAGGTACAATATTTTGTGAAGACTTACATATTTTCGCTTATGTACAGTAATATTAATTGCGAATATAGCAAAAATGAGTATACCTCACAAAAAATTTCTGCTTATATGGTATTTGTGGATTAGAAGCTAATGAATTTTTTTTTATGTATTTCAGTCTCATCCATCAACTGAAGAAGAAGGTAAATTTATGATTTATAAAGAAAATCTTAGAAAAATGTTTCAAAAAAATATTCTCAGCTATACTTGTATAACATGTATGTACAGTTATGTATGAGGGGGTGGACAGGGTGAAAGGGAGGGGGGAGAAAAGGGGTGGGAGGAGAGAGACTGGGGCAGGAAGGGGGGAAGGGGGGAAGGGGAAGTAAGGAATGGGTGAAAAGGAGGGGTGGGAGGTAAGGGGTGGGAGGGGGAGAGAGGTACCCCCCTGTCTGCCCCCATATGTATATGTATGTTTAACCTCCCACTGACATCTGTCATGTATTTCTACCTCGGCAATAACTCTCAACAATTCTTCTATCTACAATGAAAGCATTTCATAATATTTTCCTTTTCATTCCCTCTTCATCAATATGTACCTGAACATGCATCCCTCCCTATTTAGAATCATCATTATTTCCATGCTAAAAGCTGAGTATAACGTGACAGTAGTTTTTAATCATAATAAAGCCACATCACTTTCAAATTGATACAATGAAAATGTATTATATTCAGAAATCTACTATTTGTTGATATTAAATAAGCTTTTCCATATATGGATTCTTTGTCCCCCAGAGGACAGCGCCCTCTGGTGAGGACAAAGGGAGGTAAGTCTTGTCACTCTACTTTTAGATTTCTTGGCTTATAGAAAAGAATGCTTTATATTCAAAATAGATTTCTTGAAATAGCATTTTGGAGTGCATGATATTTCCCCTAGCATGATGGGGTCACCATGTACGTGCATCAGGTATATTTTTTATTTGTTTGTGTGCAAGAAACTGGAGATGTTAAAAAAATTAGCTTTTACTGAAAATTAATTTCATGTCTGACTCTTTGGTCAGTGTAGCAAAATTAACATGCTGCAAAAAATTAACCTTATGCAAAGTAGATTCTTCAATAGCCAATCATATTTCAGGTAGTTTTGGTGTAGGTACATTGCAATGGTATGTTTAAGTCAGTCAGCATGCCTTTTTGGGGGGTAAAGATGGACATAAAAATCGCTTTAGATGCACACAATGCTTGTAATTTGCAGTACATTATAGATTGTGCATTCTACGGTGGCTTATTGTATGGTCTGAGTTGATGTGTTAGGGTCAACATGTACAATTTTTATTTACCTGCATGCTTGTATTGGAATATTGATCTGATATGTTTGAAAATTGATATTGTTTTCTTTAAAATTACAAAAAAAAAAAATAATAAATAGATAAAAATAAATAAATAAATAAATAAAATTAGGAACACAAATTAAATATTACGTTTTTTTTTTTTTCATAATTTATTTGCTTGACTGTGATAAAAGAAATATAATGAAAATTAATGATCAAGATATTTAACACAAAATTCATAATTTTGATTTTTGTTAAGTACATGTATCATAAAAAGAAAGAGACATTTGCATCTGTACTTCCACAAGGCAGAGATAATAAACTCTTCTCCTTTGATGTATATAAAACTATACATGTATATAGAATTCTATGATAAGCTGTTAATTGACTTTTGTGTTTTTAGTGGCAGAGGAAATCTGGGAGGCAAATGAGGAGGAGGGTGATGAACATTCTCATCTGATGTCATCACATTCTTCGAGTAAACATCATCTGTTTGATAAACACAGCAAGTTCCATCATCAAATGTCACACATGAGTGACACAGAGGTCAAGGTTAAACCTGGTGCAGAGGTAAGTGAAGCATGACGTCACATGTATATAGTAGACATCATCTGTTTGATAAACACAGCTAGTTCCATCATCAAATGTCACACATGAGTGACTCAGAGGTAAATGTCAAACCTGGTGCAGTGGTAAGTGAAGCATGACATCACATTCATATAGCAAACATTCTGATAAACAGCAAGTGGACGCATCTAGCCAATATGCTTTCACAGACCTGACTTCTCAAATTGAGTAAATTATTATATAATTCTCAAATATCTGAGTCATTCATGAGTTTGTATTGTTTAATACATCCTTATCTTGAGTTTGAACTCAAATTAATCAAGGAAATGTCAAGCAAGATTGATAATGAAGTGAGCAAGGTTACCGTAATCCTCTTTAAGAAAAAACTTAACTTGAGAAGGTTGAAACAAGACGAAGTCTAAGTCCTTGGTTGACTGTAATATGACACTATCATAATGTTATTCTACATGTATATATTAATGAACTTTTTTGCGCCAGGATGAGGAAGAAGAAGAGATACTAGAACCTGTTCCAATCAAAAAGATACTGTCCCTCAACTCCCCAGAGTGGGCCATTATAACAGTGGGGTGTATATGCTGTGTGATAGTGGGGACCATACAACCTATGTTTGCTATTATATTGGGAGAGTTCCTAAATGTAAGTATGGTATGCCATTAGGGTCATAATAACATCAGCATTAATATGCTGTGTGATAGTTGGGACCAAACAACCTATGTTTGCTATTATATTGGGAGAGTTCCTAAATGTAAGTATGGTGTGCCATTAGGGTCATAATAACAGTGGCATTTATATGCTGTGTGATAGTGGGGACCATACAACCTATGTTTGCTATTATATTGGGAGAGTTCCTAAATGTAAGTATGGTGTGCCATTAGGGTCATAATAACAGTGGCATTTATATGCTGTGTGATAGTGGGGACCGTACAATCTATATACAAGCTAGTATATTGGGAGAGTTTCTAAATGTAAGTATGGTGTTATAGGGTAGCAGTGGGAATTGTATATGGTGTGATATAGTGGGGACCAAACAACCTATGTATGCCATTATATTGGGAGAGTTCCTAAATGTATGTATGGTGTGCCGTTAGGGTCATTATAACAGTGGGATGTACATGCTATTATTTAAGGAGAATTCTTAAATGTAAGTATGGTGTGCCATTAGGGCCATTGCAACTGTGGAATGTACATGCTGTTTTATAGTGAGGACTATACAATTTAATATGTTTGTTATTGTTTTGGGAGAGTCTAGATTAACTGATGAATATATACAATGTCATGTCTCTATATTTGTCAAAGGGCTGTAGTTCTTGATCACAACCCACTGACAAGGTGAAAATGAAGATGCAAGAACAGAATATTTTTTATGTTGACGTCCATTATCGTCTATTTCCAGGTGTTCACACTGCCATCAGAAGAGCAGAATGCAATGTCCATTATGCTGGTGTCCATTATTATGGGCTTTTCTGTTGTCAACGCCATCCTTAGGTTCTTAATTGTAAGTTCCTAAATGATTTTATTTTAGCTATGTTGAATGATCACTTGTAGTCAAATTAGTGGTATTCATCAATATTTTAAGCAAAATTTTCATAAATAAATCCCTTTGTCCAGCCATCATCCGTCCGTCCATCTGTCCGTTCATCTGTCTGTATGGTATGCACACTTTGACATATATGGCTTACATGTACTTGACAAGCATTATATACTGACTTTGATTAAGAATAATAAGACTCAATATCCAGTATTAGGGGTCAAGGTCACCCTCAAGGTCAAGGTAACATGTCGGGTCAAACATGTGACAGGCAACATACATGTACTTTTTCTTGTAGAGTGTAGTTGGTATTATAAACTGCAATGAAATAGAATTGAGACATCATTTTCAAGCAAGGGTGACACTAAGCATAGCATCCCCTTGAAATTTATTTGATGCTACGTATATTATGACCTTTGACTTTTGACCTATACCTTTTAAATACAAATAGCAATTTCCCCATGGTCAAAATTTATTAGAGGTTTGGCAGTTCTATTCGTGGTCTGCCTAAATTGTCTGTATTATCATGGCTTTCCTGATCTGTCCATTGTGACCTTGACTTTTGACCTGCAAAATTTATAGATCTCACGATTTTCCTAGGCCAACAGTTTGGAAGTTTCTTTGATTCTTCATTGTTTAGTTTGTCTTCCATTGTGTTCTTAAGATTTTCCATATACTGCCCTCTTTGACCTCTGACCTAGAGCATCAACAGTGTTCATCTACTCGGTGTGGTATTTTTAATATACTGATATTAGTTCTCATGGCTCATAACAAACAAAAAAGTTTACCTTGGGACATGTGACGGCAATGCTTTACCCCCTCCAAGACTTTGGCTAAGGCCACCATGAGAGGAAACAGCTCTGTAGTTGATGCGCTCAGGGGTCAAGTGTCAAGGTCACGGCCTTCATACTGTCTTTAAATGTGATTTATTGTACTGTTTGTAATATACTTGTAAATGATGCATATATGTGATTTATTTTACAGAGTTACTGTTTTGTGAAGGCAGGATCCAATCTGACTGCAAGGATAAGGACTATGGCATTTGAGTCTATTATCTGGCAGGTAGTTATTTTGTGTCATTACTTGAAATGATTTGGTTTTACGTAAAAGTCAGATGAGTTTTGCGATGCTATTTATCGTATGGAGTAAAACATGATTTTAGATTCAATTTTATCATGATACAATCATGTACATGCAAATGGTACATTGTAATCAATGAAAAAAAAGTTGAAATTTTCAAATCTTGGCTTTGTTTTAGTCAGAAATCATCCTTCAGTAATTGAATTTATATCTAGTGAAATGCTTCTGTAATCAGAGTATAAAAAAATTATCACTCAAGATTATGTAACCAAATATAGGAGAACAACTGACCTGACATGTACCCTATGTAATGTAATGTGAATGATCTGACAGATGGCCGAGTTTGCTTTTATAGGTTTCTTTCATACAAAAATTATAACAGTTACTATAAACTTTCAGAGTGAGAGAAATTATTCCCAAAGTTAAGTATCTTACAATAGCATATACATGTACATATATTAAAAAGATGTAATACTATTTGTTTGATTTATTGTCCAGGATATGACTTTCTTTGATGATGAGAGAAACAGAGTGGGTATGTTAACAACACGACTGGCAAGTGATGCTTCACTGGTACAAGGGGTAAGCATTGTCTATATGTTTCACTATAATTTTTATACCCAGTATAAGGTTACCAAAATATTGAGTATTAGCTTATCTGATCCAATCAGGCTGAAGTATCTTAAACCCATGATTAGGAAGGGTTTCATACTGAGGAAGCTCAACAAAACAGTATGTACATGCACTACTATTTACTTTGTATGCTGCTTTTATTGTTATTTTACAGTGAATATGCTTTCAGTATACATGCCACATGTAAATCCTTGATTCTAGGTGATATGATATTAAAAATTTGTAGTAATATACCGCATAGCCAGAATTTTCATGATTTTCAAAGTTCGCAATTGTAAGGTCTCAAACTTGCAATTTACATATTTTAGCCTCTGAACTTCCAATATGAAAATATTTAAATGAAGTACAATTTTTTGCAAAAAAATCATTAATTTTTTCCTGTATTATAGCAAAAGTAAGCCTGTAAAAAAAGATTGGTAACGTGATACTGTATATGAATAAGCCTTTTTCACGTAACTGCATGACTAGCATTTTGTGGAAGGCACTGTACCAACTGTTAAAAACCAATTGTCTTTGACATCATTTTGTGGGAAAGACACTTATTTTGCTATCCAAAACAACTAGAACACAGTTACAGGAAAAGGGTTCATTCTGGTTATGATAGTGTATTATTAGAATGAAACTCATTATTTTTTTTTCTTCAGGCGACCGGCTCTAAGATTGGTCAAGTATTAGAATCAATATCAGTAATATCGTCATCCATCGTGATAGCGTTTTACTTTAGCTGGAAGCTGTCCCTTGTTGTGCTTGCCTTCCTACCTCTCATGGTTGTAGCGGGAATTGTCCACGGTAAAATCGTAGCTGGATTTAACAAGGGAGGCAAAAAACAGCTAGAGGAAGCCGGCAAGGTAAGATTTTGTTCTAGAATAAATCATTGGAATTTTTATTTTGTTCTAAAAGTGATGTTTGCATGTATTAATTTGTCTGTCAATCATTCTGTAGTACATCTAACATACATGGCAGAATTTTTATCTAGTATAACATGAACTCTTTGAAATCTTATATCCTTTTTACTCTGATACACGAGTCGTAACCTTGACCCAGATTCATCCTTTTCAAGATAAAACGGACAATTATATCAGACTGGTCTTCTAAATTAATGTACATGTATAAATTAACAAGTTTAACTTGACTATCTTGGTAAAATTTCTTATCTATATGTATAATGACTGATGCATGATTGAATAATTATTTTATCATTTCAGATTTGTACGGAGGCCATTGACAACATGAGAACAGTTGTGTCCCTAACCAGAGAACAAACATTTGTAGATAGGTACAATGGTATTGTCCAGACAATATTTGGGTCAGTGAAGTAAACTATACATATAAACCTATTCGCTATTTTCGAAAACTAGAGTTACTTCCCATTTGAGACGGTATCTGACGTAGACTGATTATGACAACATCAATTTCTATGGAAACAGTCCTAAAATTCTGGGAAATGACGCTATGAAATCGACGTTACCATACCATTTTCATGACGTCACAATGGTTTTACGTCAGATACCGTCTGTAAGGGGAAAAAACTCTGTATTCCGCAAAGACTCAATTGGACATAAAAAGTTGAGGTCACATTAGCAGATGATTGAGTAAAGGCAGATGCTATATGCTTGTAGTACTTTGGTATCTTCATGAATGATACTTGCCACCATATACATGTACATGTATGTAGAAGAAATTTTAACATTTTGACATTATACCAAGTGTCTGAGTGTCAAGATACATGTAAACACTGATTATTGGAATGAAAATGGCTTATGCTAAAATTTCGTCCAAATTTTATTTCAAATAAAAGTTGATTTAAAATTTACTTCCCATATTAGGGGAAATGATTTTAATGATCCCAGAATCAAAGATTGGCGGGCATATAGTTTTTCGCCTGTCTGTTTGTATGACTATTTGTCCGAAAAACTTTAACATTGGGCATTACTTTAGAATTGAAGGTGATAGAGCTTTCACATTTCACATGTGTATTCCTTGTGACAAGACCTTTCCATTGATACCAAAGTTTTGTCCTGGTGACCCTGACTTTGACCTACTTTTGAAAAAAAAAATTTTAACATTGGGCATAACTTTTGACTGGAAGGTGATAGAGCTTTCATGTTTCACATGTGTATTCCGTTTGACTAGACCTTTCTATCGAAAGAACCCAGCCATAAATTGGTCTTTGACCTTCTTTTGAAAAACTTTGAACATTAACCCTTGTCCATCAACCACAATGTTGTTCATACTGACAAAGGTGCCGATTGGGGCATTCATGTTCAACAAACACTGAAACAGACACTCTCCACAATCTTCATATTTAATTTTTTTTTTGCAAATACATCCTGACAACTGCATTATTTTTGAATTAGGTCTGCAATCAAGAAATCCTTAATCCAGGGCTTCGCAGTGTGTTTCTCTCAAGGCATTATGTTTTTTGCGTATGCGGCAACTTTTACAATGGGAGCTCACATGGTAGAAAACGGAGAGGTGGAATTCCAGAATGTCTTCAGGTAATGTAAGCTAAGTGTCTATGATGCAAAATGTAATGAAATGAAGTAACAATACATAAATTTGTTTCACGCTTTAAGCCTAAGGGTCAGTCTTGTGATGAGTCTGTCTTTTGGTATTTCTTATATCTTCAGTTGGTACATTTAGTAGTACATACCTATCCCTCTTTTTGACCTCATATGCATCTCCCCCCTTGGAATTCCTCCCTCGAGGGAGACCAAAATCTCCCTCTTTTTGGCCCAATCACCCTCTTTTTAAGATTTTAAAGTTAACATTTCATTTTGATTTTATCAGAGTATTTGGAGCTATCATATTTGGTGGAATGCATGTAGGTAGGACTGGAGCCCACTCACCAGACTTTAATAAAGGTAGAATAGCAGCGTCACGTCTATTTAAGATCATAGAGAGCAAGCCAGAGATAAACGCAAAGGAAACAACTGGGGAAAAACTGGTAAGCAAAATTATACAGATTTCTTATTCATTGGGAGATATAAAATTAATGATTTAGGGGTAAAGTACTCTACTTCCGGTTCGTTTTGTATATAAAAAGATAAAACACGACAAAGTTTACCAAAGTCATAAGTATAGCAATAAATATGATATGTTGCCTTCATCCCCAGTCAATAATTGTATAATATAAAATTCTGAGAAACTAAAGTGAAATATTTTTTATGACTTTGTAAATGCTTTTCATCAGTATCTGTTGAAAAGTTTTGCCCTGAAAAACTATTTAAGTTTATGAGGCTAATATATTACAAAACTGAATAATATTACTGTATAACCAGAAATTTTTGTGAGTATCAAATTTTGTGATTTTATAGTAAAATAGGGTGTCTTAATTTTCGCGAGTACAATTTTTTTTTGCGATTCCTAAATTACAAACAGATATGTACATATGATGTTACTGTTTTGTGCCTTTCATTACTGAAGTTTTAGTCAGGTCTGTGATAAGAGTACACTCAATTCTTTTCTATTTGCTTTTTTAGGGTAAAAGTAAAGCATGACCCACATACAATTAGAACGAAATGTAAATGATATACCAATTGATGTTGTAATTTATGAAACACAAATTTTCTTGAGAATAATTTTTCGCCATTCCAAATTACTTGCGAATATAGCGAAAACTAGTATCTCACGAAAATTTTTGGTTATACGGTATTTATTGTTGCAATTGTTCTAAATTGACTACACACTGTGTTATACATTCTGTCAATCGTGTGTGCATAAATTCATGTACATGTATATGTATTAAAAAAAATGTTCTCATACTATGTCTTGATTTTAGGAAAATTTCCAGGGCAAGGTTCGACTTGATGGCTTAAGATTTACATATCCCTCCCGCCCGGACGTAGAAGTTCTGAAGGGACTGACGTTAAACGTTAATCCAGGGGAGACTATTGCTCTGGTGGGCTCGTCCGGATGTGGTAAAAGTACCACAGTACAACTGGTGGAGAGATTCTACGACCCTAGCGTAGGACTTGTGGTAGGTGATAGGAGATCTATACGTACAATCTAGCTGTTTAAAGAACCCCAACATATACCAGTGTAATAATTGATTGCCAGACTCCAGATGGCACAAAATTTGGTGATAATTGTACTGTGGCACCACAATAGAAAATTTGACAACACCGTTACACAAAAATTAGACAGTGTGATGGGCATTGTGACAATTGACCCTTCCGATTGCGGGAAAAAAATGCAAAATTTCGTGACGTCACAATGCTTTTACCTCGGACAAACAAGCTTTGAACCTTGGTCAAACATCGAAATTGCATTGTGACGTCATGGCATTTCTCAAATTTTATCCGCGTTCGCAAGGGTAAATTTTCCCGAATGAAGATTTCTTCCAAACGACATGTATACATGGAGCCTGTCTGGTGTCTATGCCAATAGAATCTGGGTTCAGAATATAATCACCTCTGAAAAATGGAATTGTTCAATGACCTTGACTACCACAAATATGATTTCCTAATAATGCATGAATGAAAAAGTGTTGAAGTGGGTAAAAACTATATTTACATGTACCTAAATGATAAAATTTTGTTGTAAATGAAAGATGCTGCATACAAAAAGGAAAACGTGGTTCTCATTGAAATGATTTAGTATTTCCGTTTTTACAGGCTGCCGATGACGTTGATATCAAAGAATTAAATCTGCAGTGGTTAAGGTCACAGATTGGTATCGTATCCCAGGAGCCTGTGCTATTTGACACGAGCATCGCAGAAAACATATCATATGGGGATAATTCACGCTCCGTAGAGATGGATGAAATCATAACGGCAGCAAGAAGTGCTAACATTCACAACTTCATAAACAGTTTGCCCCAGGTATTAAAAACAAAACAAAAATGTTCACAGCCTTATAAAATGGCTTTCAAATTAGTACATGTGTATAAAGGGTTGTCTGCCTGTCTGTCTGTGCATCATTCTTTCCCACTTTCTCTGTATAGAAGAATCATGCTGCAAAGATTGTTTATAGGACTTTTTCATGATAAAAAATTTTTTTTATCATGTTTTACATATATTTTACTCACTAAATTTTTTTCGTTGGAAGCAAAATGTTTTGATGACCTAGACCTTAACATTAGGCCGACAACTGATTTAGAAACATTACATTAAAAAATCCTTGTGCTCAATTTCTATTTGTTTCTTTTAAAATGATTCATACTTTATAATGATGCTTCTTTGCTTAATTTACATTAGTAATTAATGTACATGTTATTATATCTACATAAACTAATTTAATCTGAAGTTGAATTATTACATATATTTGAAATGTTAATAATTTTCAAAGTAATGTTGAAAGATCATATTAGATCTTGGTTTGAATAATCTTAATGACATTCACTTCAAAATACTTTGAACATTCTTGTTTTCACTCAAAAAAGGGAAATTTTCATTGACTTTCTGTATTTACTAGATATTATCTTGTTTAAGGGATACGAAACAAATGTGGGAGACAAGGGGACACAACTCTCAGGGGGACAGAAGCAGCGAGTGGCCATTGCCAGAGCCCTGATCAGAAATCCTAAAATTCTGCTGCTAGACGAAGCTACATCTGCTTTAGATTCGGAAAGTGAAAGAGTGAGTATTGAATTTAACAAGTTCTACAACTTCAGTCTCTGTTCTAGATTTAATTAATTTTGAAGCAAAATTATTAGAGCTTGCATTAAGTAGCTGAAGTTCTCTAGGAATCTGTTTTATGTTATATCTGTCCATCTGTCTACACATACATGTAGGTTACTGTTCAATTACATATAATACAACAAACCAGATTTTAGAAAGAAATTACTCAAATATTTTTTGCTTGGATGGAAGTATATCATGAAAAAAAGGGACTGAAAATTAACTGTATCATTGCTCGTGAACCCAGCACTGCACACTGTGCTTTGAAACTTTTCAAAATTTTTTCACATGCCATGACTTCACCTGCAGAGAAATGTTGGTATGCAGTATACCAAAATTGGTTAAAGTCAATGTCGTTACTTATAATTATATTTCACATCTAACAGTAAGGTTTGTCCAAAAGTAATGTTGTTCAATGCTCTTTTTGTGTAAAAAGGAATAACAGAATAATGTGACTGCATAATAATAATTATGTATATACTGTATGACATGTATTAACAGGTAGTACAGGATGCCCTTGACCAGGCTAGGAGGGGCCGTACTTGTATCGTTATCGCTCACAGATTATCTACCATACAAAATGCTGACAGGATTGCCATAATACACAAAGGTGAAGTGGTAGAACTCGGAACTCATGCTGAACTACTCAGTAAAAAAGGAATCTATTGTAAACTCAGTCAGCACAACACAAAGAAGTAGTGAAACATTCCCTGAGGTTGTGAGTTGTGTGGGTATGGTAAGGAACTATTGTCCAGGACAATTGGATGTATAATTTGGAATTACGAATTTTCAGATAAGGGTGTTGGTGCTGTGGTCTAGAACTCTGGTTAACGTCTCAGGCCAGTGACTTAAAGGTGACTTGTTTGAGGTTCACCAGGACCAAGGGTCACTAGACGACATAATCGGTATTTGCGAAAACCAGAGTTACTTCCCGTTTGGGACAGTATCTGACGTAGACTAATTGTGACGTCATCAAATTCTATGGAAACAGTCCATAAACTCTGGGAAATGACGGTAAAAAATTGTCATTACCGTACCATTTTCATGACGTCATAATGGTTTTACGTCAGATACCGTCTCAAATGGGAAGTAACTCTGTATTCCGCAAAGACTGAATATACACTTCTATTTTAAAAAGCACAAGGAATAAATAAACAATTACATTAAGTATTCAGAAAGTGTCCGATTGGCCCAAGGGCTAATGCATGTCACTTACAGAAAAGAAGGTATAAACAGCACAAAAATGGTGCAAGGGACTCGGGACACTAAAATAAATCTAGAACTCAAATTTTTGTAGCTCTAGGGCTTCTTCTTCGGGAGACAATCAAAACTTACATTCAAAGAAAAAATTGTTACAATGCAATTAAAATTACATACTAATTAAAAAATGTCCTTGTCTGTGTTATGAATACTTATATTTTGTGTCAATAATTTCATAGGATGAGATTATAATGATGTTAATTTAAGTTTTGTTGACTATTATGCTTGACCTCACAATAATGTCAGTATGCTTCCTCCTGTCACAGACTGGTGCTCATTATATGTTGTTTATATTTTACTAATATGCTGAATTTGAAAATAATCTGATATTCATCAAAAATGAGCTATATCATGTGTATAGAATCTTTGAAGTTCAGTTTTCAGTCTTGACATAAATTTTGTATATTGGAAATGTTATGTTTTTTGGCTTACATAGTGATTTATTTATTACCAGTACATGTATGTCTTATTTATTAGGGCATGATTGTTAACATTAAAGTACTTTTCAGAAATGAGTCACATATCAGTCATTTTGACTTAAATTTCATTTGCTGAGCTTATTCAAATTTACTTAAAAATTTGATTTAAATTTGAATTTGATTTCAATATTATGTAAAATTCTATTTTCTGAGCTTTCTCAAATTTACTAAAAACTTTGATTTAGATTTGACTTTGATTTCAATTTTATTTGCTGAGCATTCTCAAGTTTACTTTAAAAAACTTTCTTCGCATTTCTGTAGACTATGTCAAGCATTTCAATTTCCCCTTTCTACACATCATTCACAGGTACATGTACATGTATATTTGGTGCATTCACATGTATATTTATATGTATATTTTATGAAATCATTTAATTCAGAATAAGAAAGCAGTGATTTTGCATTTTTTGAGTTTACTTGCATTATAAAACTGTAGTTCCCTATTTAATTTTTGATTCAATTCTAGTCAATTTACAGTTTGAATTCAAATTTTTATTGATTTTTAAGTCAGTCAGAGAGTCGTGACTACCTCATTTGTAAAAAAATTGTGTTGATCGGAAGCATTATTCACATGGGACACATTTTAATCAAATTGAATAAATAGTCAATTTTAAATTTTCTTTGATATACATGTATACGTATAAACCAAGTTAGTCGGAGAGATACCTCTTTTTGTGACTACCTTGTTTGTCTTTAATGTAATAAATTTATAATGAAAATTTATTATTTATATGGGTCAAATTTTTATGAATATGAAAATAAAACTTCTGAAATAGTAGATCTCCTTATTGGATACTGAGTAAAAGTTTTAACAAATTGAATACTTAGTTACAGTTGGCATGTACCTCTTATTTAAGTTAGATCATTTAGATTCAACAGAGAAAAAAAATGTATTAATTTTATTTTCATAAACTTTTGAAATATGTGTATTGGTATTTTTGTTTAACAACAACATGACTTATGTGTGTTATTTAAAATCACATACTTTATTTGCTCTATATGTTTGCATATACAGTGTATATTAATCTAAGAGGGAAATTTTTCTCACTTCCTGTGAAAATACAAAAATACAAATATTGATTTCTGGTTGGGATTAATTTTAAGAATTATGAATTTTTCAATGTCTTTTTTTGTATGCACAGCTTACAGTCTCATGTATCTTTACTTTTGTTTTACATGCCAACTATAGCATTTTTATTGCTATAACTAATCATGGTCAGATAGTATTGATTTATAATGTTATTGTATATTTATTCCGTTCTAAATATTAACTTATAATTTATAATTATAGTTATCAATTATTGTTTGTTTATATTATATATGAAATAATGCTTTTCCTCTTCTTATTGAGGTTTCATATTTATTGATTTAAAGAACAATTTCCCTTTAAAAATCCCTACTTGAAGAACAAAGAAAACTTTATTTCGTAAAGCAATATTGAAGCATGCATAATAAGATAATTATTTTTTGCAGACACCTGTCTGAGTCACTGAATCTCTAAATATGTTTTCCATCTTTAGAAAAATATATAAATCTTCTCTCTTCTTTCGTATTGATTTTTATTCTGAGGTTGGCTGCATGATTTGTTATAAATTAGTTTATATCTGCTCTTGATAAAGAGAACAAATGAATAAAATGTTTCTTCAACATTTCCTGCAAATGATACATGTAGATATTTCACACTTTCACATCATATATAGTGAGTCAAAATTTGATGGCTGATAACAAATCACTTTATTAAGGTATTCGATGGGTAATGAGAAGTAATTGGGCCACCCATTTATGCAATCTTGAGACCTAAATGTATGGCATAGTTATAAAGTAAAAATTAATTTAAAAATATTGATCAATTTTGATAATGAAAAAATTGGTTACTTTATGGGTTATGGGCCCTTACAGTTTACATTGAACTCTATGGAAAAAAGTTTATATTCCTTAAATTTTCAACAGAATGACGGAGCATCAAATACATATTTGTAAAAAATTTCTTAAAAATACATTTCATCAAATTGCGCTGAAAAATCAAAAGTTCAACAATTAGTTTTTCTGAAATTAATTTTTTTCTTCATTTTTCATCAAGGGGAGATAACTCCAGAAAACAACCCTTTTCAACATATTTCTTCCTTCGATATCTACTAGGCTAGTGCAAAAGTTTTAAAATATCATATAACATAGAAAT
This sequence comes from Pinctada fucata, assembly GCA_028142955.1. Taxonomy (NCBI): domain Eukaryota; kingdom Metazoa; phylum Mollusca; class Bivalvia; order Pterioida; family Pteriidae; genus Pinctada; species Pinctada fucata. The sequence continues at coordinate 26,476,232 of AP027114.1, forward strand.
ATATTAAATGATAATTCTAACATGACTTGATTCTTTTTTCCTATTAGGACAACAGACGCGAGCCGGGCTCTATTCTCCAATATAGGCCCTATAGCGATAAGCCACGCCTACCCATTTTCTGAAAGCAGATAAACCGGCAGGAACTGGTTTTTACCAAGAATCGATTGGCCATCATTAGAATAGAAATAAAAAATGACAAGCCGGGCTCTATTGTCTCATAATGCCCTCGCGTACTCAGCCAATCACATTTATCACCTCGCCGCTGACGCGGCTCGGTAATAAATGTGATTGGCTGAGGACGCTCGGGCATAATGACACAATAGAGCCCGGCTTGTCATTTTTTATTTCTTAAATACAAAAGTCATTTAATTTCAATGTTTTTGGCATAATTTCCTTCATTACCCGTCAAATACCTTAAGTACATGTTATGTATAAACAGATAATTATACTCATGGTTGTATTTTCCTTTAAAAATACATGAACACTCAAAATACACACATTTTTGGCCATTTGACCTTAATATCCCTTCCTTTGGAACAAATCATTGAGATAACTGTGTTTTTATCTTTGGTTCTTTATTTTTTTTGTCTGTCTGTCTGTCTGTCCATCAGATGCTGTCTAGACTGCAGTGTTTTCAGACCAGTTCTAATATGACAAAAACTTCACCTAGGACTGTAGGTTCAAGGTCAGATACGTATCTGTAAAGGTCAATCAATTCAGCTTCCTTTGAAAATATTATTTAATCATTCTGATTTATTGATATGATTTATTCAATTTTGAAAGAAAGGGATCAATATTAAAATATTCTGAATTGCAATTTTTTTCATTATGTTCTCTTATTTTATATATTTTGAGCATTTGTATTTATAAATTATCTTTGTTGAATATCTACATGTTATAAAATAATCTTATTGTTAAAATCATATTATACTTTCAGTTGTTACCTTTGAAATGAAAACTGTATATTGAACTTTGCATTTTGTTTCATTTTTCAATATCAAGAGATCCTACATCATATCCTCAAAGTGTGTTGAATTGCAGCCTATTCATAACAAAATGGAACTTAAAAGTTATTTATTAAGTCATACTGTGTAATATGCGTCCGTCTGTCTGTCTGTCCGTAAACAATTCTTGTCCGGACAACTCCTCTGAAACTGTTAAGGAGTGAATGCTTATTCTTTTTGCATTTTACTTGGTCCATGGTCTAGCTGTGCACCTGACATTTAGTTTCAGTCCCTGACCCACAGGGTCTTAGAAAATGGGCATGGTCATTAAAATTTCTTTAATCTTGTCCGCACAACTCTTCTGACACTATAAATGATAGAGACATAATTCTTTTTGCAATATGATGGGTCTGTGGTCTTGTTGTGCACCTGATATTTTGTTTGAGCCCCTGACCCCCAGAGTCTTAGGAATGGATGTGGTAATTTTCTCCTATATAACTCTATATAATCTTGTGCTCGCAACTCCTCTGACACTATAAATCATGGAGACATAATTCTTTTTGCAATATGATGGGTCTGTGGTCTTGTTGTGCACCTGATATTTTGTTTGAGCCCCTGATCCCCAGGGTCTTAGAAATGGGTGTGGTCATTTTCTCCTATATAACTATGTAATCTTGTGCTCGCAACTCCTCTGACACTATAAATGATGGAGACTTAATTTTTTTTGCAATTTGATGGGTCTGTGATCTAGTTGTTCACCTGATATTTCGTTTGAGCCCCTGACCCCCAGGGTCTTATATATGGATATGGTCATTTTCTCCTATATAACGCTATGTAATCTTGTGCTCTCAACTCCTCTGACACTAGAAGTCTTGAAGACTTAATTCTTTATACAATTTGATGGATTTGTGGTCTTGTTGTTCATCTGATATTTTGTTTGAGCCTCTAAACCCATGGGTCTTAGAAATGGGTGTGGTCATTTTCTCCTAGATAACTCTATGTTAAATCTTGTGCTCGCAACTCCTCTGACACTATAAATGATGGAGACTTAATTCTTTTTGCAATGTGATGGGTCTGTGGTCTTGTTGTGCACCTGATATTTTGTTTGAGCCCCTGACCCCCAGGGTCTTAGAAATGAGTGTGGTCATTTTCTCCTATACAAGTTTATGTAATCTTGTGCTTGCAACTCCTCTGACACTGTAAATGATGTAGAATTAATTCTTTTTGCAATGATATGTATGTGGTCTAGTTGTGCACCTGATATTTTGTTTTAGCCCTATACCCCCAGGGTCTTTGAAAATGGGTGTTGTAATTTTTTCTTATTTAGTTGTGCTCTCTACTCGTTTAAAGCTATTAATGATGGGGAGTTAATTCTTTATCCAATATTATGGATCTGTATTCTTGATGTGTCATTGATAGTTCATTTGAGCTAGCAGCCCTTTGCCCCTAGGATCTTGGAAAATGGGTGTGGCATTCCTTTTTGTAATGCTTTATTTTGGATATCATGAATTATATGAGTGATAGTCTAGTTGCAGTCTAATGGATATGTTGTTTTTGTTGTGCTACTTATAATTTGTTAGAGCGCCTGCTCCTTATGGTCTTGGTTTTAAAAACAAGAAAGGAAATTGATGTTTTAGAAAAAAAAAACATAAATGAGAGCTACAGTCCTGTCAGAGACTTCTGGTTCTTCTAAAGACTATGGTCATATAAGATATAATTTTGAAGAAAAATAACTTGCATTTAAGGGCAGAAGTGTTTTCATCATTTATTGAAACTTGATTGGTGTACTGTTTGCATTAAAGTCTTAGACTGAACTGGTGAAAAAAGTATTTTCGAAGATTCGAGGGCATATAGTTTTTGGTCTGTCTGTCTGTCCGCAAAACTTTAACCTTGGCCGTAACTTTTGAATGGTAATTGACAAGGCTTTCATATTTCACATGTGTATTACTTGTGACAAGACCTTTCCATGGATACCAAAATTTTTGACCTTGTGACCTTGACCTTGGAGTTCGACTTACTTCGGAAAACTTCAACCTTGGCCGTAACTTTTGAATGGTAATTGACAAGGCTTTCATATTTCACATGTGTATTACTTGTGACAAGACCTTTCCATGGATACCAAAATTTTTGACCTTGACCTTGGAGTTTGACGTACTTCTGAAAAACTTTAACTTTGGCCATACCTTTTGAATGGTTACAAGTGATATAGCTTTCATATTTCACATGTATATACCGGTATATATATTCCTAGTGACAAGACTTTTCAATGGATACCAAAATGTTTGAACTAGTAACCTTGACTTTGGAGTTTGACCTACTTTTGAAAACTTTAACCTTGGCCATAACTTCATTTCAGTAGCGTCCTAGCTGGTTTTATTTTTTGAATTTAAATTTGTGCATTTACTTTACAGAGAGTGCACGTCTCCAAATTACCTGTAGGGTCGATATAAAGGGTTTTAACTCGGTTTCTATTAAAAATCGATAAGTCATCATTTCAGTCTTCAGAAACAGGTTAATCAATGCCAAAACCCCTTTTATGTGGTATATTTCGACATATTAATTCATAAATAACCACTTGTATGCTTGGTACAATTTCAAATAAAGCATATTTTAACGATTAACTTTAAATAAGACAAGCGTTGGATCAGTGAGATGAAATTTAACATGTTGAAAATAATGTATAGTATGCACATGGAAAGAGGTAGCCATATGAGGGGGTTTGATACATCAGTGATGTAGTGACATATATCGTGCAGTTTTATGTCTTTGAAGTGTTTGGATCATTTGAAGAATAGTTAAGCAGTGCCCAAATTTGGTCGCTACTGACTGAATATCACCAGACACCTTTTTGTCCGACCTAGAAATGCGACTCTCGTTGAGACGCGGTAGGAGGTATTGTAAATCAGAGACGTACTAAATTCAAATTTTGTGTGATCTGGTAATCATTTAATTTCCATTGTTATCATTAAGAAACGACGATTCTGATTGGCCGAGAAAAATTGTGTTGATACCTGTATCAACACAAAACGGAAGTACGCGCCTAGCAACGTCATAAGCAACGTCGTTAGCAACACGATTTCAAAGCTGCAAATAAACGTTGAAAAGCGACGAAATAAAATGATAAGTAATCAATGTAATATTGGTGCAGTTTTCCCTCAATTTTTGGTGTTGATACCTCGATCAACCAAAAAAATATTACAATGATTCCTTAATGAACTTATTTATTGCAAAAGGGGTTTTGACATTGATAAGCCAATTTCTGAAGATTGAAACGATGACTCGTCGATTTTTAGAACCCCTTTAGTATACACAATCCATTATTATATCAAGGATTTATTGTAACTTTACACACCCAACTGTGGCCGGCAAAATAGACAATCAGATGTAGTCACAGTCTGACAGAAGTATAGAAATAGTATTTATACTTGTAGCCCAAGCTAATAAGGCACTGTTTGCATTATATTATAAAATTAGAAATTTATGTATTCCAATTGATATTCAACTAAAACTTTTTGATTGTCTGGTAGCTCCTATATTGCTGTATTCTTCCGAAACATGGAATTACGAAAATTTTGAACTGATTGAAAGATTTCATTTAAAATTTCTAAAACAAATACTTAAAGTACGAAGTACAACACCAAGTTATATGGTTTATGGAGAGACAGGAAGATATCCATTAATTATACAGGCAAATGTAACGAAATAATGATTATGTCTTGTTTATATGTATATATTTATCCTGTAATGCTGTCTTAATTATAGAATAACTGTCTTTTGGAATGTGATTATACTGTGATAACCTACAATGGATCCAGGGATTATGTTCCATAATGCGCGTTAGCGCATTATGAGAAACATAATTCCTGGATCCATTGTAGGTTATCACAGTATAATCACATTCCAAAAGACAGTTATTCTATATATTTACATTCCAGTTTTTCATGCTTTGATGACGTTTAAATACGTTTACAACTATGTTGCTAAGGCTCTGTTACTACGTACCGTCAAGGTTCAAATTAAGCCAACTTACTATGACATCACAGTTCAAATCACGCCACTGCGGTTATACTCCTATAATCACAGTGTAAATTCTATACAAATGAATGGGCATATGTAAATATTTGATTATACAACGCTTGGTTATGTAAGGTTGGAGGGGCAGCTCATTTGGAGCTGCCCATTTAACATGTTGTAGGGGCAGCTCACTTCGAGCTGCCCCGCTAGAGTATATAAGTAGCGCGCACCTGGCCAGTGTGTCGCATTATCACATTAGTCGCAGTCGGTAGCAGTCAGTTACAGTATGTAGTCACATTGTGTAGATTGTATACGTATAGTGTGTAGATATGGATTTTATAACATGATCATGGATTATTATTGGACTTATACTTAATAAATTAGTGAACTTTGATTGCGACTCTTATTTCAATATGGATTATCTGGATTTACTTAGTTTAGTGATATACGTTACTGTGATTGTCACAGCATTGGATGTTGTGACGGAGAATGAGCAGACGACCTGCTCTGTTAAAGAAATGACCGCTCGGTATACTTCTAATTGTAGAAGTAGATTGTTTATACAACACTTACAATATACAAGGGAACCAAATAGACTACGCGACAAGTCAGTCGCAGGGTACAGTACACACAAGAGAAAACGCTCGAAAGGCCAAAAACGCTACAACTGGTGGCAGCGGTAGGATGTAACCTACAGGATACAACCTACAGGATATAACCTACACATAAAGCCAAAGCTACAACTGGTGAGGCTCGCGGGATTTAAAACTTACGTGACTGTGAAATTAAGTTCAGGATTTTATTGTGTTGTGAAAATTCGCAGGATTTTTAATTTGTGCAATTTGGATATTTAACTAGACACGGGTAAAGTATACTCTTTTTATTCACTAAATATGAATATAATTTTTTCTTAAATTTGCAGAAGTTTATTTCAGGCATTATTCTTGGGATTTACAGTGAAAAATTGTGTTCGGTGTGCGTATTTACAGTGTGTGATTCTTCAAAATGGATATTCAGAAATCGACAAAATTCGTTCGCGTGTACGATTACATCGAGTTTACGAACATTTTGTGAGAAATCGCGAGTGGAATGTGAGGAATGCTTCTCAATATTTCAAAAGTGCCTTTACATGGATTCGGAAAAACGATATGAAGTTTGCGGAGGAAAAGTGAAACAATTTTTTTTAAAGTTTGTATTAAAATGATTAGTGTTTTGCGTGTGGATTCAGTGACTTAGTGTATATATTCCCCTGTGACATACGTGTGTATATTATATATGTGAGTAAATATCGTTGTTATATCGATTCGTGAAATTATCGATTCGTTTTTATTTTGTGTACGGTAAATGTATTTGATACCGTATGTACAAATTTCAGTGACAGTGCGCGATTGCGTATATGATACACGTATATAAGTTTTGTGTTTTAATCAAGTGCGCGACCGTTTTATTTTGATTCGTGCAAGACGTACTTGTGCATTTTTCAGTGATTTTGTTTGCGTGTGACATTTATTTGTGACCATTCCATACGCGATAGTGTGTATAATTTTGTGATAATTCATATGTGTGCGATTAATTTTTTTAACGTTCGCGCGTGTGAATTTGTGTTATCTGTGCCGGATATGTGATGTGAATTTGTGTCATTCGTGCGCGATGTGTAGCGAATTATGTGTTATCTGTGCTTGTGTACTTTTATCCGATACAATGTGCATCGATATGTATATGCAACAATAAGCCATTGTTTGTATGTTGAAAAAGTATTTCAGTGCCGATTTGTATGTGCATTTATAAAACTATAGATGCATGTGCGCTTGTGACGATATCATCTAAGAGTCCGAAAAGTAATTGAATAAGCGTGATATTTTTTTTTAATTCATTAAATGCGATATTTGTGAAACGATTTGAATTTCTGTGCGTTTTGTGGGTACAGTTCTGTGTATATAGTGATGAGTTTCCGTGTGATGTGCAAATTCTGCGTACACGTGATTTTATTTATGAATTTAGTGGATTTAGCATACATGTGTGTCGAAAAAGTCTATAGTGAATCGAATTTTGATTTGACACCGAACGAAGCAGTAGTAGTTATAAAGGGCGCACGAGAAGCACAATTTTGTGTTATTCAGTTCGTTCGATTACTGGAGAAGTGTGCACCAACGAACCTGACTGGTGTTCGAAGTCGTCGTAAAACGCATTAATCATTTCTGTGTGTCGAAGTTAGCATTTGGTGATCAATTTACAAATGATCACATAGTGTACTCAGGAGTTCAAGGAAAGTGTTGCTTCCTAATTCAATGTGAACTTGTGCAACTTCAAAGTGCTTATCGATCTAACATGAAACGTGTATTAAGATGCTTGCCGATCCTAATTTTGGAAGTGAAAAAAAACTACGTTAAATAAAGCTGGTACCTAATGGAAAAATCAGAATTCGTATATGAAACAGATACATGTGACGTTTTAGAATATAACTGGGACAAGTGTGTGGACGTAAGACGAACGAACAAAATGTGCAATCAATGAATACGAACGGCAACCTGCGACGTTACCGATGTCGGGAAAGTAAACTATGTGAATCCCCTCGCAATGGTCAGATCTTTGTTGCAATTGTGCATTGCGTATTCAATCCAGTAGAGGAACTAACGTACAGAAGTGGGTACTGTGATATATTGTGCTATATGCACCGGTTCCGAGTGTAAGTGGACCGTTTAAGTGAAGAATTCGACGTCGAAGGTGTATAAAGAAGTGTATTTTGTGGTGTGCCGAAATGTTCAAAGGCAACTTTATGGTAAAAATTCATGTGACAGTGTTTAAGTCATGAATTTGGATATTTCCCGGGAGTAAAACAGAGAAATGACGAGAGGTCATTTGAAGAAGTACTGCGCAGAGTTCCTATAATTCAGATAGGATGTGAAAATGAAGACATTATGGGAGGGAAGTGAAGCCCTTGTCCATGTGATAGTGATACAGACGGACGTTGCATGGTGCTCGTGAGTGGAATACCGCCGCCGTGTTGCGTGGACCGTCAGTGAAAAGTGCCCGGTTCCTAGGATTGATGATGAGTTGGAATCGTGTGATAGATTCCCGTGGATTCAAGTTTCCATAATGTAGAAACGAAAAAGTTTTGTGACCTTGAGGTGGATTAAATCAACAGCCGTGTTGCCATTGCGATAAGCCAGTTACTTTTAAACGTCAGAAAAGTGTGTAACCTAGAGTGAAAAAAAGGACCAGTAATGCTATTATCCAGAAATTTAAAGTGTATATTTTCAACGTTGGAGAGATGTGTACTGCAGACGTTGCCCTAAATCCCCATAGTATATTTGGATTTACTTGTGTTCGTGTTTTCTGATACTAGTATTTAAAACAACGTTGGATTGACATACTACGGACGTTACCCGGAGTCCCCGTAGTATATTTGGATTTATGCGTGTTCATGTTTTATGTGTTAATCAACGTTGGATGGACATACTACGGACGTTGCCCGGAATCCCCGTAGTATATTTGGATAAAAGTGTATTTGTGTTTGAAGTGTAATATACCATTTTCAAGGCTGGATGGACATACTACGGACGTAGCCCGGAATCCCCGTAGTATGATTTGGACTTACGTGATTTTATGTAAAATGTGTAATATCATCGTTGGATTAATGTATACCACGGACGTAGCCCGGAATCCCCGTGGTATGAAATGGATTTTTATGCACTCGTTAAATGTGCATGCAATTGGAGAACATGTATATCACGGACGTTGACTGGAATCCCCGTGGTATAATAAGGATTTATGTGCACTCGTTAAATGTGCATGCAATTGGAGAACATGTATATCACGGACGTTGCCTGGATTCCCCATGGTATAATAAGGATTTATGTGCACTCGTTAAATGTGCACTCTATTGTAATACGAATTGGAGACATGTTTACTATGGACATTGCCTGGAAATCCCTGTAGTATACTTAGGATTATAGATGTCACATGGACAAAGGATGTTTATTATGGACGTTACCAGGAATCCCCGTAATATTGGACCAGGATTCCAGATGGACCGTGCAGAAATGTCCCCAGATGATATAGATGGACGAACAACTTGTTTTATGAACATTTATTTGACACTTTGCATTTGAGTTTCTTTATTGTAGTATTTGCATTTATGATATCTAATTCATTATTGTCGTTTGATGTATGATTATTTGTTTTATGCTTTTCGATCAGGGGATCGAATCTTAGGAGGGGGGAGTTGTAACGAAATAATGATTATGTCTTGTTTATATGTATATATTTATCCTGTAATGCTGTCTTAATTGATTATACAACGCTTGGTTATGTAAGGTTGGAGGGGCAGCTCATTTGGAGCTGCCCATTTAACATGTTGTAGGGGCAGCTCACTTCGAGCTGCCCCGCTAGAGTATATAAGTAGCGCGCACCTGGCCAGTGTGTCGCATTATCACATTAGTCGCAGTCGGTAGCAGTCAGTTACAGTATGTAGTCACATTGTGTAGATTGTATACGTATAGTGTGTAGATATGGATTTTATAACATGATCATGGATTATTATTGGACTTATACTTAATAAATTAGTGAACTTTGATTGCGACTCTTATTTCAATATGGATTATCTGGATTTACTTAGTTTAGTGATATACGTTACTGTGATTGTCACAGCATTGGATGTTGTGACGGAGAATGAGCAGACGACCTGCTCTGTTAAAGAAATGACCGCTCGGTATACTTCTAATTGTAGAAGTAGATTGTTTATACAACACTTACAATATACAAGGGAACCAAATAGACTACGCGACAAGTCAGTCGCAGGGTACAGTACACACAAGAGAAAACGCTCGAAAGGCCAAAAACGCTACACAAAAATAAAAAGTCTATGCTTTTGGTCAAAACTGCATGGTGGGTGGTGGACACTCTAAGTTATCTAGTATTTTATATAATATCATGTTTAATTATCAACAAAATGAAAATGTCCGATTTAAATGGATGAACTTCATTAAGAACATATTTGATGAAAGTGGATTTAGCTATACATGGACTACGCAAATCTCACCGGGTAGTCAAGGTATAAAAAATATCATAAAACAGAGACTCATTGATCAATTTTATCAAAAAATGGTATCAGAAATGGAACAGTCATCAAGGGGTAAATTTTATTTATCTTTCAAACTAGATTTCAATTTAGAGAAATATCAAATTCTACTAAAGAAACAAGATCGTAGCATATTTTGCAAATTCAGATGTTCTAATATAAGGCTACCCGTTGAGATTGGTAGATGGGTAAATGTCCCCTACGAAAATAGGTATTGCCCATTGTGTGAATCTCGTGAAATAGGAAACGAGTTTCATTATTTATTTGTCTGCAATAACGAAGTAATTAATAGCCTAAGGGAAAAAATATATTCCTAGATATTATTCAAATAACCCAACTGAATCAAAACTTAGAGGTCTTTTATCTATATGCAATAAAAGAATTATTGAAAATGTATGTGTTTTTTTGAGGAAGATAGATAAGTTGTTTCGGAAGTTATATGTATAGTATTAAGTTTATATATAGATGTCTTTGTGATGGTTTTTTTTTTGTATTTCTTTTTCTATTCTATATATTATGTTGTAATATTTACTTTTTGTTTGCCTTAACGTTTGCTGCAATTGTATTATTTATTGCTCTTGTAGCACCTTTGTGTGCCTGAGTTAGTAAATAAACCTTGTCTTGTCTTGTCTTGTCTTGTCTTGTCTTGAAACTCATTTTTGGAGTGGAGTTATAAAGGGTTCACTCCGTAAAAGACCTGAAATAAATATAGTTCTTTCATTTTAAAATGATAGTCAATATTCATTTTTTAAAATAACCGACTTTGCTACATCTATATCGTTTGAGACATACATATCGACTGAAAGTTGGTCACACGTTGACGTAACATTGTGAATAACTCTCTCTATTTTGTCTAAATTTTATACAAAGGTCAGAATTAAGTTTACATGAATGATTAGAAATCAATTCACATAAAGTGTCTATGAATCTTAAAGCTGTCAATACATTTTATTCTTTATTCTTATTTTCAGAAACTTGGCGCTGCTCTGAAAAGTTTGGCCAACTCCACGGAGTTATAAGAATACGAAATTTGTAGACAGCAGAATAAATATTAAAAAGCTCTGATCTTGCGCTGTAATAAAACATTTAAATTGTATTCCTGTGTTAATATATTTAAATAATGGATACATATAATTTGTTGCACCTTCTACGTTGTAGACGGTAAAAAACACCTTTCCAGACGGTGCAATAATTTTGATTGTGTAGCAATTGTTAGATTAATGGTTGAAGTAATGATTGAATGATTGACGGAGTCGTGGACAGACTACCATGGCTGCAATGAAGAATTATCCAATCATTGGTGATAACAATTGCCATGCAGCAAATGGGTTGTCGTATCATAAATTGTGTAAAACCGCGTAGCGAACATTCAATTCTTATAATTAACAAACATGAATTTATTCTGAATTCGTTACGGTACAAATTTTAAAGAAAATTAATGTTTTCAGTACGTCGCGTATAAAAATATTAGACTTGTACGCACTACTTCCCTAACAACAAAAATGTTAAAGCGTGAAAAAAAATCCCCAACAACCCAGCATTTATTGTTAAAAGGTCATTTTCCCTTTCTGAACCCCAGCACGCTTTACCTATTTGCACCTAGTACTGTATGATGACAATTTGTGACGCGTTATTTATCGAAGACAGCATACATGACAGTTGAAAGTAGAACATGAAGCAGTTTGTGTTCATTTACACGGACTTTCGGACAACATTTTTGTACATGTAGATCTGTATGTGTGAAGAGAAACCGCATTATTAAGATCTACAGGTATTGGAATATTAGCTGTGAATTATTTCTTGAGAATCAGAATAAAATCGGAATGAATAGTTCTGTAAGTCACTGATCGCGCTGAAACTTTTGCTTGTATTTTCAAATTTATGCATCCGATATCCATGTGCATTAAATTAATTTTGGTGTTAAGAAATAAAGGGATTTGCATTTCTAGTAGAACAATCGTAATATCTGCCGAAACATGTAGATCTAGATCTAAACCTAAACGACTTGAATATTTAACTGCCGTTCGCTCTTTGTAGTTTTCAAATCACGCACGTAGCAACCGATGTAATCACGGCAAATATTCACAAATATTCACTGTACTGTTTATCAGTCGACACATAAAACTGTCTTAAGTTTCAATCGATACTTTGAGAACATTCCATTGTTGTTTTCATGCGTTAGACTATTTAAGAATTTTTGGCGTTGGTGTAATAGTAGTTCCGGTTAATTTTGAAGTGAGAATTTGGAGCAACACCATTTGAAGGTAACATGGAGTAAAACTTCCCTTCACCGTTTATAAATGGATGAAGCAATTGAAACCGAAAAAAAAAAACCCTCTTTATATTATTCAAATTGGATTCAAAATGGATAGATCTTTAATATAGTTTTGTGAGAACCCATTAAAGTGATTCAAGTCCAATTAATATAACATTCTAATTCTTAATCATACAAGTTAGTGATCAACAACACACAAAAGAACAAACTTATGGCTAGATTAACCATTCTCTGTGTTATACGGGGAGGTATACACGCTTCATCACTTGGAGATGTTGCGATATACATATTATTCCTTTTCAATCCAAAAATAAGACTTATCGTGACGTTACCTTATCAAACTTTGTAATGGAATACCGCAAATTTTGATGCCTTAAATGAATGCACCGGCTTTTTTGATTAAAATAAGTTGAATAACACTGTATTTACTACCGTTTTCGTATCCAAATGTTATATGACTACTTTTCCTTGAATACAATATTACACCCATTTGTATGTCGCCACTACGTGACTGAGTAAACAGAGATCAGGTCACGTTTCTCATCATCAAAATCATAACTAACATAAAGTCTGCAATCCAGTCCATAACATACATACAAAGGCAAACCTCCTAGCTTCTCCTTATCCGCCATCTTCCTGATGTACCTCCCCTTTTTGGTTATCAGATGTAGACAGTCATCATCACAATCAGCTACACACAGTGTCCCCTGTATCTCTGTGATACCCCATGTATATGACAGAGGTGTAAACCACAGCGCTTTACCTTCCATAGACAAACATAACAGACCATGTTCATCCCAACAAGGTACATATATATTGTTTGTTTCACTGTCCATATGTATGTCCCATCCGAATTTAAACTTCTTCCCACACGCCTCCTTCATGATGATCTTCCTGACTTGTCTCCCCTGTCTATCCAGTATTGTGATGGCGTTGTAATCACGATGTAGTACACAGTAGTATGTACCGTTGTAGTGAATACCGTCCGAGTCCTTGTCCACGTGATATGATTCGGTCTCAGTGACTATTATCTGTCCACGCACTGCCCATAGATATACTGTCTTACCTTCTCCACATGTGGAAAACGTACTGTCACGTACACACGTTATTCCCCACGCAGAATGCATTGAATCCGTAGATGATAGGTATGTTCCTTTCCGATCAAATAGTTTCAGCTCTCTGTTACCATTGTCAACAACGACTACGTTACCTGACACACACAGTACACCTGTCACCCATACTTTCTTCTTATCCTCTGGTCTCTTCGCACTGAACTCCAAACATATTGTAGTGTTCAGACTTCTAGGATCAGCCTTTGGATGTTTGGATGATCTACGTTTCTTTGGTTTTAATGTAACAGATGTAGTTTCCACGGTGACCTGAGCTCCATGATAAAGAACGGTGTCTTCAGTAAGTGTTACGGTTTCCAGGAAATCAGAGGCCAGCTCGTCCTCGTTGGCGGATGTCAATGTTGGTTTCGATGTTGACGGATCATTTTTTGATGTCGATTTCGTCATAAACTCTAGAAGTTCAATAAGGTGATGATGGTTAGAAATCTTTAACCTAAGATGATAGTTTGAGCAGGGTTCACAGAGTAGCTTATGACATTCATAGCACTGAGTCCTCGCCTTTATTTCTTTCCCGTCTTTCTTACATGGTTCACAAAGCCATTCTGACACTGATGCGCTTGCCATACCTTATAAAAGAAAATAGAATTAAGATTTATAGGTTATATTCATTGTACTTGTATTTTGATTTTAGGGATTGTATATATATTCAATAGCATATTATCGGTCTTATTGAATTTATTACGTGATTGGAAAAATACTTATTATGCGTAAAACTATTTTTATCATTAAGACTTCTACGGAAGTGTTCCAACTCTTAACTGTCCTGAAAAAAATTAAACTCATTTTAATGCACCAGACACGTGTTTAGCATAGCAAATTCTCATTAGTGATGCTTCTAGCCAAAAGTGATTTTCAGACACGGCCAAAATTGATTTCAGTAGCGCCCTCTTGTTTTTTTTTTTTTTTTTTTTGAATCTACATTGTTTTGCAATTATTGTGCAGAGAGTGTGCGGATTCAAATTTCCTGTAGGGTAGAGTAAGTGACAAAGTTAGATAAAATCGATGACCAAAATATTACTGGAGGGATGGTGCTCTGTTATCAATCGCTTTAATTTAGATGTTATTTTTTATAAAATGACAATTTTCCGAAATAGCAAAATAATATAAACTAGAAAAGGACTTTAGCAAGCCCGGGAAAGATTATCATAGATACGTTGACATATTTGAATATTTTATGTGTGACTCTAGCATGAAATACATAGGGATTCTAATCAGACACATAGACGTTATCACATATTGTTTGGCACTGATATCGATAAATTTACCACATTACTAAATCACATGAATTTGAAATAATGTAATTTTCACTGTCACCGGTAACCAGAAGAACGTAACCAAATGAACGTCATATCAATGCTTCAGTATAAAAAAACAACGAATTCCCTTGTGTTAATGTTGTCTTTTAATCATTGTCTGTGTTACAAACTAAATATGTTTTAAAAAGAAATCGATTAGAAGCGAAAAGTTGATCAAGTAATAGCTAACTGCGAGAAAATTCTGCGAGAAAAATGTCTATGAATGGCCATAACTACTGCTAGAATTTACAGCCTTCTAGCTTTGCATTTACGGTCGTCTTGTAGAGATGTTTAAGAAAGAAATAATACATTTTGAATTCTTCTAGAGAACAAATAACTTCAGATGTATTTCTTATATGTTTATTTGATCATAAGGCCATAGTAATCTAATATTTTGTTTTACATTCAGAACTTTTTTCTGAAAAGTACCCTCCTCCCATGCATGAAAACACACAATCACAAGATTTTAAAATGAAAGACTGAAAAAAATTTCGTTCTCAAGGGATAATTCTGACAAGGGTTAAGTAACGAAACGTGCTTGTATGGTCCATGCTGCAAATTTACCTGTTCTTAAATGATGCTATTGAATTTGAAGACGTTTAACATCTGACATTAGTTATAGAAAGAAACTACTATTATCTCCTGATTTTAATGATGATATAGTCTTTCTATTGTATTCAGGATCATTTACTGATATTTTTACCTGAAAAATGCATGTTTGTGTGCTTTGTTTCTGATGAATTTTCCTAAAAGTTACCCGCCCGCGGACGTAAAGCAAAATATTAAATTACAATGGCCTAAAGCGCAATACCTCTTTTTTAACAAAAGATGCGTGTTTTAGATATTGTGCTCCCAGTGGGAGTTCGCTTCTTTTCATTTGGTGGAGGTTTTTGTTTTTGTTTTGCTTTGGTTCTTGTTTTATCCTGATTTTGTATGCCTTCGGTTTATGACTTTCGAATCGAATTTGTGTTGTATATAGGGATATGGTCATTATCCATATTTGTCATTGAATAATCTATTCATATCACATCAGAGGTCATATTATTTAATAGGCCTATATCAGTAAGAAACTGAAACACGGGTCATTTGTGAAATTATCAATAGAAGCTATGGATGAAAGGTCGATCTAAAAGAAGTCTTGTGAATTCAAAAATCGCATTTTAGACTTGAGTGCAACAAAAATTGGTTCTAAGTCTTCAATTGGCTATATCTTTTCAGACTCTGTGGTCATCTTTGATTCAAGTTATTATTTTAGGTATCATAAACCCTCGTGTACAAAACTTTTTTAATGAAACTTCTGGGTAAATGTGAGAGACGTGGGGTGTGCAATTGCACAAAGGTGGGTGCTCCATAGATTTAAATGGAAAAAACATTTAGTACTTTCTCGAATGTTCTATGGAAAATGAAATTGTAAGATTGTACGTCGTATATCGCAGAAAACGAATATGGAATCTTGAATTTGTTTCGAAAAAAAACCCGAAATGAACCTCCTGTTTATATGAAAAACATCTTGCAAGAATCGTCTCCCTAAATTTATGATACTTTAAAAGACGGTGATTAGAAAGGGAGTATAAATCAGTGGAAAATATGATAGAAGTTAATGGTAAGTGTCCGACGCAAGTTTCATGGCAAATGTATCTTTGAATAAAATAGTATACACCCTACTTGAACTTTAGATCATCTAAAATTGGTATTAGTAAAACGTTGAGACGTAATTAATGATTACAGGTTAATTAGAAAAAATTCTTCCATTATCAAATATACATTATCATATCATATGTTTTATCTTCAAATGTTGGAGGGTTGTGCGCACGTAATCGGAATATCCACCCTTCTGCTACTTGCGTGGCAAATGACCGTCCTAAGTCGGCACCGGCTGTCCATTGGTCTCGTTGGTTTGTGTTTCATTTTCTATTGTGTGAGTTGATGTTCCTTGTCCCTTTTGCGTCTCTTTCTGTGGGTGTCTGCTCTGTGTTTTTGCATGGGGTATTTTGGGGTTTTGCTGTGGGTGCTGCAACCGAGTGTTTTTGAATTCGATCCCCTCCTTTCTTTTATAGCACATTATTTATCTCTGTCCTCTTCGTTTCGACGGAGAATCGGCTAATTCGTTCCTTTAGTAGTATAGATGATGTCAAATCGAAAAAGTCAGACTCTCTAAATGATAAAATGTCTCCAGTTTCCTCATTGTTAAACGTCTTCAAATTCAATGGTGTCATTAATTAATAAAATATACACAAAATATCTACATTATATAGATAATTTTGAACTCCGAACTTCACCAACGTAACTCGGCAGATTGGTTTTTGTCAAATGAGAGGTGACCAATACAAAATATAACCAAGAATTGATCTACAATATCAATTTACTACTTAATCAAATAGCTCCAAGACAATTATACATTTCTCCACCAGCAGCGACATTCAACAAGGGGTACAAATGTTATACGTACTCAGCATCATTTTAGAACAGATAAATTTGCAGCATGGACAAGACATGCCGTTTCGGGTTCTTAGCCCTCGTCAGTGATCCTCAATCCAGATAATTAATTATAGCCAAAGCCTATGAAAATTAGGTCCAAACATCCGAAAGACGTAGCAGTATGAGAGGGATATATAATGCTACAGGACCTTTTTTTAAAAGAAATTTCGATTACTTTTTGTAAACAGTAATTTTCGAATGCCCTCGGGGACTCCTGATCCACCAGCAGTAACACTCACCAAGTGGTACAAATGTTGCGAGTCGTCATATTCGTAGCATCATTTATTTTAATAACAAATAGATTTGAAGCATGGACCATTTGTTACACTTGCTACTTGTTATACAGTATTTGATTCAAAGATACATTTACCATAAAATTATTGTTGTGTAATATTTGTTTAAAAATGAAGTTACATCGTTAGAAAGTTTTTTTTATAAAATCAGTCCAGAAGACGTTAAAAGAGAACAAATGCAACGAGTTTCGTGCATAATACCATTATTTATAACTTCCACTCTTGTCTGTTGCTTTAAACAATATTATCAAGACGAAGATGATGCTATTCAATTTGAAGACGTTTACATTGATACCACTTGGTGAGTGTCACTGCTGGTGGACCAGGAGTCCCCGAGGGCACATGTAGCCAAGTTCGATCAATTTCGGTTGATCGTTTCTTCAACGCATTCTAAAATTTCTGTTTTCAAAATTTCTTGAAATTTCTAAAACGTGGGTCCTGTAGCATCATATCCCACCCATTGTACTACGTCTTTCGATACGCTTTTTCGAAATAGTAACTTTCATACTTTTTTGGCATATTACATTGTTTAGATTTGAGGATCACTGACGAGGGTTAAGTACCCGAAACGTGCATGTCTGGTCCATGTTGCCAATTTATCTGTTCTTAAATGATGCTATTTAATTTGAAGACGTTTACATTGATACCACTTGGTGAGTGTCACTGCTGGTGGACCAGGAGTCCCCGAGGGCACATGTAGCCAAGTTCGATCAATTTCGGTTGATCGTTTCTTCAACGCATTCTAAAATTTCTGTTTTCAAAATTTCTTGAAATTTCTAAAACGTGGGTCCTGTAGCATCATATCCCACCCATTGTACTACGTCTTTCGATACGCTTTTTCGAAATAGTAACTTTCATACTTTTTTGGCATATTACATTGTTTAGATTTGAGGATCACTGACGAGGGTTAAGTACCCGAAACGTGCATGTCTGGTCCATGTTGCCAATTTATCTGTTCTTAAATGATGCTATTCAATTTGAAGACGTTTACATTGATACCACTTGGTGAGTGTCACTGCTGGTGGACCAGGAGTCCCCGAGGGCACATGTAGCCAAGTTCGATCAATTTCGGTTTATCGTTTCTTCAACGCATTCTAAAATTTCTGTTTTCAAAATTTCTTGAAATTTCTAAAACGTGGGTCCTGTAGCATCATATCCCACCCACTGTACTACGTCTTTCGATACGCTTTTTCGAAATAGTAACTTTCATACTTTTTTGGCATATTACATTGTTTAGATTTGAGGATCACTGACGAGGGTTAAGTACCCGAAACGTGCATGTCTGGTCCATGTTGCCAATTTATCTGTTCTTAAATGATGCTATTCAATTTGAAGACGTTTTCATTGATACCACTTGGTGAGTGTCACTGCTGGTGGACCAGGAGTCCCCGAGGGCACATGTAGCCAAGTTCGATCAATTTCGGTTGATCGTTTCTTCAACGCATTCTAAAATTTCTGTTTTCAAAATTTCTTGAAATTTCTAAAACGTGGGTCCTGTAGCATCATATCCCACCCATTGTACTACGTCTTTCGATACGCTTTTTCGAAATAGTAACTTTCATACTTTTTTGGCATATTACATTGTTTAGATTTGAGGATCACTGACGAGGGTTAAGTACCCGAAACGTGCATGTCTGGTCCATGTTGCCAATTTATCTGTTCTTAAATGATGCTATTTAATTTGAAGACGTTTACATTGATACCACTTGGTGAGTGTCACTGCTGGTGGACCAGGAGTCCCCGAGGGCACATGTAGCCAAGTTCGATCAATTGTGGTGTAAACAACCTCACTGTAAGATGACCTCACACAAACAAGACAGCGAAACGTAGAGGCCCCAGAAACACAGATGAATATGTAAATGGATATAAAAAGAGGGCATGCGTACATGTAATACAGTCCGTGCTCTGCCGGCTGTAGCGAGCTCATGTATGTAAACACCCGAGGAGTCCGGCTGACATTCAGAGAGGACATGTGGTCGGGGCCCTGTCTTCTCTAAAGAGGTTTGGACAGGGCCCGTCATGGAGTCCCGTCGTCACAGTCAGTCAGAGTGCAAGTCTCAAGGATGCGCTTGTACAAGACTGTAGATTGGTCAAGTACCAAGCCTAGTGTCCGTCTGGTGACATTAGGATCATATCCACGGTATAAAAGGCGTTTGATGATTCTGACGCATTTTCGATGGTTATGCTGCCTACCTTTGATCCTTCTAATTTTGTTATCATATCACCAAAAAGGCAGGTTGTGTAATACCCAAAGTAATGTACTCTGTTGCGTGTATAGATCCGAAGTTTAAAAGAAGTTGACTGTAATTTTTGTATAATTTCCAGAGAGAGAGTCTTTACTAGTTTATGAAAGCGGAAACCTTGACCTAAAAGTTTTTAGGTAATTTGTAAATTTCTACTGTGAAAATCCAAAATTTCAGTACACGCTCTAGCGTACCGGATGAGCTGTGATATGTAAATGCCATATGACGATAATCTTGGAACATCACCGTCAAGCCAGGGGAAATTTACTATGTTGAATCCAAAATCATCCCTTTTGTCATATACACTTGTATGAATCTTTCCGTTTACAATTTTGATGTTTAGGTCAAAAAACGGTGTTTCTGTATTTGTAACGTTTGCCTTGTTAAGTGTTAATTCTTGTGGATAAATTTCATTCATATATAATTCAAAAGCTGGATTGTCAATGGTAAGAATATCACCCAGATACCTAGAAGTATTATTGAAACATTTCAGATCATCAAATTTTCTTTGCTTTTGAAGATTTTGGATAAATTCTTTTTCATAAGTGTATAAAAATAAATCTGCAACAAGTGGCGCACAGTTAGTACCCATAGGAATTCCTACAACCTGATTGTATACTAGTATATCCTCACCAAATAAAACATAAATATTGTCCAAAAGGAAGGACAAGGCATTACACAGGTCACTACATGTCCATGATTTGTATGATTTGTAGTCTGTCGAGGAAAAGAAACCCTTCGATTCAGATGTACAAATGTAAGTTTTCCGCTCTCGATCAAAACACCATTTAATGAGATTAGATAATCGATCATTAATTTTGTCATGAGGAAGTGTGGTGTACATATTAGAGAAGTCGTATGAAGAAACGTATTGGCTTGGAAATTTCCAGATTTCATTTTGTCAATCACATCCCCTGAATACTTAATAGACCAACATAAATCTACATCGTTCCTGTTTAGAACCGTTTCACAATATCTAGTTATGTGTTCTTTAATAGCAGTAAGTGCTGACGTCAGATTTCTAGACAAAATTGTAGTGGAGCAGTTACTAGAATAAGCAATAAATCGAAATTTGTAAGGGGACTTGTGCAGTTTCGGTATGCAATATAGTGTTGGGAGATCCAATTTAGAAATAGAGATATTGAATGAAGACAGTTCACTGTTATGCTTGCTTAAAATGTTAGATGCACTTTCATTGAAGTAAAGATGCAGATGTTGATTATTACACAAATTAAACACTAATTTCACGATCTTTCAGACCAAACAGACATATGACAGGTACACCTCTGTATAATCATGTCAAAATAATACCAAAAAAATGGCACAATTTATTAAGCAAATTATATCAATGAAAGAAAACCATGAACAACTTCACTTGGATTGGGATAATAATAAATAATAGAATGGCAAGTAGGTAGTCTAAGATAGATCAGTGGCAGATTCAGGGGTAGCAAGGGGCGTCCAACCCCCAACCCCTTTGGCACTGACCCAAATTTCATCCGTAAGCAGGTATATTTTGATCTTAAAAACCGGCAAAATTCACCCCTTGAGACCCCCCCCCCCCGAAAAGGGGTGCTGGACCCGCCACTGAAGATAAAAATAGACTAACAGTCTTGTAGCTAATGAGGAAAAACAAGAATCTGGTCAAACATTTGAACCTGAGACCTTTAGCTTTCTCGGCAGACAGTGTCTGAATTCTATCAATCATTGAAGACGTCTTACCAACTTTCAGAGAATACAAATGAAGTTATGTCCCTCCAATTGTCTTCATTCAAAAATCAAATCTATGATGCTTGAATTTTAATATGAAATACTAGTAAAGTTTCAGCCGTTTGCATGTAAATGCTGTACCACAACCTGCTATTCTTATTAAATAATAATCGCTCGATCAAAAAGAATCTGTATAACCCCTATAAATCGCAATTTTAAAATATTTTTAAAAATGAAAATATTTTGCCCTCTCGCTTCAGTTTTCTTTTACCAAAAAAAAAAAAAAAAAAAAAAAAAATCCGACTAACTGAAAATTGAATTGGTGTGGTCTAAACACATTTCATACATACTTTTTTACAAAATAACTTAGTAACAAAACTGACCTTTTTCGCAATTTTTATAGAAAGCAATACTTGAAGTCTACAGATACAAACAGACATCACAATCAACAGGGACTACTGAAACTTGTTTGAAACAGGAAGTTGAAAACAAAACGAAAAAGTATCGGGCAACGGAGTTTAAATCATGATTTATTACATGTACACACATATCTCTGTTTGACTAGATTGTATATTATTCTTCAATTGGTATAATTCTTTTCACTCCAGTGTAAGATAAGCAGTGCTAGAAAAGAAAGGAGGGGATCTCCAACAACACAAGGTTGCAGCACCCACAATAAAATCCCAAAACACCCAATGCAAAAAAAAAAAAAAAAAAAAAACACAGAACAGACACTCACAGAAAGAGACGCAAAAGGGACAATGATCACCATCTCACACCATAGAAGCATTAAACATAAAAGACAACACACAAACCAACGAGAACAATGGGCAACCGGTGCCGACTAAGGACGGCAATCTGCCACGTAAATAGCAGACGGTGTGGTTATCCTGGATTACGTGCGCACAACCATCCCACTATTCCGATTTCCCAGAGGTATCGAAGAACGCACAATTATGGTGTAAAACAGCCTCCTCACTGTTAGATGACCACACACAAACAAGACCATAAAATACAGGGATCCAAGCAACACAGATGAATATATGAATGGATATAAAAAGGGGACGTGCGTAATATAGTCCGTGCTCTGCCGGCGGTAGCGAGCTCATATATGTTATCACCGGAGGAGTCCGACTGACATTCAGAGAGGACAGATGGTCGGGGCCCTGTCTTCTCTAAAGAGGTTTGGACATTCCTTATCACCAGAATTCATCTTCATGTGTATATCTGATCAATCACGTTTTGCGCAGATAGAAGGTATATATGTTTTTCTATAAACTATCAATAGCGACGCTCTGATTGGCTGATAACGTCACCGACGATCTTGGATAAATCACCATATACCACGGTCTAAAAATAGACCGGGATTATCCAACTTACTTTTGCAAATGGCGGCGTTGTTAAGTGTAAATCAAATATGAAAGTATATAATAAAACAGTTATGGACTTTAACTCAGTATATGATGCTGAAGGACTCAGGCTTCGCCTCGATCAATATTTTCACAGTAAGTCAATATCACATTATATACACGGAGTTAAAAGTCCATAATTGTATAATATATGAAGAGATATATAAAAAAGAATGGTTATCGTCTCACTGTTCGAACTCGCTCGAAATTGCCTTTATTAATCCATGTAAAACGTCTTCAAAGTCGGTCGCCTGCTTTACCGAGGATTTGATCCTAACGTCATCACAAACACACTGGGCATGGTACCGGACCAATCTGCAGTTTTGTACCAGTGTCTTACCCAACGTTGCACACTGGTCAACCGTGACGACGGGACTCCATGTTGGGCCTTGTTGAAATCTCGTCAGAGAAGACTTGGTATCTATTTCTGTCCTATCCGAAAGTTGTTTAGTCTTCTCGGGTAATTGATCTTGAGCTCGCTTCAGCCAGCAGAGCACAGACCGTTATACGCATGCCATAACTTTTTTTATCCATTTACATAGAATATGTGTTACAAGAGGCCGCTGCGTTTAACTATCTTGTTTGTGATGTCACCTTACAGTGAGAAGTTTTATGTTTATACAACAATTGTGTGACTATGGAGACCTCTGTGTATCCGGATAAGTGGGAGGGTTGTGCTCACGTAATCCGGATTATGGTTAAAAGCAGATGGCCATCACCACACCATTTGCTAAAAGCAGATGGCCCTCCAAAGTCGGGTGCACATTGGTCTCCTACCTTTGATGTGTTGTCATCAATGTTTAATGTTTCTGTACGTCTGTTACGATTGTTTTGTATTAAGTTCTAGTGAATATTGTTGTATCTTTTTGCCATTTGGAGTTTGTATGATATCATTGATGTGTCACTTTCTTGTGGGTTTGTTTTGCTGGGTGAATGCAAGACTTTGGACGGACATCTGCTTGTAAACGTATTGCTAATAATATTTGCGAGTCTTTCTTTCAATTTAGAATGTGGTATCGTTGTGTAAAGAGTCGAACATCAAAGGCTTTGATCGAATGGACTTTATCGAAAAGAATGGATTTCAGATGTTCTAAAAGTGTCTTTGAATTCGTTCCATATCTGGTTAATACCGCTTCCAGAATATACTGTCGAACAATAAGTTTGAAGTTCAGATTTGATTTCAGATTAAACTTTGGTGAGTAAGATCGATACAAACTTAGTTGAACATTTTTAGGAGCCAGCGATGAAACGTTGTTTGTACGGATTTTTATGCATTTTAGGTATACAATATAAGTATGGCAAATCTAAATCTAAATTGTTAGTGTCGAAGCCAAAGGAAGCAAGAGCTTGTGGTTATCTATTATTTCAGAGGCAGAAAGGTTTGTTGGGATGTAAGTGGGATTTCCAGGTGTCGAATTTAAACCCAACTCTTTAACTAGACTGTCGAAATAGTACTTTTTGCAATTAAATGTGTAATTATTTGAGGCTTTGTCCGCTGGTGTGATGACATAATGTTCTTGGAGGTAGGTAAGCTCTGTGATAACATCAGGGTGTTTAAAAATAGACTAGAATCTGGTGTTCACAGTTGATTTTAATCGGTTAATTCTAGATAAAAGTAACCCTCTGATGGATTTTATCCATTCGGAAAGGGTGTCGAGCTGTACATCCCCTTTCTTTGCCCAAAGTCTTGCATATTCCTCACAATAGGCCATGATAATTTTGACATTTTGGTTCCATGTAAAGGACATACTTTCTCTGTATTTGGGACCCTTTTTTAACAATTCTCTCAATTTGTCGTTCTTGACTATACAAAGGTCACCAGAAATAACGTGTCCACAAGGAGAGTAGTTGAAATCCGATGAAGAACATTCGCAAGGAAGTGGATGTAGTGAGGGATTACTTAAATCAATACACTGCAAGAATCGTTTGTAATTGTAAATTTTAGATGCAACTGTTGGTATGTAGCTATAGGAAATACAAGGAGTTTCTGTTCTTTTGAAATATGGTGGGATTTTTTCTGTGACAGTTTTGTGATTCAAAATTTGACCAAAATTCAATTTATCAAAGCCTTTGTTTGCAAATCTTACTTTAATGAAAGGACGGTTTGTTTTCTCCTCTGACTGACAATCTGACAAACTGACAATCGATGGACCCCTAGCAAGCTAGAGGTGGACAAACTGACAATCGATGGACCCCTAGCAAGGTAGAGGTGGGACCAGGCGTCCAGGAGGATTAAGCATCCCCTGTTGGCTAGCCGCACCCGCCGTCGATGTTCATGTACGAAAATAAAAACAATATATAAAATACATGAGTTGCACTGTCTGAGGTTATATTTATATAGAAAGTGCTATGGCGACTATGTCAGGGAAAATATTCAAAACACTTACTTAAAACCCCTCGCGGGGACCTTTTTTACGAGCTCCACACGGCAGAGGGCATAAGTGAGACACAAATGAGTTAAAGAGGATCCTGACGATAATCTCAACAGCACTCACAATAGAGCACCAAATTTAGCATCGACGGACCCCTAGCAAGCTAGAGGTGGGACCAGGTGCCCGGGAGGAGTAAGCATCCCCTGTTGGCTAGCCGCACCCGCCGTCGACGTTCATGCACGAAAATAAAAACAATATATAAAATACATGCGTTGCACTGTCTGAGGTTATATCTATATAGAAAGTGCATCCACATTGCATCCACATGGCATTGCCATATTACGGTGTCTTACCCAGGGATGTCTTACCCAGGGATGCTCAAATTTTGGATTGTGTTAGGTTATATATTTTCTCCAGGATTCTTGTCCTCATAGACAAATCAGAATGACACTGAAATTGTGATAAAGATGTTATCACGTAAATCATAATTAACACTAAGTCTGCTATTTTGTCAATAACATACATAGCTATGTGACCGTGTACATGGAGATCATGTCATGTTTGTAATCACATGAATCGTAACTAACATAAAGTCTACCATCATGTCTGTAATATTCATAACTATGTGACTGTGTACACAGAGATCATGTCATATTTGTTATCACATGAATCATAACTAACATAAAGTCTACCATCCCGTCTATAACATACATAACTATGTGACTGTGTACACAAAGATCATACCATGTTTGTTATCACGTAAATCATAACTAACATAAAGTCTGACATCCTGTCTATTACATACATAACTATGTGAATGTGTACACAGAGGTTATCACATGAATCATACTTAATTACTTCCTGTCTATTATATTATGCGGTATTCATATTTCCCGAGCCGAAGGAGAGGGGAATATACATTCTAGACAAGGTATATCAGACCATTTTACCTGTCGACCTGGAACCGTAATTAGGGGTTACCATGCGTGTGTTTTACAAAAACTGACAGGGTATCGGCGAATCCCCTGTCAGAAATTGAGTTTTACCGCGAGGCGTCAGCCGAGCGGTAAAACGGATATTTCTGACAGGGGATTCGCCGATACCCTGTCAGTTTTTGTAAAACGTCAGTATGGTAACCCTATTCTAATGCAAATGGTCAGTTATGCGCTAGAAAACGTCTGCTTTTAACGACGTCGCCATGGAAACGTATGACGTCATAGCAGAAACTGCAGTGAAACGTGAATACCCTTTCAGCTTTTTCATCGCTCAACCAATCAAAATGCGCGTTGCAAACAGAGTGCATTAGAATAACATTTTTGTCATACTGCAAATTAATCACTTATAAATTGTATCTTCAAATGGCGTCAAAAGAAAAATTTCTAGTTTTTTTTTTATTTGTTAGTGGATTGTAAAATTTTCCTAACCATTATAGAGATTGAAAAAAAAACCTCGAATGAAATTCATTTAAGCAGAAAAATAAAATTAAAGGATCTGAAGAGAGAGAAAAGATAAAACGTTTGAACGTTATTAAGGGAAATGCTCGCAATGACATCAAGAAACAATAAGGTATCCGTGACGTCACAAAGTTCCATATTAGGGTAATATAGTCTCATAATACGGCTAAACAACCAATGAGATTCCTAGAAATTTATTTGCAGTGTGACAAACATAACTATGAAACATATTTCACTGTATATACAGAGATTA
Organism: Pinctada fucata; assembly: GCA_028142955.1. NCBI lineage: Eukaryota > Metazoa > Mollusca > Bivalvia > Pterioida > Pteriidae > Pinctada > Pinctada fucata. The sequence goes on from AP027114.1 coordinate 26,503,182, forward strand.
TATCATGTTTGACACTGTATTCGTAACTAACATAAAGTCTGTCATCCTGTCCATAACATACACATTCAGGCATCCCTCCCAGCTCCTCCTCACCCAGTAGCTTCCTGACGTACTCCCCCTCCTTTGTCATAAGATGTATATAGTCATCAGCATATCCATCTATACACAGTGTCCCATGTATCTCTGTAATACCCCAAGGTGAAAACTGAAGTGGAGTGAACCACAGAGTATGTGCTTCTAATGTCATACACAACACACCATCTTCATCCCAACAAGGTACGTATACATTGTTTGTATCACTGTCCATATGTATGTCTAATCCGAACTTTAATTCCATCCTACACGCCTCCGTCTTGATGATTTTCCTAGCTTGTCTCCCCTGTCTGTCCAGTATTGTGATGACGTTGACTTTTCGATGTAGTACACAGTAGTATGTACCGTTGTAATGAATACCAACAGCGTCGTGATCCACGTGATATGATACGTCATTACTAACTATTTTCTTTCCATGTACTGTCCATAGATTAACTGTGTTACTGTCTCCACATGTGGCAAACGTATTGTCACATACAAATGTTATTCCCCACGTGGAATAATTCAATATTGTAGATGACAGATATGACCCACATTTATCAAATAGTTTCAGAACTTTGTTGTCATTATCAACAACGACTACGTCATCTAACACACACAGTATACCTTTCACCCATGCTCTGTCCTTGTCCTCTGGTCTCTTCACACTGAACTCCAGACATTTTGTAGCTTTTAGCTGTCTAGGAGCCTGTTTGGACGACATACGTTTCTCTGATGTTGATGTACATGTAACAGATGTAGATTCCACGGCGACCTGAGCTCCACGATACAGGACGGTGTCGTCTTTAAGTGTAACGATTTCCAGGAAATCAGACGCCAGCTCGTCCTCGTTGACGGATCCATGTCGATCTTGGTTTCCATGGTGTCGGATCATTATTTATTTAAATGATGATTTCTTTATGATCTGTAAGTTAGTTAATAAAGTGATCTTAAATCTAAAATATGGTTTGGAAGAGGGCTTCCAATTAAGGGAGCAACCATTTGATTTTTATTGGGGGGGGGGGGGGGCAGGAAGACTTTGCAAAAAAAATTTTCCGGATCAAAATTTTAGGGAAAAAAATTTTCCGGCCCGAAGGGCCGGCAAAATTTTTTTTCCGGATCATGAAATTGCCCCTAACCCCTCTCTTCCAACCTTTCCACTGCCAAATAAACACTTTTTTGTGTATCATAAACAAAGTATAAAAAATGGAACAAACTTTACGCAATTTGGAGTGAATAAATAAAATTCAAAAGTCATTAGCACCATATAGCCTGTCTCCGTTGAGTATCATTTTAGTAAACAGATTATAGGCACCATATGCTATTACAGAAATTTAAATGAAGTGATCTGCTGGCAAGAGATGAACTCATTGTGTGTTTGATGTTTAATATGGCTGAAAAATCACGCTGAATTATTTAAACTTTAGAGTAATTTTCAACATTGGAAAATTATTTTTAAAAAAAATAATCCGGCCCGAAGGGCCGGCGAAAAAAATTTTCCGGCTCTTAAAATGGCCGAAAAAAAATTTCCGGCCGGCAAAAGTCTTCCTGCCCCCCCCCCCCCCCCCCCCCATAAAAATAAAATGGTTGCTCCCTAAGCAGTGAGCTCTCGCCTTTATATATGTAACTACACATGCAAGTTTAGCACATATGATCCACATATGAGAATCATATGAATCTCATATGTGAGCTCACATATGATATTCAGCAAAAAGGGATCACGTGATTCTTATATGCAAGGTGACAATTGTGGACAACATGAGGTTCGCAACCGTTCCCATGGAAATTCTAATGATTTTGCCTTACCTTCTCGATTTTGAGACTGAATAAATGATAGCTACTTCTTTAGTCTTTCTCGTCTCCTTTACATGGTTCACGAAGCTATTATGAGATTGATGCAATGGTCATTCCTTGTAAAACAGAAAAAGGTATTTTTTTTAAATAACTAAATTCATAATAATTCACTCTTATTTTGAAAGGAAATGTATATTCAATATCATATCGGTCAAAATGAAAATTTTGTGTATAATTGGAAATCTTCCTTTCCGAGAATCCGAAATTTTTCAAATATTATGACACGAATTTTCGGTGTCATAAAGTAGATCACCCCCATAGAAGATAGTTCTCCAGATAATATATAGTATATGATTGAATATCCCTCCGACATCGTTTTGCTATAAACCATATCTCCTGAATCTCATAAGGTCTTCCAAAATCAAGATCATAGTGGATCCCCCTTACTAACCATTACTGTCCTACAAGTATTAGCTTTCCAAAAAAGCTTGGTCGATATCAACATTTCTTTAATCCCGCACTATCATGCAGATATTACTTTCATCTGCAATATCTAAATTCATAATTGCGATACCTAAGCGTTGTCATGACGACATGTCCTATTTTTGTGAAGTGGGAGGTTATGGGAATTGCCTGTCTCTGGTCACGTGTTTTTCACTAGTCACGAAAACGTTTCTTTCATAAGGATAATTCAATGTTGCGCATTGTGGAATCTGACGGACTCAATTAGGAACTTGCTCCTATTGACAGCATCCGGTCTACAAATCTAGTAAGGTCGATTTCTTGAAATCGACCAATAAATAGTAAAGTAGTGGTGTATTCTGCTAGTTAGTGATCGGATGCCCTTTTCAAAGTTTTTTTTTCTATTAATTTATTAATTTTATTAATTTCCGAGGGTATGCTTTGTGTTCTCCATCCCAATAACTGCATTTTCCAATATCTCTGAGCAAAAACTAGATAAAAATATCAAGTTTCGCGAATTAATTATGAACTTTGTATACCGACGTTAATGTAAGAGGTGCGCATGCGTGGCGGGGAAAGCGTTTAAACCCCAGCCACCATGCCGAGGTACACAATTGTCAAATGTTGACAGCGTGTTTAACCATAAAGAAGAAGAAGAAGAAGAAGAAGAAGAAGAAGAAGAAACGTCTGCAGCTGTATAGAGTTTATGAATAGTGTATCAACCTACCACATTGATTAAACCCTAGCTAAATCTACCAAAAACCGAACCAGCTATGACCGATTAAAAAAAATGTAGTTCTGAGAATACATGGTATAAGTCAAAAATACTTGTCATGACTCATAAAACATGTTTATTTGAAGAGTAAAAAAAGTCTTTTGAATCACAAATTGTTGAAATAACTAGTGGACAGCATGACCACTACATACCATGAAAATTGAAATCATCCTCCATTCTATCAGAAAATGTCCTGAAAGCCCGATGAGTAAAAGAAGATTCTGACGATAATCTCAACAGCACTCACAATAGATCACCAAATTGAACATCGACGTACCCCTAGCAAGCTAGAGGTGGGTCCAGGTGCCCGGGAGGAGTAAGCATCCACTGTTGGCTAGCCGCACCCGCCGTTGATGTTCATACACGAAAATAAAAAATATATATAAAATACATGCATTGCACTGTCTGAGGTTATTTCTATATAGAAAGTGCTATGGCGACCATGTCAGGGAAAATATTCAAAACATTTACTGTCAAACCCTTCGCGGGGGCCTTTTTTACGAGCTCCACACGGCAGAGGGCATAAGTGTGTCACAAATGAGTTAAAGAAGATCCTGACGATAATCTCAACAGCACTCACAATAGAGCACCAAATTGAGCACTTTTTTTAACCAAGTACAATCTTACTGCTTGTAGATGATACGTATTGTCTTCTTCAAACCAATTTTAATGCAGCAGACACAATATCTAAATTTAAATAGTTACAGTTACTGTAAATCCCTACATGTATATTTTACCTATTATGACGCAGAAATGTTATTTAAGGGCATACATATACAGCCTATAAATAATCTCCTTCTATGTACAAACAGACTTTAAATATTCCTTGGCTTTACTGAAGATTTTTTTCCGTTCTGTTGTTATTTAAATACGCTGGACTGAGTGTACATTTTTATTGATATCATTGAAAATACAATGTTTCTCCTCAACAATTCTGGTCTATGTGCTAATATGAGAAAATCATTAATCATCTTAATCTGATAACCAGTGACTCCTTTTAGTCTCACTGGATACTACTACTACTTAGTTAACATTCCGATGGTCGAAGACCTATATAATTATATATATTATTATTAATAAAAATAAATACAAGTCATTTAAGGTTTGTTGTACGAGTAACTAAGTAACACCACTTACTTTTTTTCTAAATCTACACAAATAGGTATTAGATACCAGAAAACGGCGTATAAGTCACAGTTCTCTCTCTTTACCTTTAAACGGTAATTCCTTTACTGCGTGCGCTTTACCCTGTTGTCTACTTTTCTCCATAACGAAGGACCCCGGCCGCCTCTATACACAAGAGTTGGTTACGGACTTTTTGTATACAAAATTTATGTGTGTGTCTGGAGCTTAGTGGCATAAAGGTGTCTCTGAATTTTATAAATTGTTCTGGCTTTACGAATGACGGGGATTAAATGCCCGAAACGTGTCTGTCTAGTGTACTGTATTTGGTAACTCTTTTCCAGAAGGCGTTTGCAGTTTTTTGCTTGAAGAATTGCGACATTTGTCATGAATTTTGTCAGTGAATGCGTGTGTGTCCGCCACAGATTGAAAGAAAGGGATCTCCGACAAGACTCGATAGCAGCATTCTCAGCAAAAAACCAAAGACCCAAAGTGAATTCACAGAGAAGCCATACACAACAAGAGATGGAAAAGGGACAAGGAACCGTAACACCAAATACGACCACAAAAGACTACATATATACCAAGAGAAGCATAGAATGGACTTGGTACAATCGGATAGATATTCTGTTTAGTGTGTACCATTTTATCATTTAATCTCAATTGTTATTCTTAAGAAACGACGATTCTGATTGGCCGAGAAATTGTGTTGATACCTGCATCAACCCAAAGCGGAAGTACGCGCTTGGCAACGCAATAGGCAACGTCGTTGGCAACACAATTTCAAAGCCGCAAATAAACGTGTCTCTTTCTGTGCTTGTCTGCTTTGTGTTTTGCATTGGGTGTTTTGGGGTTTTGCTGTGGGTGCTGCAACCTGGTGTTGTTGGAGATCCCCTCCTTTGTTTTGAAACGCGACGAAATGAAATGATAAGTAATCAATGTAATATTGTATTGGTTGATCGAGGTATCAACACCAAAAATTGAGGGAAACTCTCATACATGTACGTACGAAATCTTACAAAAGTTACCCATGCGCATGTGGATGTGCAGCCTTAATATCAACAATATAATATATGTAATTGTTTGCCTTTCTCGAATAAAGTGTTTTATTTTCCTCGAGATAGTTTGGGTGTATCTTCGTCCTGCTAACATGGCGACAAGAAAGACAAGATTCTAACAATATACGCTTATTGCAATGCTTTATTCAGATATTTGGACGAAAAATAAAATTCCTAGGAATCCCAAACTCCAGGTTTAGGTATCTGAAACATAAATAATATTTTGAGCGACAAAGCATTTGTGACAAAGCATTTAGAAAATTGGATTTGTGGATCTGGATGTATATAGAGTTGATTACTATAACCTCAGTTTCAGCATCACAAACTTTCCTTTTCTTAGTAGCAACATCCCTTCATCGTCTGCTTATGGTGTGTTCATATGCCAATTGATACGTTATGCCAGAGCAAGTAGCAAATATACAGATTTCGTTCTGAGAGCTAGGCGTCTTTCAGATAAGCTTCTCAATCAGGGATACGTTTGTGATCGCCTAACATCGTAACTGGGGAAGTTCTACGGTCGATACGGGTAACTCATCATACACTATGATGTCTCATTGTCCAGAATGGTGAATGATATTCTGTCATAGACCATTTGAATCATCCAACCACCGCATATACTTGTATCTTCCGAAATGGAAATAGCCGGATGTGACAATTCTACAGAATTGAAGCGACTGGTACTGCATGCGAGCAGGAGATACTGACTCTTCCTGGGCACCTGGTCTCACTCCTAAGTTGGAGCTCGCTTCTTTTCATGCGGTGTTTTCAATGTTTGTTTGCTTTGGTTCCCGTTTTCCGTATGCCTTTGGTTTGTGATTTCCTGAATTATAGATTTTGTAATGTGTATTGGGATATGGTCATTGTCCATATTTGTCATCCTACTATTCATCGTTTTAAAAGAAGTATCCTTCTACAGGTGTTGGTTACGGGCTATGTGTATAGCGCTTAGTGGCAGGAGGTGTCCCCGAATGAGTCTTTTTGCTTGTAATACTGCTAATGGGGACTAAAATTTCCGAAATAATGACTTTCTGAGTACTGTATTTGGAAACTCTTGTCCAAAAGGTGATGTCCTTTGCTTGATGAGTTGCGACACTCGTCATGAAAATCGTCAATGATTGCATGTGTGTACCTAATACATGTACAGATGAATAGAATAGACATGGCAAATATATTTTGTTTCGTATATATTCACCATTCGGTAAAACAAAGAGGGGGATCTCAAACAACACCAGGTTGCAGCAACCACAGCAAAACCTAAAAACACACAATGCAAAAACAAAAAGCAGTCGACAAGCTTAGAGAGACCCGCAAAAAGGACAAGGAAAGTCAACGCACAACTAAGAAACATCAAATACAAAGGACTACACATAAACCAACGAGACCAATGGTCTACCGGTGTCGACTTAGGACGGTCATCTGTCACGAAAATAGCAGGTGTGGTTATCCTGGATTACGTGCGCACAACTCTCCCACTTTTCCGATTACCCAGAGGTCTCAGAGAACGTACAATTGTGGTGTAAAACAACCTCCTCACTGTCAGATGACCACACACAAACAAGACCGCAAAACGCAGGGGCCCAAGCAACACAGATGAATATGTAAATGGATGTCAAGAGAGGGCGTATGTTATACAATTAATCCGTGTTCTGTTGCCGCGAGCTCATGTATGTTATCACCCGAGGAGTCCGACTGACATTCAGAGAGGACAGGTGGTCGGGGCCCTGTCTTCTCTCAAGAGGTTTGGACAGGGCCCGTCATGGAGTCCCGTCGTCACAGTCAGTCAGAGTGCAAGTTTTAAGAATGCGCTTGTACAAGACTGTAGATTTGGTCAAGTACCAAGCCTAGTAACCGTCTGGTGACATTAGGATCATATCCACGGTATAAAAGGCGTTTGATGATTATGAGTAATTTATCGGTAGTTATGTTGTCTATCTTTGATCCTTCTTATCTTGTTAATTATGTCACCATAAAATGCAGGTTGTGAAATACCAAAAGTAATATACTCTGTTGCCTGTATCGATCCGAATTTCAAAAGAAGTTGACAATAATTTTTGTAAAATTTCCAGAAAGTTTTCACTAGTTTGTGAAAGCGAAAACCTTGTCCTAAAAGTTTCTTGGTAACTAGAAAGGTTTCTTGTTGCGGTTGCAACAAGAGTGTCTTCCTCCTATACAATTTTTGGGTTGGAAATATGAAGGACGTCACATTACATGTATTTATATTATATATTTAAGTTTTCAAATAGCAGTAACATTAAATTTTCAAACCGATAATTGTTGGTGAGCAACCATTTGATTTGGGGGGGGGGGGGGGGGGGGGGGGTTAGGAATTCTATTGCCAGCCGGTAAAAATTTTTCAGCAATTTTCTGAGCAGGCCATTTTTTTCAGCCATTACCAGAGTCGGAGAAAAATTTTCGCCGGTTCTTCGGGCCGGATTTAAACAAATTGTCAAATGTTGTGAATGTCTGTGTAAGTTAAACTCCCCGCTGTTACAGAGTATGAGTTAATAACCGTTCCTTCAGATGTCTCTTTGCAATTAGCGAATTTCAGACAGATTGTATGATGTTTAAATAGAACCTTTTCTAGATTTTTGTGCCTATGCGTATTAGGTCTCTGGTAGATACAGCTATGTGAACAGTTTGTATTTATATTAATTAATTTTTTGACTTTAAATTGTCTGGCACAAAGGGCCACCAAAAATTTCCATATCATGCAATGTATCATTACTTTTGTATGGTCCGGGAAAAAAAAATTGCCGGCCCATTGGGCCGGAATATTTTTTTCAGCATTTTTCAGAGCCGGGTTTTTTTTTGCAAATTCTTCCTGCCCCCTTCCCCCATAAAAAAGGCGAGCTCGTAGCTGTAGAACCAATTTTCTTGAGAAGAGAAATGGTAATAACAAGTTATGTTCAATATATATATATAAATACCATGAGGTTCTCGCTGTGCAGGTTCAAATTTGGACCCCCCCCCCCTTCCCTTTTTTCAAAGTTTATTTTGAATTTCCATCATGGCGACATCGTTCAATATAAACAGAACTGTTTTCGAAAAACGAGGAGAGGGAAGAATGTTGGAGAAATTGTTCATCAATTTGTAAATAAACCAACCGAAAATTATGTTCGAACGTTTGCTAGAATTAGAAATTAAACTTGATGTTCAAAATATAGTTATTGAAGTTTAGAAACAGGTTTGTAGGTTAGAAATCGGAATCAAACTACCACTTTTTGTGTGTAAATTCTGGTTTGTAGCTGATCTCTTCTAAATTAATCAACTGTTTTAAAATCAAATTGTGTATATCGAAATGTATTTATGAAATGCATATTCATCATTGCCGTGAAATCGGAATTTGAAAATCTCAACACTGCTTTTCTCGAGTCGGACTCGGACAACCAATTTTAGTGTGCGCCCGATCTGTTGGCGTGAAGGTGTATCGAAATACCCAACTCAAAATTTCGATGCTCATATCTTTTCAACAGTAAGAGATAGGAAAAATCAGAAAGACTAAATAAGACAGATATATGGATAAAAAATAATAATATTGAAATTTTTAGGAAACTTTATAAGCTTAATTTTTGTTTACTATTATAAGCAAAAAAGTGTCTTCCTCCTATGATCTTCTGAATTTGGAAATATGAAGGACGGTGAAGGACGTCATCGTAATAAATCGTTACAGTGTGCATCTAGCATTTCATATCTTGCATGGCTGTCGACTTTTAAAAAGAATGGAAATTGTAGATAGCAAAATACGAGATATTTAAGCTTACAAATAGCAAAACATGAAATTTTCGGTCCTTTTGAGTAATTCGACGCTCCCGTCAAATATTTGAATCTACTAAAAAACATGATAAAAAAATAACAGAGACCAAAAATAAAAAAGACCAATCTAGCTTTTACTCCAAACGAAACGTTGGAGAACTTTCATTGTCCTAGCTTACAGGGTTCTTGAGAAATCGCTGATCCAATTTTCCACGGTTACGAAAACAATAGGTCTTCCGACGGAAGTCGGAAGACCTAATTAGTCAATTTCTACTATGGAAATCCAAAACATCAGTACATGCTCTATCATACCGGATTAGCTGTGAAATGTACATACCATAGGACGGTAATCTAGGAACATCACTGTCAAGCAAGGGGAAATTTTACTATATTGAATCCAAAATCATTTCTTTTGTCATATACACTTGTATGAATCTCTCCTCTTATACAGAATCTTACAAAAATTACTCATGAGGATATTTCAATATGGAAGTGGAGCATAACTTAGTGGGAATCAATGTGCTTCCATGACTAATTTTTCTATTATTATGCGCATGACTCAAACTATTTTCTCCAAGATTTTATTTTACAGAAATTCTTCTACATTTGTAACAGTCAGGTGAAAATAAAAGAACAAGTCATTAGATTCAAACATGCACGTTTTTATATTGCTTTATTCGGATATTTGAATGCTTTTAAAAGATGATCAAAGATGGAATTCCTCGATTTCTCCAAGTCCAAGTTAAGGTATCTGAAACATAAAAAATTTACTGAATATTAACGAAGTTTGCAAAACAATTTTGAAAAGGGATTTGAAGATCTGGATATAGAGTAACGTTGTTAAAAGCATTCTTATACTATATACTGTCTTCGGATCGTGAATACATTATTTTAATATTAAAATGTTAAACGTCTTTAAATTCATTAGCATCATTTAAGAGCAGATACATTTACAGCATGGACCAGACATGCACGTTTTGGGTAATAAACCCTCGTCAGTGATCCTCAATCTAAACAATGTAATATGACCAAAATCTGTGAATATTATGTCCAAAATATACCGAAAGACAGAGCAAAATGGCTGGGATATGATGCTACAGGACCCAGGTTTTAGAAGTCAGTTCCAGGCATCACGACGAAGTGCACTTTTCTGACAAAGATGAAGAGGGTTTGCCATTTTGACACCTATTCATATATTGCAGCATTTAATTTAGGATCATGGCCACTGGCCAGCTGTGGATACAACACGCAGAACGATGCCAGTCTATCAAATTTGGATATATATAATTTATGCTTATTTTCAGGAGAAGAAGCCCATTCATTATGTGGCCTAACTAAATAAGGATTGTAGGTAGAGTGTATCATAATTTTTTTTTTTACAAATTTGAATCAAGTTTGATTTTGGGATCAATAGGTCAAAGATCAATGTCACTGTAAGATGATTAAAATACACTAAAAATAATAATTTCTAGATAAAAACTCAAAATCGATTTACCGATCCAAATCAAATTAAGATATAGTATGCTTGCTTATCGGTAGCTGGGGGTTGGGAGACGTCTATTTATTTCGAGGTCAAAAGGCCAAAGGTCAAAGTCATTATTAGGTAAGTGTAAACTGATGATAATGGTTTTCATATTAAAAACTCAAGATCCCTTCCACCCACACAAACCAAATTTAGATATATCATATGGCGAAGAAGCTTATTGAATCTAGGGTCAAAGGGCAAGGTTACTCTTATTTCTTCAATGAAAAAAGACTTAAAATATGGATTTCCTACCTAACAACTCCATCACTCATTCAAATCAAATTTGAATATTTGAATACCGAAATGGATGGGAAATAAGACAATTATTGATTTTAGGGTCATTGTTGCCGTAAGAAACATCATCCTCGTGGTCCAAAAAATCGACGACCACCACGAAATAACCTCCTCCTCGGGAATCTTCGGCCCCGTAACCATGGATACCAGGGATAAGGGCAGCATGGGCACGGCCAAGTCACACATACACAGTAACAACTTCCGAGGAGACCTGTCACAGTAAAACGAAAATCATTTGGAATTTTGAATTATTTTCTTTTTCTAAATTTATTGCTTCAATTCTGTCGGCACATTGTCTCGTTATGGGGGGTAAACAGGGGGGTACCTCTCTCCCCCTCCCATCCCCTTTCCTCAGCCCTCCGGCCCCCACCTCCCTCCCCCTCCTTTTAATCCTTCTCTTACCTCCCCATCCCTCTCCTCCCTCCCTCCTTCCGCCCCCTTCCCCTCCCTCCCAATTGCCCCCTCCCCTCTCCCCCTCCTCCCGCCCCCTTCCTCCCGCCTCCCTTTCACCCTGTCCACCCCTTCCGTTATGCTTCTGTATTTTTTAACACTAACAATTGTAAGTCCATTATTCATTACACTTAACGAATTACTTATTAATGTTACATCTTTATACGTTTATATTAAATTCCAGAAATGATTTTCTAATAAAAATAACTACTGCGTAAAAAAAACGAAAACTTTTATACAGAGAAATGTCAAATTTATATAATTACGTCCGAGTTGAGCATCACTTAGCTCGATGTTCAACAGGAGAATAGAAGAGATAAGTAAACAAATGATCAGCAAGTTCCGCTTCATTCTGAACCAATGCACTTCTTATCCCTCCGACGTACAAAATATATATATACGGAAGCTGTCAGATCAAAAGTATTTTATTTATTTCCGAGAAGAAGTGAAACCTTTAAATATAGTTATTTTTTCGGTCTAATAAACAAAAAATTAAGTACAGTACAATCCATCATTTATTATGTATCAAATTGAAGTGAAATATTTCAAAATACAAATGTAAGACTAAGACAATAATGATGTATATTGATATTAATGAAGTTATGATTCATGAGGATTTTTCCCTATCAAATATTCAGGAATTTTGTTTATGAAGAAAAACGTAGATCTAAAGTAAATCAAATATGGACCTATAAAAATGAAGAGGGAGAGAGGGTTACATGCAGTGGTCGATCAGGATATCCTCCTGACATTTGTCGATACCAAAATTTTTGACCTTGTGACCTTGACCTTTATTTAAACTTTATTTATTTTACAACGTTTAACAAACAAGTTACACAACTTATATTAATGTCTCACGTTGGCTCAGATGTTGGCGTGAGGGGGTCCAAGGAGCAGGAGGAAACCGGAGTACCCGGAGAAAACCCCCCTGCAGAAGCCTGGGTGGGGGACCACCTACCCTCCCACATAAGACCTTGACCTTGGAGTTTGACCTTCTAATAAACAACTTTAACCATAGCTTTTGAATGGTTAGTCAGGTTGTGCTTTTATATTTCACACGTGTATTCCTTGTGAAAAGACCTTTCCATTGGTAACACATTCTGACAGTGAGACCTCGTCCTTGGAGGTTGACCCACAACTTTTGGATGGTAAATGATAGGAGTTTCATATTTCACATGTGCATTCCTTTTTACAAGACCTTTAGTTTGGACCTTTTGATCTTTTCTGAGAGTTTAATCTTTAGATATTTAGAATTTTGATAAGACATGAGATATATCATGAAAACTTAATAATAAGGGGTATGTGTGTGTCTGTAAGCATTTCTTTAAACACAAATACCCAAAAGCGGGGTACCACAATTCCTTGAATTTGATTTTTTTCTTCAATGGAATAGTGTTGTGCAGTCATGTAGTAATTAAAATTTTGTGTAGTTACAAAATGTATGGTTCTTTTTTTGTAGTAAAGATTCATGTTTTGTGAAGTTTAGTTAAGTTTTGTGTTTACAATATGTTGAGATCCATGTTGTATAGTTAAGTTTCGTGTAGTATAGTAAAGTTTCGTGTAGTAAGGTAAATGCACACTATAGTTACTGTACTTTTTCGTTTGGGCCAGCACGTTTCTGAATATGATTTTTAAAGACCCTTGGGGACATGTTTCTTCACACTCTGAATCCACCCCTGAAGGGATCTTGCCGAAATGGAGACCTATAGTGCTTCATGCATACCGAATTTCATCAAAATCCTATAATATGATATAAAGATGTTTTAGAGGAGAAGTCGAAAATGTGAAAAGTTAACAAACGGACTAATGCCGGACGATCTCGCTTTTGGTTCAGGCGAGCTAAAAATATGCATTTTTTTTTTCATTATACATGTATTTTCGAATTTTTGTGATTACATTTTCTATTAATTCTTTCCTGATTATGTTTTTGAATTTATCCCAGGATATGATATAATTCTTTTTTTTCAGTTCATTTTTTGTTTGTTTTTGTTATAATTTTGTTTTGATCAAGTGAGTTATTGTGATAACGTTTCGTCCGTCGTAAATCCATCGACCCGTCCGTCGCCAGTCCATCGACCCGTCCGTCGTCAATCCATCGACCCGCCCGTCGTCAGTCTGTTCTGTTCTACATCTATATAAACGTTTCACAGAACCATACAGGAATTTAAAGTAGCCAAGGTCCGTCCGTTCGTCGTAAACTTTTCACATTTGAAATCGACTTCTTCTCAAGAATGGCTGTAGGGATTTTGATGGAACTTGGTAGGTATAAAGTACTAAGGGTACCCTACAAGTGTTGTTGTTTTTCGTCCGGATCTCTCAACAGGTGGCGCCACCACAGGCAATAGTAAGTCATGGTGGGTACCCTCCTTTGACAAACTTCTTCTTCAGAACCGAAGCACATATCGACAAACCGAAAGCATCTGGATGGTCTAGAAAGATGTCTTAAGAAGTGTTGTTGTTTTTGGTTCCATTCCGAAGTCAATTTTTTGACGTGTTTTTACGTCTTTTTGGACTTTGTCAGAAATGCTCATTTTTTTAGCTGTTTCTTTAAATAACTCTATAAATGTGTGGTTTTGTGTCCTCATTTAGTGCATGTTTGTCATATTTAAGTTACTATTTGATTTGATATACATAACATGCTGTAATCTTCTTTTGTGGAATTTCAATGAATTTTTTTTCTTCCTTTTCATTTTTTTTCAATTTTGCCACCTTTTTATGCAATTTTAAATCATCTGAATACCTTTAATTTCACTTTTGACCAAAAAATGTTTTCTTCATTTTCCCCGTTTTACACTCTCTTTCATTGTGCATTTGACATATTTCAGTCTCTTATTGCTGTGATATATATTTCATGCCTAAATTTTATATATTTTTAAATTCTTTTGAATTTTTGAAAAATGGTTTATGTGTATATAGTACAAAGGTTGCGGGTTCAAATTCTGGCACTGATACTATCATAATGCAATATTTTAAAATATGTTAAGAGTGTACATGGGTATCAGGTGAGCTTTGTGCCCCTCGGTGCTCTTGTTTAATGGAACAAATACTATAAGTCTTTTTTATCGCACATGTCAATCTGTGTAAAGGCGTAGCCTCGTACAGATATATAATCGATCATTTTTTTTGCACCTCTCCCTTGAATTACTTATGAGTGTGCAATTTATCAATCATCCAATAAACTTTAATTTTAGATCCTTGCATGTTAATGGCACCTGTCGTTTATTATTTCAATATATCAAAGTATTTACTGATGATTCGAAACATACATGTTGTATGTTGGACAATTTTTGGATTTTTTGCCCAGGAAAAAAGCTTCTCCCTGGCAACGGAGTTCGACACTTTTGTAAAGAGTGTGTTTATCCGGAACTCAGGTCCGGACACTATGACCTCTAGTCGACCCGGAGTTTGACACTTGTAAAGAGTGTGTTTATCCGGAACTCAGGTCCGGACTCTATGAACTCTAGTCGACCCGGAGTTCGACACTTCGTTTTGTAGAGAGTGTGTTTATCCGGAACTCAGGTCCGGGCTCTATGACCTCTAGTCTACCCGGAGTTCGACACTTCGTTTTGTAGAGAGTGTGTTTATCCGAAACTCAGGTCAGGGCTCTATGACCTCGAGTCGACCCGGAGTTCGACACTTCGTTTTGTAGAGAGTGTGTTTATCCGAAACTCAGGTCCGGGCTCTATGACCTCTAGTCGACCCGGAGTTCGACACTTCGTTTTGTAGAGAGTGTGTTTATCCGAAACTCAGGTCAGGGCTCTATGACCTCGAGTCGACCCGGAGTTCGACACTTCGTTTTGTAGAGAGTGTGTTTATCCGAAACTCAGGTCCGGGCTCTATGACCTCTAGTCGACCCGGAGTTCGACCTGATTTTCATATAAAAAACGCTCATATTTTTTGAGTGAGTGTGTATAACATTGTCAATATGAGAGTGAATTATAACATGGTCAGGGTGGGTGTGTTTCAAATTGTCAAGGTGAGTGTGTATGACATGGTCAAGGTGAGTGTGTATGACATTGTCAATGTGAGTTGTATGACATGGTCAATATGAGTGTGTATGACATGGACAAGGTGAGTGTGTATGATATTGTCAAGGTGAGTCTGTACATCATTGTCAAGGTAAGTGTGTATGACATTGTCAAGGTGAGTGTGTATGACATTGTCAAGGTGAGTGTGTATGACATTGTCAAGTTGAGTGTGTATGACATTGTCGAGGTGAGTGTTTATGACATTGTCAAGGTGAGTGTGTATGACATTGTCAAGGTGAGTGTGTATGACATTGTCAAGGTGAGTGTGTACGTCAATGTCAAGGTGAGTGTGTATATCATTGTCAAGGTGAGTGTGTATGACATTGTCAATGTGAGTCTGTACGTCATTGTCAAGGTGAGTGTGTATGACATTGTCAAGGTGAGTGTGTATGACATTGTCAAGGTGAGTGTGTATGACATTGTCAAGTTGAGTGTGTATGACATTGTCGAGGTGAGTGTTTATGACATTGTCAAGGTGAGTGTGTATGACATTGTCAAGGTGAGTGTGTATGACATTGTCGAGGTGAGTGTTTATGACATTGTCAAGGTGAGTGTGTATGACATTGTCAAGGTGAGTGTGTATGACATTGCCAAGGTGAGTGTGTATGATATTGTCGAGGTGAGTGTGTATGACATTGTCAAGGTGAGTGTGTACGTCATTGTCAAGGTGAGTGTGTATGACATTGTCAAGGTGAGTGTGTATGACATTGTCAAGGTGAGTGTGTATATCATTGTCAAGGTGAGTGTGTATGACATTGCCAATGTGAGTGTGTATGACATTGTCAAGGTGAGTGTGTATATCATTGTCAAGGTGAGTGTGTATGACATTGCCAATGTGAGTGTGTATGACATTGTCAAGGTGAGTGTGTACGTCATTGTCAAGGTGAGTGTGTACGTCATTGTCAAGGTGAGTGTGTATGACATTGTCAAGGTGAATGTGTATGACATTGTCAAGGTGAGTGTGTATGACATTGTCAAGGTGAGTGTGTATGACATTGTCAAGGTGAGTGTGTATGACATTGTCAAGGTGAGTGTGTATGACATTGTCAAGGTGAGTGTGTACATCATTGTCAAGGTGAGTGTGTATGACATTGCCAAGGTGAGTGTGTATATCATTGTCAAGGTGAGTGTGTATGACATTGTCAAGGTGAATGTGTATGACATTGTCAAGGTGAGTGTGTACGTCATTGTCAAGGTGAGTGTGTATGACATTGTCAAGGTGAGTGTGTATGACATTGTCAAGGTGAATGTGTATGACATTGTCAAGGTGAGTGTGTATGACATTGCCAATGTGAATGTGTATGACATTGTCAAGGTGAGTGTGTATGACATTGTCAAGGTGAGTGTGTATGACATTGTCTAGGTGAGTGTGTATGACATTGTCAAGGTGAGTGTGTATGACATTGTCAAGGTGAGTGTGTATGACATTGTCAAGGCGAGTGTGTATATCATTGTCAAGATGAGTGTGTATGACACTGTCAAGGTGAGTGTGTATGACATTGTCAAGGTGAGTGTGTATGACATTGTCAAGGCGAGTGTGTATATCATTGTCAAGGTGAGTGTGTATGACATTGTCAAGGTGAGTGTGTATGACATTGTCAAGGCGAGTGTGTATATCATTGTCAAGGTGAGTGTGTATATCATTGTCAAGGTGAGTGTGTATGACATTGTCGAGGTGAGTGTTTATGACATTGTCAAGGTGAGTGTGTATGACATTGTCAAGGTGAGTGTGTATGACATTGCAAAGGTGAGTGTGTATGACATTGTCAAGGTGAGTGTGTATGACATTGTCAAGGTGAGTGTGTATGACATTGTCAAGGTGAGTGTGTATGACATTGTCAAGGTGAGTGTGTATGACATTGTCAAGGTGAGTGTGTATATCATTGTCAAGGTGAGTGTGTATGACATTGTCCAGGTGAGTGTGTATGACATTGTCAAGGTGAGTGTGTATGACATTGTCAAGGTGAATGTGTATGACATTGTCAAGGCGAGTGTGTATATCATTGTCAAGGTGAGTGTTTATGACACTGTCAAGGTGAGTGTGTATGACATTGTCAAGGTGAGTGTGTATGACATTGTCAATGTGAGTCTGTACGTCATTGTCAAGGTGAGTGTGTATGACATTGTCAAGGTGAGTGTGTATAACATTGTCAAGGTGAGTGTCTATGACATTGTCAAGGTGAGTGTGTATGACATTGTCAAGGTGAGTGTGTATGACATTGTCAAGGTGAGTGTGTATGACATTGTCAAGGTGAGTCTGTACATCATTGTCAAGGTGAGTGTGTATGACATTGTCAAGGTGAGTGTGTATGACATTGTCAAGGTGAGTGTGTATGACATTGTCCAGGTGAGTGTGTATGACATTGTCAAGGTGAGTGTGTATGACATTGTCAAGGTGAGTGTGTACGTCATTGTCAAGGTGAGTGTGTATGACATTGTCAAGGTGAGTGTGTATGACATTGTCAAGGTGAGTGTGTATATCATTGTCAAGGTGAGTGTGTATGACATTGCCAATGTGAGTGTGTATGACATTGTCAAGGTGAGTGTGTATATCATTGTCAAGGTGAGTGTGTATGACATTGCCAATGTGAGTGTGTATGACATTGTCAAGGTGAGTGTGTACGTCATTGTCAAGGTGAGTGTGTACGTCATTGTCAAGGTGAGTGTGTATGACATTGTCAAGGTGAATGTATATGACATTGTCAAGGTGAGTGTGTATGACATTGTCAAGGTGAGTGTGTACATCATTGTCAAGGTGAGTGTGTATGACATTGCCAAGGTGAGTGTGTATATCATTGTCAAGGTGAGTGTGTATGACATTGTCAAGGTGAATGTGTATGACATTGTCAAGGTGAGTGTGTACGTCATTGTCAAGGTGAGTGTGTATGACATTGTCAAGGTGAGTGTGTATGACATTGTCAAGGTGAATGTGTATGACATTGTCAAGGTGAGTGTGTATGACATTGCCAATGTGAATGTGTATGACATTGTCAAGGTGAGTGTGTATGACATTGTCAAGGTGAGTGTGTATGACATTGTCTAGGTGAGTGTGTATGACATTGTCAAGGTGAGTGTGTATGACATTGTCAAGGTGAGTGTGTATGACATTGTCAAGGCGAGTGTGTATATCATTGTCAAGATGAGTGTGTATGACACTGTCAAGGTGAGTGTGTATGACATTGTCAAGGTGAGTGTGTATGACATTGTCAAGGCGAGTGTGTATATCATTGTCAAGGTGAGTGTGTATGACATTGTCAAGGTGAGTGTGTATGACATTGTCAAGGCGAGTGTGTATATCATTGTCAAGGTGAGTGTGTATATCATTGTCAAGGTGAGTGTGTATGACATTGTCGAGGTGAGTGTTTATGACATTGTCAAGGTGAGTGTGTATGACATTGTCAAGGTGAGTGTGTATGACATTGCAAAGGTGAGTGTGTATGACATTGTCAAGGTGAGTGTGTATGACATTGTCAAGGTGAGTGTGTATGACATTGTCAAGGTGAGTGTGTATGACATTGTCAAGGTGAGTGTGTATGACATTGTCAAGGTGAGTGTGTATGACATTGTCAAGGTGAGTGTGTATATCATTGTCAAGGTGAGTGTGTATGACATTGTCCAGGTGAGTGTGTATGACATTGTCAAGGTGAGTGTGTATGACATTGTCAAGGTGAATGTGTATGACATTGTCAAGGCGAGTGTGTATATCATTGTCAAGGTGAGTGTTTATGACACTGTCAAGGTGAGTGTGTATGACATTGTCAAGGTGAGTGTGTATGACATTGTCAATGTGAGTCTGTACGTCATTGTCAAGGTGAGTGTGTATGACATTGTCAAGGTGAGTGTGTATAACATTGTCAAGGTGAGTGTCTATGACATTGTCAAGGTGAGTGTGTATGACATTGTCAAGGTGAGTGTGTATGACATTGTCAAGGTGAGTGTGTATGACATTGTCAAGGTGAGTCTGTACATCATTGTCAAGGTGAGTGTGTATGACATTGTCAAGGTGAGTGTGTATGACATTGTCAAGGTGAGTGTGTATGACATTGTCCAGGTGAGTGTGTATGACATTGTCAAGGTGAGTGTGTATGACATTGTCTAGGTGAGTGTGTATAACATTGTCTAGGTGAGTGTGTATAACATTGTCAAGGTGAGTGTGTATGACACTGTCAAGGTGAGTGTGTATGACATTGTCAAGGTGAGTGTGTATGACATTGTCAAGGCGAGTGTGTATATCATTGTCAAGGTGAGTGTGTATGACATTGTCAAGGTGAGTGTGTATGACATTGTCAAGGTGAGTGTGTATGACATTGTCAAGGTGAGTGTGTATGACATTGTCAAGGTGAGTGTGTATGACATTGTCAAGGCGAGTGTGTATATCATTGTCAAGGTGAGTGTGTATGACATTGTCAAGGTGAGTGTGTATGACATTGTCAAGGTGAGTGTTTATGACATTGTCAAGGCGAGTGTCTATATCATTGTCAAGGTGAGTATGTATATCATTGTCAAGGTGAGTGTGTATGACATTGTCTAGGTGAGTGTGTATGACATTGTCAAGGTGAGTGTGTATGACATTGTCAAGGTGAGTGTGTATGACATTGTCAAGGTGAGTGTGTATGACATTGTCAAGGTGAGTGTGTATGACATTGTCAAGGCGAGTGTGTATATCATTGTCAAGGTGAGTGTGTATGACATTGTCAATGTGAGTGTGTATGACATTGTCAAGGTGAGTGTGTATGACATTGTCAAGGTGAGTGTGTACGTCATTGTCAAGGTGAGTGTGTATGACATTGTCAAGGTGAGTGTGTATAACATTGTCAAGGTGAGTGTGTATGACATTGTCAATGTGAGTGTGTATAACATTGTCAAGGTGAGTGTGTATGACATTGTCAAGGTGAGTGTGTATGACATTGTCAAGGTGAGTCTGTACATCATTGTCAAGGTGAGTGTTTATGACATTGTCAAGGTGAGTGTGTATGACATTGTCAAGGCGAGTGTGTATATCATTGTCAAGATGAGTGTGTATGACATTGTCAAGGTGAGTGTTTATGACATTGTCAAGGTGAGTGTGTATGACATTGTCAAGGTGAGTGTGTATGACATTGTCAAGGTGAGTCTGTATATCATTGTCAAGGTGAGTGTTTATGACATTGTCAAGGTGAGTGTGTATGACATTGTCAAGGTGAGTGTGTATGACATTGTCAAGGTGAGTTTGTACGACATTGTCAAGGTGAGTGTGTATGACATTGTCAAGGCGAGTGTGTATATCATTGTCAAGGTGAGTGTGTATGACATTGTCAAGGCGAGTGTGTATGACATTGTCAAGGTGAGTGTGTATGACATTGTCAAGGTGAGTGTGTATGACATTGTCAAGGCGAGTGTGTATATCATTGTCAAGGTGAGTGTGTATATCATTGTCAAGGTGAGTGTGTATGACATTGTCTAGGTGAGTGTGTATAACATTGTCTAGGTGAGTGTGTATAACATTGTCAAGGTGAGTGTGTATGACATTGTCAAGGTGAGTGTGTATATCATTGTCAAGGTGAGTGTGTATATCATTGTCAAGGTGAGTGTGTACGTCATTGTCAAGGTGAGTGTGTATGACACTGTCAAGGTGAGTGTGTATGACATTGTCAAGGTGAGTGTGTATGATTTTGTAAAGGCGAGTGTGTATATCATTGTCAAGGTGAGTGTGTATGACATTGTCAAGGTGAGTGTGTATGACATTGTCTAGGTGAGTGTGTATGACATTGTCTAGGTGAGTGTGTATATCATTGTCAAGGTGAGTGTGTATGACATTGTCTAGGTGAGTGTGTATATCATTGTCAAGGTGAGTGTGTATGACATTGTCAAGGCGAGTGTGTATATCATTGTCAAGGTGAGTGTGTATGACATTGTCCAGGTGAGTGTGTATATCATTGTCAAGGTGAGTGTGTATGACATTGTCAAGGTGAGTGTGTATGACATTGTCAAGGCGAGTGTGTATATCATTGTCAAGGTGAGTGTGTATGACATTGTCAAGGTGAGTGTGTATGACATTGTCGAGGTGAGTGTTTATGACATTGTCAAGGCGAGTGTGTATATCATTGTCAAGGTGAGTGTGTATGACATTGTCAAGGTGAGTGTGTATGACATTGTCAAGGTGAGTGTGTATGACATTGTCAAGGTGAGTGTTTATGACATTGTCAAGGCGAGTGTGTATATCATTGTCAAGGTGAGTGTGTATATCATTGTCAAGGTGAGTGTGTATGACATTGTCAAGGTGAGTGTGTACGACATTGTCAAGGTGAGTGTTTATGACATTGTCAAGGCGAGTGTGTATATCATTGTCAAGGTGAGTGTGTATGACATTGTCAAGGTGAGTGTGTATGACATTGTCAAGGCGAGTGTGTATATCATTGTCAAGGTGAGTGTGTATATCATTGTCAATGTGAGTGTGTATGACATTGTCGAGGTGAGTGTTTATGACATTGTCAAGGTGAGTGTGTATGACATTGTCAAGGTGAGTGTGTATGACATTTCCAAGGTGAGTGTGTACGTCATTGACAAGGTGAGTGTGTATGACATTGTCAAGGTGAGTGTTTATGATATTGTCAAGGCGAGTGTGTACGTCATTGACAAGGTGAGTGTGTATGACATGGTCAAGGTGAGTGTGTACATCATTGTCAAGGTGAGTGTGTACGTCATTGTCAAGGTGAGTGTGTATGATGTTGTCAAGGTGAGTGTGTATGACATTGTCAATGTGAGTGTGTATGACATTGTCAAGGTGAGTGTGTACGTCATTGTCAAGGTGAGTGTGTATGACATTGTCAATGTGAGTGTGTATGACATTGTCAATGTGAGTGTGTATGACATTGTCAAGGTGAGTGTGCATGACATTGTCAAGGTGAGTGTGTACGTCATTGACAAGGTGAGTGTGTATGACATTGTCAAGGTGAGTGTGTATGACATTGTCAAGGTGAGTGTGTGCGTCATTGTCAAGGTGAGTGTTTATGATATTGTCAAGGCGAGTGTGTGCGTCATTGTCAAGGTGAGTGTTTATGATATTGTCAAGGCGAGTGTGTATGACATTGTCAAGGTGAGTGTGTATGACATTGTCAAGGTGAGTGTTTATGACATTGTCAAGGTGAGTGTGTATGACATTGTCAAGGTGAGTGTGTATGACATTGTCAAGGTGAGTGTGTATATCATTGTCAAGGTGAGTGTGTACGACATTGTCAAGGTGAGTGTGTATGACATTGTGAAGGTGAGTGTTTATGATATTGTCAAGGTGAGTGTGTATGACATTGTCAAGGTGAGTGTTTATGATATTGTCAAGGTGAGTGTGTATGACATTGTCAAGGTGAGTGTGTATGACATTGCCAAGGTGAGTGTGTATATCATTGTCAAGGTGAGTGTGTACGACATTGTCAAGGTGAGTGTGTATGACATTGTGAAGGTGAGTGTTTATGATATTGTCAAGGCGAGTGTGTATGACATTGTCAAGGTGAGTGTTTATGATATTGTCAAGGCGAGTGTGTACGACATTGTCAAGGTGAGTGTGTACGACATTGTCAAGGTGAGTGTTTATGATATTGTCAAGGTGAGTGTGTATAACATTGTCAAGGTGAGTGTTTATGATATTGTCAAGGCGAGTGATTGCGTCATTGTCAAGGTGAGTGTTTATGATATTGTCAAGGTGAGTGTGTATGACATGGTCAAGGTGAGTGTGTATAACACTGTCAATATGAGTGTGTATGACATTGTCAAGGCGAGTGTGTACGTCATTGTCAAGGTGAGTGTTTATGATATTGTCAAGGCGAGTGTGTGCGTCATTGTCAAGGCGAGTGTGTATGACATTGTCAAGGTGAGTGTGTACGTCATTGTCAAGGCGAGTGTGTACGTCATTGTCAAGGTGAGTGTTTATGATATTGTCAAGGCGAATGTGTGCGTCATTGTCAAGGCGAGTGTGTGCGTCATTGTCAAGGTGAGTGTTTATGGCATTGTCAAGGTGAGTGTGTACGACATTGTCGAGGTGAGTGTGTATGACATTGTCAATATGAGTGTGTATGACATTGTCAAGGCGAGTGTGTACGTCATGGTCAATGTGAGTGTTTATGATATTGTCAAGGCGAGTGTGTGCGTCATTGTCAAGGTGAGTGTTTATGGCATTGTCAAAGTGAGTATGTACGAAAAGTTGATGGGACGGATCCAGATTTGTTTTTTTTCTCTCCCCCCCCCCTTTTTTTTGCAGTGGGAAGGGGAGGTCCAGCTTGACCGTTGGGGATTCCTGGAATCACAAGGTTATGATTTTGAAAAGTTTTTGATTTTGAGATATCAAGGTTTTGAGGTTTCACAATATTTTTGGTGTCTTTTTTTCTCCTCTCGCACATAAGGCTTTACCTAAATTCATATATGTAAGAAAGTAAGCTCGTCTGAGCTTCAAAGGTTAGGTCAACCTACCTTCAATATTTCACCCGTCCTACTTGATAAATGCTGAAAGGCCAATATACAATGTAATCTAACAATTTTCGATATAAATGTTTCTTTTTATTTACAGAGATAAATTTCCTCACCAAGCGTTTTTTATGCGTTTTTGTCTTACAAATCCTTATTCCCGCATTGCATAAAATGTGGAAAGTACGGTATTCGTCAGCCCCCTCCCCCCCCCCCCCCCCCCCCCCCCTGGCCCCAAAATGCAAATGCAGATATCGAACTATTTGCAGAACGAATTGTCTTCAAACTGAAGCGGACACTCAGCGCCGAGCTTCCGGTGCAGTGGAAATGAAATGACATTCAGACTTGTAAACAAGAGAAAATAAGGAAATGGCAGCTCATTTGAGGACATTGCATTCTCGGCTATGCCGATCTTTCTCTAAGCAATTGTTCTTAAAGGCCAAAGTGCCTACAATCACGCATGCATCAACATTAGTCTCCGTAAACTCCGCGTTTCCTCTGCCATCTAGACCTCTACCCATGGACGGGGATCCAACCCCTTTCAAAGAATTTTTTGGAAAGCCGATATTTTTACGGTTTGACGAGAATACCAGAGTTATAGTTGTTGAAGGAAATGTAGCATCAATGAAACATGAGTTCGCCAAAAAAGTTGCAGATGAATTTGACATGCTGTTGGTACCAGACATTGATTTCAATAAGATCTACACGAATGAAGCAGGTGTCGATTTCACCACCTTCAACACACCATTGGGAGAAAATGTGTATTTCAATTTACAGAATTTTCTGATGAATCCAAATTTAAGAAATGAGAGATTTTTCTTCAAATCTCAAATCCAAATGCTGAGAAGTCGATTAGGAAATTACATGAAGGCATTGGAACATATGTTTAGGACAGGTATTATATTTAAATAATTCAGTTTTGTGTGTGTGTATAGTTTGTTTACCGGTCAAATATAATATTTGAATAAGGGCTGGGACGATACTGCACCCAGCCGATACAGGTACGATACAAATGTACGTATAACGATACCTGATATTCGATACGATAGTCATATCACGATACTACTTTAATTAATAAAACCTTCGGATCATGTAAAATTGGTGATCACAATACTGTTAAACCAGTATTGTTGACAATACTGGTAGAATTTTTTTGTTCCACTCCATTATTGTCACCAGTGCATGTATCTCAGTGATCGGGATACAGTAGGCAATCAGGTGAATGCGACAATAGCCCTATATCCTGTAACCTCAATGTGCCATTTACAAAATGAATGTGCCATTGTTGAAAATGAATGTGCCATGAGCAATTTGCAACAAAAAAACAACACAAACAAACAAACAAGAACATATACAGATCTTCATCATCCGCTGCTACAAATGTCTAGATGCCTTTTCTGTACTTAAACATGGGAAATAGGGGAAGCATTTGACCCAATCCGTCTCAAAAGATCGTCTTAAAGATTCGTTGCATGCTTTAAATCTGAATTTATAATTCAAAATTTGCCTGAAAACCCCCTCCCTCCAAAAAAACGCACTCTGCTAAAAATTCTTATGAACTACAGTACATCCAAATCAAATGACAAAACTTTGTATGAACTGTTCGTTTTGTGAACAAATTAAGTCCATGATTCGTCTTAACTGGTGAAGTCCATTTGTACATGTACATGTACGTACATACATGATGTATAAAGTTTTGAAATGGGCATTGTTGCAATAGGAAATGATCGTGTTTTGAATAAATGACACTTTCAAATTACTATCTGGTGTATCAATTGATACATGTACCAAAAGTAAATTGCATGCAGATCTTGAAATAAGTGAATATGGTGAAGGCATCACCACGTTAAATAAAAGAGCAGAAGATTTCCATAATTTGTTAAAAAAATCTAATGTGCCACATTGGCGCACTGAGTAAAATTTAAATGTGCCATTTGAGAATTGAATGTGACTATGGCGCAAGGCGCATGCTTATCCCAATCACTGGTATCTTCCAGTATTGTTTGTTAGGTATAAATATAATACTGGAAGATACTGGTATTCCAGTATTGTTAAAATATCAACATATTTTTTTTGTTATTTTGATAGTACATGTATTTATATTCATCATACAAGTAGCTTTTTTTTTATTCAATATGTTATTTTAATTATGTCTCCCCCCCCAACGGGGAGGAGACATAATGGTTTTGCCTTCGTCGTCCGTCTGTCTGTCCGTCTGTCACACATCGTGTCCGGGCTATATCTCCTGAACCGTTTTCCCGATCACTTTCATATTTATACCCCCGCCATATAATGGTGGGGTATATAGTGATGCACTTGTCTGTCCGTGTGTCCGTGCGTGCGTCCGTCCCACCTGTGGTTTCCGGACATTTAAAGGAAAACTATTACAGATAATCAATTCATTTCTTGCATATAGCTTTTACACCAAAAAATGCAGGTCAAGTTCGAATATGGGTCATGTCCCTCAATTTGGTGCAGAGTTATGCCCCTTGAAACTTAGAAAATTTCAAAAGTTAGTGGTTTCCGGACGTTTAAAGGAAAACCATAACAGATAATCAATTCATTTCTTGCATATAGCTATTACACCAAGAAATACAGGTCAAGTTCGAATATGGGTCATGTCCCTCAATTTGGTGCAGAGTTATGCCCCTTGAAACTTAGAAAATTTCAAAATTTTGTGGTTTCCGGACGTTTAAAGGAAAACCATTACAGATAATCAATTCATTTCTTGCATATAGCTATTATACCAATAAATACAGGTCAAGATCGAATATGGGTCATATCCCTCTATTTGGTGCAGAGTTATGCCCCTTGAAACTTAGAAAATTTCAAAATTTTGTGGTTTCCGGACATTTAAAGGAAAACCATTACAGATAATCAATTCATTTCTTGCATATTGCTATTACATGTACACCAAGAAATACAGGTCAAGTTCGAATATGGGTCATGTCCCTCAATTTGGTGCAGAGTTATGCCCCTTGAAACTTAGAAAATTTCAAAATTTTGTGGTTTCCGGAAGTTTAAAGGAAAACCATTACAGATAATCAATTCATTTCTTGCATATTGCTATTACACCAAGAAATACAGATCAAGTTCGGATATATGTCATGTCCCTCAATTACGTGCAGAGTTATGCCCCTTGAAACTTAGAAAAATTCACAGTTTTGTGGTTTCTGGACTCACAGTTTTGTGGTTTCTGGACATTAGAAGGTCTACTGTTACAGATTATAAATTCATTTGTTGAATGTAGCTATTATTTCAGAAATTGCAGGTTAGGTTTGAATATGACTCAATTTTATGCAGAGTTGTGCCCCTTTAAATACAGGTCATGTTCAAATAAAGGGTCATGTTCCTTAATTTTGCATTGAATTGTGCCCCTTCCAACTTTTTATACATTGCTTATATGTAAAATATGCCGGGCGGGGGTATCATTGATCCTTAGATCAACAATAAATTTCCGGACATTTACTGATAATCAATTCATTTCTTGGATAAAGCTCTTAAACCAAGAAATACAGTTCAAGTTCGAATATGGGTCTGTCCCTCAATTTTGTGCAGAGTTATGCCCCTTGAAACTTAGAAAAATTCAAAATTTTGTGGTTTAAATGTTTAAAGGAAAACCGTTACAGATAATCAATTCATTTCTTGCATATAGCTATTACACCAAAAAAAACAGGTCAAGTTCGAATAAAAGTCATGTCCCTCAATTATGTGCAGAGTTATGCCCCTTGAAACTTAGAAAAATTCACAGTTTTGTGGTTTCTGGACATTAGAAGGACAACCGTTACAGATAATAAATTCATTTGTTGAATATAGCTATTATACCAAAAATTGCAGGGTAGGTTTGAGTATGACTCAATTTTATGCAGAGTTGTGCCCCTTTAAACTTGGAAAAAAATCAATATTTTGTGCTTGCCTGACATTTAAATGAAAACTGTAACAGGGAATACATTTATTTCTTAGATATATAGCTTTACATTGAGAAATACAGGTCAAGCTCAAATAAAGGGTCATGTTCCTTAATTTTGTGATGAATTGTGCCCCTTCCAACTTTTTATACATTACTTATATGTACAATATGCCGAGCGGGGGTATCATTGATCCTTAGATCAACAATAAATTTCATTTAGTATGTTGTTGCTTATGACCCAAAGGTTTCACATCACCTTGACCCAAGGTCATGTGACCAAGGTCAAGGTCACTTAGTGCATTTTTAATGAAATTATGCATACATTCCTGTCCGGGCTATATCTCTTGAACCGTTCGCTGGATCAATTTCATATTTTAGTATGTTGTTGCTTATGACCCGAAGGTTTCACATCACCTTGACCCAAGGTCAAGGTCACTTAGTGCATTTTTATGCCCCACTTTGAAGAAGAGGGGACATATAGGTTTGCCGCTGTCGGTCGGTCGGTCTGTCTGTCGGTCGGTCTGTCGGTCGGTCCGCGACATCAGTTTCCGTTCAATATCTCTGGAATGGATTCACATATTGAAATGAAATTTTGTATACAGACACATCAAACAAAAATCTAGGTCAAGTTCATATTTGGGTCCAATCAAGAAAATTTTGACAGAGTTATGCCCCTTGCATTTAGAAAAATACCAAATTTTCAGGGTTTCCGTTCAATATCTTTTGAATGGAGTTACATATTGAAATGAAATTTTGTATACAGAAATGTCAAATGAAAATCCAGGTCAAGTTCGTATTAAGGTCCGATCGAAAAAATTTTAAAGTTATGCCCCTTGCACTTCGAAAATACCAAAATTTCAGGGTTTCTGTTCAATATCTCTTGAGTGGAGTTACATATTGAAATGAAATTTTGTATACAGACACATCAAATGAAAATCTAGGTCAAGTGTATATTTGGGTCCGATAAACAAAATTTTGACAGAGTTATGCCCCTTGCACTTCGAAAAAAACCAAAATTTCAGGGTTTCCGTTCAATATCTCTTGAGTGGAGTTACATATTGAAATGAAATTTTGTATACGGATACATCAAATGACAATCTAGGTCAAGTTTTTATTTGGGTCCAATCAACAAAATTTGGACAGAGTAATGCCCCTTGCACTTCGAAAAATACCAAAATTTCAGGGTTTCTGTTCAATATCTCTTGAGTGGAGTTACATATAGAAATGAAATTTTGTATACAGACACATCAAATGAAAATCTAGGTCAAGTTCATATTTAGGTCCGATCAAAAAAATTTGGACAGAGTTATGCCCCTTGCACTTTGAAAAATACCAAAACTTCAGGGTTTCTGTTCAATAATTGTAGTTATGCCCTAAAGCATAACTTCACGTTATCTCAACGAATAAGCATAATTTGTTTATTATACGTATATTAAACTGACCAAGGAAGATAACTCCTTCAGTCATATCTCAGTATTATCCGGAACGTACATGTATGTACGTGTTGGTTTCTTCAAATAGAAACTCAAGCTGCGCATATCGAGATGGCGTGCTCTCTGCAGAGGAAAAACTAGAATATTTAACTAAAATATTTCGTTTTCTGTTGCCAAATGCGAACATTTCATTTCTTTCTATCGCTGTGTACGACTTCCTGCTGCCATTGGACTAATATCAATTCATCCGACCAGTGCACCTTCAGTTCAGCAGTACGGGTACAGCACGGGTGTGTTGTTGACCTCGCTCCAACAACGCCTGCTTATGAGACACTGGTGATGCTTGCTTTGTCTGGACAACGGGATGTGTTGCGTCTACCTACCCCTCAGTATTTAGATAGTTTGGTTTAATAGTGGTTACCCAAAGTCGGTAAAGTATAGTATCATCCAATTTTATTTTTCAGACAGGTCAGTAGGTAAGAGTGAATTGTACACACGTGAGCTCGCCTAGTTTGATTGAAAACACGACTTCTATCAAGTTCTATGTACTTTCTTCCAACAGTTTTGATTGGGTCTTAAAATCTAGAGCTTACAAACCCTTTACTATTTGGGATCATGGCCGGGGCCTTTGAAATTGGGGGGGGGGGGGGGGAATAGCAGAATTTACAAAATTGGGGAATATATCAATAGATTTGAATGACTTTGACGTCAAATTTGGTATTTCTAATCTCCTTTTTTATCGAATTGTACATGAGGTGTTAAAATAAAAAAAAAAAAAAAAAAAAAAAAAAAAAAATCGTCCATTCGTAAGTTATTTAGAAGCTCACCTGTGTCACAATATCGGTTATATTGATAACAATCTTACCCCATGCATGATGCAATGTTTTAAACTATTTCCGATCATTTGCTCCAGTTAAAATATCGTCAATTTCCTTTTTACAAGGTCTGTCTTTAAAAAAAATGGAAGTGTTTGTCACACTAGCAATTTTATATCACTCTCTCAGTCAGACTGATTGATTTACTTGTACAGTTGGCATTTTATATTATATTTACATCTATTTGTTTATGTAATGTTAGTATGTTTATTAATCAGTTATATCTGTTTATTAAGTTATTTACTTATTCATGATGACATCTTTTGTATTTACTTATTCATCTACCTGTCTCGTTTGTAATAAATTCATCTACCCGTCTACATTTGTATCAATACGCTTCATTATGTTAATGTCGAATCCCCCGTCTGAGTATAGTTCTATAATAGTCTAAAATATTAACATCAACAACAACAAACATTTTAGTTGATTAGTGTGTTAAAAAAAAAAAAATAAAAATCAGCCAATCAGGCTGTCATATATGTTTATTTATTTATTAATTTATTTATTTATTTATTTATTTATTTATTTATTTATTTATTTATTTATTTATTTATTTATTTATCTATCTATCTACCGCAGATATCTGTCCACTTGTTTATTCATTCATTCATAGAATTAGATAAAACTTCAGACTGAAGTTTTTTAAGGCTTAGTATGCACAAATGAGGGTGCTCTCGCATACATGTAGCTTCCTTCTCATAACTTATATTCCTAGCGTGTCTGGGTATACATTGTTAACATTATTGGTATTTTTTATTGTAATTTATATGAGAACTATCATATCATTGATCAATACCTCATATTCGATATGGGACTCATAAATAAATAAGTCAGAATAAATAAATAAGTCAGATCCTGAAATAATGTTAAATATGCAGTTATGACCAAAAAAAAATAAATAAAATAATAATAATACTAATAAATAAATAGAATAAATAAATAAATTAAAAAAAAAATAATTGTCAAACCCTTCTGGAAATAACAAGCTTATCCGAAACATTCAAGATCAATTTCACATATTTTTATCTTTTTTTACAAATCCGGACGTAGTACACTATTTCAAAACGAGTGCATGTGCACTTCGAATAGGCTGTCCAAGTATCACTGATGTCAATATTCGTTACATTGTAATAAATTCTCGTGCGATGTAACAAGTACCTACCACCTGCTAGCCATGCAGCTTTTTTACATGGTCGTAATACATTTAGTGTAATAAATGTATACATGTAAGTCATTTCTAACTTGTAGTTACTGTCATCAGACTATCGTTGAAATGTTTTGAATCTTCTGAAGTCATGCAAGTAACATATTAGTAATCGATGAGACTTTAATCTTTGGACCAGATACAAAAAAAAAAACCAAACAAACAAAACAAAACAAAAAACAAAACTGCAGATAAACTAGCACGAATAAAGCTAAATCTGAAAATAATTTAAAATAACATCATACTTATACGAATATCATATATGTAATTACTAATCTCGTAAATTTATATGAATCAGAATCAGAAATCGTTTTATCGAGTGTCACACATCAAATTGACAAGGTCTAATTACAATAGGATCAGTACATAATTTTAGAATTTGATGCCCAGCCATACTTGACTTACGGCACTATTCCATTTCACATTTATCACATTATATACATTAAAGTTCACATTATATTTATAATAATATCTGTGCGGAGTAAGATTTCTTTCATAGACATACTCCCACCACATAGGCGTCCGTTTCGGAATAGCGCGTCACTGACGTAGCTGTCATTACACCAAGACCAATAAGATAAAATTTTCCAATGATGCAACTTTCCCCGACTATATCATACAGTTTGCCCTTATCAATATATAAAGAATTGAATATAAGAGTATAAAAAAATACCGATCATGGAAAGAGATCCTCCTGCATTTCAAAACAGATAAATAAAGGAATGAATAAATAAATTAAAAAAAAAAAAAACAAACAAACAAACAAACAAAAAAAAAACCCCACTGGTCCGCTGTATGCAAGGATTTAAAAAAAGGGATAAATTCAACGTACGGCACCTAACCGCCAGCCTTTCTGGTGCGTACACATCAATTGCATTCTGGCCACACCCCTGGGTGCTAGGATCTCTCACTCATTTTCATATAAAGTCCACTATCGAGGATCACGTGTCTGATGCAATAGGGACATTTATTAAAATTAAACAATATCATAAATTAATAATAACAATAATAATAAATAAACAGATAAATAAAGCAATGAATAAATAATCCTCTTCCGGAAGGGGTTCCTATTCCATCTCCCTCATCAATTTAGGTTTATCCTTTAATCATTATGTAAGACGATTAAGAAAATATTCATGCACGAAGCCTTCTTGAAGTAATTTACAAAATTTTAATGAAAGTTTATATTTACTGGCATGATAATTTATGTGATCCTACAAATCACATAAAGTTAAATAATAATGATAATAAAAAAAAAAAAACAAAAAACAAAAAACAAAAAACAAAACAAAACATTACAAAACAAAAAACAAAAAAAAAAACAAAAAAACAAAAAACAAAAAAAAAAAAAATTAACAAGAAACAAAAAGCAAATAAAACAACTGTTCCCTTTACAACCTAATGATTGTTAAACGTCTGCTAAATGTTTTCCAAACATTTGTTAAACAAAAGTCATGACATGTCAGCGCCCTTATTCTCAACAGTTATCCTCTGAGCCCAAAGTCACAACAAATGAACCAGTCCTCTCTTCCGAATTTCTTCGTCATTCAAAACCATTTTTGATAACCACGAATAAATATATATGCTGATATTCATTATGATAATACGGTATTCCTTCCTAACTAATACTGAATCTTACAACGATGCGAATTACCCCCTTTTACTCCTTACGTATGGGCTTTATCTACATTACAAATGTATATATTGGCACGAACTTTAGAACTGAGGGCGGAATCAATTATGGAATACCTAGAATATTTTTTCCCTTAATAACTGGCAAAAAAAAAAAAAAAACAAACAAACAAACAAAAACAAAAAGCGAAAAAAAAAAAAACAAAACAAACAAAGCAAAAAAACAACAAAAAAACAAAAACAAAAACCGGCTTCGATCTACCTTGTCCTTTATATGGCGTCGCTGGTTTAATGAACACGAAATAATAACGTCAACATTTGCGAACTGCGTCTCTAGATAGGTGATGCACACGAAGCCTACATATCTCTATCACTTGGGCCAGTTCTGTATCATATAGGACAGAACGTTAGACTGAGCTTAATAATCTACTTTAAACGGCATCGTAGAATTTCATTGATCACTTGTATCTCGTATCGAATATTCTTCAAAATATGGTGCGATCTTTATTCGCCTTACATAACATCCAATAGGATAAATCAGCTCTACGCGATCACATTTCGCCCCTACGGTAAGATGATTAATGGGTCAAGGTCAGCATTATTTACATCTAAGAGCCCTTCATGTATCTAAATATGGTACGATCTTTATTTGCTTTACATACCATACAATATGATAAATTAGCATAATGCGATCACGTTTCAACCCTAAGCTGATTATTGGGTCAAAGTCAGTTAACGGGTCAAGGTCAGCGTTATATACCTGTTACACAGCCCCTCATATATCAGAATGAAACTGTCCCTTTTCGTGACGTTACATCCGCGTAAAAAATACGTCATATACATACAGTCGATATTGTCGATAAATGTAGACTGCGATCTAGTGGCATTTTTCTATTATGCCTATGATGCCTTCGAATATCAAAGAGTAGTATCTAATATGGCAGTTCTGTCATGGCGCTCAGTTTCAGCAAAATCGGCCGCTTTGTGGCGGATGCCTTTCGAGGGTTATCACCAATAATCCTCGAAAGTCATTATGGCAGAATTTTGCTTTGAAACCTCGCTTCAGTTTCTGTTGTCTTCCAGACTCTGAGCCAATAATTGGGGTTTATTATTGATTTGTATTGATTATCTACGACATATACAATTGAATGTCGTCGTAGACCATTGATTTAGTTATATTGTCAAAATATTGATTCATTGATATTGAAATATTGCACATATTTCATTTCAACTTATGAGCTATTGAGCATTGAACTATGATCTATTGAGCATTGAACTTGATGAACAATTGAACTGAACTTATATTCAAGAACTAAGAAAAATCAACTTACTGAGCATTTAATTCATTTGCCTATTGTGCATTGAACTATTGAATATTGAATATCTATTTCAAATAAAGCCATGACATGAACCGCCAATCATCTTCCTTTGCTTTATTCTGTGGAGATAATTGTAGTTATGCCCTAAAGCATAACTTCACGTTATCTCAACGAATAAGCATAATTTGTTTATTATACGTATATTAAACTGACCAAGGAAGATAACTCCTTCAGTCATATCTCAGTATTATCCGGAACGTACATGTATGTACGTGTTGGTTTCTTCAAATAGAAACTCAAGCTGCGCATATCGAGATGGCGTGCTCTCTGCAGAGGAAAAACTAGAATATTTAACTAAAACCCTCACCTCCACACCCTTTCTCGTTACTTTGATAAATCACTCCACAAACTCTAATCTTCAGATGTGCTTATCTCAGTTTCTTCCTCATACAATCATATATTATTTCAATGTCATAGTTTACATTCAATTTCCATGTTTTTTCGCTTGTTTCACTTTTATTCCAGCAACATTCTACCATGACTCGGGATTACGCTCAACGTAGATTCTCCATTTGGTTGGCCTTGCTGATAATTCATGTATCTAGGACCCATGCCTACATCCGCGACCCTCTTGCATTGTACTTCACGATGGGATGCCCGCTCAAAGTTCCGGTTGTCAGTCCAGATTACCTGTTCGTACCGCCTTGCCTTAAACGCGTCATGGCTTTCCCATTCCCGTCCAAGTTCATTGTTTCGAGACTACAGTTCCGCTCATTAATAACTGTCTTAGTGTTCGGCAGAATTTTGCTTTGAAACCTCGCTTCAGTTTCTGTTGTCTTCCAGACTCTGAGCCAATAATTGGGGTTTATTATTGATTTGTATTGATTATCTACGACATATACAATTGAATGTCGTCGTAGACCATTGATTTAGTTATATTGTCAAAATATTGATTCATTGATATTGAAATATTGCACATATTTCATTTCAACTTATGAGCTATTGAGCATTGAACTATGATCTATTGAGCATTGAACTTGATGAACAATTGAACTGAACTTATATTCAAGAACTAAGAAAAATCAACTTACTGAGCATTTAATTCATTTGCCTATTGTGCATTGAACTATTGAATATTGAATATCTATTTCAAATAAAGCCATGACATGAACCGCCAATCATCTTCCTTTGCTTTATTCTGTGGAGATAACTTCAATATCTCTTGAGTGGAGTTACATATTGAAATGAAATTTTGTATACAGACACATCAAATGAAAATCTACAAGGTCAAGTTCATATTTAGGTTCGATGAACAAAATTTGGACAGAGTTATGCCCCTTGCACTTCGAAAAATACCAAAATTTCAGGGTTTCCGTTCAATATCTCAGTGGAGTTACATATTGAAATGAAATTTTGTTTTCAGACACATCAAATAAAAATCTAGGTCAAGTTCATATTTGGGTTCAATCAAAAATTTTTATGCCCCCCTTTGAAGAAGAGGGGACATATTGCTTTGCCGCTGTCTGACTTTCTGTCTGTCGGTCCGTCGGTCGGTCCACAACATCAGTTTCCGTTCAATACCTCTGGAGTGGATTCACATATTGAAATGACATTTTGTGTACAGACACATCAAATGAAAATCAAGTATAAAGTTGTGACGGGCTTTAATCACAGAAGGGGTAGGGGGGGGCATTAATGTTTTACAAACATGACTTTTAACTTGTTAAAGAAATTATTAATACATTCCTGTCCGGGCTATATCTCTTGAACCGTTTGCCGGATCACTTTCATATTTTAGTATGTTGTTGCTTATGACCCAAAGATTTCACATCACCTTGACCCAAGGTCATGTGACCAAGGTCAAGATCACTTAGTCAATTTTTTATGAAATTATGCATACATTCCTGTCCGGGCTAGATCTCTTGAACCGTTTGCCGGATCACTTTCATATTTTAGTATGTTGTTGCTTATGACCCGAAGGTTTCACATCACCTTGACCCAAGGTCATGTGACCAAGGTCAAGGTCACTTAGTGCATTTTTAATGAAATTATGCATACATTCATGTCCAGGCTAGATCTCTTGAACCGTTTGCCGGATCACTTTCATATTTTAGTACTTGTATGTTGTTGCTTATGACCTGAAGGTTTTGCGTCACCTTGACCCAAGGTCATGTGACCAAGGTCAAGGTCACTTACTGCATGTTTAAAGAAATTATGAATACATTCCTGTCCGGGCTATATCTCTTGAACTGTTTGCCGGATCACTTTCATATTTTAGTATGTTTTTGCTTATGACCCAAAGATTTCACATCACCTTGACCCAAGGTCATGTGACCAAGGTCAAGGTCACTTAGTGCATTTTTAATGAAATTATGCATACATTCATGTCCAGGCTAGATCTCTTGAACCGTTTGCCGGATCACTTTCATATTTTAGTATGTTGTTGCTTATGACCCGAAGGTTTTGCATCATCTTGACCCAAGGTCATGTGACCAAGGTCAAGGTCATGTAGTACAATTTTAATGAAATTGTACATGCATTCCTGTTCGGGCTATATCTCTTGAACCGTATGCACGATCGCTTTATATTTTAGTATGTTGTTGCTTATGACCTGAAGGTTTCACATCACGTTGACTCAAGATCATGTGACCAATGTCAAGATCAATTAGTATACATGTATTTTAAATGAAATTGTATTTGTTATGTGTATTTTGTCCAGGCTTAATCTTTTGAACTGTAATCGGATCATTTTATATTTTAGTATGATGGTGCTGATGACCCAAAGGTTTCACACAAGTTGATCCAAGGTCATATTACTAAGGTCAAGGTCAAATATTACATTTTTTAATGAAATTGTAAGTACTATTGAGTCTGGACTATATCTGTGGAATCGTATAATGGATCGCTCTGATACTTTAGAATGCTGTTGCTCAGGATTGGAAGGTTTCTTATCATCTTGACCCAAGGTATTGTGCCCAAGGTCAAGATCATTTAGTTCTTTTTAATGAAATTGTACGTACTAATCTTGTCTGGGCTATATCTGCTGAACCCTTCTTACAATTGTTTTCATATTTTAATACGTTGTTTGTCAGGACTAAATGTTTCTTATCACATTGTCCCAAGTCATGTGACAAATGTTTTGAATATGACGACATTGTACCACGTTATCAAAAACGCGTCATACTGACTGTGCTGCTAGTGTAAACTAAAGTGGCACAAGTGATTTAGATGGCAGTAGAGATACCGTTTCTAGTCATAACACTTAATCAGGTAAATTTTGTGGCATTTTGAAATAAATCGGGCGTTGTCGAGGGCAGTTTTTCGCCAGCGATCTGTTAACCTGCATTTTATTGCTTACTCTTTTAAAATCCCAGCTGGGAATGATTGGGAACAATCTACAAATTTAAACGTGAACTTTATAGATGACTGAAGTCACCAAAACCAAAAATAGTATGCCGATCTTTCCCTCAGGGGTTGGTGTCACCTTTCAACTTCAGTATGCTCTTCAGCCTTCAGGTGTCCATCTTCCATGTCATTATACATATGTATGTATCCTCATTTGTAAACAGAGAGTACACAGTACACATGTACCCAAGTCGGTTCTGATAAGTGGTTAGATTTGCCAAAATGAAACATGGCAGTGTCACAAAATCATCTACAAGGTATCAAATCATCAAACAAATGTTCAAAATTCCATTGCCACTTGAATTTGGTGTTTTCTGAGTCCGTAATGATGAATTTTTATTAAAATCTGGTCCTCGTAATAGCGTTTTTAATGGAATAGTTATTGACTAAAATTCTACATAGACCTCATAATTGGATTTCTGTTGAAAAGA
The DNA here is from genome assembly GCA_028142955.1 of Pinctada fucata. Lineage (NCBI taxonomy): Eukaryota > Metazoa > Mollusca > Bivalvia > Pterioida > Pteriidae > Pinctada > Pinctada fucata. The sequence goes on from AP027114.1 coordinate 26,541,157, forward strand.
TTATCATTGAATTTTGACCAGAAGTGCAAAGGGGAGCATTTGTGTAAGCAAAATTTTCGATGGGTCTTTAGCAGTGCTAATAAATATCAAAAATCCCTTTCAGACTCAGAGGAATTTCAGTTATTTGTAGTGAATTATATATCTGAGTATTATTTGTTTTATAATAATATTTATTATAATAAAATTTGAGATAAACAATTAAGGTCGTTTAGTCCAATTTATTCTTATTCTGTTACTTTGTGCGTCAAGAGTTATCTGCCCCTTTTAGAAACAATGCTTCCAACTGTCAAAATAGAGTTTGGTGTTCCGGCTGCATATATCGAACTGTTTTTAAAAGTCCCGATTCTCTTCCATTGTTATACATGTACATGTAGGGAGATGGGTGGACAGGTTATTAATACTATGCATATACATGTACATACATTTAGAATAAGTTGGTCGCTAAACATGCTAAAAGTAGACAATGCGTTGGTTTTTTAATGGTGAAATAGAAAGGAAAATTGGCTTTATTGAAAATTGGTTGCTAGTCATATACATGTACTCAATTATTCGAACTCCTGATAAGTCACAAAATATCTTTGATGGTCCCTTGAAGTTTGACTTATTTAGAGTGGAATGCAATTCAGTTTTACTTACTTGTGGTGGTTTTCTGGCACAGGTCCCGTATGGTCCTCTCCGTCAGTTTTTTGTATACTGTATAGTTTGTTTACTGTTGATAGTGTTGACTATTTCGTAAAATCAGACTAAACATGCTAAAAGGTGTCTGCATCGCCATGTATTCAGAACATTTAGAATTGAATATGGTGTGAAGAGATAATTCAAATTTTCTGTTTTACATTCATGAAATATAATTGTTCAAATACAAATACCAAATACATATAAATATATAAGTACATATACATTGCATATACAGTGTAATGTTATTTTCCACATATAGATTGCAGAGAAAAGAGAGTTTGGAATTTAATTAGATTGCATAAAACTTCAAATAAAAATATTTTGCCCTCTCGCTCCAATATTTTCTCCTAAGAATCCGAGGAACTAAAAGTTAAATTGGTGTGGCCTCAATATGTATCTTTATAAACACACTCTTTATGTGTCATTCATTGTTACATGTATATAGATTAACTAAAATTTATATATTCTTTGTTACCTTTAATTGTAGGTCAGGGAGTAGTTATTGTAAGATCTCCACATTCTGATAACCTGATCCCTGCAGTATTAAGGGACATGAATCTGATATCAAAAGCAGGTAAGAAACCTATACATGCGTAATGTAGGTACAGGTAAGAAACCTACATGTGTGTAAAGTAGGAAAAGGTAAGAAACCTACATGTGTGTAAAGTAGGTACAGGTAAGAAACCTACATGTGTGTAAAGTAAGTACAGGTAAGAAACCTACATGTGTGTAAAGTAGGAAAAGGTAAGAAACTTACGGTACATATGTGTAAATAACATGTAGGTACAAGTAAGAAACCTACATGTGTGTAAAGTAGGAAAAGGTAAGAAACTTACGGTACATATGTGTAAAGTACATGTAGGTACAAGTAAGAAACCTACATGTGTGTAAAGTAGGTACAGGTAAGAAACCTACATGTGTGTAAAGTAGGTACAGGTAAGAAACCTACATGTGTGTAAAGTAGGTACAGGTAAGAAACCTACATGTGTGTAAAGTAGGTACAGGTAAGAAACCTACATTTGTGTAAAGTAGGAAAAGGTAAGAAACTTACGGTACATATGTGTAAAGTACATGTAGGTACGAGTAAGAAACCTACATGTGTGTAAAGTAGGAAAAGGTAAGAAACCTACATGTGTGTAAAGTAGGTACAGGTAAGAAACCTACATGTGTGTAAAGTAGGTAACTTAATGTTGAATAATTTTATTGTAAGGCATTGATGATTATTTCTTAACATAGGATGCATATGTGAAGCTTATAGATGGGCGGATCCAGTATCTATTTCAGGGGGGTCCTAAAGTCCAAATTTTTTTGAAGAGCAAAAAAAAAAAAGATCACACCAGAAAATCAAGTCCTCGGTTCTCTGTCTAACTATAGATAAAACAAATGACCAGGCAAACATTTGCGAGTAAAAGTCTTAGATTTCTTGAATTTTCACATCATAGTACTTGATTGTCAGTTCTAATATCTAAATAAAACAAATGGTGCGCAAAAGAGAGACAGCAAATTTTTTTTCAGAATTGGAATAAAATCCTTTATTCGTGCCTTTTTTCAGTTTCATTAGACTTTAAGTGCCCTTGTGTATTGTCCAAGGTGTAATCATGTATATGGGTTGTATAGGAAAGCGCAGCATCATTTGAAAATAATGCATGTTACAAATTCTGGCTCGCTTCCGCTCGCCAGAGAAAATTTTTTTGAAATTCTGACTGCAAAATATGATCAAAATGGAAGATTTCCAATACAAGTTCATTTTATATTTTTCAAATATGACAACAAATGGGGAATCGTGACTTAATCTTATGAAATAAGTATATTTATGAAAAAAATAAGTTTGCTTCGAAAATTCCAGGGGGAGGTCCAGACCCCCCCAAAGATCGCTAACAAAGTGCGAGGGGTCGAATGGAAAGGTATGTGGATGTACGTGTGTTGTTTATGGAGAATATCATGTTCATATTGGAAATTTTCTTCATCTTATACGGTTCATTGTTTCCTGACACAGAATTGTTTGTTTTATCCCATCTAAATTCAGTTCATATACGCTCCAAAGGCCCCCAATTTGATTCTCATGCTTCATTTTGTCAAAATGTCTTTCTCGAGGAAAACCGATGCATTTTTATAAGTTCCATCAATAGCCATTACTCCTTGATTGCCAAGACTAGGTAAAATACAGTATCGGGAAAGTTTTTAATCTTTGATTAGGACGCCTCATTGCAAAAAGTTTTACTTACTTATATGGTGCGTAAAATAAGAAAATGTCCCATCAATTTTTAGCTCTACTGGTCTCAGACCAGTCGAGCTTATGCGATACCCCGTCGTCCGGCGTCCGTCCGTCTGTCCGTCTGTCCGTCCGTCCGTCCGTAAACAATTCTTGTGCTCGCAACTCCTCTGAAATCATTGGTGATAGAAAGTTAATTCTTTTTGCATCCTGCTTGGTATGTGGTCTAGTTGTGCACCTGACATTTGGTTTCAGCCCCTGACCCCCAGGGTCTTAGAAAATGGGCGTGGTTATGAAATTCTATGTAATCTTGTGCTCGCAACTCCTCTTAATTCTTTTTGCAATATGATAGGTCTGTGGTCTAGATGTGCACCTGATATTTTGTTTGAGCCCCTGACCCCCTAGGGTCTTAGAAAATGGGTGTGGTCATTTTCACCTATATAACTCTATGTAATCTTGTGCTCGCAACTCCTGTGACACTATTAATGATGAAGACTCAATTCTGTTTGCAATATGATAGGTCTGTGGTCTAGTTGTGCACCTGATATTTTGTTTGAGTCCCTAACTCCCAGGGTCGTAGAAAATGGGTGTGGTCATTTTCACCTATGTAACTCTATGTAATCTTGTGCTCGCACCTCCTCTGACACTATTAATGATGGAGACTTAATTCTTTTTGCAATATGATGGGTCTGTGGTCTAGTTGTCCACCTGATATTTTGTTTAGGCCCCTGACCCCCAGGGTCTTAGAAAATGGGTGTGGTCATTTTCACCTATATAAGTCTATCAAATCTTGTGCTCGCAACTCCTCTGACACTATATATGATGGAGACCTAAATCTTTTTGCAATATGATGGGTCTGTGGTCTAGTTGTGCACCTGATATTTTGTTTGAGCCATTGACCCTCAGGGTCTTAGAAAATGGGTGTGGTCTTTTTTTCCTAATTAACTCTATGTAATCTTGTGCTCGCAACTCCTCTGACACTATTAATGATGGAAACCTAATTCTTTTTGCAATATGATGGGTCTGTGGTTTAGTTGTGCACCTGATATTTTGTTTGAGCTATTGACCCCCAGGGTCTTAGAAAATGGGTGTGGGCGTTTTTCCTAATTAACTCTATGTAATCATGTGCTCGCAACTCCTCTGACACTACAAATGATGGAGACTTAATTCTTTTTGCAATATGATAGGTCTGTGGTCTAGTTGTGCACCTGGTATTTTGTTTGAGCCCCTGACCCTCAGGGTCTTAGAAAATGGGTGTGGTCAGTTTCACCTATATAACTCTATGTAATCTTGTGCTCACAACTCCTCTGACACTATAAATGATGGAGACTTAATTCTTTTTATAATATGATGGGTCCGTGGTCTAGTTGTGCACCTGATATTTTGTTTGAGCCCTTGACCCCGGGGTCTTAGAAAATGGGTGTGGTCAATTTTCTTATATGATTGTGCTCTCAACTCTTCTAAAGCTATTAATGATGAAAACTTTGTTCTTTATGCATAATATAATGGCTCTGTAGTCTTATTGTGTTATTGATAGGTCATTTGAGATAGCAGCCCCTGACCCCTAGGATCTTGAAAAATTGGCGGGCATTATTTTTTGAAATACTTTATCTCAGATATAATGAACTGTATGTCGAGTTATATTCTACTTGCAGTCTAATGGATATGTTGTTTTGTTGTGCTACTTATAATTTGTTGGCGTGCCTGCTCCCTATGGTCTTTGGTTTAAAATAAAATGGAAATTGATATTTATGTGTATGTATATAATTCACTTGTCAATGAGTGAATAAAACAAATCAACCAGGAGAGCTACAGTCTCGTCAGAGACTTCTGGTTGAACGTACGGGACAATTGTCCCATAAACTCTTTTCTTTCTAATCACTGCTAAGGTAAGGTAAAAGACCTACAGTCAAGTTGGTACATACCTAGTGTAAACATGGTAAAGTAAGAATTAAATGTGTGTATTTTTGTACAAATGTAGGGAAGAAACCTACACGTTTTAATTCAAGCAGGTACTGTAAGAACTACATTTTGTACCTTTGTAAAGTACTTGCACTGTATAAAATGTGAAATGCTTATAAACAAATGACTCTTCATTTTTAAAGCAAATTTAATTATGTTAGAATTCAGAATAAAACAAATGCATGTATTATACATTTTACAAGAATAGATAACAAAAGATGTCTCATATTTAGGATTTTAACTGCAAAACATTAAAACAGTAAGAAAAGATGTCTGCTCCTACGATTTAGAAATCACAAAACTCTGCGCTAAATTATACCTGTTAAGACTTAATTTATTTATCATTGAGAAATTGACATCATTACATGTATATAAGTATGCACACTTATCGTAAGCTCTCTTGTTTAATATTCTAGCTTACAGAGAGTACATGCGTTTCTATAAGGAAGTTGATCTCTGCTGCTGGCTTCCTCACATGGTCATACACATGGACGCCAGTGTCGACTTCTGCCTGGATAGGATCAAGAAAAGGGAAAATGTAGGTCAAGTCTCTCTCTCTCTCTCTCTCTGTTGTCTACTTTTACCATAATTTTGGAATTTTTATATGTGGTATCACATGTATATAGAATTTTACGAACTATTTTGTATAAATTTGCATGCTGGATGCATTTTTGATCAAATTTTCATAAACTGACAATGATCTTCATGTTCATTTTCCGCTTAAGTAATTTTGCTTTCATAAGCCAATAATAACATATAAATGTACAATTCTTGCATGATATTTGATGCACACTGTCTTTCATAAATTATCCTTGACATACTTTTTCTTCTCAAGTGATTTTGTTTTTATTAGCTCGCTGGGACGAAAAATTCCGGAGAGCTAATGCTATACCCTCGGAGTCAACTATCATTAATTGACCTTGACCTACTTTTTCTGCTTGAGTGATTCTACTTTTAATTGCTAATATTGAGCAAAGTATAAACAGTACATTATTATGATTCACAAACTTGCACATTGGATGTGATATTCATTTGTCAAACATTTTAAAATGACATTGTGACACTGTCCTTCTTTTCTATTGAGTGATTGTGCTTCGAGTGTAAGTGGTACATGTACCAAATTTGCATGTTAGATACATATCCGGTCAATCTTTCATAAATTGAGCTGACTTGTTTCCCTGGTATTGTTTTGAATTTAACGTATCCAATGTACAAATGGAGATCTCGCTGAAGTCTTGTCCATTTAAACAGTGTTAAAATTTTCTTGGTAATCTTCGGCAGTGTCTCGATAGTTTCCGTGGCTTGAGCGACGGTCGGCATGTTGACCTTTGATGATAGAAGTCATTGTTATGTTGTATTAGGTATATTTAGGTTAAAAGATGCCATGATTCTAACTATATAATACACTTGATATTTATTTGTACAACAGATACCTTAATATCAAATGTTTCGCATGTAGTATTTAGTTGTAAAAATACCGTGAGTGAGTGAGGCCTATGTGCAGAATTCAGTGTGTACACAAAGTGTCAGAATGCCTGAAATCTCCTCTGGATTTTGTCATTATTTTTTGGATTTGGGGGAATTTAAAAAAAAAATAGTATATATGAAAAAAAAAATCCCAAAATATAGAAAACATGGTTTCTCAGACTATTTTGTAAACACAGGAATTTCTAGTTTCCTACAATCTTAATTTTTAGCTCACCTCGACGAAGTTGAGTGAGCTTATGCTATAACCCCACGCGTCCGCGTCCGCGTCCGTGTCCGTGTCCGCGTCCGCGTCCGGTTAAGAAGTTTGGGGTAGCTCAGTATCTGACAAAGTACTAATGCTACAGTAACCAAACTTGCACAAGTGATTCATCTTTGGATGCTGAGGTGAACCCATGCATCGGATGCAGCATCTGACCTACATTTTCCGCTTGAGTGACTTGGTTAAGAAGTTTGGGGTAGCTCAGTATCTGACAAAGTACTAATGCTACAGTAACCAAACTTGCACAAGTGATTCATCATTGGATGCTGAGGTGAACCCATGCATCGTATGCAGCATCTGACCTACATTTTCCGCTTGAGTGACTTGGTTAAGAAGTTTGGGGTAGCTCAGTATCTGAAAAAGTACTGATGCTACAGTAACCAAACTTGCACAAGTGATTCATCTTTGGATGCTGAGGTGAATCCATGCATCGTATGCAGCATCTGACCTACATTTTCCGCTTGAGTGACTTGGATAAGAAGTTTGGGGTAGCTCAGTATCTGACAAAGTACTAATGCTACAGTAACCAAACTTGCACAAGTGATTCATATTTGGATGCCGAGATGGACCCATGCATCGGATGCAGCATCTGACCTACTTTTTCCACTTGAGTGATTTCGCTTTTAAAAGCCAATATTGAGCAGAGTATAAGTGCTACATGTACGAAACTTGCATATTGGATGTATCTTTGATCAAACTTTCATAAAATGACCTTGACCTACTTTTTCCGCTTGAGTGATTTTGCCTTTAAAAGCCAATATTGAGCAAAGTATAAGTGCTAGATGTTCTAAACTTGCATATTAGATGTATCTTTGATCAAACTTTCATAAAATGACCTTGACCTACTTTTTCCGCTTGAGTGATTTTGCCTTTAAAAGCCAATATTGAGCAAAGTATAAGTGCTAGATGTTCTAAACTTGCATATTAGATGTATCTTTGATCAAACTTTCATAAAATGACCTTGACCTACTTTTTCCGCTTGAGTGATTTTGCCTTTAAAAGCCAATATTGAGCAAAGTATAAGTGATACATGTACCAAACTTGCATATTGGATGTATCTTTGATCAATCTTTCATAAAATGACCTTGACCTACTTTTTCTGCTTGAGTGATTTTGCTCTATAAAGCCAATATTGAGCAAAGTATAACTGCTACATGTACCAGACTTGCATATTGGATGTATCTTTGATCAAACTTTCATAAAATGACCTTGACCTACTTTTTCCGCTTGAGTGATTTTGCCTTTGAAAGCCAATATTGAGCAAAGTATAAGTGATACATGTACCAAACTTGCATATTGGATGTATCTTTGATCAAACTTTCATAAAATGACCTCGACCTACTTTTTCCGCTTGAATGATTTTGCCTTTAAAAGCCAATATTGAGCAAAGTATAAGTGATACATGTACCAAACTTGCATATTGGATGTATCTTTGATCAAACTTTCATAAAATGACCTTGACCTACTTTTTCTGCTTGAGTGGTTTTGCCTTTAAAAGCCAATATACATGTACTAAGAAATATGTTTGAATTGAATTTTGCTGTCACGAGGTGAGCTTCGTAATCTGTGATTACCTATGTTCTTTATTTCTTACATCTGAAAGCAATTTAGTCATTGAATTTTGCTGCCATGATATACATGTAGTTGACACTAGATGAGTTTCGAACTGTCTAATTACCCTATCGATTTGTTTTGTTACTGGGATACAAGAGATTTTCTTACTGAACCATTGAAAAAGGAGTTGACAATGTTTAAATTCTATATTTCTTTCTTTATTCTTACCTATTTCTATCAGGTTAATCACAATTACATATTTTTCTTTTTATAGCCCTATGAGTTGAACAGCCCATTTCTGAACCGTCAGTTTTTGGAGCTATATGACAAACACTTCGAGTTTGACTACCTTGTCCGAAATCAGTAAGATGTTATGTTTTTACACATATACTATGTCAATGAAGCAAAATTTTATGGTGAAAAGACAGCAAGTGTGAGGAGCAGTTCCTTATTTTAGTATTTTGTCAAGAAGGTTTCAAGATTTGATAAATTTACATAAGTAGTACCGTACATCAGGTAATTTTGGCGTCGGGGAAATTTTGGCGAATTTGGCTTAAATTGAGTGTTGGAAATGTTGGCGTTTTTAAAATTGGGGGATTGTTAAAAACATCCGGCAAATTAATAATGGTCAAATTCATGGGCGTATCAATGTTTTATGACTGCATAAATGAGCATAAAATGACTAGAAACTTTTAAGAAATACATGTGCGGTACTTAATTCATGAATATAAGATACGATGTTCACAGTTAAAAAAAGTTGTTTTTATCGTTACATTTACTGCTAATTAGATAATTTGATTAAAGCAAGGGTAAACGTCGATTGTTTGTGGATTAATTGTTTATTTGAAGGTAAACAACAGTATCCGTAATTACAACTTGGTCAACATATTAGGTGAATATAAACGCAAATGAAGTCATTTCCTGGTAGAAAACGGGCAACATCTTTTACAGTTGCGTATCTCTAGCTGAATAAATTCCGTCTTTTATGGATGGAAAATTTGGCATTTTTAAATTTGGCAATTTTATTGCATTCGCCAACAAAACCAAAATTTGTACCTCTAGCTTAAAATAAAAGTACATAAGGACTTTCTGGTATCAAACTTCTTGAATTGTCACAAGGTTTTGCTCAAATCTGAATATTGTTTTTAAATATCAGGTTTAAAGTATTATACTACTGGTAAAAGTAGATCATTTCAGAAATAACATGTTTACAGTAATTTTAAGAGCAAACATTTAGAGAAACATTGTCAGTATTGTAAACATGCACATGTATGGACAGAAATATTCAAATCGGCTTTCATTTTATAATTTTTTAGGAGATTCGTTGAGTACTTGAATTTTGACCCTGCTGATTATGGTGACTGGGAAATGGTAAGAATCTTAATTAATCGTAACAAATGCATCTTAATCGTTATATAAACAAATGTATCTGTATTGTAAACAGAAGACGTCTTACAATACTTGACAAAATTCTCCCATGAGAGTACAATCTCTTTCTGTACTATACTCCTTAGTCCTAGGAGTCCATATTTTACTAAGGGAAATGATCACATGCAATTTTTCTTACAAAATTCGTTTATGCCTTTGTACAAAACTACACGAAGGGTAATCTCGCAATGCAGAACATTTGGTTTATCTAAAATTTCGTGTAATACAAATTATTTTTCTCAAAAAGGGGAATGTGATGCAGTGTAAGGATGCCTTAGCTACAAGTTTTATCCAAAGTAAGAGAGGTAATATCCTTTTATAAAGCTAAGAAATGATCGTCGTGATTCGTGTAGGTGAAAGTGAAAGTAGAACGCTGATCGTGTTTGTGCGTTATAAAAAGCTAATATCCACCTTATTTTGGATGCAACTCATAGTTAGGGCGTTACTACACTGCATCACATTTCCCTTTTTGTAATAAATTATCTATTTTGCGCAAAAATATAGAAAAATCGATTGTTCTGCGTTGCAAGATTACCCACCGTGAACTAGTGTCCTCAATGTGTAATGTACTTTCACATTTTGTTGATAGCCACATTAATCTTCAATAACCTGATCATATTATGAAATTTTTTATGCTTCTGTATTGTGTACATGTATATCAAAGAACATGAAGCATATCATTTTTCACCATCATTTGTATCTCCTCTATTAAAATTGATGTCAGTCATATACATGAATACGGCACTATTCAAATTTCAATGCTGTAAATATTTTGTCTGTACACAACAATAAATTTTATTTAATCAGATAAAAGAAGCTTTTATTGATGTAGACACTATGATGTCATACTAATAAAACTATGCAATTTTTGCATAGTTCGGAAAATTTACATGAGGACAGAAAATCCACACCCATTACTGACATAGATTGGACTTTTAGGTCACTAAATAAACAGAATGTTATAAGATTCTTCTGTAATGTTACAGGTTGTAGAATTGCTGGAATCATTTGATCTACTCCCTCCAGAATTCCAGAGTGAAAAAGGAACAAAATTCCACCAATGGAACCGACTCATGAAAAAGGAATGGAATAACTACTTTAGATTGTAAGTAAAAATATACCTGAAGTAAGTAAAAATATACCTGAGGTAAGTAAAAATATTCCTGAAGTAAAAATATACCTGAAGTAAGTAAAAATATATCTGAATGAAGTAAAATATACCTGAAGTAAGTAAAAATATACCTGAAGTAAGTAAAAATATTCCTGAAGTAAAAATATACCTGAAGTAAGTAAAAATATATCTGAAGTAAGTAATATACCTGAAGTAAGTAAAAGTATACCTGAAGTAAGTAAAAATATATCTGAATGAAGTAAAAATATATCTGAATGAAGTAAAATATACCTGAAGAAAGTAAAAATATATCTGAATGAAGTAAAATATACCTGAAGTAAGTAAAAATATATCTGAATGAAGTAAAACATACCTGAAGTAAGTAAAAATATACCTGAAGTAAGTAAAAATATATCTGAATGAAGTAAAATATACCTGAAGTAAGTAAAAATATATCTGAATGAAGTAAAAATATGTCTGAATGAAGTAAAACATACCTGAAGTAAGTAAAAATATATCTGAATGAAGTAAAAATATGTCTGAATGAAGTAAAATATACCTGAAGTAAGTAAAAATATACCTGAATTAAGTAAAATATACCTGAAGTAAGTAAAAATATATCTGAATGAAGTAAAATATACCTGAAGTAAGTAAAAATATATCTGAATGAAGTAAAACATACCTGAAGTAAGTAAAAATATACCTGAAGTAAGTAAAAATATATCTGAATGAAGTAAAATATACCTGAAGTAAGTAAAAATATATCTGAATGAAGTAAAACATACCTGAAGTAAGTAAAAATATATCTGAATGAAGTAAAAATATGTCTGAATGAAGTAAAATATACCTGAAGTAAGTAAAAATATACCTGAATTAAGTAAAATATACCTGAAGTAAGTAAAAATATATCTGAATGAAGTAAAAATATATCTGAATGAAGTAAAATATACCTGAAGTAAGTAAAAATATATCTGAATGAAGTAAAAATATATCTGAATGAAGTAAAATATACCTGAAGTAAGTAAAAATATATCTGAATGAAGTAAAACATACCTGAAGTAAGTAAAAATATATCTGAATGAAGTAAAAATATACCTGAAGTAAGTAAAATATATCTGAATGAAGTAAATATACCTGAAGTAAGTTTTCAATCTGGTGAGAAAGATAACTATTATCCTGCAATTTGTGCCAAATCAGTTTCTTTTTGCAAATCTTTCCTTAGTGCTAAACCATGAAAAGATATCTTATTCACTGCTGTTTTCACTAAGATCTCTCTTACATGTATCAGCTATTATATTTCAGGGATTTTTTTGCCCCTTTTTGGGGCCGTTATTCGGCCCCATTCCCAATGAAAAATAGTATCTTTTTTCCCAATTGTGACTCTAAAATTTCCCAATTTCATTCAGACGGAATTATCAGTGAAAATAGTGAAATTAACTGGTTCAAAAGTAGCAAATTTACTCATTATTAGCCATATTGTTGTAAGCATAAGAAATTCATATTTAAAAGAAAATTATATGATTAAACTTTAAATTCTGAACTTTTGATTGTATAAACTGTCATTTAACTTTTATATTTAGTACTTCCCAAATATTCCCAAATGTCGTTAATTTTCCCAATTGCATGGGCACCGACCCCATTCCCAAATTACTGAAAAAAATCACTGTATTTTGAAAACGTACTATATGATCCTTCTGATTCACCATTCTGATTTGGAGGGGATACAGCAGTGCTGCAGTGCTTATGTGTGCTTGTGTATCTCTGTGTCTTGAATCCTGAGAACATTATAGAAGATAAAGCAATCATCATAGGGCCATCAAACAAGGGCTGTAATAGTTCAGAAATTTTTTGCTTCGGTTTGAATTATGAACCTCGGTTTAAAGCAGATTACATTTTCTAAGTATTATTATAGAGAATAAGTGTCTTAATTTGTGTTTTGTCACAGGTATGCAACACACAGCAAGTGCATTTATCGTACATGTAACAAAACACAAATTATGACATTTATTCTGTATATATGCACCACAGTTGTCCGTTTCATTCTTGTTTTCTGAAATTGCGGGTTTAGTTTGCAGGTTGGAGCAGCCGTAGCGGCATGTTTCTTTAGATCTTATGCATTGTGATGTCACGAGCGTTTTTATGGGAAATACAAAGACGTTCCTCTCAATAGTTTCATCTCAGGGAATTACACTGGTTGTGTATTTATACCAGTTTGTTAGGTATTTTCCTCTATTGTGTTGATGTGTTAATGTGACAAAGTAATCTTGATATCAAAATGATACAAAATCATATTCTAACTGAATTAGAATTTTCGTGATCAAAAAAAGTGCACTGGAATTGCTTTTAAATTACATTAAATTTCACAATTGCACTCATAATAGAAAATACGAGGCAAGTTTAAACCTGCATGTGCACAAGTGATATACATGCACTGCTAAGATTCCATGAATCATATAATACATGTAGAACCAAATTTTCAATAATGCACCTGTTCTGTAATCTGAGCTGCCCACTGGCTAACTCGTTTAAATTTATGGAGTTTCTGCAAGTAGATCAGGTCATACTCAGCCATCCTCTCTTCAGGACATTGACATGCACATGTTTTCAGTTAATTTTTGCATCGAAACGTTAGTTATTTGAGTGAAAATCAAGGGGGATAAAAGAAGAAACAAACGAATCGAAATATGAAATTCCGAACCATGAGATTTTGAACTGCGGTTAACCGACTTTTGGGTTAATCATTACTGCCCTACATCAAACCTTCAAAAAAATTAGGAGTGGATGAATTCTGTTATCAAGGCCAAGTGGTAATGGTCAAAGTCACGGAGGATTTCAGCATCATGACCATAGAACACAAAGCAATAGTTATACAATCATCAATCTTTCTACAAATGTTCCCCATGGAGTGAATATCAACTCTAATGAATTTCAAGATCAAGGGTCAAAGGTTAAGGTCTACAGAGACTTGAGCTTTTGTAAACAGCACTGTATGAGGAGATGCAACACAATAATGATTTATACATGTTATAGATCTTACATAGTCAGATTATTTACATGTAGAACATACAATGCGATCTTGTGTTGCCTTGTTTTATGCAAGGTTACTGTATGATTGAAAATATATAATGATTACTAATATCACAATTTTTTTTTCTATTTTTCAGTACGATGGATAAGAAAGAGATGGATTTTCTATTCCTAGAACCAATTACAGATATTCATATTGAAATGTTGTCAGTACCACAGAGAAATCTGGAAGGCGACCTGCTGGATTTTCATGTAAGAAGTATTACAGTAATACTTTGTTTAAGAAATAACAACTAGTTAGCAGTGGTTTATTGTCCAGTAATTCCACAAGTCACATGAACCAATCAAATAATCACCTAGCCGCGAAACAAACAGCGAGGTGATAATTTGATTGGTTCATGTGACGAGTGGAATTACTGGACAATGAATCACGGCTAGTGTTGTTTTTTTAAATAAACTTTATTTGAAGATGTTCACCAAACCACAATTGATTCAATTTTGGCCAGGGGAGACAATTATACCTATGAAATTGCTAAGAAATCAGATAATATGTTTTGGAAAGAAGCTTTGCTTAATTTATCTCAACTACACAAAATTTTGCTCAATGAAAACTCTGAAGATATATTGGAGGCACCTTTATGGTATAACTCTAATGTAAAAATTGACAATAAACCAACTTTCATTAAAAAATGGAATGATAAAAATATTTCAAATATTCGGGATCTCCTCAAATCTGATGGGATGTTTCTTTCTTATAATCAATTCTGCAATAAGTATCATATCCAGACACCATTTACTACATTTATTGGTATTAAATTAGCAATTCTAGAAAAATACTCATATGTTGGTAATATACATTTTGATCCGCTAAGACCTAGTTTACCAAAATTGGCTAAATTGTTATTACACCATAAAAAAGGCTCAAGGATTTTCTATGACACTTTTCTAAATGAATCTATAAACACATGTAAAAAGAGTTATGAAACAAAATGGACAATCACTCTAAACCCAGCCCCGATAAATTGGAAATATATTTACTTTTCAAATATTCGTTTTTCAAAAGAAAACAGACTTTTATGGTTTCAGTTTAGAATGACTCATCGTATCTTAGCAAGCAATGAACTACTTTATAAATATAGAATTAAAAATGATCCATTTTGTGAATACTGCAAAAACGAAACAGAAACTCTTGAACATTTATTTTTTTATTGTGAACAAGTACATAAACTATGGACAGACTTAATAAATTTTATCAGAAATGAAACTAGATTTGAAATAACACTTACAGCCAACTCAGTTCTGTTATTACATGTAAATAATAAAATGAAATGTGCTGCTAGTAATTTAGTTATTGTACTAACAAAAATTTACATATATAGGAAAAGATTCTTAGACAAGAGGCTCCACATAAATGAACTGAAAAAAGAAATTGCATATAATTGTGAATTAGAAAAATATCAATATAAATTAAAAGGAGAATATAACACTTTTATCAAAAGATGGAATCCACTACAAAACCTATTCCGAAATGATATATAAGTTTTTTTTGTTTTTTTTTTTGTTTGTTTTTTTTGTTTTGTTTTATTTTTTTTTTTTATTTTTCTTGTTTGTACTAAGGGACTGTACTGGCACTAGAGAAGTGTGCAAGAGAGAGTAAGTGTGTGGATGAATGCTTGTATACTAAAAAAAACCCCATCAAGTTCTAAGTTAAATAATTGACTGTAGTATAATTATACATCTATATAGACTTAATTTTACATGATATTAAATGTGAATAATGTATCAGATGATGGAAAAAAAAAAAAAAAAAAAAAATGAATCACGGCAAGTTAGTTGTTATTTCTATTCTAATATAGACATGAATGGGCAGAGCTTAGCACACTGGAAGTTTGTTGGAGATTTTACACCAGGCGAGTTCTATGGTACATATAGGGAGAAAATTTCAAGTCATATTAGAATGGGAAAAATAACCAGGATTTTCATTAAGATTTATCTGAGGCGGCGATTTAGAACTTTTGAGAACTTCATATAAGTGTTGTGACAATTATTGCTGATGTCGGCGACATCGTCACCAGACCCTTCCCATTACACTAATTGATTATGATTTTGATATAATCGATTTTAAACATTATATGAATGAAATATTTGCATCATCAAACCGTATTTTTGCTAGAGAAACGGTTCATACCTCATATTAATAATTCAAGTCAACTGATATATCTTTGACTTAGGTCAGTATGCATATCTTTGACTTAGGTCAGTATGCATATCTTTGACTTAGGTCAGTATGCATATCTTTGACTTAGGTCAGTATGCATATCTTTGACTTAGGTCAGTATGCAATGCAGCATAATGATACTCCTCTTAAACATTTTGTCCAGTTTCCATAAAATTTGCTGTCATTAAATAGTAAGTTATGGACATATCATAAAATATTTTACAGTTTTGCAGTGTATTATTATAATCCGATGATAATGAGGGGGTGGACAGGGTGAAAGGGGAGGAGGGAGGGAAGGGGGAGAAAGTGGAGGGAGGAGGCAGGAGGAGGCAGGAGGAGGGAGGAAAGAAGGGAAGAAGGGGGTGGGAGGGGGAGGTAAGAGAAGGGTGAAAAGGAGGGGAAGGGGGTGGGAGGGAGGTAAACCCTCCCCCCTATAATCGATAATCAATCGAAAGGCTTTCCAATTAATCGGCTTTAACTACTCCATCCGATTCCCAACACTTCTTTATCTGAGCAAATACAATCAGAGCAGAGGTATTTCTAACTGGTGGTTACTGTTTTCTGAGTAGGCGATATTTCAACAGGTGCCACCCCTTATTGAAAACTCTTCATGACAGCTGTATAAGGAATGAATGCTACTTTTGAATGTTTCATTTCTTAGTTTAACCAAAGTTTGCAAAGTTTTGTTTCTGAAATAATATTAAATGTAGTGGATAGAAATGGTATCCCATGTGTTTCATCAACATACATGTATGCACTTCTAGTCTGTATTGTCAAATGGAAAATTATCTAAATATATCATGTACATACATGTACATATATACAAAAATATTGTCTCTTTTCATTTGCAACTCCCATTACAAAATGTACCAGCACTCTGACAATGTGTTCCTTATATTTGTTGCTTGCTAGTTTTACATTATACTATTTTACATTTTTGCAGGGTCTTTCACCTGAAGATGCAGATGTCTACGACGTCACTAAACAGAGAAAACAAATGACAGCCTAACGTGTACAGATCTAGGTGTTTGTATATGTATACATAGATATATAAATGACTCTGTATTATGAATTTGGAAGAAGGCTATCAGACTGTTTTATATGGTGTTTTCTGAATAATGTTGTTAGAGTTGCCAGTGAATAAATTCTTAAGTTATATCTAAAAATCTCACTTCTGTTAATTTTGTGTTTTTACTCCATGTGTAACAAATAAAAGTCCCTAGTAACTGCACATAAGAAGTGTATGTGTAGACAAACACAACTCAATAGTCATTGCACGACTCTGCCTCCTTTATAAGATTGTTCACAACCTTGTGGCTATTCCCTCCCATCAGTTGTTCTCCTCAATAATAAAATCTCGGCACATGCACCTGATCTCTTTCATTCATATCCAGGCCACAAAAAATGTCTTGAAATATTCGTTCTTTCCATTTGCCATTGTGCAGTGGAACAGACTGCCAGACAGCATTGTCTCATTGCCAACCATTGACCAGTTCAGGGTGGCAGTGAGGCATATTCACCATCTCAAACCTTAAACAGTCAAAATTCTTTTATCCTCTTTTAGGCTCACTGTTTTTCTGAACTTTTATCCCTATTCACTTTCTAACTCTATCTTCTTTTCTCCCTCAGAACCTCTTTTTCTTCTCTATTTTCTTACCCATTTTATCTTTTAACCTGCAGTGCACCCTAAGCAGAGTACTCAAATTTGAGGGCGCTTAGTAAAGAGAGATAGATAGTCATCCTCATGATTTCAAGCGGATTGAAGTGATTGTATGCCAGCACAATCACTTGTTTGTCTCCGAAAAGCACAATCATGTCCAGTAAGCACAATCATTTACATGTCTCCAGTAAGCACAATCACTTACATTTTTAGCTCTACTGGTCTCTGACCAGTCGAGCTTATGCGATACCCCATCGTCCGGCGTCCGTCCGTCTGTCCGTCTGTCCGTCCGTCCATACGTAAACAATTCTTGTGCTCGCAACTCCTCTGAAACCATAGGAGATAGAAAGCTAATTCTTTTTGCATCTTACTTGGTATGTGGTCTAGTTGTGCACCTGACATTTGGTTTCAGCCCCTGACCCCCAGGGTCTTAGAAAATAGGCGTGGTCATGAAAATCTATGAAATCTTGTGCTCGCAACTCCTCTGAAACTATAAATGATAGAGACTTGATTCTTTTTGCAATATGATGGGTCTGAGGTCTAGTTGTGCACCTTACATTTTGTTTGAGCCCCTGACCCCCAGGGTCTTGGAAAATGGTTGTGGTCATTTTCTCCTATATAACTTTATGTAATCTTGTGCTTGCAACTCCTCTAACACTATAAATGATAGAGACTTCATTCTTTTTGCAATATGATGGGTCTGTGATCTGGGTGTGCACCTGATATTTTGTTTGAGCCCCTGACCCCCAGGGTGTTAGAAAATTGGTGTGGTCATTTTCCTATATAACTCTATGTAGTCTTGAGCTCGCAACTTCTCTGACACTATAAATGATAGAAACTTCATTCTTTTTGCAATATGATGGGTCTGTGGTCTAGTTTTGCACCTGATATTTTGTTTGAGCCCCTGACCTCAAGGGTCTTAGAAAATGGGTGTGGTCATTTTCACCTATATAAGTCTATGTAATCCTGTGCTCGCAACTCCTCTAACACTAAAAATAATGGAAACTTCATTCTTTATGCAATATAATTGGTCTGTTACTGGTCTTGTTGTGCACTTATATTTTGTTTGAGCCCCATGGTCTTAGGAAATGGGTGTGGTCATTTTCTCTTAGTATATAACTCTATGTAATCTTGTGCTCGCAACTCCTCTGACACTATTAATGATTGAGGATTCATTCTTTTTGCAATATGATTGGTTTGTGTTCTTGTTGTGCATCTGATATTTTGTTTGAGCCCCTGATCCCCAGGGTCTTAGAAAATAGGTGTAGTCATTTTTCCTATATAGTTGTGCTCTCAACTCTTCAAAGCTATTAATGAATGAGAGTTGTTGTAATTCTTAATGCAATAAGATTGATCTGTAAGTTTTGTTATGTCATTGAGTTCATTTGAGCTAGCAGTCCCTGCCCCCCCCCCCCCCCCCCCCCACCCTGGGATCTTGGGAAATAGGTGTGGCATTCTTTTTTTAAATACTTTATCTTGGATATTATGAATTATATGAGTGATATTCTAGTTGCAGTGTTTTGTTGTGCTACTTTTAATTTGTTAGAATGATTGCTCCCTATGGTCTTAAAAAAATGGAAACTGATATTTATGTGTATGTATCTTATTCACTTCTGTCAATGAGTAAATAAAAAACAAATACAAAACAAAACAACCAGGAGAGCTACAGTCTCGTCAGAGACTTCTGGTTCCAGTAAAGCACAATCATTTACATGTCTCCAGTAAGCACAATCATTTACATGTCTCCAGAAAGCACAATCATTTACATGTCTTCAGTAAGTGCAATCATTACCATGTCTCATGTAAGCACAGTCTTTTACATGTCCCCAGTAAGCACAGACATTTTTATGTCTCCAGTAAGCACAATCATTTACATGTCTCCAGTAAGCACAGTCATTTACATGTCTCCAGTAAGCAGAATCATTTACATGTCTCCAGTAAGCACAATCATTTACATGTCTCATGTAAGCACAGTCTTTTACATGTCCCCAGTAAGCACAGACATTTTTATGTCTCCAGTAAGCACAATCATTTACATGTCTCCAGTAAGCACAGTCATTTACATGTCTCCAGTAAGCACAGTCATGTACATGTCTCCAGTAAGCACAATCATTTACATATCTCCAGTAAGCACAATTATTTACATGTCTCCAGTAAGCACAATCATTTACATGTCCCCAGTAAGCACAGACATTTTTATGTCTCCAGTAAGCACAATCATTTACATGTCTCCAGTAAGCACAGTCATTTACATGTCTCCAGTAAGCAGAATCATTTACATGTCTCCAGTAAGCACAATCATTTACATGTCTCATGTAAGCACAGTCTTTTACATGTCCCCAGTAAGCACAGACATTTTATGTCTCCAGTAAGCACAATCATTTACATGTCTCCAGTAAGCACAATCATTTACATGTCTCCAGTAAGCACAATCATTTACATGTCTCCAGTAAGCACAGTCATTTACATGTCTCCAGTAAGCAGAATCATTTACATGTCTCCAGTAAGCACAATCATTTACATGTCTCATGTAAGCACAGTCTTTTACATGTCCCCAGTAAGCACAGACATTTTTATGTCTCCAGTAAGCACAATCATTTACATGTCTCCAGTAAGCACAGTCATTTACATGTCTCCAGTAAGCACAGTCATGTACATGTCTCCAGTAAGCACAATCATTTACATATCTCCAGTAAGCACAATTATTTACATGTCTCCAGTAAGCACAATCATTTACATGTCTCCAGTAAGCACAATCATTTACATGTCCCCAGTAAGCACAGACATTTTTATGTCTCCAGTAAGCACAATCATTTACATGTCTCCAGTAAGCACAGTCATTTACATGTCTCCAGTAAGCAGAATCATTTACATGTCTCCAGTAAGCACAATCATTTACATGTCTCATGTAAGCACAGTCTTTTACATGTCCCCAGTAAGCACAGACATTTTATGTCTCCAGTAAGCACAATCATTTACATGTCTCCAGTAAGCACAGTCATTTACATGTCTCCAGTAAGCAGAATCATTTACATGTCTCCAGTAAGCACAATCATTTACATGTCTCATGTAAGCACAGTCTTTTACATGTCCCCAGTAAGCACAGACATTTTATGTCTCCAGTAAGCACAATCATTTACATGTCTCCAGTAAGCACAATCATTTACATGTCTCAAGTAAGCACAATCATTTACATGTCTCCAGTAAGCACAATCATTTACATGTCTCGGGTAAGCACAATTATTTACATGTCTCCAGTAAGCACAATCATTTTCATGTCGCAAGTAAGCACAATCATTTACATTTCTCATGTAAGCACGGTCATTTACATGTCTCCAGTAAGCACAATCATGTAAATGTCTTCAGTAAGCACAATCATTTACATATCTCCAGTAAACACAATCACTTACATGTTTCCAGTAAGCACAATCATTTACATGTCTCCAGTAAGCACAATCATTTACATGTACATTGTTCGTACAGGTCATGGAAAGTCATAAAAGGACTATATATGGTTTATATAGTAAAGCGGCCCCCGTTCAGAACAAAATCTTGAAGTAATGGGAATTTTTACCAATATTTATTCTACAGTGTAGGCTATTTATGAAATGATACATAACTTTTCATTTCCTTTCTCAATTTCTTAGAAATTGGGCCTCAAAAATGGTATATTTTGCTAATTTTATTGAGAAATGTCATTTTCGGGCTAATTTTCAACAACCTTCCTATTTCTTAGTATCGAGTGGGCTTCTGAACAATTTTTATATTTTGATATGTTGTTATATATGCACGTCCATGCAAAAGGAATTAAAAGTTGTTCACATTCCCGCTCGATGGTATCTCAATGAAAATAATCAAGAAATTATGCTATTTTCATCAAAAATTGACAAAATCAGCGGTTTTCATGATATTTATGCAAAATTTATAATGTCTTAGAATTCGTGGAGCAGTTTCTATAACTAGATTTCTCAAAATATAGATATGTAACTCTCTGAAAATGACAACAAAATTTAAGTCGAATTTAAGGGGGCCACTTTACTATATAAACAATATACATGGATATATTCATTTGACCTGGGTCAAAAAAAGGAAGGGAATGTTGGATGCAGCCATGGAAAGACATAGAATTTTGTGTAAGGGCTATGAAGTCGATGATTTTCTCTTCTAAACAACATATAAGACTTTTGAAATATTTTCCCGTGTTTGTCTTGAAACATTGCAAATTACTGACGAGGGTTGAGTACCCGAAACGTGCATGTCTGGTCTATGCTGCAAATTCATCTGTTCTTAAATGTTGCTATTGAATTTGAAGACGTTTAACAATCAGAGGGTTACTTTTATCTAGAATTAACCGATTAAAATCAACTGTGAACACCAGATTCGTGTCTATATTTAAAGACCATGATGTTATCACAGAACTTACCTACCTCCAAGAACATTATGTCATCACACCAGCGGACAAAGCCTCAAATAATTACACATTTACTTGCAAAAAGTACTATTTCGACAGTCTAGTTAAAGAGTTGGGTTTAAATTCGACACCTGGAAATCCCACTTACACCCCAACAAACCTTTCTGCCTCTGAAATAATAGATAACCACAAATCAGCTCTTGCTACCTTTGGCTTCGACACTACCAATTTAGATTTAGATTTACCATACTTATACTGCATACCTAAAATGCATAAGAATCCGTACAAACAACGTTTCATCGCTGGTTCCTCAAAATGTTCTACCAAATCTGTATCGATCTTACTCACCAAAGTTTTATCTGAAATCAAATCTGGGCTACAAAAATATTGTTCGACAGTATATTCTCGCAGTGGTATCAACCAGATGTGGATTTTAAAGAATTCGAAGGAACTTTTAGAACATCTGAAATCCACTCATTTTAGTAGAGTCCATTCGATCAAAGCCTTTGATTTTTCGACACTCTACACTACAATTCCACATTCTAAATTGAAAGAAAGACTCGCAAAAATTATAAGTACATGTAATGCGTTTACAAGTAAGAACGGTAATCGCAAATACAAATTTATTGTTGTTAACTATGACAAAACCTACTTTGTAAAAGAAAAGTCAGATTCTGAAAATAAGTACACTGAAACAGACATTATTCAGATGTTAAACTTTCTGATCGACAACATTTTTGTGGTGTTTGGAGGAAAGGTCTTCCAGCAAATTGTCGGAATTCCAATGGGGACCAACTGTGCCCCACTCCTTGCCGACATTTTCCTTTACTCGTACGAAGCTGAATTCATTCAATCTTTGGTCTCTGAAGGGAAAAGATACTTAGCTTCTGACTTCAACTTCACTTACAGATACATAGACGATGTGTTGTCCATCAATAATCCAAAATTCGCGGATTACCTGAGCAGTATCTATCCTTCGGAGCTTGAAGTCAAAGAAACTACAGAGACAAATAATTCAGCATCCTATTTGGACATAATGTTGTCCTACGACACTGATGGTCACATGAACACCTCACTCTATGACAAACGTGACGACTTCAATTTCAGCATTACGAACTTTCCTTTTCTGAGTAGCAACATCCCTTCATCGCCTGCTTATGGCGTGTTCATATCTCAGTTGATACGCTATGCCAGAGCAAGTACCAAATATACGGATTTTGTTCTGAGAGCTAGGCGTCTTTCAGATAAGCTTCTCAGTCAGGGATATGTTTGTGACCGACTAACATCGTCACTGAGGAAGTTCTACGGTCGATATGGGGAACTCGTCATACACTATGATGTCCCACTATCCAGAGTGGTGGATGATATTCTGTCATAGACCATTTGAACCATCCAACCAAAGATTGTACTCTATATCTTCCAAAATGGAAGTAACCGGATGTGACAGTTCTACCGAATTGAAGCGACGGGTGTTGCATGCAAGCAGGAGATGCTTACTCTTCCTGGGCACCTGGTCTCACTCTCATATCGGGAGTTCGCTTCTTTTCATATGGTGGAGGTTTTTGTTTTTGTTTGCTTTGGTTCCTGTTTTATCCTGATTTTGTATGCCTTCGGTTTCTGATTTTCTGAATTATCGATTTTGTACTGTAGACAGTGATATGGTCATTATCCATATTTGTCATTTGAACTACTTGGTGAGTGTCACTGCTGGTGGACCAAGAGTCCCCGAGGGCACATGTAGCCAAGTTCGATTAACTTCGGTTGACCGTCTGTCTCTTCAACGCATTCGAAAATTTCTGTTACCAAATTTCATGCTGCAAAATTCATCTGTTCTTAAAAATGATGCTATTGAATCTGAAGACGTTTAACATTGCAAAATCTGGATTGTTTAGTCTTGTACTGTTTGAAGGAATTGCTCATCATAAATGTTATCACTTTATTGTCGAAGTAAATTGTCTGTTGTCCATCTGTTAAGTTATGGAAAATGTGAAATTTGGAATAATCACTGAGAAGTCGTGGAGTTTTGGTACAGAATTTCAATACAAACCATGATTTATCTGTAAGCACAATCATTGATTTGACTGATTTTATGTGTAATCACCCATATACGTATAAGGAAAATCATCTGTTTAGTAGCACACATCAACATCTGTATGTTTCTATGATTACTAGTCTTTCAGTCTGTTAAAACAATCAACAGTCTGATTGTTTGTAAGCACAATGACAAACCTGCAATGACAATTATTGGTTTATATGCACAACCATTGTTCTTTTTGGTGAAAGTCACAACCACTAATCCACTTGTAAAATAATAACCACTCCATATCTTTGTCCAAGACCCATCCTTTTGTAAGCACAATCACTGGTCTGACTTTAAGTCAAATCATTGGTTTGATAGTAAGCACAAAAAAGGAGGGATAAACAATACTCAGTTGCAGCACCCACAGCAAAACACCCAAGGCAAAAAAAAAACAACAACAAAAAACAGAACAGACATCCACAGAAAGAGATGCAAAAGGGACAAGGAACACCAACTAAAACCATATAGAAACATGAAACACAAAAGACCACACATAAACCAACGAGATCAACGGGCAAGTAGAACGCAAGTAGCAGACTGTGTGATTATCCTGGATTACGTGTGCACAACCCTCCAACTGTTCCTATTAGCAAGAGGTCTCGAAGAAAGTACAATTGTGGTGTAAAACAACCTCACTGTTAGATGACCACACTCAAACAAGACCGCAAAACGCAGGGGCCCAAGCAATTCAGATGAAAATGTTAATTGATGTAAAAAGAGGGCGCACGTAATACAGTCTGTGTTCTGCCGGCTGTAACGAGCTCATGTATGTTATCACCCGAGGAGTCCGTTTGACATTTAGAGAGGACAGGTGGTCAGGGCCCTGTCTTCTCTAAAGAGGTTTGGAGAGGGCCCGTCATGGAGTCCCGTCGTCACAGTCAGTCATAGTACAAGTCTTAAGAATGCGCTTGTTTAAGACTGTAGATTGGTCAAGAACCAAGCCTTTTGTCCGTCTGGTGACATTAGGATCATATCCACGGTATAAAAAACGTTTGATGATTCTGACGCATTTTCGATGGTTATGCTGTCTACCTTTGATCCTTCTTATTTTGTTAATCATGTCACCATGAAATGCAGGTTGTGAAATACCTAAAGTAGTATACTCTGTTGCTTGTATAGGTCCGAATTTCAAAAGAAATTAACAATATATTTTTTTTTTAATTTCCAGAAAGTATTTACTAGTATGTGAAAGCGAAAACCCTGACCTTAAAGTTTCTTCGTAATTTGTAAATTTCTACTATGAAAATTCAAAACAAAAGTGCATGCTGTGACATACCGGATGAGCTGTGAAATGTAGGTACCGTATGGCGGTAATCTAGGAACATCACCGTCAAGCCAAGGAAAATTTACTATGTTGAATTCAAAATAATAGAGTTGTCAATAACGTGTAAATCGCGAGCTACACGTACGTACAAACGTGTAGACATTTATGTTTATATTGCAGATGTATTTCATGAATACTTGTACCGAGAATACCTTACAAGTTTTAATTTTATATTTCATCTATATATTAGTCTCGTATATGTTTGAATATATTTATTTTACGTCATCGCTAAGGGCACCAGTACACGTCAATTTTCTAAACCTCTGCTATTTTTTACGTATAGATGTACTTGTAGATTACACGTACGCGTACCCGTACACGTTAGCCTTCTAAACCTCTCTAATCTCTTTTGTCACACAAACTTGTATGAATCTCTCCATTGATATTTTTGATATTTAGGTGCTTCTGTGTTTGTAGCGTTTGCCTTGTTTAGAGTCAATTCTCGTGGATAAATAACATTTTATACTTTTCAAAAACAGGATTGTCGATAGTAAGAGTATCATCCAGAATGCCTACAACCTGCTTGCAGAGATTTTCACCAAATTTTAAATAGATGTTGTCCAAGAGGAAGGACAAGGCAATACACAGGTCACTAAATGTCCATGATTTGTATTCTGCAGCGGAAAAGGGACCCTTTGATTCAGATGTACAAATATAAAATTTCCTCTCTCGATTAAAACACAATTTGATGAGTTTAAACAATTGATAATTAATATTGTCGTGAGGAAGCGTGTTGAACAAATTGTTGTATTCATTTGAAAAGTCGTACGAAGAAATTGTATTGGCTTGAAAATTTCGATTTTTCATTTTGTCAATCACATCCCCTGAATTTTTAACAGGCCAAAATAAATTTTCCATCATTCCTGTTTAGAACAGTTTCACGATATTTTGCTACGTGTCCCTTTGTCGCCGTGAGTGCTGACGTCAGATTTCTAGACAAAATTGCAGTTGAGCAGTTGCTAGAATTAGCAATGGATCGAAATTTGTAAGGAGACTTGTGCAGCTGTGGTATGCAGTATATTGTAGGAAGATCCAATTTAGAAATAGGGATGTTGATTGAAGAAATGTCATGCACTGTTATGTTTGCACAAAGGACACTTTCATTGCTGTTGATATAAGTAGTTCCGAAACTAAAGTTTACATATAGTAACGTTTTCAGATGATTATGGTGTCGTTGGCTGCTTTATCTGCAAGAGCGAAGACAAATTTTTCATGTAAATTACGTAATTTGGATTTGAAATATCTTTCAGATTTAGAACTTAGATTTTCAAAAAGATGAGGATTTTTGTGGACGTTATCTATTCGAATGCCAGTAATATCCAAAATGAGGTATTTCCAGTCATTCATGGAATGCGACTCGACTCCTTCCGATTTACACCATCGCCTGGTATAGTTATCTAAGGCTTCCTTTGGTACTTCGCGACATTTAATAAAATTTATGTTGGATGGGATTCTATACTTAGGTCCTTTATTGAGAAGATCACGGAGCTGCCTGTCCTGGATAATTGAAAAGTCACCTGTAACAATATGACCAGCTGCTTTATATAGGTACTCAGACGTTACGCATTCTAAAGAAGCAGAACTTGGTTCAAGTATTTTAGGATCTGATGTTACTTTATTGTAGTTAAATACAAAATTTCTAATAGGTGTCTTATACTTGTAACAAATAAGAGGAAGTGCTAAAGGAGCTGATAAGATAAGGGCTGTATTTAGCCCTTAATCTCATCAAGTATGATTTATACACAGGAAAAACTTGATCATTACTAAAATGTAATGTATTTGGGGATTCCTCATACAACTTTTATTTTGTTAAGCTTATTTCTAGATACTTAATTAACAGTCCAAAGAGTAGGGGGTAGTCATGTTGAAAAGAAGCTAATATTGAGCAAAAAAATGTTGAAAATTAAGATCTATATCTGGCTAATATGGATACTGTGAATTGCTTTATTTTCGTCAGTACCATTTTTCGTCAATTCGTGCAATATCACTGAAAATGACCATTTCGTCAGTACGTAATTTCGTCATCCAAGGGTTCCTAAAATGCATATTGGTTCAAATACCAACTTAACATTCAGATAGGCCGTATGCGTTTGTTTTCATTGTTTGTTTAACAATTATTGGTAAACAAACAATTAGAGACATGTATACCACCTAGCTCGTTGTGAAAACATATCATTTGGTAATTAGAAGTACATTATGATAATATGCGACTTTGTGTGCATATTCAGTTTTCAATGATTTATCATTTGCCTGTCGTATTAACTCTTCCTTTCTACACTATATTTTGTCAGAAGTATTTATATTCGTCGATACATAATTTCGTCAAGGGAGGCACTGACGAAAATTAGTACCTGACGAATAAAAACCAATTTACAGTATATATAGACTTCAAAACAAGTCTAAACAAGATACTAGAAATCAAATATAAAAGACTGGTCTCACATTTAACCATAAATTTTAGAATCTTGAATCTGAAATATGGTTGTATTTTGTATTAATTGGCTAAAAAGTAGACATTTTACGTGAAATATACACTGTTTAGAAATTAACAACAGGCTCTTGTTTATTTCATGCCAAAATCTCGTGCATTTCATTTGAACATGCTAAGAATAAATAAATGAATGACTTTAAAAGGGAAAAAATGAAGCTTTGCTTATATTATGGCCTAAAACACATATTCGTAAAAGCCCCCCCCCTCCCTTTTTCAGTGTTTCGTCTCTGGGGCATCGTTCCCCCCTAGCTACAGAACCCCACTTAATTTGTCACTTAATTTGTATTAGTGATATACACATTCTGTAAAAGTGGCGTTCTGTAGCTATGGGGAGGGGGACAAAGTTTTAAAAAACTTTTCCATTTTCCATTGATTTCTATGGAAAAAAAGACATATTTTGCCCCAAAATTAAGGAAAACAATGCATGATAAATCTAATCCAACTGCTGATTATGATGAAACCAATAACTGGCATCAATATTGTGAAAGAATTTCCTTGAATTTCCCATTTTGAAAATTCCACTTTTTCAGGGCAGATTTTACGCCTTATCTTATCAGCTCCTTCTCAAAATATTGAGGAAAAGTACGCGATGATCCCGAAAAATATTAGAGATGTTTAAACTTAGAAGATCGAAACCTTTGTTAATAAATGTAATTTTTATGAATCGTCTTTTAGGGGGGATGTTTTTAACAACAGGATAAAGTTTATTCAGTGAGAATGCGACAATGATATTAAGTCTGAATAAATCAGTATTTCTAAAGAATGCAACCTCTGCTTCATCTAAGATAGATATCAATTGAACTGCTGAAACTGATGAAAGAGCATGAAGCAGTTTGTGTCTGTCGCCGTTTCTAGCAATTATCAGAAGATCATTGAGGATATAGTAACGTGTAATCTATAGCTCTTTTTCTGAGACCTATGTTTCCACTTTTATTCTAATCACAATCACGCATCTGTTTATAACTACAATTCAAGGTTTAAAAGCTTTATTACTTGTATTCGTGTACGCATAATCATCTTCTTCGAAGGATGCTAAATCACCGGTTTACTTATCAGCACATCACCAGACTGTAAGCATAAGCACCTGTCCATTTATAAGCTCGATTTCTGACCTGATTGTCACCCGTCTGTAAGCTACCTCACTGGTCTGTTTTAATGTACAATCCCCTGCGTATTTGTAAGCTTAATAACTGGTCTGTAATCACAATCACTCGTCTGTTTAAAAGCACAATCATCAGTCTGGTTCATTTTATTTATTAGCACAATCACAGACCTGATTGTTAATTAACTTAATCACCCTTTTGTAAGCTCACTTGTCTGTTTTAATGCACAATCATTTGTCTATTTGTAAGCAAAATCAGTGGAGTCGCAAGTGATTGTAAGCACAATCACCAGTTTGCTTGTAAGCACATGCAGTCACCAGTTTGATTTTTAAAAGCACAATCTATCACTGATCTGTTATTGTAATCATTGGTCTGTTTATAAGTACATGTACTTCCATTATTTGCAATCACAACACCCGTCATTTTGTCAGCACAATTACCGGTCTTTTTGTGAGCACATCACCCGTCATTTTGTTAACACAATCACCAGATCATTCGTCTTTAAGCACAATTACTGGTCAGTTTTAAGAAGACTCACTTTTTTAAAGTTCAATCACTGGTAAAATTGCAAGCACAATCAATGATCTGTTTGTTCGTACAATCTCTGGTCTCTTTGAAGGCGCCCAAGTAGATCCGTGTGCTATCACAACCACTAGTCTGTTTTTAAAACGAGCATCTTGGTAAAATTTTGAATCACAAAACTGTCAAAGAAAAAATCCCACCATATTTCAAAAGACAAGAAACTCCTTGTATTTCCTATAGCTACACACCAACAGTTGCATCTAAAATTTACAATTACAAACGATTCTTGCAGTACATTGATTTAAGTAATCCCTCACTACATCCACTTGCGAATGTTCTTCATCGGATTTTAACTACTCTCCTTGTGGAAACGTTATTACTGTTGACCTTAGTATAGTCAAGAACGACAAGTTGAGAGAATTGTTAAAAAAGGGTCCCAAATACAGAGAAAGTATGTCCTTTACATGGAACCAAAATTTCAAAATTATCATGGACTCTTGTGAGGAATATGCAAGACGTTGGGCAAAGAAAGAGGATGTACAGCTCGACACCCATTCCGAATGGATAAAATCCATCAGAGGGTTACTTTTATCTAGAATTAACCGATTAAAATCAACTGTGAACAGCAGATTCGAGTCTATATTTAAAGACCCTGATGTTATCACAGAGCTTACCTACCTCAAAGAACATTATGTCATCACACCAGCGGACAAAGCCTCAAATAATTACACATTTACTTGCAAAAAGTACTATTTCGACAGTCTAGTTAAAGAGTTGGGTTTAAATTCGACACCCGGAAATCCCACTTACACCCCAACAAAACTTTCTGCCTCTGAAATAATAGATAACCACAAATCAGCTCTTGCTTCCTTTGGCTTCCAAACTAACCATTTAGATTTAGATTTACCATACTTATACTGCATACCTAAAATGCATAAGAATCCGCACAAACAACATTTCATCCTGGTTCCTCAAAATGTTCTACCAAATCTGTATCGATCTTACTCAACAAAGTTTTATCTGAAATCAAATCTGGGCTTCAAAAATATTGTTCGACAGTATATTCTCGCAGTGGTATCAACCAGATGTAGATTTTAAAGAATTCGAAGGAACTTTTAGAACATCTGAAATCCACTCATTTTAGTAGAGTCCATTCGAACAAAGCCTTTGATTTTTCGACACTTTACACTACAATTCCACATTCTAAATTGAAAGAACGACTCGCAAAAATTATAAGTAATGCGTTTACAAGTAAGAATAGTAATCGCAAATACAAATTTATTGTTGTTAACTATGACAAAACCTACTTTGTAAAAGAAAAGTCCGATTCTGAAAATAAGTACACTGAAACAGATATTATTCAGATGTTAAACTTTCTGATCGACTACATTTTTGTGGTGTTTGGAGGAAAGGTCTTCCAGCAAATTGTCGGAATTCCAACGGGGACCAATTGTGCCCCACTCCTTGCCGACATTTTCCTTTACTCGTACGAAGCTGAATTCATTCAATCTTTGGTCTCTGAGGGGAAAAGATACTTAGCTTCTGACTTTAACTTCACATACAGATACATAGACGATGTGTTGTCCATCAATAATCCAAAATTCGCGGATTACCTGAGCAGTATCTATCCTTCGGAGCTTGAAGTCAAAGAAACTACAGAGACAAATAATTCAGCATCATACTAGTATTTGGACATAATGTTGTCCTACGACACTGATGGTCACATGAACACCTCACTCTATGACAAACGTGACGACTTCAATTTCAGCATTACAAACTTTCCTTTTCTGAGTAGCAACATCCCTTCATCGCCTGCTTATGGCGTGTTCATATCTCAGTTGATATGCTATGCCAGAGCAAGTATCAAATATACGGATTTTGTTCTGAGAGCTAGGCGTCTTGCAGATAAGCTTCTCAGTCAGGGATATGTTTGTGACCGACTAACATAGTCACTGAGAAAGTTCTACGGTCGATATGGGGAACTCGTCATACACTATGATGTCCAACTCTCCAGAATGGTGGATGATATTCTGTCATAGACCATTTGAACCATCCAACCAAAGATTGTACTCTATGTCTTCCGAAATGGAAGTAACCGACAGTTCTACCGAATTGAAGCGGCGGGTGTTGCATGCAAGCAGGAGATGCTTACTCTTCCTGGGCACCTGGTCTCACTCCCATATCGGGAGTTCGCTTCTTTTCATGTGGTGGATGTTTTTGTTTGTTTGCTTTGGTTCCTGTTTTGTCCTGATTTTGTATGCCCTCGGTTTCTGATTTTCTAAATTATCGATTTTGTGCTGTATACAGGGATATGGTCATTATCCATATTTGTCATCGTTCTTTGGTCATAAAACATTGAGCGTATACAAGGTTGATGTATGTACATGTAGAAGTATATACATTGATAAAGCCGACAATATAACAAGATAAGCAGGACACATAAGTCATGTACATGTATTCAATTTTGTAAAACGCTGACCATGTCTTACGTTGATCACGTAAAATGCACATCAGACATGTGCATCGCAAGCTGATATAACAAACCACATACTGTAACGTGGAGCGACGGGGGAGCCCGAAGAAGGGGTCTGAAGTCAAGCGCACTTGACCGCATTCCCGATAAAGCTAGCCTGCCGGGGATGCAGTTCAAGTGGCTTATATTCCTAAGCTCACTATTCGTTACACTTCCCTATTCTCGGGGAAGCTTCGTCCCCGAAGCTTACTCATTTGCGTGAGTTCTCTTTGGGATATCCACGGCTTTCCTCTGTCACAGCATGTTTCAGCTGCTACAGTACTTCTGCTGGCGGTATCCTCTCAACCCAACATGGACGACAGTCCACCAGTCCGTACCGACTGAACAGAAGTACCTTAGGGCACAATGGTCCGACACCTGGCCACGAGGACCACCGAGTCACTAATGACTCACCCAGAGGACCTGCCGCGGACCCCAAAGCCACTTCGCTGTCACCAAATTGTAACGTGAAGCGACGGGGGAGCCCGAAGAAGGGGTCTGAAGTCAAGCGCACTTGACCGCATTCCCGATAAAGCTAGCCTGCCGGTGATGCAGTTCAAGTGGCTTATATTCCTAAGCTCACTATTCGTTATACGAAGTAGAAGATAGATACTAAAAGTATGTAAATAACTAACAAACGCATAATGCATACAAGAACAGAAATGAAATTTTATAAAAACAATCATTGAAGGAAACACGTACAAAGCGCATGTCATACATATACAAGTACAGTCAAAGAGTAATAAACACTGACCAAGGCAAGGGTATCCATGACAAGTAAACAGACGACACTTCTCTATACCAATGCCAATGGCATAGAGAAGTGTGCCTTGGTCAGTGTTTATCACTCTGTATAACTGGTACGAGAATAAATAAATAGATTGTCAATGAAACAGCACTTCCAAGGTACACAAGACACGAAAAAGCATTCAAACCCCCAAACATTTGGAATTTGAACTTAGATTTATATACCTTAAAGTTATATAACCTGTAATCGTATAAAATTGGATAAAAATTAACTTGTAGAACATAAACTGTATTTTTCTAGCATTGCCAAAGTTATGAACGTTCTGTTAATTACAAAATTTTACCACCAAAACCCTCCAAAATATGGAAATATAAAGATAATTTATTGTAAATATTTCTGGCTCACAATATTTACAACGAAAATGGAAAACCCCGAAGTTACGCATGCGCATTACCATGATTCCAAATTTGAAATAATAACGACATATAAAATTCAACTTAATATAGGGTAATAAGGGTAGATTTTCATAGATTACTTAGTAGGTAGCTAGCAAACTTTCAAACCTTTCCAGATTGATGACTAGAAATCTTCGTGAGATAAAGCTCACCTTTTACGACATGAGTTTATTTATAAATATTGTGTTTGTAAACGTTATATTTGATGGCTAACAAACATGAATATACGATGCTACATTTATATACCTGGGACAAGTGAAAGTTTTGTATGTTTCTTTACCTATTAAAACCAACATGATAAAATCAGATAATATACTCCATTTTCCAGAAGATACAGGGCATACATCTTTAACAGATTGCTCTGGAGTGTATTGCTACATGTATTTCAGTGGATCTTCTATGGACATGCGTAGCTTGATCAGTGAAACTTCGTGATGTTTTTATGGTATCCATAAAGACCAATTACATCTCCACAAGCATCCACTAAATTTCTTTCCAGCTACGCCAATGATCATCCTCTTTCATGTAGTTACTGTTAGAAAACCGAATGTTTTAATTATTTTGCCATGGTATGACGGTTCTGAACAGTTCCGACTGCACAAGTATAACCAAGCAAATTCAGCACAAAAATCGGAGACATTTTTATTTCGTAGAATAAATACAGCAATAGGAAAGGATTTCATCAAAACAAATACATGAATCTCAATGAGCAAGTTGCATCAGAACGCACAAAAACCGATGTACAACACAGTTCCCAGAACGCCCCATACAATAGAAGTCACGGTCGTTGCTACGGTGGAAGCAGACGACTTTTTGCCTTGGAGACCAGCCGCCTGGTTCTGCCGAAAGACGCCATCTTTACGTAGAAAGTGATCTGGTGCAAATTCCCTCTGTGAATCCAGAATTTGCCAGATTTCATCTCCTATGAGACCCCCAGACGCCACCATGTCACCGAAAGCTGGAAGAGAGGATGTCTGGTACACAATCAGACGATTGCCAACTTTAGCTGTGATGTAAGCCAACTGGTAGGAATTATATCTCTGACTGAAGCTCCTTTCATCGTATTCAACCTGCAAAACACATTATTCAGGTTTAGTTACATGTATAGTAACACAGTTGGACAACATCTACGTTAAAGTTAAAACAAATTACTGAAATGAAATATATCTTTGGATCTTATTGCATAATCATTCAGAATATGGTGATTTTTTCCGTACCTTTTGCACTATCAGCCCGTTCTTCATATGCTTTTCGTAATACACTAGGTAGGTGGCAGTTTTAAGGTCTAACTTCTTAATGTCAACCAATGTTTTCAATGCATGTGGACCGCATGCTGAAAAAGACAGCAAAACAATGTCAAGAATGGGAAAAAGAATATTATATGGGGGCCGTTTACATTTATACAATAAATGGGGACACTAAAAACGGAACATGTACATGTATATGCAACCGATCAAAAAGATGCTGAAAATGAAATCGTCATGTTTTGTCTTAAAGTGATGTTGAAAATGAAATCGTCATGTTTTGTCTTAAAGTGGTATTCCCATGTGACCAAAGGAATTGTTATACGATTACTTATTGTATTTGCTTATACATGTATTCAATTTTTTCAGAAATTGTTTATTGAATTGTATTCCTGGAGAGCTCAATAGGGTTTGATAGTCGACCATACCCTGTTTAAGTACTACACTCTCGTTGAGGCACATTGGACAATGGAAATGGAATATTTCACAGGCATCTTTAGGATTGTTCTCTATGTCTTTACAATTCACTGGCCTCATCGATCGCCGCCGCCTCCCTGCTTCTGAAATGTACATTGTGAATGTTACTTATACATGTAAGTGTTGAATTTACATTATAGAACAATGTTATCCTGAATAATTCAGCATAAAGTTGCTTGGATACAATAGGTTGTATTTTTACTTATAGTGCATGTTTACAAGAGAACTTCTGAAGTAAACATTTCCTCAAGTTGTTGGCGTGGTCCCAGAAGGCCGCACTATTTGCTTTTTAAATATGTATACATTGTAGCCAAGTTCGATCAACTTCGGTTGATCATCTGTCTCTTCAACGCATTCGAAAATTTCTGTTACCAAAAAATCTTGAAATTTCTAAAACGTGGGTCCTGTAGCATCATATCCCACCCATTCTGCCACGTTTTTCGGTTCATTTTTTTGACATAATAACTTTCACACTCTTTGGCCATATTACATTGTTTAGATTGAGGATCACTACCCGAAACGTGCATGTCTGGTCCATACTGTGAATTTATCTGTTCTAAAATGATGCTATTGAATTTGAAGACGTTTAACATTGTAGCATAATTACGGTCGTCCTATGCCGGCTCCTTGTCCAAACTAGTCCGCTTGTTTTATGTGATGCCTCATGATGTCTTTGTTTTGTCAATGGTATGTCTGTTTGATTGTTCCCTTTTGTGTATTCAAATGCTTGTTGACATGTTGTTGTTCTTAGTACTGCTGTTTTTAGAAGTTTTGTAAGTATTACAATACTATGTGCTTCGTCTAGTTCACCGCATCATGAGGTCTTGTTACTACAGGTCTTTTTTACCTTATTTCTCAGATATTCAGCCAGTTCGCCGATATCAGCTATCTTCTCATTGCATGTAGAAAAAAATCTTTCAAAAGGTCAAGATTCTTGTCAGTCTGTCTCAAGCAACAATGCTATCATGAAAAGTACTTGACTTTGTACTACAAAAAAGAACTTGCAAGTGTTAAAGAGTAAAGAAGAGAAGACTTTACCAGTTGCTGACTGTTGTGTCGGTAACATAGAAGGTAAAGGTGAAGGTGGCATGAGTCCTTGACCTTGATTGTTTGATTGTTGTGGGGGTATATTTTGCCCTTGAAATCCATTATTTTGACCTTGTAATGTAGACTGGCGAGAATTCAACGCAGCCGTATTTTGCGGAGGTGGCAGTTCATTGGATGACATTTGACCTCTTTGTTCTACCGGCTGTGCCATCATCTGCGACTGACTCCCTCCGCTGGCTGGTATGTCATTTCTGCGCCCTGACATTGGCCCACTGGGCTGGAAGCCTAACTGAGATCTCATTCCATTATTCTGACCTATATTTCCAGGTTGTCTTAAATGTTCAAACGGACGGGCATCGAAATCAGTCGGCATTGGATCTATGTGAATCTTGGGTTCCTCCTCACCGAAATAATCTTCTCTGGGGACCACATGATTGTGGAGGACACCAGCCTCACCCGGGCCGCCAACGTTCACGTGATGTGCCGACCATTTTGTCTTTTTGCCGTCAGGTCGCAGCACGTGTAACGATAAAATAGAACTTGAAGCCCACTGTGGCCCTGGCCTCTTGTCTTTTTTATGTTTGTCATTTGCTGCTGAAAAAGAAAGGTTTCAAATTAACGATAATCACCTACAAAATGTCTCTATTATTTCGACTATGGATATCAAATTAAGGCAAAACAAAACAACGTACCTATCATAGTTGCTATGTGTTTTGTTGTAGCATGGAAGGCCTTTCCTACGTTGGACATCCACTGGGACATTTTGTTGTGAACAGAGTTCAGAATACCGGGTAAGTGTTCGTTAAGTGTTTGTTTACCCTGGTTCCACGTGTTTCTGAATTCGCTAGGCGGCTCCTCTGGCGCCGATAGCTGAAATTAAGGACATACCCATCTTTGAACTAAAAGAATAAAGTAACAGATGCTATTTACATAGTCGGTTTTTACCTCTTGTTCTCTTTTAAATTGGCTTCTTGATAAATACAGGTACGTTGCCAAAATACAGAATATTGTGTGACCATGCATACTGAAGAGAGAAATCATTCAAGTACCTGTTCCTAGAATAAAATTAAATTTGGCTCCTGTATACCTTCCCTGAATAAGCAACTGCAATGAGTAGCAGTGCTTGTATATCTCGGGGGGGGGGGTGTAAATGTAAAGGATGTAGACTCTTTTTTTCATGTCTCCTCTTAAAAAGTTTTTTCTCTCAATCTAAAACCTGACAGTTGATCAACAACTGACCTGCTCCACGGCGTTATTAGCCACTTGGTCTATGACTAGAGGATCGCTGACCATATCCGGGTTCCACTTATCGATGGCCATTTTGACTTTAGGCAGCATGTTGGGCAGTGCGGCTACAGTCTTCTGGAACCCTTGCTGTAGAGTGTCCCTCAGACGATCTAACTTGGACTTTGTCTGCTCCTGCTCCACTATCTTCTCACTCTCCTCCTTCATCGTATAAGGAACCTATAAAGTAAAAGAATCTAAATGACGTGAGCGGATCTAGAATGGAAAGTCTGTGTTGAGGAATTGGGGAGAGGGATTGTTTCCGATTTTTTCCAAAGCCTTGTCTCTTTATTTGTGTTTTCAAAACTTAGGTACAGGCTAGAACCGGCATCCCGTCCTCCTTGCTGGACTGGATTCACCGCTCCTAAAAATTTTCTAGATCTTTGACTCGTGTGCCTAAATGGCAGTGGAAATGTGAAACCCCCATCCTATACTTATATCTCGTTAACATAACCGGTATCTTTTCGAGTAAGATATTCCGCATGTTTTAGAATCATGTATATGACATGGGGTCCATAGATATCATAAATACCAATAACTAATACTGCATTGGTCAAGGTAGACTCCGATTTCGGATGCTTCGAAAAAAAAAATATTATAATTTTTCTGAAACAATTGTTATGTAGTCTATTTCTGTTCCAATTTCATTGGTCGAACACTGTCACGTTACGAGTCATTATCACATCATGATATCACTACACAACGCACAACGAGTTTCATAATACATCGTATGAAATGAAAATTCATTTGAGATTCTTTTTATCACATGATTCTGGCAAAAAATGTTTATTTCCTACGGGAAATCAACGATTCTGAGAACTAGAGGCGAACCACGCCATGACCTAGAGGTCGTCTGTTACGCTATGAGAAGTAGTTCTCCATCGTACAGATGTTCTGTGCGTTAAGAGAGAAATATTTCAATTTTGTTAAGTTCTTTAATGCAATAATAATTTCAACAACAACAATTTTAATCATTAATATTGAATTTGCGATTTAATTTAACATATGACCGATATTTGAAAGGTCACACTTGTCACAGTGTAGGTGATGAGGCTCCAAACTTGACCAATCACATTCAAGCAGAGCGATATGTAACTTGTTATCATAACATTTGATTATGAAACGGCTTTATGAAACTGCATAACGGGTGCATCGTGTGATAAATTATAATATCTATCAGTATATTTCTATTTAAATCTTATTAAAATTCAGCTCTCTTTATTTCGTAAACTACATAGATGTAGAGAGAGCTGATTTTTTCGTCAACAGCGTTTTCGACATTTCACGTTAAATCGAAAGCAAGAGGTTTTCGCGGTAGTGTTATTTATTGAAATCGTCAATCGCAAGTCAATATGATATGAAAGTCACATGACCGTGCTTAACCAGTGAGAGTGGGAATACGAATAAACTATGATATAATAAAGCAAATTATGGATCTGACGAGGCATATCTTTTTTTAAGTATCATACCTCTGCTATAATATTATTTCCTGCTTCCTGTGCGAACTCCTCTACGCCTTTCTCTATCGTAGCATCTTGTTGTATAATATTCAGACCGGGAACGGGTGATCTTTCCTCCTGGACAAGTATCGTATCCAGACGATCAATGTTCAATCGACAATCACGTGCCCTAAAATATAAAATGTGTAGAAATATTAATATGTAGCAATTATTATAAATACACCACTATGATAATGATTTATAATGTTTTGGAATTTTTAATTTTGCGTGAGAATTTTGTTTGAATATCCATTTTCTGTTTCCGCATTCAGAAGCACATATAAAACTCCAGGTCTGCTATATACATGTAAATGCTTCTTTTGCTCATTTTCAAAACTTTATGCTGATACATTGAAAGGTTAAAAAAGAATAATTGTCTCTCTGGATTTATTGATAGTAATAATACAGACAACAATTGTATAAACCTAATCTTTAAGATGACTACTTGATTTCATATGACTTTCAAGTTCTGACATCGTCGGAAACCCACGCTCGGTCACGCAAGCTCACGTTACCGTGCGTGGGTTTCCGACGATGGAGTTCTGATTCAACTTGCACTCAAGCATATAAGCCGTATCAATATATGGTCCTCGTAGGGATTCAACCCGGAAGTAGTTCTAGATGGTTCTGATTGAATCTTACCTTTCCTCGCATTTTTCTGTGACGCATTTCCTGCACATGGCGTGTGATGACGCCACTTCTATCAAGCAATCTTTGACGCTATCCACCAACATGCGTCGATGACTTTGTGTTGCCGATATAGCATCAGACAACCTACCGACTAGACGCCCTTTTACTGCTACATTTAACACTGAAATAATGTAATGAAAAATGTTCAAAAAAGATTGAAAATCCTCTCATCTTACAAATTTTCAATATCAAGGTTGATCTAAATCTTATTTCGACATATACAATTACAGTTTCAGCCTGGGACTCCCAGGGAATCCTCCAAGAAGTTCCTATTTGGACAAATTGGCAGATATTATGGTATTTCGTTCCTCTAGATTCGTAATCTCCCCCTTCTTTTTTTTTACTTTTGGTTGGCTACTCTCAATTTATCGCAATTTGCAAAGTTAATATCATTGGTGGACGAATACATTTTGGCCCCTCCCCCCCCCTTTTTTTTTTTGTTTTTTTTTTTTACTTTTGGTTGGCTACTCTCAATTTATCGAATTTTTCAAAATTAATATCATTGGTGGACGAATCCATTTTGGCAACTAATCAAATTAAGCGTTAGAGAGGTACATAGGATTCACGATTGCATTTCAAGAAGACGAATTCTGATTGCATCGATTTTCCCGAAAGAGAATGTGAATTTTTCTTTGCAAGATGGATTTAGAAAATAAATGGCTTGATGTAATTTATCCTTTAAGATTAAAGAATGATGTTTGACCTGTTTGGGGTATTTTTTCTGCATGATATACAAAATAGTGTACAGTAACTTCTTATGACATACTTACACATAAGATGATCCGTGTCCAGGGTTTTAAGTTGGATTCTCCCCAGAGTCACACCAGAAAACAGACAAAGTAACACAGCACATAATACCCTCATTCTGAAATAATGTAAAATTATTCTCTTTGGAATATTTATTTTAACATTGCAGAGTAAAGTTTAACTTTTTTCGAGAGATTTTTTTTCTGATAAGAAGTTTGTCACATTTTTTTTTTCATTCATTCATTACTTTCTATATATTTATAAATCATAGATGCTTTATAGAAAATGAAATATAAATGAATGAATTCAAGATCTAAAAGTTTAAAGATCAAGGTCATGACATGCCGGATATCATTGAATGTCAAGGTCAATCAGAGTGATAAATGAGGTCAAGGTGAAGATTAAATCTTAATTAAGACATAATCAAGTTCATCTTTTGCTTTACTTTACATGTACTGGTCAACTGGCAATAGGTATAAATTTGGAAATTACCAATTCCGTAGTTAAATATTTTCAATACCACAAATTTACAGAAATGTTCTATGTTGACAGACCCCCCCCCCCCCCTCCTTCAGAAAAGAAACACTCCAAATAATTGCAAAACGCGGAGATGGATGTATTTATGACTTTGATGCCGATATAACATATAAGATGTGTACATTAAGTTGTATTTGACGTGTTTATTGATATGACATAGCTGTGGTTTTCATGTAGACACTTGTCCTTACTCAAGGTCAGTCCTCATTGAAAGGATCAAGATAAAATTTCTAGAATTTGAAAGAGCAGTTTATGATTAACGATAAACCATGTAAGAGAACATTGTCATTGTCACAGTCATTTTTGCTTTTCAAATTTCTCTGTTTATGATTAATTAATATTCAGACAGAAAAATCAAGATTTTGGAATCATTGACCATCGTATCCCGTTTTTTTTTTTAGCTTTATGCAAAATTTTAATTTCGATTATATGTTTCTTATAGATTTAACGAATTTTGTGGGGTTTTTTAAAATACATAATGCATTTTACAATTTTAGAGTCAGCCGATCTGTCCGTCCATCTGTCTAAACATTAACTAAACTTGTTTGAAATTATTTGTTAGCACTAATCAGTATTAATGTTCTTTGTTTCTTTTTCATAAAATAGAGAAAGATTCAATATACGCGTAGTAGATAAAATATTGATCAATAAATAAATAGATAAATGAGATAAGAAAGAAAGAAAGCTTGAAAGAATTTAAGAAAGAAAATCTGAACTTACCTTTTGTAGTTTATAGTTTCACTTTTATTCCAGACTGTTAAAATCAATCACAATACACAAAATATTTATATGATAATTTTCTATTGTTCTAAGACATATACGTGTACTATGTACAGGAACATAAAACACTATATTAAATATATCACATCCCACAGAATTTTCAAAATAAAACTCCTTATATCAAACTATGGTACAGTACCAATTCTTCATTTTGTAATCACAAATTTCGATCATCATATCCCAAACACTGTAGTTTGTATTTTTTCCTTCGGTTTGTCTTCTTTACCTCGGGATGACTTCTGGGAAGGTTGTAAACACGGCATAAACGGAACTAAGAAGGACCCTGGGGGTGTGTGTATTAACATAACATTATACCTTATTGTTAGGTATATATCAAAGATATGTACACCGATATATAGATTTGTACATTAATGTTATATGATTGATCTATTTATTTGATTGATAAATTATCATGCTTTTTTTTACCTTCAATTTTACAATTTAGGATCCAACGATTCGGGATTTGACAAATCTAAGGCAAAAAAAAGAGAGAAAGATTTAGCTTCTTAAATTATGACGTATTTGATTTTTTTAATCGAAGTAGAAGACCCCCTCCCCCCCAAAAAAAATCATGTTGAATAAATGAAAAAAAAAAAGACAAGCACACAAACAAAACAAAACAAAACAAAATAAAAAAAAAAAAAAAAAAAACCACCAGAGACACCCTGTAATGTATTAGTCATAGAAGTGTTGAGTAGTACTATAGATGTTTCCTCCTTTTTGTCAATTCGCTTGAATGTGCTTGTTTTTGGTTATTGATGCTATGAAAGTTTAGAGGCTGTTGGAGTTGTGAGGCTACATGTACGACGAAATAAAAAAAAATCCTAAACTTCTTAATTAATTCCACATTCTTTTACATGTAGATTTTTCTTTTAAAATGGTTGACGTTCAAAATATTTTCTTTTTGCAATCCAAGATGATAACTAAAAATAAATGAAAGAGAAGAAGAGGAATTTGAATAGAATTAAATACATGGAGAAAATGTTTAAATTCTTTAAAAAAGGAGTTCATTGTCTTCGTCTGTAGAAAACCATACAATGCAGCTTGGGGATGCATTTTGTAAAATTGCTGCTTTTGATTTAAAATCTATTTATTTTTTGTCCTGTTTTATTTTCAAACATAATGATACAACACAGAAAAATCTCAAATGCAATGGCTAAAACTAATTCATGTCATCATTTCAGTGAATGATCCTTTCACCTGTTCTCCCTATTGGGCCTCATCACCCCTCGATTTTGATTGGACACTTTCTATTACTTCCATCTTACGTCACAGTTGACATGTGATCCATCAATTTCCATAACGACTACCTGGGTACTTTACTAGTACCTGACAAATACATTAATAACTTTGTGTCACCCCCAATTTATCAAACTATTCTATAAAAAAATTTTCTTATGTAAAAAAAGGAAGATGGGAAAAAAGCCTGCATGATTCAATTTTTGATATCCGTAACTATTTTATATAGAATTGTAACTATTTCATATAGAATTGTAACTATTTCATTTAGATTTGTAACTATTTCATATAGAATTGTAACTATTTAATATAGAATGGTAACTATTTCATGTAGAATGAATTGTAACTATATTTCATATAGAATTGTAACTATATCATATAGAATTGTAACTATTTCAAATAGAATTGTAACTATTTCATATAGAATGCATGAATTTTAACTATATTTCATATAGAATTGTAACTATATCATATAGAATTGTAACTATTTCAAATAGAATTGTAACTTTTTCATATAGAATTGTAACTATTTCATATATTATTGTAACTATTTCATATAGAATTGTAACTATTTCATATAGAATTGTAACTTTTTCATATAGAATTGTAACTATTTCATGTAGAATTGTTTTTCTTGTGAAATGTACATAATACTAAAATTTTGTTGTATTTCCTGTGAGTTATGTCATAGAGGACATAGAAATATAAATTTCCTATAGATAACTGAGATAGGTGGCTATTACCTATTATGACTATAATAATTGCTCATAGTAATCTTCATAACAATTTCCGCGGTGGTACATTATAATTTCATGCGTCATTAATTGTACCTTATCACCATAAATAACATATAAAAGTTCACCAAAAACGTACTATCTAGTTTTTTTTTTAAATTACGAACCTTATCAAGAGAGAGAGAGAGAGAGTGAGAGAAGAGGGTGGGTGGATTTCAACCCTCAAAACAGTGGCATTGCATCTTAAAAATTTAAACTTTATTTTACAACGTTCAACAAACAAGTTACACAACTTATATAAATGTCTCTCGTTGGATCAGATGTTGGCCTGAGGGGGTCCAAGGAGCGGGAGGAAACCGGAGTACCCGGAGAAAACCCCCCTACAGAGGCCTGGGTGGGGGACATACCCTCCCACATAAGACCCTTCGCCGAATCTGAGATTCGAACCCGGGACCTTAGAGGTGAGAAGCGAGCGCGCTACCACTGCACTAACCCGGTCGTTGCATCTTATTGGCAATTTTCTGGTATATTTCAAATTCTGAATCGATCCACAATATGTAGTAGGGATCCGAATAGAAATGGGGTACATGTAGAAAAGTAAAGACCTAAAGTGAAAAATATTTTTTAATGATATTATTGAAAAAACGTAAAATGAATTATGTTTGTCTTCATAACAGTTACTGTACATGTATATATCTTTTAAATATATTGAGAGAACATGTATGAAGTTTGAATTGAATGCATGAATAGAAAATAGATCACATATAAAGTAGCCAATAAAAAAATTGAATAAATGTAGAGAAAGCATCAACATAAGTACAATATTTGTAAGCAAATTTTACAAATATACAATATTTATATGGCATAATGTTGACCAACTACATATCAATTTGTTCCAGCAACCATTTGCAACAATGGAATCTTGCCATGTTTATAGGACATGTCTGTATACCTACAATTTTCTCAAAATACCCATTTCTGCAATAATTTATTATAAAAGCAAGGAGATAGACGTCATATTAGAATATTTTCATAAGTACTTAAAAAAAGCAGTTGTTCTTGCCGTTGAGCGACATCTTCTAAGATCTTCCAAA
Source organism: Pinctada fucata (assembly GCA_028142955.1). Lineage (NCBI taxonomy): Eukaryota > Metazoa > Mollusca > Bivalvia > Pterioida > Pteriidae > Pinctada > Pinctada fucata. The sequence continues at coordinate 26,585,772 of AP027114.1, forward strand.
AATCCAAACAATTAAATACATTTACATACACGCATAAACAGCAAGCATTCATATTTAATAGTAAATGAATAAAAAAAAATCAATATCATACATTAAAATATATCACAGGCCAATTAAATTGTCAGGTAAGTTGGTACTTCTTTACGTCATATCTTCCATATGTACCATTATTAGGAACAATTTTACTATGATCATTTCTATATTGGAAATAGTTAACATGAAAGCACCAAGATAATATGTAAATGTATATGAATTCTATATCTTAGAGGTCTTAAACATGTTAAACCTTTCAATTCAAATAAGCATAAACTGTAAAAATCAGGGTCAGAGATACGAAAACAAGCACTGTAGACATTCCGTTACGGTTTTGTCCGTTACAATACGTTGTTGAGCACGTGCAGGAGCCGTATCCCATTTTGTTCACACACGTGTCGCTGGCTGACGTCAGACACGTGCGCTTCACAGACGACCAAACTGTAAAATACAAATAAAAAATTAAAAGACAATAATATTAAAACTAACTTCGCATGTAAAAATTGTCAAAATACTTTCAAATTGTTGCCACAAAAAAAACAAAAAAAAAACAAAAACAAAAACAAAACAAAAAAAACAAAACAAAACAAAACAACCCCCCCCCCCCCCAAAAAAAACCAAAAGAACAATGCATCTAAATTTCTCGAAATGCAAAATCAATCTATGTGTGTAACAAAATAATGAACCTCCTGGAGGATAGAAAATTCAGGTACCCGAGAGGAATAATCATGTACTGCCTTTTAGCAACACCTACCACCAAACTTCTACCAGCGATCGCTTACTCTCAGAAGGGAGCTCGATCGGGGAGTCTCTAAAATGTGGGTCCTGTAGCATCATATCCCACCCATGCTGCTACGTCTTTCGGTAAATTTTGGACCTAATAATTTCCACACTCTCTGGCAATATCACATTGTTTAGATTGAGGACCCAAGAGGAGGGTTAAGTACCCGAAACGTACATGTCTGGTTCATGCTGAAAATTTATCTGTTCTTAAATGATGCTATTGAATTTGAAGACGTTTAACATTTGCACCTACCATTAAATTAAGTTTATCAGAGTTACGTGTAGGTTTGAGCTTCATTTTTCCGAAATTTCATCATCAGTTGTAAATTTCAACCAGTTTTGATTTCTTTCTAACAAATAAAAACTCTCTCAATGAATATCCTACTACGAATTTTCATAATTGTATTAAAAAACATAACAAAATGAACAAAACACCGCAATCTCTCCGATAACATATTAGTCTAGTCAAAATAGCCTTAATTTTAGCCTAACCTCAAAGAATTTGCAACAAAAGCGTTTTTTGCCTCAGCACGTCCTATTATATGTCGGCTAAGATATCACAAGTTTCTATTGACGAAATCGGTGTCTAAGTACCATTTTTGGGATAAAACCTTAAAAAAAAGCACCGAAAACTGGGAAAATTGATTATTTGAAAGACGTTATGCTCCAAAAAAATATTTTTTCTTTGTATTTGTTATTAAGTATACCAACTATCATATAATCATAACAAACTGTCATTTTTGGGGCAAAAACTAAAGAAAAAATGCTGAAAATGGGAAAAACCAGTAAAACTAATAGAGTTTTCATCAAAATGTATTTTCCTCTTGTAAAAATTGAGAAGTGTACATACTCAAATATCATAACATCATTTCTAATTTTGTGGCACATGTACGGGGTAGCTTTTTTATAGAAACTTCTTGGAACATCGATCTTTCTTTGATACATAGAACTCATAGAAACTAAAACTTGCTTTGTTGCAATTTCTTTTATGTTAATTAATTAAAATTTATTTTGACTATGCTATATCAACATCGAATACTCTCCAGTTGAACATTTTGATCACAAATGAATCAGTAACTTGCATTCTGCAAATAGCTAATCGTATCGATTTCACTGGAAATCACTTTTCAGTTCTAGTGTTCATGTCCATTGTAAACCATGCATTACTATTGACTTCAGCGCTATACCACCATGACAGATCGATACCATCATGTTGGTTATTTTGAAATACCGGTAATTATTGATAACCATGTTATGTACATACTAGTTAGTTTAACTGACTTGTCTTTTCTCAAGATTGGTACCCTTGATTTGACTACATGCTGAGACTTTCTGGTCTTGGACTAGCCGCAGAAACGGCCAACGACACTTGGATATTTGGTTGGTAGGGGTGTGTTGGCCACAGGAATCTACATTGAACAAATCCGGGACCCAAATTTAGGATATGGCCGGCACGAATCGGCAAATTTTCTAGGGGATTATTGACTGTGTCTAACTCGAATAAAATAAAACTAAACGATCGGCAATCATATTTTACCTTGTTAAGCTTTAATATCAATGATACGGCCGGGATTCTATACTTGCCTCCGCTTCGTCCCTTCGAATTCAAGCGCCATGTTGTAAGTTTACACTCATGCGTCAGGCCAAACACGTGACACCTCGATCCATATGAATGGACGTTGTTATGGAAACAACCTCGCGGTGTCACGTGTTTGACCTGACACGTGACACCTCGATCCATATGAATGGACGTTGTTATGGAAACAACCTCGCGGTGTCACGTGTTTGACCTGACGCAAATTTTCCCAACTTGACTACGTACTGCAGTGCGATACTTGTAAGATAGGTATTTTGCCTTTCCTCATATACTGCTTTGCTTGGTCATTCGTAATGTATGGGAAGAACCACACATAACGGCGAACTATAGCTCCTACCTAGACTAGTGAACGTTTTCCAAAATTATTTGCCTCATAGATACATGTACTTGTACGACGTACTAACTTTTTTCCAGCGTATTTTGACACTTACGCATTTTAGTTCCTAGACTATAGAGCGTTTTCACTTAGATTGACCCATGCATACTAACTCTAATTAGTTCCTTTCGTGAACGTTTTACCAAGTGAATTGATTAGATGCTTGTTCTTTCTTGTTCCCAGACTAGTGAACGTTTCAAACGTCTTAAACTTACTAGCTCCCATCTTGGTCCACCAAGTGTTTCATTGCATTCCGTGTGACGCTTCATTGCAATGTACTCTTGGATTCAGGGTTCACCATTTTGTCAAGACTTCTGAGACCTAAGGGCTGGAGGCAATGTCATATGGAGAGTGAAAATAGTGTAAGACGATTTGTTTCCAGTCTGAACGTTTCCCACATAGTTCAACTCTTACTTATATTAATAGTTCATACTCTAGTGAATGTTTCCAACATAGTTCACTTGTAATTAAACTTACTATTTCCTATACTAATGAACGTGTTCCCACATAATTCAACTTGTACTTATATAATTATATAAACAGAGAGAGAACGCTTTCCCACATAGTTTAACTCCTACGTTTTGTCACATGCTGCACAGTTTGATGCCAAACTTATCTTTACATGTTCATAGACAAGTGAGCGTTTTGTCATATGCTGCACAGTTTGATGCCAAACTTATCTTTACATGTTCATAGACAAGTGAGCGTTTTGTCATATGCTGCACAGTTTGATGCCAAACTTATCTTTACATGTTCATAGACTAGTGAGCGTTTTGTCATATGCTGCACAGTTTGATGCCAAACTTATCTTTACATGTTCATAGACAAGTGAGCGTTTTGTCACATGCTACTACACAGTTTGATGTTATACCTACTCAATCCTAGACTAGTGAATGTTTTGACACATGCTAGTAGACACAGTTCATGCGCGGATGCAGCATTTTTGTCAGAGGGGGTCCAAAAGTGTAGGAAGTCTACCTATCATGTAGGTATATTTCGGTGCATATCATGGGGAGGGGGGCAACGTGTGCACTAAGGATAGATTTTTGAGGGCGGGTATTGTTAGCTTTTCTTTCACGTTTATTTTTATGAAGAATTGGCGAGCGAAGCGAGCCTGAATTTGTTTTAGATATTAAATATGAATTTGTCTTGATTCGATCGAGATTATTATATATAACATTGAATATTTTACTCCTAATATATCGGCGAGCGGAGCGAGCCGCGAAAATTTTGAGTAATTCACATTTTGTCTATATTTCATGAGAATAAATAGATAAGTCATTTTCCCAAATAATCTGACAACTTAAAATTACAAAACCTTAAAAAAGATTAGGGAGGTTACACCCTATGAAGTAAGGGACTGTTTATAATACGAGTTCATAAGACTCAAGACAGTAATATAAAATTATTTAGTATTAAAATTGAAAATAATTCAGGAATTTTGCAGAAAAAAATAATTGTGAATTTATAAATGGCGAGCGAAGCGAGCCGAAATGTTAGGTTTCAAAGCCTTTTTATGAATTTTTAGATCCCTTTCAAATAGAAATGGGCCAAAGCTGGACCCCATCTCCGAAAATCTCAGGGGGGTCCAACCCCCGGTCCCCCTCTGGATCCGCGCATGCAGTTTAATGCCGTACTAAAACTTACTGGTTCCAAAAGAAGTGAATGTTTTACCACATGCTACACAGTTTGATGCGGTACTTATTCTTACTCGTTCCATGACTAGTGAACGTTTTGCAACATGCTGTACAGTTTGACGCTGTACTTATACTTACTCGTTCCAAGACTAGTGAACGTTTTGCCACATGCTGCACAATTTGATTCCGTACTTATACTTACTCATTCCAAGACTAGTGAACGTTTTTCCACATGCTGCACAGTTTGATGCCTTACTTATACTTACTCGTTCCAAGACTAGTGAACGTTTTGCCACATACTGCACAGTTTGATGTTCCAAGACTAGTGAACGTTTTGCCACATACTGCACAGTTTGATGCCGTACTTATACTTACTCGTTCCAAGACTAGTGAACGTTTTTCCACATGCTGCACAGTTTGATGCCTTACTTATACTTACTCGTATGTTGTACAGTTTGATGCCGTACTTATACTTACTCGTTCCAAGACTAGTGAACGTTTTGCAACATGCTGTACAGTTTGACGCTTTACTCATACTTACTCGTTCCAAGACTAGTGAACGTTTTGCCACATGCTGCACAGTTTGATGCCGTACTTATACTTACTCGTTCCAAGACTAGTGAACGTTTTGCCACATACTGCACAGTTTGATGCCGCACTTATACTTACTCGTTCCAAGACTAGTGAACGTTTTGCCACATGCTGCACAGTTTGAAGCCGTACTTATACTTACTTGTTCAAAGACTAGTGAACATTTTGCCACATGCTGCATAGTTTGATGCCGTACTTATACTTACTCGTTCCAAGACTAGTGAACGTTTTGCCACATGCTGCACAGTTTGAAGCTGTGCTGTAGCTATCTTGCAGACCCTGTTCGTTTACACTTTCTCCACAGTTTGTAGGATCGGAGCTGGAGTCGCACACCCAACAGTCAATAGCGGAAACTGTAAGAAAATAAAAAAAAAAACTGATGAAATTAGTCGTTATTTAGCATGTGATTTCTCAGGGTGGGAAAGGGAGGGGGTATGAGAATATAAATGCTGACTGGCTAGAAGTTTCATCCAAGAATCCGACGCTGAAGAAACAATTGGAAAGAAAACACACAACATTGAACTTTAGACGACTTCACACAATATTGATCATTCGACTTCATGCAACATTGAACTTTTAGAAGACTTCACACAACTTTGATTTCTAGACGACTTCACGCAATATTGAACTTTAGACGACTTCACACAGCATTGAACTTTAGACGACTTCACACAATATTGAACATTCGACTTCACACAACATTGAACTTTAGACGACTTCACACAATATTGAACTTTTAGAAGACTTCACACAACATTGAACTTTAGACGACTTCACACAATATTGAACTTTAGACGACTTCACACAATATTGAACTTTAGACGACTTCACACAACATTGAACTTTAGACGACTTCACACAATATTGAACTTTAGACGACTTCACACAACATTGAACTTTAGACGACTTCACACAACATTGAACTTTAGACGACTTCACACAATATTGAACTTTAGACGACTTCACACAATATTGAACTTTAGACGACTTCACACAATATTGAACTTTAGACGACTTCACACAACATTGAACTTTAGACGACTTCACACAACATTGAACTTTAGACGACTTCACACAATATTGAACTTTAGACGACTTCACACAACATTGAACTTTAGACGACTTCACACAACATTGAACTTTAGACGACTTCACACAACATTGAACTTTAGACGACTTCACACAACATTGAACTTTAGACGACTTCACACAACATTGAACTTTAGACGACTTCACACAACATTGAACTTTAGACGACTTCACACAATATTGAACTTTTAAAAGACTTCACACAACTTTGATTTCTAGACGACTTCACGCAATATTGAACTTTAGACGACTTCACACAGCATTGAACTTTAGACGACTTCACACAATATTGAACATTCGACTTCACACAACATTGAACTTTAGACGACTTCACACAATATTGAACTTTTAGAAGACTTCACACAAAATTGAACTTTAGACGACTTCACACAATATTGAACTTTTAGAAGACTTCACACAAAATTGAACTTTTAGAAGACTTCAAACAACATTGAACTTAATACGACTTCACACAACATTGAACTTTAGACGACTTCACACAACATTGAACTTTAGACGACTTCATACAACATTGAACTTTAGACGACTTCACACAATATTGAACTGAAGAAGACTTCACACAAAATTGAATTTTACGCGATTTCACACAACATTGAATTTTAGACGACTTCACACAACACTGAACTTCTGACGACTTCGAATGCTGGCGAGGGTTATTGATCCCCTCTCTCAGCTTACACACATGTTGTCAAAGGGGAGACAAACTGCTCATGAGTTCAACAGAAAAAAATCTTATACTAGTATTGAAATATTGCATGAATTCAGCGTCATTATCATAATTTGAGAGAAAATGGTAAAATTGAAAATTAACGTACATCTACACGACACACAGACGGACGGACAAAGGAACGAACAAGTGTGGTGTTCATCAGCACAGCGTATATATATTGGGAACTCAATCATAAACATAAGGCCAAACCAAATTAATTCAATGTTCGTCTGGTTTTCTTGTAAGTATTGACGTTTTTAAGGTGTGCGCGAGAGAAATAAGTTTTCCGTGCTCAAAAGGGAATCACCATAGGAATCTGCATGCAGACTGAGAGGCTTGGCTCATAGCAGTACGAAAAAAAATTTGAACATTCCCCAGCTTGGACTTCTAGTGTCACGCATGGGACAACAAATTTGCTCCAAACAAAATTTGTCACGCCCAAGAAGTATCATTTTCTTGAAAAGGAGCTGTTAAGATAAGGCGTAAAATCTGCGCTGAAAAGTCGAAATTCAAAATGCAAAAATTGAGAAAAATGTTCGGTAAAAATAAATTTATGAATCGCAAGCAATATAAGTCCCCTACCGGCATTAATCCATGTCCTTCAACTCTGCCTTGACCTGTACTTACACCAAAAGATGAATCCAATATCAAAATAAGTTCAATGTGTGTTTTAGAAAAAGGTCTGGAAAACAGGAAAATTGAATGAAATTTGCTATGAGGCCATACCTTTTGTAAGAACAAATAAATCAAATCCAACTTCAACTTATTCTTTATCAGACTATAATGTATCTGCATACCAAAAATCAGCTTAATATCTACAAGAACAGGCATGAAAAGACTGGGAACTGAGAAGTTCCTGAAATTTGCTAAGTCCAGGGGCCATAACTCCTGTAGAAATGAGTCAATCAAATTGAAATACGCACTTGATTTGTATCACACTGAGATATATTCACATACCAAAAATGATTTCAATATCTGCAATACCATGGAAGAGAAATCCGGAAAACTGAGAATTTCATAAAATTTGCTAAGTCCAAGGGCCATAACTCTTGTGAAACTAGGTCACTAAAAACCAAACTCGAAATTAATCTGTATAACACTAAGATGAAATCACATAGAATAAATTATTTCAATATCTACAAGAACAGCCGAGGAAAGTCCGGAAAACTGAGAATTTCATGAAATTTGCTAAGTCCAGGGGCCATAACTCTTGTAAAAATAGGTCAATAAAAACCAAACTCTATGTTGAGCTGTATAACACTAAGATGTAATCACATATAAAAAATTATTTCAAAATCAGCAATACCTTGGAAGAAAAGTCCGGAAAACTAAGAAATTTATGAAATTTGCTAAGTCCAGGGGCCATAACTCTTGTAAAAATGGGTCAATCAGAACCAAACTCGATCTTGATCTGTATCACATTGAGATGAACTCACATACCAAAAATGAGATCAATATCTGCAAAGACAGCGAAAAAAAAGTGTGGAAAACTAAAGTGTGACGGACAGACGGACAGACAAACAGGGTGGAAACTATAAGTCCCCTCCGGCGAGCCGGTAGGGGACTAATAAGAAATTACTTGGTCCAGATATGCATCTTCTGTCAGGTTGGATAAATTATTCAAAATAAGACCGATTTTTGGGTCAAAATAAGCGTCTTTCCTATAGAAATCAATGGAAAAAGTTTTTCTACAACATAGTCCCCCCCTTCGGTTCAGAATGCCACTTTTACCAAAGGTGTATATCAATAAAACAAATGTTCTGGTCAAGTGGGGTTCTGAACCGAGGGGGGGGGGGGGGGGGGGGGCAATGTCCCACAGGCAAAAAAACCAAAAAAAAAAAAAAGGGGGGGGGGGATGGATAACTATTTTAGAATCAGTATTTAGAGTGGTAAAATAAATTAAAATTGCCATTTTTTTTCTTTTAATATCATGTAACAATCTATTCAGAGTGTGTTCCGATCAAATGATTAACCTTTAGGAAGGAAATGAACGAGAAAGTTGTCTATTTCTACATTGTGCGTATTTCGCGCCTGAAAACTGTACATATGTGGCTGATAAATACGAAATATAACCGTTTTTCAGTTTTCGGATTAAGATTTTTGCCGATTATATTGATATAGTAACATCAACTTGAAGATTAATTTCTCTTATCCAAGTTTGACATTAAAAGGTAAAGAAGTTTATCACATGATACACCCGTTATGCAGTTTCATAAAGCCATTTCATAAATATATGATATGATAACACGTTACATATCGCTCTGCTTGAATGCCATTGGTCATGTTTTGAAACTAATCACATAAACTTTGACAAGTGTGACCTTTCAAATATCGGTCAGTTGGTAAATTCAGACGCGGATTCAATACCAATGATTAAAATTGTTGTAGAATTATTTTTTTGCATTAAGATACTAAACAACTTTGAAATATTTTTCTCTTACACACAGAATATATCTATACGATGGGGAACTACTTCTAATGGCGTAGCAGCTAGACGACCTGAAGGACACGGCGTGGTTCGCCTCTAATTCTCAGAAACGTTGATTTCACGTTAGAAATACACATATTTAGGCAATATCATGTGATAAAAAGAATCTCAAACGAATTTTAATTTCATAGGATGTTTTATGAAACGAGTTGTGTGTTTTATATCCCCGAGCCAAGGCTCGGGGATATAAAACACACAACTCGTTTCATAATACATCCTATGAAATGCAAATTCATTTGAGATCCTATATATAATAAACATGTGTAAACTAAAATTAATGCATTTTTGTGAATTTTCGGTCGATATTTGACGTTTTCTCTCATCCGTACCCCTGCCTCTTCAACCCGTAATTATAACATCTTTCTCCAAATCTATTTAAATAAAATACCTACTAAGAATATTCTAATACTTTATTAATTTTCATAATCCCGACCACTTTTTACCTAAAATAGAAGGACAGCGCACGAGAAATAATCGAGTGATTTCAGGGCTAAATCAAGCCCTCATCTTACCACCTCTTTTGCACAATCTGAGTCTTCTAGAAGTTTTAAATTGTGCAAAAATCAGAACCGACCCTAACATTTTTAAGTCTGAAATTTAGTGATGCGGGCGAGCATATTATTTTTTAAAATATTATTATTTGAATTTTGAAAAACATCTTTACTTTTAAAAAAATTGAAAAAAATATGAGTCGAAATGGTTTTCGCTTCTTCGCATCCTTTTTTTGCACAAGAATTTTTTTTTTATTTTTGAAGTATTATTTGAATTTTGAAAAAAATATGGTGCAGGAAATCCGAGGAACATTTAATTAATTTGGTATGGCCTAATATACGTCATATTCAATATATTGTAATTAATAAATGATCAACATACGATAGGAACAATATAATTTTGATATATAAAGAAAAAAAAGGAGGATTCCGAATTGGTTTTGGTATTTTTGATTTTTTTGGTCCGATTGGTTTAAAATACGTTTAATGGATCTATCCACTACATGTATCATTCAAGCGATCGATGATTCATTAGTCTAGTAGCCATTTTTACAAATATTGAAGCAATATTATAAAGATCAGTTCATGAAAGTAAAGGACATGAAAGGTTAACCAATACTTCTGTATATAACTATCATGATTACATTTTTGATTCACCTAGGGGCTTAACCAAAAATGTAATCATGATAACTAGTTATCATGATTACATTTTTGGTTAAGCCCCTAGGTGAATCAAAAATGTAATCATAGTTATCATGATTACATTTTTGGTTAAGCCCCTAGGTGAATCAAAAATGTAATCATGATATAACTGTCATTTTAATCGTAAAATATTAAGAATGTCAATGAAGAAAACAGTTACAGAAATCAATTTATAAAACCGAGCAGGATTGAAGAAAATATACTATTACATAATAAATTTTAAAAAAATGAATAGATAATGAAATGAATATATCAAAACACAGATAGATAAAAAAGGAAAAATGAATAAATAAATGGATGAAATAAATAAATAAATACAAAATAAAATGAAATAAAAAACAGCGACATGGTCTTTAGTTTCTATTTTCTACCCCCTCCCCCTCCCCTCCCCCTCTCTCGATTTCTGTTCAACAGCACCCCTACTTACCTTCAGTAACTATTAACGTTAATCCAAGGATAGCAAAAATCACTAGGTATCTATCAACTCCCATAATTTATCTTGTAACAGTATTAAGTGATTTTTTTTATAACGAACTTCCAACTTTTTCTTCGTCTACATATCAAACACCTACACTTACTTACTAATGTAATATACGTAATGTTAATGCATAGTTGATAAACGAAATCTTTTAACCTTTGCACTAAACCAACAATGCAATATTAGAAAGACTTTTTCTCTTTAAAGCTAGAATTAAATGGGCGCATTCGTGCGTTGCGTTGTTCGTACTTGGTATTTTTATGTGTTCAAAACAACGAATTGAACAATGGCCACGATCAATAGTTTTAAATCGCTCCCCATTAATCTTGTATAATACAGAATTCACCTCGAGATAAAGGACAAATGTGTATTAAGGGATGGAATTATAATCTAGGGTAGATAATCTATGATCGGGTTTAATAGAGTTTACCTCATACACCCACAGTACTTAGCGTGTACTCGTCAGTTTACAATAAGGTTAACTTGAAGACTTGATTGTCAGGACTTAGTCCCTTCGTTGACCATATTCTACGTTGGGATTCCGATCTACACCCTCTCAAAACTGATGTACATTCTGAATTCATATACATGTATTTCTCCTGGAAATCATAGACTAGTATAATTATATTGTAGTTCTGCATGCAACTTCTGTGTCCTTAAACCCAGCTAACAGCTACATGTAGTACATGTAGACTCAAAGCTGAAGGATTCGAATTCCTCTTGAAAACTCGTCATTCTATAATAATATTTTCTGTAGATTATAGGGAAAATAAGTAAAATGATAATCTAGATACAAAACGGAGAGATTCAAGGCCCTGTAACTCAACAAACAGCGTTGGGGAGAAGAACGGAAACGGGACCGGCAGACTTCCGCTTATATTTGTACCTTGTATATGAATAATCATACTAATACCACAATGCATGAAATTATCTGTGTAACTGATTAATAATTGTAGTTTGTGGTCATGTTTTTTTTTTCACGTTTCTGTTCTACTATCTATGTACATGTAACTTCTCCTTCTGTTTCAAGTTGCATTTACATGACTTGACTCCCTGTTTTCACTGAGTGGAAATAGAAGTTATTCATGGTTTTCATGGGAGTTGCGCTCAAAAGAATCGTTTACATGTACAGAAAGACAGACGGACTGACTGGACGGCATGTTATTACACAAGCCCATCAGGTCTAAGACCAGAAGACATGTTTTGAAAATAAAATAACTATTTTGCATTCAAAGGACTTTATTTGACAATGTACATGGATCGTAACAAAAAGACAATATCTAAACAATTCAAATACTAAACGATATTCAAAATGGACTCAACTTAAAAAAGAGACACACATCTTTTCTGTTACAAAATACTTTTTTTAAATAACAGATTGATATATTAAGCAATTTCAGGTTTTGTTAAAATTCGATAAAAGTTTTACATTGGATGACGTACGACGCACAACGTAGTTACCACGTGATCGACACGATCCAAAATTTGTTTCTATTAATATCAAGATGGTCAAATGTCATGTAAAGCCGATGTTGTTGTTCGTTGTAGAAGAGGTAGGAAGGGGCACAACCAATGTCATGTTTGTCCATTAGTTTACGCTCGTAGCGTCCCTCTTTGGTCATCATATGTAGACACTGTCCCTTGGGCTCTGATATCAACAGTAACCCGTGAAACTCTGTTATCCCGAAAGGCTGTCCGTTCCCTATACCCATGGGCGTGCACCATAGGGTGTTTCCCTCCACGGTAATACACATAATGCCAGGACGTTCTCCTTCCAGGACGGAGTAAATGTTATGAGTTTTGGGGTCCATGTAGAGGACTGAGCCGAACTCACCAGTCATCCCTAATGGTTCTTTGAGAACAAATTTCTTTACTCGTTTTCCCTGCTTGTCAAGTATACAGAACGCGTCAAATCGGCAATGAACGGTGCAGAAATACGTGCCATTGAAATAAATCCCGCTTGCTGATTTGTAACTGAGTTTATGGGTGACGCCCTCGCTCACAATTGTCTGTCCACGCACTGCCCACAGATGTATCTCGTTCGTGTCACCACATGTCACGAAAGATTCACCTTTCATGTTGGCTATACCGTAGATATAAGACTTCAGAAATGACGTCGATGTCGAAGACACGTACTTTCCGGTTTGATCAAATAAGATCAACTTCCGGTTATCGATGTCCACCACTACATACCTGTGTCCGACCTGAATCATATCCTGGATACGAACCATCTCCTTGTCTGTTTTCGCGCGTAATTCGAATTCAGACAATTTCATCGCCTTTACTGTCGACACATGGAACGCCCCCTGTCGGGCATTCTTGTCGTCCTCGGCCCGGAGTTTGTATAAAACAGGTGAATCGGACCCTTCCTGGTCTCCGGATGAAGAATTGTCACCATTTTGAGGACAAAGGTCAAAGAGAGGGTGAGCTTGTGTGTTCTTATCGCTCATGTGTAAGTCAGAACAATCTTTACAGAGGAATAATCTACATTCTCTACACACACCTCGGATCTGCTTCTTCATCTTTCCTCTCAGACATGGCTCACAAAAGAAGACATAAGGTGACGCCATTTTACCTGAAACAAAATTCCAAGATCATTTAAAAAATAGTGTACATAATATTCAAAATAAAAACGCTCTTTTAGGAATCCGAATCCAAATTCTGTATAAATTCGATCCGATTTAAATTCCGCATGGGCTGCATAAAAATTGTCGGGCCTTTCCGTAGCATGCTCGAAAAAAGAAACGTCTATCAACGAGACGAACAATGGATCCCAGACGATTTGGGGGATGTATCTAGCTTGTATCAATATGTATAGAGAATGAGTTTCTATAGTGCTTTACGTCATATTTGAAGCATTTTATCCCGGATTTTACGCTTTTTCTATTGAATCTAATGACATCACAATGAGTTTACATCTGATACCGTCTCAAAGGGAATTAACTCCGTATAAATGAGTTAAAGAAGATCGAATGTATAAGGAACAGACCGAATGTGACAACCAAGAAAAGAAAATCTGACTTACTGCAATATATCACAGGCCGATATCGTAGAACAACAATGAAACAGCGTTCCTCTTAAAGATCATCAAAGGTCACTTCAACATTGTCAAGGTCACTGTCCTTTCCCACTACCTAATCCTTTACTTTTTAATGTGTCAAATATATTACATAAAACGCTCGGCATCATTTTTTGCGTTACAGTACATAGAACAATTAGATTCGGACGTATGTTCTAGTTTGTACTCGGTACGAAATAGCTTTATGTGGAATTGTCTGTCAATAGAGACATCAGATAACGTCTTAATTAGTTCTGGTTACAATTAATTCGGTCATATTAAAGCTGAAGTGTTGGGCTTTAAATCAGTGATTGAGTTTGGAGAGCTTAAGAACAATATTTTCTCATGATATTATTGAGTGGCTTTTTGGTCCTTTGCCGCTGAAAGCGGATGGGATTTTGAGTTTCTTCTCCGTCTGACTTTCCCTACATTTGTCGGTATGTCTGTCTATCTGAACAACCGCGTAATCGCATAAAAGCGTCAGATTAAGAAAACACTTCTCAAGGGAAATTCAACAATGATGATTGAATTGGAGAACACAATTGATAGTGACAGATCTGCATAATGTTGTTCTTTTAAATTCTTGGAGAGTAATGGTCCTCAAACTTCTACCAGTCGGTTACATAAAAACGAATTCAGAAGGGAGCTCGACCAGGGAGTTTGTATTACAGTAATGGTCATTTGAATTTAGAAATTACAAACATTATATTGAAATTGATTGCAAATTATAAATTGTGGCATATAAAGAACGCGATGTGGATTTTTAAAACAAAGAAAATCAGTTCGACATGCATATTTCAGCATCTATCATTTGGTCTAAATCATGGTAATCAGTGAATGATAGTCAAACACAAAAGCCGAATTCAGATCCTAAAATCACAATCAATAGGCTTACAAATTCTTGAAAAATATGAAACAGATCTTTCTCACGCGAAAAAAAAAAAAAAAAAAATGGACAAACAGACGTAGACAATGACACAGCTCCATATAGAAACAGGAAGGACAAACAGACGGAGACACTGACACAGCTCCATATAGAAACAGGAAGGACAAACAGACGGAGACAATGACACAGCTCCATGTAGAAACAGGAAGGACAAACAGACGGAGATAATGACACAGCTCCATGTAGAAACAGGAAGGACAAACAGACGGAGACAATGACACATCTCCATATAGAAACAGGAAGGACAAACATACGGAGACAATGACACAGCTCCATATAGAAACAGGAAGGACAAACAGACGGAGACAATGACACAGCTCCATATAGAAACAGGAAGGACAAACAGACGGAGACAATGACACAGCTCCATATAAAACAGGAAGGACAAACAGACGGAGACACTGACACAGCTCCATATAGAAACAGGAAGGACAAACAGACGGAGACACTGACACAGCTCCATATAGAAACAGGAAGGACAAACAGACGGAGACACTGACACAGCTCCATATAGAAACAGTAAGGACAAACAGACGGAGACACTGACACAGCTCCATATAGAAACAGGAAGGACAAACAGACGGAGACACTGACACAGCTCCATATAGAAACAGGAAGGACAAACAGACGGAGACACTGACACAGCTCCATGTAGAAACTGGAAAGACAACTTATCTAATGAACAATTTCCAGAGTCCATACAGTGCAAGTGCGGAATGCATTGTAGGTGGCGCTGTTAAATGCATTGTAGAATGTATTGTAGGTGGCGCTGTTAAATGGATTGTAGAATGCATTGTAGTTGACGCTGTTAAATGGATTGTAGAATGCATTGTAGGTGGCGCTGTTAAATGGATTGTAGAATGCATTGTAGGTGGCGCTGTTAAATGGATTGTAGAATGCATTGTAGGTGGCGCTGTTCAATGGATTGTAGAAAGCATTGTAGGTGGCGCTTTTAAATGCATTGTAGAATGCATTGTAGGTGTCGGGTAATTTAAGCCAATTTTACGATGATTACGGTTAGATTTCAAAGAATGCAAAATAAAATTTGAGGCTATGAATTTGATCGGATTTCCATATAGTTTGGATGACACAGCTAACACTTGTCAAAATTAATTAGAATAAGACCGACATAGATACAAAGAAAACATTATATTACATTACCAATATGCATAGTGTATTAAACCATGTAGCTTTAATTTTAACAGGGTAGCTTTAACCTGACTGTATGTGACCAGATAGTGATTTTAAAACAGATAATCATAGTATAAGACATTTAATGAGCTTCAAAATCTTTACCCCCTCACACTAATTCGGTGCTTATAAAACAAAATATCAAATATCTTAAGCTATAATTAAGTGTGGTACATTTTTACATGAAATACATAATATTAAGATAATGCAGAACTTAATCGTGCTCAAACATCAGGAATTAACCTAAAGCATTGTTGATTTACTCAACCTTGATGTAAGGTTTATCTTGGGGGTTATTTTTCTCTTTAATTGATACAAAATTAAAAATGTGCATAATTATTTTTAGTAAACTGCCTAGGAGAGCAGAATTATATATACTTCTACTCTTTTATCTTTTTTATTCATTAGCACCTCTGTGATGGAAGAGGTCCCCGTAAGGAAACAAAAAAAAAAAAAAAAAAAAAAATAAATAAATAAATAAATAAAAATAAAAAAAAATGAATAATAAAATAAAAGAAAATAAATAATAAAATTAAATAAATATACAAAAAAAAAAAAAATAAATAAATGAATAAAATAAAAGAATAAGATAAAACGAAACACACATCCTTCCCCAAGGAAAAAGAACAAAAATAAAACAACGGAAGCATAGAGGGGACGTGTGCAATTTTTATTATGTCGTGGCCATGAGATAATACGTCGTGGCCATAGCTTGATTATCTCGTGGCTACGACTTATTTACTCGTGGCCACGACTTATTATCTCGTTGCCACGACATAATAAAAAAAAATGCACACGTCCCTCCTATGCTTCCGTACAAATTTGAAATATTACAAATATTTAAATCTGCTTCATGACTACAAGAAAGGGGGAGGGGGGTTGCGCGAACGCGTTCTTCATTTCAAGATTGGGACAGGGCGTACAAAGATAAAAACTTGTTAGTAATCAAGCTTTACTTCGTTATTTCCAGGGAAAACACGGTTCGTGAATCCCCCTGCGAATCCAGTGTTGTCCGTCAACCAAGAGCTAAATTCCCCAACAAAAAATAAAGGGTCACACAGACATACACATCCCTTTGTGAGGAAAACTTTGGGATAGGGTCGAGGCTCGTCTTCCACCGCAACGTCATAGGTTCCTTCCACTACTTTCCACTCTCAATACTTTGCGATGAAGCGTCTGGCGGAATGCGATGAAACCCTTGGTGCACCAAGATGGGTCGAGGCTATGCATACCCTATCCGAATGAAGGGAACCTATGACGTGACAGTATAATTTTGACGCCAATACAACAATTACCTTTATGACGTCACAATATTGTATTTCAATCTTTAGAAACAACGTAAGGATTTCAAAGTAATCGTAGCAGAAATTACATTAACAAGGAATTCGAGGTATTTTGCACAAAATTTGAGAAGAAATAATGACTACATGTTGTAGGACTACTCAACCTTTTCCTTCCCCGAAACAGGATAGGAGAACCGGCTCCCGCCAAACGAAACGCGAGACTTCCAACGAGGACACAGAGTTCCCCATCCAAGTCAGTTCGTATGCCTTCAGGAGCAGACTTCCGAGAATCTCACAAGTTCAAGCAGAAAACATTCAGAGAAGAAAATTACCCGTGAATATGTCTCACCTATGGTCTTATGGAACACCATTCCTGCTTAAATTGTTGTTTAGTGGTAACTTACCGAAACCATTTTATGATGAAATCTGCCGACAAACACGTCCACAGAAACTTGGACCTATGCCTGAGTTAGAAAGATCGAAGCCAGAAAATTACAGGTAATAAAATGGGTTTGAAATGTCGTTTAAGATGAAAAAGAGTTGAAAAACTTCAATTTTCTTGTATGATCTCATTCACGAATGATTACATGCAGTTTACCGTCAGTCATGACTGACGGTAATTATCTTTAATACGGCGGAGGATAGGAAAGTAGGTTTAATACAAGTTCCCCTATGACCTACTTGCATGACAGAATACCTCTTGGCAATATGATTGGTCGACAATTGCAAAAAATGCCAACTTTAGTCTTGGTTATTCATACCCTGTACATAAGATTTTTTCATCAGGTCGGCTCAAGAGTATAGGTGACCTGACGAATGAAAGTCATATCGTATGAATGCATTTTATTCCGAAAGATGCATCGAAAAGTCCTCGTAGCGATACGTCCTAGAACAATCGCACATACTCGTAAATTTCCGTCGCTTGAATCGGAATAAATTTAAAAACGGAAAAACCCAGAAATACAAGAGTACATGTAACAATGCATTATACGGATCGTATTTCCGATTTTTCCTTACTAGAATTTATGTGCAGCTAACTGAAAGCAAGCTTTTTGTAAATGCTAATACTTGTGTTAAATCTTGTATCCTTTCAGACCCGAGTTATGGGAGCCTAAAGATGTCTATAGAATACGGGAACTGGGAAGAAGAGTGGAAGAAAGGATTATGGATGCCCGACTACGTCAGAAGAATCTGTCTAATTTTGTGTGGGAACGTAAGGCAGAGGAACATCGAAAGCGAACTGAAGTCGTTTTATTAAGGAAGGCTGGCTTTATGGAGGCAGGAAAGAAAGCTTACTTAGAGAAAATAGAGAAACAATCACTGAAATTTAAAATCCGGAAAGGGCGAAAAAATCCCAGGGCGGATCCCAAAACCTCGGCACCCAGTCCTCTCAACGGGGTGTTTAAACTTACTGAAACTAAGTAGTTAATATGAGATAGTCCTTGATAATTAAGATAATTTTCGTTTAAATATGAATATTGTTATTTATTTGTGTTGTAATGACAGAATATTTTAAATAGTCTGTCACATAAAATGTAAAATAATTTGATCCGATGTATTATTCTCCGAAAGTGACTTCATGCAGTCTTAATGCTACTACCTGTATATAAGTTTTAGAAGGATATTTTCTAAAAAGTATGTTTGAAAATCTTAAAATAATATTATTCTTCATTTTTAAAGTCTTTTTTCATTCATTTATCTATTTTTTTTAAAAGTTCTCTATTTTATGTCATTTTATACGGTCTATATTTCCATATCATTCAGTGCAATTCTTCATTTTGAAGAAATTCCGAGTCGAACTTAAATAAATGTTTTTGTATATTCCTATTATGCTTGTTTGTGCTAGTTTCAAGATTCTTGTATACAAGTAAAAATATACATTTTTGCAAAAGGACATGTAGGTGATCAGGCAAAGAGGTCCCCTTTTAATCGATCTTTCCTCTCTCATTTGATCCCCAAATAGAACATGGGGAGGGAGGGTAGGTACATGTGTATTACAAGTTACAAATCTCTCTAACAACATGTATAATATTAATTTACCATCTTTATGCAACAATTTGATTGATTTGAAGTTGTTTCTGTTACAGACTAAATGAAGGGAAAAATAGGGGGGGGGGGGGGGGCGCACACAAATACATGTATCATGTCCTCCAATCTTCTCCATAGCCATGATGGATCTATATTTCTTCAGGGGAGGTGGCGAATCTCGTAAGGGGTGGGAAAGGGTAGGGATGGGGGTGTGGTGCGGTGGGGATGGGGTGGGGTGGGTGGATGGGGTGGGGGATAGGAGTGGGGCTGTGGGGGTCCAGCATTGAAATGGAGAACAAATAAAGAATTTTTGGTAAACTCCAGGGACTCCTGCCCCTTTAGATCCGCGCTTTGAAGCAGTGTCAAAGTGCCCTTTAAAAGACTGTGTATACAGAACATCTAACAAATCATCAGTTTTAATATATAAACGTTAAGGTGTTGATTGATTCGAATCGATCGTCAGCCAAGATAAGTTAAAATATATACCGCGTCGATTAGATAACTCTTGTACGTTACAGAATGGGGTACCTCCCAATCTATATAGATCTATTCAAAACAAATGACAAACACACTCTACAAAATGCAGACAAGTTATTAATTTTGAATATAGATTTTTGAAACGGATAGGAATCCGGGTTCGTGCAGACAAAATCGATGGTAAATCTGCCGCACTGTGCTTGTTATAAAATCCTTTGGTCTCTGGGAGGGATCGTGGTAAGTATTTTATTGAAATTTAATATACAATATTTTGAATATCAGAAATATTACTGTAACATGCACTTGGTTCTTATGTTTGATTCGTGAGGGAAAAATTAATGTTTTACCATTCGATGAAGTTTAGGTAACTATTTACATCTCTCTCTCTTCTTTTTCTTCTGGTGAGACTCTGGTTTCAAAAATTACTTTAAAACAACTTGAAAAGTATCTTTAAAATTACAAGAAATTTCTACATTCAGAAATTTGATATTTAAATATCTATCTATTTTCATTAGTATATTACAGAATCCCTATAAGTATGGGTAATGGGAAAAGCAAACACCATTTATTCATCGCCAATAACACCGGGGTACATCTCCGAGCGCTCATATCTCCAAACAAAAAATGGCGTCTGCAGCAGCTCTTCGCTGAAAGTCCGGATGACATCATTTCCGGTATGCCAAACGGGATAGAAACAATAGAAGATTTACAAAAAGTTTGGATGAAAGCGTCAACTTCCAAAGATTCCGATTATAGAAATTCTATCTACATGAAAATTCAAAGACTTTTTGATAGATATGGGATTCTTATCAAAAACGAATTGGCACGTAATGTTTACGACACCGCTTTGTTTAATCCACTTGAATATCTCACTTCCGCCGGATGGTTTACCCTTTGCGCATGTCAGGATTTTTGTGTAACGCTTTTGATTGATGACTCGAAAGACACATTAAAAATGGCACAGTTTGACACGATGGAGGATTGGTCTTGGATTGCCAATAAATCTTACGTTACAAAGGCCAAGGACGATACGCTGTGGAAGGAAACCATTGACTCGGGATATCGCTATGTGTCAATAAAATTCGAAGTGAAAAAAGTTGAAAAGAAATATTCGTAGAATGTCGCATATAGAGATTCAGTTATATTTTATAAATATGATGAAAACAGTCACACATTGTAGATTTATATCATACGGAGAAATAATGCCACTCTGACGTCACGTCATGGCTCGCAGCCAGATTTGAAATTACTATTGTCGTATATGGGCATCACTGTAACTAAGACTGTTAAACGGCTTCCGGGCATTGGATATGATACTCGGCTATTTTCTGAAGAAGTTGATGTAAAAAACTTTATTTTCCGTGTTAAATTCGCGGTTCCCACATGAGTTGAAAATTAGTAAGATTCTGTCCATAGGCTATACAGTAATTTCATAGGAAGACAGCATGATTTTGCGAGTTTTGGCAACTTTAATGTCTGTTTTATTAGGTTTCTAGTTTAATAATTCGTGTTCCGGGCATCGCGATTGAAGTAGTTGAAGTCATGTATCGTCGTTTTTTCGGATAACTGATTTTGGCGGTTCCCACATATTTTAAAAATTCCTTCTTTCTACGAAATTTCCTCTATTTTCTAGTATCAAATCATTATATTTTCTTATAGAATTGAAAATAGGTCATGAATCATCGTTGCATAAGAAATTGAAAATAATATGAATAACAGAAATTAGATAAAAAGAAGATTTTACGGAGAAAAGCTACTAACTGATTTTATTGGGAGTTTCGCCGAACTTCGTCACGTGACTGAGATAAGTGGCATCATTTCTCCACATGTTTAATAAAGCAAATCATTACAAAAGTCAAACTGTTAGGATATCAGGAGATCTCCAACAATACCAAGTTATATTGACCACAGCGGAACACACACGATAGAAACAACGGGCAACACACACAATAACCACATCAACAAAACACCCGTGTACACACAAGATAGAAACAAACAAAACATCACACACAGTAACCACACCAACACACACGATAGATATATACAAGATATAAGAAACATACAACGAACATCACACATAACAACCACACTAATAAACACACACGTGTACACACAAGATATAAACAAACAAACACCATACACAACAATCACACCAACAAATACACTCTAGTACACACAAGATAGAAACAATCAAGAAACATCACACACAACAACCACACCAATAAGGCACGGTCCATTTGATATTGGGGGGGGGGGGGGGCTTGGGTTTTTTTCGAAAAAAATAATTTTGCTCTGAATTTTGATGAAAAAAAAAATAATTTTGCTTATGATGAGTCAGAAAAAAATAATCTTGCTCTTACATGTAATCTGAATTTGAAGAATTACCAGAAAATTTTGCTAAAAATTCCTGAAAATTTTCCGGCTCGCTTCGCTCGCCGCAGTTTTCAATTATGTTCCAAAAAAATTTTGGCTCGCTTCGCTCGCCATTGTTTTCTTTATCAAAACATGATTTCTTTCATGACATACTTCATATTTGAAAATAGATAGGAATGAAGGTATTATATAAAAAAGGCTACCTTAAAGGCTTATTAATAAAAATCATCAAAATAATGTATTTATAGATGCGTTTCCAATTTACAATTCTTAATTTGAAAATTTCTCTGGAAGACCCTCCCCTCAGCCCTCTTACTTGTACCTTATATCAATTTTGTTTACTTAGGATTATATTGTAAAATTCTTTTATCTCTCTGTTTATAAGCGAATTAAATTTTTGCATAAAAATAAAGTAATATTTTAGAGTTTTTAGTAATTTAACATAAAGAATTTCTATTGATAAAACATAAACCTTCTTAGTATATTTTGCATCACTAATGTTTGAAAAAAATTTTCTTGCTCCAACTTTGCAAGAAAAAAATAATTTTGCTCCGGTCTGGGGCGAAAAAAATAACCTTGCTCCGACAAAAAACCCAAGCCCCCCCCCCCCCCCCCCCCCCCAGAATATCAAATGGACCGTGCCTAAACACACACATGTACATACACCTTGAGGTAGAAAAAAAAAAAAAGAACACTACAAAACTACCACATCAACAAACACATTCGTGTCCTTACAAGATAGAAACAACACACACCACACAACAAACACATCAACAAACACACACGTGTACACACACAAGATAGAAACAGACAACACACAACAAACAGACGGAGAAAATGAGACAAAGAAAGACCCATCGATGATCGCTTCACTCTGTATAATTATAATTCCTTCATCTTTGCATTTTCGTTTTGGTGCCTTATATAGGGCTCTCTCTTTCTAAATTAACATTGAGCACTCAATAAAAGACGGATTCTGATTGACAGTTGATAAATGAAAAAAAACAAAAATTGTTTTCTTTTATAATGATTTTAAAATCAAATATTTTCTTCGACTACAACGATATATCATTATACTAAGTCACAATGTTGACACATTTTATTTTGAGACTACTATAGTTGTGCAAAAATATCATGATTTTTGAAAAGCCAATAAATACCATCTGGTTTATTCGTAACGGTTCTTGTTTCATCATGAGATATTCAAAATAAGTTCAACCCATTCCTCAGTGTATAACATCTAATGCAGGTGAAAAATAAATAAGGAATTTTAAAGGAGAAACCGTAGAAAGTACGACAGCCTTATCTATAAAGACTAAAGGTGATATTTATATCTGTATGCAAACAAACATACATACAAATTTATGTTTTCTATACCACCCCTCCCCCCATCCCCCTTAAGATCTTTCCTGAACTTCGATCACTTTAAGTGCATTGTTAAGACGATGTAGACAATGTGAATACTGTCACTGTATCTTTACTTCCCTCGCTACTGTAGCTGATATAGAGCCCTGTACCCCGGTTGCCCACACATATATACTGAGGATTCTTCCCTACACCATCCTCTGCTCTTAGTATAGTCTTGATGATGTTTCCAGATTTCGATATAAGATTCACGCATGTATTTTTACTATCCACCACGTATAAGTAGTTATTAATTTCACACAATCCACGCGGTCCAGGCACAAGGGTAAACCAGAGTGGCTCCCCTTTGATGGAGACACACAGCACCCCGTCCTCGTCTGTGCAGGGTATGTACATGTTGTGTGTTTCACTATCCATGTGTATGACCCATCCAAACTCCAGCTTCTTTCCAAAAGCCTCTTTTATACAGATTTTCTTCAGTCGTCTTCCTTGCTTATCCAGAATAGTAATAGAGTTGATACGTCGATGTAGTACACCGTAGTATGTACCGTCATAATGTATACCCTCCGACCATTCGTTTCCAATGTTATAAGATACATCCACTTTCTCTATTACATTTCCGCTTAATTTCCACATAAATACCTTATTGCCATAACCACACGTGGCAAACGTATTGTCCAGAACACGAGTTATCCCCCATGGATAGTGAACGGCCTCGGTTTTAGACAGGAAATTATTACTTTGATCGTACAGTTTTAATGTCTTGTTTCTGTTGTCAATGACGACCAATTTGTCTGATAGTGATAACATTCCACTGACGTCCACAGCGATCTCATTGTCAGACGTTATCACTGAAAATTCACTACTCTTTTTGATAGTTTGTGTTTCCGCCATTTTTGGATGATTTTTACTTCCGCCTTTTAAAGCATGCGCATTCTTCGTCCAATCGTACTCTGATCAGGATTGTATTCTATATATGTCAATGACCCATTAGAACTCCATTTCTGCTTCTCGCATGATCTATCAAGTCTGTTGGTGAAAAAAATAGAGATGATAAAAAAAAACTTCCTATAACACGGTAGCATATCACGTGACAGGCAAATAATCTCTGGCCCGGGAATTCCCTCTGATTAATCAGATAAATACTGTCTAAATCTACTTTATATGAATTTATTTTAGGTCTATCATACGGGTATCATTATCATTTATATGATGATAATCTATTCTGGTCGAGAATAGAATAATATTTATAAAACACTTCAACAGAAAATTTTGTTCATTTACGTGCACCATATTATAACATGTAAACAAAATAAAAAAAAAACTTCTGTTGAAGTGTTCTTTGAACACACATCTTCTTTACCAGAAAAGATTACCAGCATATAGATTATATAGTGAAGCTCATATGATAGTTCTTATAAAGTGGATTTAGACTGTATTTACCATATTTAATCGAAGGGGATTCCGGGCTATTTGCATACATGTACGCTACTGTGTATAGGATATACAAAGACCTATAATCGTGTAACATGAAGTGAAAATGAATCTTCATCTATTGTTAATATTGTAATTGATTATTTACGTCCCTTTTATTGGTGACGATGATAGACGCTGATCCAAAAGCAGGATGGGTTACTGTACCACATACTCACAGACTAAAATCGTTTTCCAATAAAATTTTGTTTTTAAACAATAATGTGGTCTGATACCCTCTGAACCTGGATCCACCTCCCAACAAATTCAAACTAAACCCTCTTTTGGTGCTTGGTATTTAAAAAGTACAGTGCCTTATCAGGGACGTATATCCCTGGCCTTATCAAACGAGTCTCGACATGCAGTGTTTTTGTACATGTATACACATTATTTTCAGCTCGTATTATTTTCATTTTCATCTCATTTCTGCAAACAGTGAGAATGGGAATATACCCATTCGTCTGTGTTAATTTAAAAAGTAATTGATTCTTTGCAATCTTCCGTTTTCGTACTTGATTGAAATCGATATTAAAACCTTACACAAGTCGCGGGTAGGGAACCGTGTATATGTATGGCACGTACTCCTGTTCTTAAGGTTATTACATGAACAATCAGAAATTCAATGCAATTTCATAGCTTTTTACATACATTTGAAATTTTGTGTTACGTAATTTCATACAAGAGTTATCGCTCTTACCTGTATTAGAGGAACCTTAATCGAAGCTCGTTTCCAAATGTAAAATAACAAATTCTGTGAATGAGTTATCTCTCTTGTTGTATAAAAAATTATTGATCTGTTTCACAATACAAAAAGAGATTGAACCAAAAAAAAAAAAAAAAAAAAAAAAAAAAAAAAAAGAAAAGAAAGAAAGAAAAAAAAAAAAAAAAAAGAAATAATAATAAAATGAAATAAAATAAAATAAATAAAAAAAATATGGAATCATAGTCAGTGAATAATTCAAATCATTTTGATATCCGTGTGCTTGTTTCCTTAATTGTTATTGTATCTTTAATAGATAGACAAAATAAAAAATCATTTTTAATAAATATAAAACTAAGGTTGTCGTAAAGGGCCGTGTAAAAATGAAAATTATTACGTGGGAACGAAATAATATTTCGAGGGAACAAAATAATATTATGAGGGAACGAAATTATATTGCGAGGGAATGAAATAATATTTCGTGGGAACGAAATGTTATTTCGATGGAACAAAATATTATTTCGAGGGAACGAAATATTGTTCCGTGGGAACGAAAAACTATTTCGTAGGAACGAAATACTATTTCGTGGGAACGAAATATTATTTCGAGGGAACGAGTAATATTTTGTGGGAACGAAATACGAAATAGTTCTTTCGTGGGAACGACATAATTTTTGCCTCTACGCGTGCGTACACAATGTACATCTGTCATATTGAAGATATCAAAATGGAAGACATCGAAATTAGAAAGTCTGCTATAACGGAAAGGAATAAAGGAATTGTTTGAAATTGTGGTTGCTTTTCAAAGATCCGAAATCGAAGTTAATGGGTCATATCGGAATCACCCTATCTAGTTTAGAAGTTAAAAAGTCTTCTCACATTCTATGAAAGGCAGTCCTGTCATACGTTAGGAGTACTACATTTTGTTAACTTGATTGTTGACCAAGTGACCTTTCGACCTTGACCTTGTGTATAGGATTTAGATAGTAGATATAAAAACAGATTTCTTTCATACTCTTCGTATTTATTCACATATTCCAAATAAGGCACGGTCCATTTGATATTCTGGGGGGGGGCCTTGGGTTTTTTTTTCGAAAAAAATAATTTTGATCTGAATTTTGATGAAAAAAATAAATTTGCTTATGGTGTGACAGAAAAAAATAATCTTGCTCTTACAAATAATCTGAATTTAAAGAATTACCATAAAATTTTGCTAAAATTCTTGAAATTTTTCCGGCTCGCTTCGCTCGCCACAGTTTTCAGTCTATCAAAAAAATTTTGGCTCGCAGGAGAACTTCAATTATTCACCAATTTACAATTCAACATTTAAAAATTTGTCTAGAAGACCTTCCCCACAGACCCTCTTATATTCATGTACCTTTAAAATATATAAATTTTGTTTATTTAGAATTGTATTGTAAAATCTACTTTTATCTCTCTATTTAGAATTGAATTGAATACTTGCATAAAAATAAAGTATATATTAATATTTCGAGTTTTGAGTAAATAAATATATTATTAAATCATTTCTATTGATAAAACACAAAGATTCTTAATTTATTTGCACATCACTTTGTTAAAAAAAAATTTCCTTGCTCCGACTTTGCAAGAAAAAAATAATTTTGCCCCGGTTCGAGGCGAAAAAAATAATCTTGCTCCGACAAAAAACCCAAGCCCCCCCCCCCCCCCAGAATATCAAATGGACCGTGCCTAAAGAGTATTACATTTTTGAAGCATAAATTCTGATCTACCAGTTGGGACCTTAATTTTAGGCTTTATCAAATGTATAATCTATAATTGTAAATGAAAAGTTGCATATACATGTATGTCACATATATACAGAGGTCTGCACATGCGCAAAAGGGGGAATTATTAAACAGGATTAAATAAAATAACTCAAGAAACAAATCTTTCTTGTTTTATTATAACAGGAAAATGAATAAATACAAAAAGCTAAAGTGTATAGAAAATGGGCACGTCAAACTAAATGAGTTTATCAGAGAGAGAGAAAGAGAGAGAGAGAGAGAGAGAGAGAGAGAGAGAGAGAGAGAGAGAATTGTAATGCCTATTGGTTTGTTGAGATTGAGATAAAGATATGAAAACAGTAAACTACTAATTACTGATTGATTACAGATACATAGAATCTTTGTTCAGATAACCAGGCCTAGTATCTTGTATCTAACACATTTAGTATTTATCTCCGGTTCGTAACGCTTATTGAATTTAGAACGGTTTGCACTCTTTGATGTTTGCAGAGATCTTAATTTACAAATCACGATTTTAATCTTAATGTCATTAGTATTGCCTGTAAATCATGGGAGGATCCAGATGGTTTTCATGAGGGTGGGGAATTGGGGGGGGGGGGGGGGGGGGGGGGGAGTAAGGAGGAGCATGGAAAGTTAGTTTAGGGTGTTGGATATTGTGAAAAGAAACTTTGCATTTTCGGAAAAATAGATGAAAAATTCGCTAGAAAATTAACATATACATTTTGTATTTGAAAAGATTAAGAGTTTGAATATGGACCCCTTCCCCCCTTTAGATCTGCACATGATGGTGCACAGGACTTCTGGTTTGTCTTATGTTCTGTGCTCGACGTTACCCTCTAATTTGCTACAGGATTTCAAACAATTAACTTTTGTTCTTTTCTGCATGATCTTAGTGAATAAAAATAATCTTTTATATGGAAGCGTTTTCTTCATTCAAGTTACATGTGCTCTAGCCGGTTGTATGAGAGCGGATTCTCAACATTAAAGTTAATTTGCTGACGGAGATAGACCCATTTTCTATGTAGCGAGTCATTTAATTTAGGCAGAAAATATCATTTACTTGAAAAGATATCGCAGGTTCCAGAAATAAGTTTCACGATTATGTGATATGGAGATTAACTGAGGAAAATTTCGAGATCTGAGTTTTATATTATAAATTCGTAAAAAAATGAAAATTGATCGTGACATTGTGATTTTATTAATTTTGATCGTGTTTCCATGTCAACCGATTAATTCAGCGTCAACAAGAAGGATATCGAACGCTATTCCAGAGAATGACGTGGATATTAGATTCATGAGCTCAAAGATGGAAAAGATCTTAGAACTCATCTCAAATCTGCAGTATAAATTCAAATGGGAGAGATCCATCTTAACGGAGATGGCGCAGACACAAAGCTACATATTACGGGAAGTGCGTCATCAAGAGAAGCGAACCAGACGACTAAACCGGAACTTGAAGCAGACGATAGGAAAAATCATCGGAGAGGAAAATTGGAAAGATGTTTTCCGGACAAGACAGAAAGTTTTTAAACAGGCTGTTGGAGGGAAATAATTGTGTCGGAAAAGGTCGGTATCAAAACTTATTTCCTACTGTAAAACGAGAATATTTATAGCGCTCGATTTATATTAGCGCCTTTTAGCGCGAAGGTATGATTGCGCTAAATTAAGTTGTGCGCCAAAATTTCAAGATGCAATATCAAATTTCAATGAAAAAATAATCGAGAGGATAAAATATTCAATAGTGTATCTAAAGCACATGACACCGTGACAACTGCATGATCTATCCTGCAACGCTTCTTGTTTTAATACCTTTTTATTTTTCATTTTGCCAAAAATTTGGACAAGGAAAAACCTAAGAATGTGAATGCACTTTCAAACTTTTAAAACCACGGAGAATTACATCCTAAAATTATGACATGAGGTCTCGCGAATCGAATGACATACTGATTCAATTTGCATTTTAAATTTATGTGCCTGAATATTAAATGATCCTATCTCAGAGCGATGATTTTTTTTTCTTTTCTGAGAACAAAACTCTGATTTTTGGTTTTTTTTCATTTTAAATATCTTGTTCACGCTAAGCTGAAATCTCTTCTAGAAACACTTGCTAGAAACAAAACCTTTATTCGTCGACGATTTGAATTAAAGCATGTAAAAATAAGATTATTATCTATCTTCTCTTCACTGAGGTATTTTGAATTTCTGTAATTCTGACTGCGCGCGTGAAAATTTCGTGTTTTGTGACGAACTTCAAAGTAAAATCACTGATTGAGGGAAATTAGGCATGAAAAGGGTCGATTTCATGAATGATAACAAGCTTTCATGAATAAAGAAAGATAACTCAATTCTCTTTTCGTCTTTCAGGTCTTGGATTACACAGAACTTTAAAAGAAAAACATTTTCAGACAGTTTTTGATGGTGACTGAGTGAACAAGATTAACATCAAATACTTTTCTACCAGATGAAGTTATAGTGATTGGAATTGCATTTGCCAAATGCTAACATAATATACAAGTTTACGTTTTACATAATTTCATCAATTTCAGGGAGAAAGCGCATTGTAGTTCTAGCATCTCAGTGGCATAAAGTACAATGTATATGTGCAAATTGTTAAGGTCATGAAGAATATATACGAATTATAGAATAGATACAATTATAGTAAATTATTTCACATTAATTTTGCGATTTTGATATTCAGATAATCTGTAGAATAATATACATGTATATGTAAAATATACAGTTATGAACTTTTAACTCAGTGTACATTATACAATTATTGACTTTTGATGAGGTCTACTCGATGTGATATTGACTTGCTATGAATTTATTGACCGATTCACCATAAATAACGATCGACGTCATTTGCAGAAGTTATTGGTATACGTTGATTTATTCAGGAGCGTCGATGACGTTATCAGCCTATCAGAGAGTCGCTGTTTATAGTTTATAGAAAAAAATCTGATAAACTGTTTTTCTGGAACTTTTTTTCAATAAGATATAACCTTACCCCATCCTTTTGGAAATTTTCAAAATGTTTATTTTTCCGATTTTCTCATTTGATTTTCTCAAACCATTGACTGGCACACTCCTTTTTACACTTATGAAATAAACACTGTGACATATTTTTAAAACACTTTAAAATTAAGTTCCTCAATTCATGTACTATATCATGAACTGCACCAAAAGCGCACCGACATCATTTTTGTACTCTGGTGAAATGGTGCACAAAATACACAGGGACTTGAATAGCGGTGTTGTAGCATAGACTTCCCCCCGGAAAAACAGACCCGGGCCCATCTTTCTCCTCGGAAAAATGGGCTCGGTCCCAACTTCTCCCCTAGGAAAAACCGCCCCAGGCCCAAGTTTCCCCAAAAGAAAAAAACGGCCCAGTATAGAATTTCCCACTAAATTACAGTACGCTTTCAACCCCTTTTTCATGAGTTGAGCTGATAACCTCGTTATAGGTCGAATACCAGAATTCAACTAGATGGTAAATAGAGAAATATTCATAAAAATTGTTTCGAAAAACTATTTCTTTTTTTCATGTCTTTTTTAAACTCATGTTTCAAATTCTCATCCAAATTGAATCAGGCTTTCTCTAATATATAGGAATTCAATGAAGAAAGATTTTATTTCATAATTCCAATTTTTGGATTCTTTTAGTGATTTTTTCAATGCCATAGATATGGGAATGTTTTCTGTATTTCTATATAATTTGAATTTTAGAATCTATATTTATAATTCTTTAGTCTAAAGATTAAGAAAGGAGAGGTGATTGTTTTCATAATATCGATATTTGTTCAGCAATCAGCACAGAATTCGATGAAAATAAAAAGGATGAAAGAATCTCGAAACTTTCCCTTTATACAATTATTTCTAATGGGCCTTTAAGACACAGAAATTTGTAGACTTTGTTAACTTATAATTCTTTCCATTAAGGACATATGCGGTACCCAAACTTTTGAATCTTCACATCGAAGAGTATTCTGCATTTCTGACGTACAAAGAAAGATAACTCCGATTTCCATTATAAAGTTCTTTGAAAAATATTTTAAAATAAAAGGTTTTATGTTATTTTACAGAAAGGTAATACGGAAAGGTTCAAATTCTTCGCTTAGTAGAATATCCAATATATTGTATTCCAAATATGAAGGAAAATCATACAACAATAAAAAAGTTATTGAATATAATTTTGAATTTGCCAATGAAAAATGTCTGCATGAGTCTATTTGGGAAGTACTCAGAACTTCAATATTTCTTATGGTAACCCCATCAAGTGTCACTACACCTCACTTTCACATACAATAAGATAAAACTTATTCAAATACCCAAATCTGAATAAACAGTATACGACCTTAATGCGGCACACATTGAGCATACATAAAAGCATGCTTTGAAGATTGATGTACATTTTACTAAATGACCATCAGGACGGAACTTGTCGGTTTGTAAAAAGCTCTATATACATGTAGGCGTGGTCGAGTTGCAGACCTAAAATGCTCAGAGTCAATATAAACCTTTTTTCTAATACAGGTTTGAAAACAATATGCTGCATCTTTAGAGAATTAAAAAAAATTGTCTCGTTCAAGCATAATGCAATGGGAAAAAAAATTCTGAAAGTTTACGACCAAAAATGATCGTCTCCGTACTTATGATAATTTGTGTTCACTTCCAGAAGCATTCTATTTCTTTGGAGCTATTTTCAGAGAAATTTGGCTTCGGAATTATGTACGTTTATCAAGAACCTCGGGCTACCCTATATGAATTTTTTTTTCTTCATAAATTCCGATCTTTATTATTTTTTCTATTAATAAAGTAACCTTTCTATTTCTCGCCTCCTACAGGCTTCCACGTATGATATTTTTCTTTCTTCACACTAACGTCCCGAACAGGAATAAGGAAATTAAGATTCAAACGCGGTAATTTGAAAGTTCCGGTAGGAAAATCAGGATTTTTATAATAGGACGGATTTTCCGCAATGGAGGGAATCTATACTGACAGCCGTTCAAAGGGAAAGAATATGCTGGGGACGGTTTTTCGCCTAAGGGGGGGGGGGGGGGATGGGGCCGGGCCCGTTTTTCCGGGGGGGGGGGATTTTCTATGCTACAACAACGGCACCTACATGTACATCTGATTGATCAATTATAAGGGGTAACGAGTGGCTGGTAATCGAGCTAACTCGCAAAGTCAATTACTTCGTTTCAGTCCTTGTTTTTAAAAATATTTTCCGTCAAAGTTTACAAATTATCGGAACTCTTTCGACATATACTAATAGTGGTTGCGGGGTAACTCGCATCAAAATGTTTTCGCACTGGAAATACTCGTCCTTGGAACACAACTTTTACGAGTTCAACGGGAATATACGCACCACTTTTTAAAACATTAAGAATAAAATCTACATGACTTGACCACTAATTTTACGTTTCGCTGAAAAGTCTAGCACCGTGGATTCATAGGGAAAATATTAGATTTTGTATGATACAATGTTTACATCCATCCATGAGGGTAAATATACGAGAATATTTTCATTTCCGTTTTTGTAAACTTTCAATTTATTGATAAAAAGGATTTAGTTTAAATTTTAGCAAAGCGTCCAGACAAAGTTAGCCACTTACCGCGGCACGCTTGGTATCTGTACATGTACTTAGGCTTATGGTAACATCAATTAACTAAATAATAGACTAATATTTTCCTCCACCTTTTATATCACGGTCGCATAACACATGGTACGCAAATAATCTAGACCACGGGAATTCAATTCGATTATCTTGTAATCTATTCTAGGAGGGAGGCTTTTGGCAATTTCTTTGAGTCAGATTATTTCTCTTTTCGTGGCCCCTCGGGTCGGCGAAAGCATGATGCGGAAATTTTATTTCGCCGGCTCTCTCAACTCTGTTGTGGTGGTGATAGATGTAGCATTGCTGATGTGCGTCCGTGTAATATTTGTATAATTGTATTAAAATGTATGTGCAACCGGATTATTGTGAACAGAATATAGAAGCAATGATCGTAGAAACAAATCGTCTCATAATATTAGGGAGAGGACGAAACCTGTTGATTTTCAAGGTCAAGGTTACATGTAGCGTGGATTTTAGCTTAAAATACTTTTGAATAGAAGATAAAGCAGTCGTCACAGAAACCTCAAATCTTCCACAAAGGTTTCCCATGGTGAGAGGATGAACCCTAATGGTATAAAGGGACCAAGGTCACGGTGGCCTTTAGCTTAGAATTCGTTTGTACAGCAAATAAGACACTGAAAGCAATTATTTCTCGTAAACATCACTTACGAGATCACGTGAATAGAACTGCGCAGCCGCCAAATCATTGATCTGCTAAGCCGCGGAGCGTTCGGACGTGGTCTTGTAGTGCTCCGATATAACTACACGTGGTTTGACGAAGTCAAACTTTTTTAGTTGTAGAATAGAACTAAAGTGACGCTGTCACTTGTTATTTTAACTAGACATTGAATTGTGACTGAGGGTCGTTAATATTCGATTTGTGAAATCGAAAATCTCAATCTGAGAAATACCACAATGGCTGACGCTGCTGTGCAGAGAGAGAAATCAGCATTTGGTACAGAAATATCTGCCAACGACCCAAAACTGCCCGATAGTAAAGGTAAAGGCAAAAAGAGAGCGCCTGCTAAGACTGGACAAAAGTCGTCGGATGGCGTGGCCATTCCCGAATCGCCTCGGTCGGTACCCTCAACTTCTCGTGATCAAGGGACATCGAGACCTGTGGCATCTACAAGTAATGCTGCATCCACCTCGTCGCCACGTGCACATGCTGCAACAAGCTCTCACGATCAGATGTCTGAAATCGTGAAGATGTTGAATGTGATTCAACAAAACCAAAACAAGCAAGACGAAAAAATTGACAATATGAATAAAAGGGTGGATGAAGTATATAACAGCTTGGATGATTTTTATGACGATAGTGTCCAAGGTTATGACGACACCTGCACAAACGCAGATGATAGCTCAGATGTTCCTGCAGCTAAACAGCCACGGATTGATGAAAATCGCAACGTATGCGACGTTACCGAAGCTGGTACAAGTAACAAATTTGCCGATGCCGGCAAAAAATTGCAAGTCAAAGAAGTGATTGACGAAGATGTTGACTCTCATTTGGCAAAACTTATAAATGATTGGTTCCATGAGGGCATGGAAGAGGACAGTTACAATGATGTAACAAAAAAGCTAACTCGGCCAAACAATGTATCTGCGTTGAAAGTAGTCAAGACGAATCAAATGGTTTGGGACTTTCTGAGTCCGAATTCGCGGACGAACGATAAGAAATTGCAAAATGTGCAACAAGCGTTAATAAAAGGGGCCACCGGGCTCACTAAGCTGGCCGATGTTATTGGAAAAAGTGACAATGAAGAAATGTCTGAACTCTTGACCCCTGCTTTAGAATCACTGGCCATGTTTGGGCATGCCAACCGTTTGATTTGTATGTTTCGCAGAGAAGCTATGAAACCTGACATGAAAGGTGAATACTCTCACCTATGTAGTCATAACTTGAAATTTACGGACTACTTGTTTGGGGATGATGTTCCAAAGACGGTGAAAGACATCTCGGATTGCTCTAAAATAAGTAACCGAGTGGGCATTAAGAACAGTTTTCGAGGCAGACCGTCTTATAGAGGTAGAGGACGTGGAAGGTTTCCTCGCTCAAGCAGGGGTGCATTGCAACAATCAAGCAGTACCTATGGTGCAAAAAACTGGCACAAGAGGAGCTGGACTCAGACAAAACCCAGCAAGTAAACAGTACTGAGGTAAGTACATCATTTAACAAGCTGTTTATGGCAGGTAACCTGAAACACTTTGCTGAAGAATGGAAAATTTTGACATCAGATGACATAATTTTGAGTATAGTTCAAGGCTATAGATTAGAATTTAATGAAAATATAGAGCCATTGCAATATAGTCAACCTTTCCAGCCAGTTTTCAATCACAAGGAAAATGAAGTCATTAGAAATGAAATACAAAATCAAGTAAAAATGAAAATCATTGAAGAAATCTCAGAAAATTTGAATGGGTTTTATTCACCTATCTTTATAAGACCCAAAAAGTCTGGGGGCCACAGAGTAATATTGAACTTGAAAGAACTCAATAAATTTATTACATATAGACATTTCAAAATGGACTCATTTGAAACAGCACTTCCTTGTGTAACAAAAGGTTGCTTTTTTGCAAGTGTAGATTTAAGTAATGCCTATTACACTGTACCATTAGCTGAAAATTACAAGAAATATACAAGATTTACTTGGGAAGGTAGAGTGTTTCAGTATACATGCTTACCAATGGGATTAGCAAGTGCTCCACGTATTTTTACAAAAATCATGAAACCTGTATTTGCAACTCTGAGAAAACTAGGTCATGTTATCATCGGTTACATTGATGACTCTTTGATCATTGGGAACTCAGTTACAGAATGTAGCAAAGCTATTAACAAAACCATTGAATGTGTAGAGTCTCTCGGGTTTTATGTGAACTACAAAAAATCAAGCCTCATACCCTCCAATCGGGTAACTTTTCTAGGTAATGTTATAGATTCAAACAATATGACTGTAACACTAACAGAAAGTAGAGCACAAACATTACATGATGCCTGTTTGAAATTATTCAATAAGCAAATTGCATCTATAAGAGAGGTCACTCAGGTCATTGGGTTTATTGTTGCATCTTTTTCTGCAATTCAGTATGGTAAATTACATTACAGACCACTAGAACGTGCAAAGATAGAGGCCTTAAAGATTAATGTAGGGAATTATGATGCTTCTATGGATGTCACTCCTCCAATGAAAACAGAACTTAGTTGGTGGATTAAAAATGCTAAACATTCCTATAGAAAAATTGAAAATAACAGTTTTCAATTTACAATAACATCCGATGCATCACTTTTAGGTTGGGGAGCCTATGCAAATAATGAAAAAGCTGGAGGTCGTTGGACTGCCATAGAAGCTGAGAATCACATTAATTACCTAGAACTTTTGGCTTGCTTTTTAGCTCTCAAATCATTCGAAAGCAATATTCTTCATCTCCATGTGAGACTTTACTTGGACAACCAAACAGCAATTTCATACATAAATAATATGGGTGGTATAGTCTCTGAGAATTGTGATGAGCTATCCAAAGAAATTTGGAATTGGTGCATTAAAAGGAATATATGGCTAACAGCTTGCTACATTCCTGGAGTCTCTAATACTGTTGCAGACTCTTTGTCACGTAAATTTGATGATCAAATTGAGTGGATGCTTAACAAATCAGTGTTTAATCAACTCATTAATAAATGGGGTAAACCAGACATAGACCTATTTGCATCTCGGTTAAATAAACAGGTTTCTACATTTTGTTCATATAGGCCTGACCCAGAGGCTACTTTTATAAATGCATTCAGCATTTCATGGCATAATTTTTATGCATATCTTAATCCTCCTTTCAGCATTCTGGGGCGCTGCCTGCAGAAGATTCGACAAGACGAAGGGAATTGTTTACTTATCGCACCTGTATGGACGACGCAAGTGTGGTTTCCGGTAGTGATGGACCTACTTATAGACTACCCCTTGATTCTACTTATCGCACCTGTATGGACGACGCAAGTGTGGTTTCCGGTAGTGATGGACCTACTTATAGACTACCCCTTGATTCTACCAACAATAGACAATCTACTTGTACAACCGGATTGCGAAATGCAGCATCCTCTGAAGAAATCGATTGTGTTGATGGCGTGTCGTGTCTCCGGCAGCAATACACAAAGAGAGGACTTTCGGAAAAAGCTTCCTCTATCCTCCTCGCTTCATGGAAACCTGGAACAAAGAAGCAGTACTCGACATTCTATAGCCGATGGTTTCGTTTCTGTCGCCAGAGACCGTGTGATCCATTTTCTACGTCTATAGAAACAGTAATAGAGTTTCTTGCATCACTTTTCGAAAACGATCTTGGATACAGTGCTATAAACACAGCCCGTGGTGCCCTATCATCGCTCGGTCTCTCATTTGATGGATTTGCTGCCGGATCGCATCCACTTGTTGTGAGATTCCTTAAAGGTGTCTATTGTTTAAGGCCATCTCAACCTAGGTACACACATACATGGGATGCATCTGTGGTTTTGAAATTTTTGATGACTTTATCGCCACTTGAATCATTGTCATTGAAACTATTGTCATTTAAATTAGTTATGTTAATTGCATTAACTAGTGCATCTCGAGTGCAAGGTATAAAGTATTTGAAAGTATCAAATATGAAAAAATTTGAGAATGACATGTATTACCATTTTCATTATACTGATATGCTCAAAACTAGTAGACCAAATTTTAAACAAGAGATTGTTTTAAGAGCCTATACTCTAGATAAGAGTTTATGTGTGTATTCTGTTTTAGAAGAGTATTTGAAAAGAACTGAAGCTTTAAGAAAAAGCGAGTTTTTGTTAATAAGCTATGCAAAGCCACATGACGATGTATCTACTGATACAATAGCACGTTGGATTCGTACTGTAATGACATTAGCCGGTGTAGATACTAATGTATTTAAGGCTCATAGTGTAAGAAGTGCTTCTGTGTCGAAGGCAAAATCATGTAACATTCCTATCGATGACATTCTACACCAGGCTGGGTGGTCAAAGAAAGAGACTTTTAAAACTTATTATGATAAACCTGTTTTGCAAACGACATGTAACATGTTTTCTGATGCTGTATTAAAAGTCTGAGATTGATAATTTTTTGTGTGTGTCTACTTTAAAGATTCACGTGATCTCGTAAGTGATGTTTACGAGAAATAATTAG
Source organism: Pinctada fucata (assembly GCA_028142955.1). Taxonomy (NCBI): domain Eukaryota; kingdom Metazoa; phylum Mollusca; class Bivalvia; order Pterioida; family Pteriidae; genus Pinctada; species Pinctada fucata. Next base: position 26,624,213 of record AP027114.1, read on the forward strand.
GAAATTAAACGAGACTTACCTTGGTAAGGTGAAGTTTGATTCCAATTATTGGAGTAAATATAATCACTGTAGAGATCAGGTGCCTCCCTCCCACCCAACTATCTTTAGATGGTCTCTACAAGTGATTTATAGGAAAGTAATCTTTTTGCACACACTTTTTTAATATAATTTATTTTATACTTTGGCCACACCAAAAAATTATCCTTTAAACAATGATTTGGCGGCTGCGCAGTTCTATTCACCTGATCTCTACAGTGATTATATTTACTCCAATAATTGGAATCAAACTTCACCTTACCAAGGTAAGTCTCGTTTAATTTCCTAATTATCATAGAAACATCAAATCTTCATTAAATCATCAAATCTCCTTAAACCATTAAATCTCTCTCTCTCTCTCTCTCTCTCTCTCTCATCTCTTAGTGTCAAGATAAGACCACATAGATATCTATATTGTTTTATTTCATTCCCACGCATGAATTTTGTATTATTATATCTTGGAATTTGTATATTTCTCTATGCCATTGTAAAAAGGTTATGAGAATAAAATTGATTGATTGAACTGAGAGAAGATCAAGCCTTTTGGTTACTTAGGGTCCATGGTCACTTAGTTTAAACATATTTATTTTCATCATAAGAAAAGGGATTAGGCAAAAGTTATAACAACATTACATATGCCCTTTCCCTAATAAATATATAGTGAATACAATATCATTCATTCAAGATAGCAACATGTTTCTAATGTAAGTACAAGTATATGTATATATATATATATATAAAAGGAAAAAATAAATAAAAATTACAGTTACACAATACAGAGTCAAAATTGATTTCTATGGTAAGTACAAAATTATATAAAAATGAAAAAGTCAGTTACATAATATTGAGTTAAATTTGGCTAGTATGTATGTAGGAGAGAGAGAGAGAGAGAGAGAGAGAGAGAGAGAGAGAGAGAGAGAGGAGAGGTGTATGCTAGAATCGTTTAGATTTTTTTACGTACTTTTGGACTTCAAGAGTAATAATGCTGTTATCAGATGTAGAAAGATTGTCGTCACCGAATAACAATTTCTCGAGTGTAAGTGGATGATAAAGATTCAGTCTATTAAAAAGTAATTGTCGTAAATCATTATAAAGAGAACAGTCAAAGAGGAAGTGGTTTACGTTTTCTGTGTGATATCCACAGGAACAAGAAGGAGCATCTTTAAGATTAACACGAAACAAGTCATAATTAAGGGTACTACATGAATTTCTTAATCTAGTAACAATAATATATCCACTTGCGTTCACCTATAAAGAAATGAGGAGGAACTGAATGTATGTCTCTATTACGCTTAAGAATGTATTTAAACTGAGTATGAGAAGGATTATGTCTGATTTCAGGACTAATGTTATTCCACTCATTTATTGTAGATGGAAAAAATGATTTAGAAGTTGTTTGAAGTCGAAAATTGGGAATGTTGAAATCGTTGGTATTTCTAAGATTATAAGTGTTTTCGCGAGCAAGAGGCGTTACAATTTCGGTCAAAAAACTTGGAGCAGTATTGTTATATATTTTGTGGAATAAGGTAAGCTTACGTCTTTTTCTCCTATCTTCAAGTTTTTCCCACCCCGTTTCAAAATAAAGTGATTCGCGACTAGAAAATAATGGGAGGCCGGTGACAATCCTAGCTGCTTCAAGATTTACTTTTTCTAATTTATCAATATCCCCTTTCGAGCACCCATCCCAAACTTCACACCCGTATTCAAGAATTGGTAAAATAAATGTATTATACATCTTATCAAGTGATTTTCTACTGAGAGTGTATTTTAATTTTCTTAACATATTAATTTCTTTAAGCGCCGTCTTACAAACGTTATCGATGTGTATGTGCCATTTTGAATCGGGAGAGAATGTCAAGCCAAGATGTTTGTGGGAAGAGGATGGAGTAATCGTGGAGTTACCAAATTTCAATTCCAAATGTGATTCTGTGTTACTGAAGAGGAGAAGTTCTGTTTTTTGGGGATTGAATTGTACCTTCCAAGAATTTGCCCAGTCTAAAATCGAATCAAGATCTTTGTTTAAAACAGTTTCAATTTCAGTCAAATTTGAAGAACTTTGCGACATGGACGTATCATCTGCAAATAATCTAGCAATACTTTGTAAATTGTCAATTATATCATTAATATAAAGTAGGAAGAGAAAGGGGCCAAGAACAGACCCTTGGGGGACGCCTGCACTTGTACTTAGGAAGCTAGAAGAAGAAGAATTAACAATAACCGACTGTTTCCTATCCGAGAGATAGCTGTTGAAAAAATCTAAGAGATTACCCGAAATTCCATACCCTCTGAGTTTTGCTAAAAGTCCCTTATGCCAAACTCGATCAAAGGCTTTTGATACATCACAGAACACCATACCCGTACTTTTCCTATCTTCCAAATTCAAACAAATGCTGTGATAAATTTCCAAAAGTTGATAGACCGTAGAGTTGTTTGGGAGAAATCCGGATTGTAACTTATAGAGGAGTGTAGCGGTAGCACAGGCGAAGTAAAGGTAATAAGAGTTTATACTGATGAAGTTCTTTAATTGTATGGTTCAAATCGCAATCAACAACGCAAGACATCAACTTCAACGATACAGTACTTCAACATCAAAGATACTTCAACGTGAAACTGAAACGAAAGTACAACCCATTCTTACAACTCGATTCAATGAAATAAATCAGCGATCAATTGAGAAATCGATAGAATAACAATGAAATAATCAATATCAGATGTTAATTAGAATGTGTAATTACCTCCTTGCGCCCTATTTACTTCGCTAAAAGATAATCGCATGGTACGGCAAATCTGCGCCGCCGCAAGTGGATTCGCATATATAGGGTAATTCTAAATACCGAAACAAACGCAAAGAAAAGGTACGGACAGGACCGACCCCAATTACATGGCTCCCCAAAATTAGGACAACTAATTTTCCAACTAGAAATACTTGACTAAACTATAGTCTTTAACTAGAATCCCATGACTAGTATAGTTACCGTATAGTGAGTACGACTCATGGCTCCTCGTCGGGGCTCTCCCCGGTATCAGCTTCCAACACCAATACCAATTTATGGATTGGCCTTTCCAGGGTGGAAAGAGAGCCGGTTCTCTTTCCATGCCGATCCAACTTCTTGTCACCAATTACAATTTTGACCTTACGTACAAACCCATCGCTGCCACCGGTGGTCTCGATGACACGTCCGAGCTGCCATACATTGCGAGGTGCATTGTCATCCTTTACGAGAACAATGTCTCCTATGCAAAGATTCCGTTTCGGAGTCAGCCACTTTTGCCTTTCCTGAAGCGTCTGAAGATACTCTCGCTTCCATCGACACCAAAACTGATCTGACAAATACTGTACACGACGCCATCTTCTGCGGCAGTATAAATCGTTCCTCATAAATTTCCCAGGCGGTGGCAAGATAACCTTTGACTTCATTGTCATCAAATGATTAGGTGTAAGAGGTTCTACAGAAAGCGGGTCATTGAGTGTAGCAATTGAAAGCGGTCGACTATTAACGATTGCCATTGCTTCGCTAAAGAAGGTTCTCAAGGTTTCATCATCAAGTTGACTTCCAAAGTCTTGCATAATGGATGATAATGTGCTGCGAACTGTTCTGATCTGCCTTTCCCAGATGCCTCCCATATGACTTGCCGAGGGTACATTCGTTTTGAAGACGAGGAAATCACAACCTAAATCGGAGAGATAGTGTTTGAGGTGATCATCGTCCATTTCTTCTACAGCTTCTCTGAGCTCCCGTTTCGCACCAATAAAATTTGTTCCTCTGTCGGACCTCAACTGACGCACAGTGTCACTAACAGACATGAACCTTCGGAGTGCATTGATGAACGAACTCGTGTCTAATGAGTTTGCTGTTTCCAAATTAACCGCTCTTGAAGCCATGCATGTGAAGATGACTCCCCAACGTTTCATCTCCTTGCGACCTTCCTTCACGATGAATGGTCCGAAAAAATCCAACCCGCTATATGTAAAAGGAGGCTCAGGTTGTAGTCTATCAAAGGGTAGCTCACTCATCTTTTGTACCTGAGGTTCACTTCGACGCTTACGGCAGGTGACGCAGTTAGACACAAAGCTGTAGACCGCAGAACTACAACCGATTATCCAAAACCCACTCTGACGTATCTCATTAGTTGTCATATTTCGACCTTGGTGATGGGTCTTATCGTGACAGTGGGATATAAGAAGTTCTGTGACGTGAGATTTCCTTGGTAGGATTATAGGATGCTTTAAGTCATCTTCCATCTCTGTTTTTCCTATTCGACCTCCAACCCTCAAAACGGTGTTTTTGTCCAAAAATGGATCGAGTCGAATAATAGCTGACGTTCGTTTAATTCTGTTCTTGGTTTTTACACCACTATCCACTGGTTTACTCAAGGCCTCAATTTCTTCACTGAAGGCTTCTTCTTGTACAAGCCGTATGATCATCATTTCCGCCCTCTGAAGATTTTCAACAGCGAAGCTGTCTCCCTTAATGTCATTAGATTTCGACGAGGCAGAATGTCGGAGTTTGTCAATAAATTTCAGGCACAACGACAAAACTCTTTTTGCTCGATTCCAGTTCGAAAAATTGTCCAAACGTCGAATAAACTGGGTCTTTTCAACAGGTTGCTCCTTAATGCTAACCACATGAGATACCTTAACTTGCGGATCTTCTTGAAGTAATTCAGGCTTCGTGCTATCTTGAGGTGAAAAGGGAAGACTAGACTCCCACAAAAACTCTGGACCCTTGAACCATAGAGTTTTGTTTCGCAATTCGTTAGGGGTTGCACCACGAGATGCGATATCCGCAGGGTTATTCTCTGAGCTAACATAGCTCCACTGGTAAGGTTCCGTATGGTCTCTTATTTGACTGACTCTATTCGCAACAAATACATGGAAACGACGAGAATCGTTATTAATGTAGCCTAACACGACGCTACTGTCAGTCCAATACCATTCGGTTATGTTCGGAATATCCAATTCTTCGAGTAGTAAAGAGCTAACTCTTACGGAGACGAGAGCTGCGGTAAGTTCGAGCCTAGGTATAGTCACTGGCTTAATGGATGTGACACGTGATTTGGCCATCAAAAGTGAACAATAGACCCTCTGGTTTACATCAATGAGACGCAAATAAGAACATTGTCCATATCCAACTGTACTGGCATCAGAAAAATGATGAATTTCAGCTGTGACTATCTCATCAGAATAATCTGGTCTCAAACATCTCCTGATCGTTAGAGATCCTAGTTCCTTGACTTGTTCTATCCAACGTGACCATTTTGGTCTCAAGCCCTCCGGCAGCGGACTGTCCCAATCGATCTGGTTCTTGCACATTTCCTGTAGAATCTGTTTCCCAAGCAGAATGAAAGGGGCAACGAATCCTAAAGGGTCGTAAACAGAGCTCAAAGTTGACAACACTCCTCGCCTTGTAAAAGGTCGATCGCTAAGAATTATTCTAAACTGAAATGAGTCTGACTCAACGCACCACTGAATACCCAATGTTCTCTCGACTGGAAGTTTATCGCAATGAATGTTGATGTTAGCTATTTCCTTAGCTCTGATTTCCTGAGGAATCGTTGTCAGAACTTCCTTCGAATTGGACACAAACTTGTGCAGGAAGAGTCCACTCTCCTTGCACAATGCAACACTCCTCTCGATGAGGCTTATACACTCTTCCGTAGTAGGTAAAGATTTCAATCCATCATCTACATAAAAATCCCTTTGTATGAAATCGGTTACATCAGACCCATACTTAGATTCAAGATCTGAAGCCGCCTTTTTTAGAGCATAGTTCGCACAGCCAGGTGAGGATTTCGCTCCGAAAAGATGAACAGTCATTCTGTACGTCCTAACCCTTTTCTCCACGTCACCATTTTCCCACCAGAGAAACCTCAAATAATTCCGTTGTTCTGGGTTGACCTTAAATTGTAGGAACATTTTCTCGATATTGCAAATGAATGCAACGGGTTCCTTCCGGAAACGACAGAGGACTCCACTGAGTAAGTTTATTTGATCAGGTCCCTGTAGTAACAAATCGTTCAATGATTGACCCATATATTTGGCGCTGCAGTCAAATACCACACGAAGTTTCCCAGGCTTTTGCGGATGATATACACCGTGGTGTGGGATGTACCACTCACGTCCATCTTGACGATTAGTTTCTTCTGATGGTACCTCTTCAGCAAAACCTTTGTTCAGAAGATCATTCATGAAATCGATATATTGTTGATGATAGTGCCTATCTCTTAGGAACTTTTTCTTCAAGTGTTGCAGGCGACCTAGAGCCATCTCTTCGTTGTTCCTTACACGTGGCATTTCATCTCGAAAAGGTAACGGCATTTCGTAATGACCCTCAGACTTATGGATACCCTTTTCAATGATGGACAGGAATTTGCGATCATCATGGGAAAGTGATTTGTTGGTGGATCCTCCTTCATTGAAATCGGTCTCCATCATCCGAATGATGTCTGTTGGGTTGAATACCTCCTTCAATTTATTTCTTACTGAAAACATTACACGGTCATTACCCTCGTTTTCACGAAGATCCTTATGGATGTTCTGAACCAGAATGTGATGACTGGTCCCTATGTCATCACTGACGTCTTCGAAAGTTTCGTCCGTTACACCAACAACGCCCCATCCCAAGTCAGTTCGTTGACCAAATGGCCCTTCACCGTCAGGCACTATGACATCCCTTGGAGTCAAGGCCCTTGTACAGTTGTATCCTATCAGCAGTCCAACTTCGCAGTCCTGTAAAGGAAGAAGTGCACCTGCTATTTGCTCAAGATGTGGCCATTGCTTCGCACTTTCAGGTGTAGGGATATGCGATCTGTTGCATGGCATTATGTCTCTCGTATATGTTACGGGAAGATTCAATTTCAGCTGACTATCGTAGCCACGTACCATCAATCCATTAATCTTACTACTTTCTATCAGTAGATTTTCCGCATGCATGGTTGACAGCTTTAAAGTCACAGGAACTTCACTAAGATACAACGACTCAGCTGTACGTTTAAGAATGAAAGTTGTATCAGACTGAGAGTCTAATAATGCATAGACTAAGCGTTCATTGTCAGGGTTATTAATATGTGATACATATACCGGTAAAATCATGGAACTCTTCTTGGATGTTCCAGATTGACTAACGTGGGTAGCACCAGAAGTACCCTCTACAGTACCCTTTATCTCGGTTTTTGTCTTGGCTGCATGGGCTTCCTTGATATCACCATGCAGGGAAGTAGGATGGAACTTGGAACAAATCCCACATCTTTTCCTGGACCTACATTTCTTGGACAAGTGCCCAGATCGCAAGCATCCAAAACAAAGACCATTAGTCCGGATGTACTCCTTTCTATCCTTTAGATCCTTTTCGAGGAACTGTTTGCAATAATCTAGTTGGTGATTGCCTTCGCAAAGAATGCATTATTCCTTTCTCTTGTCATCCTTCTTAGACGCCACCAACACATTCGAAATCTGACCATCATCTGCACCAGTCAGGAGAGACTGACTACCGTCACGCCCATAGCTACGCCACTGCCCTCTCTTGGGTCCCTTATCTGAGGTTTTATCATCTACTGATTGGCCTTGGCCAGACTTGACCGATTGCAACGAGGTTATAGGGTCGGTTGCAATTTTCGCTTCCTTGCTTAGGAAGTCTACGAATTCCTTGAACGGAGGGAATTCTCCTTTATCATCCTTCCATTTTACAACAATCCTTCCCCATCTAGTAACTATCCAGTCCGGTAGCTTAGAGAGCATCTTTCGGTTCTCTCGTTCATCATTGAGCACGTTTAAGCTACCAATGCTGTGCATTGCAGAATAGCATTGCCTTAAGAAATCTGCAAAACGCTGAAGTGCTAAACCGTCCCTTGCATTAACTCTGGACCAGTTTTCCAGTTTGTCTCTGAATGCATTGGCTATTATGAAGGGATGTCCATATCGTTCATCAAGAAGTTTCTTCGCTTCATCAAATGCATTGCCAGTGGAAAGGAGGAAATAGTTTTCCACCACATCCTTCACTTTTCCACCAAGGTACTTCTTTAGATAATGTATTCTTTCAGAGACTGGTATCTTCCTTTGTTCGATCAGGGTTTCGAAGGATACCTTCCAGCCGGGATATTTCAGAGGATCACCCATAAAGACACTGGGTTCAGGTGCTGGCAGTCGCCCTAGATGGACCTGGTCTGCTAATGATTTAGCAAGTTCAATCAAACCTTGATTAGTTTCGTTACCACCTTGGCTCATTTGTATGGTTGGTAAAGGTCCTAGGCGAGATGGTGTTGTTTGAGTGGCTGTCAAAGGAACAACGTTTATTCCAACTTGCGGTAAGGTCATTTTCCTTCCAGGTATAAATTCAGATACCGTTGGGTTCAAACTGACAGATGTGACGACTGGTTGCTGCAAATGAGACATTCCATTTCCTGTAGACAAATGATGACTGACTGGCTCAGTGAGTATAGGTACAATACCTGATGTCAATATAGGCGATGGATTGGTGTCTTCAGGCTTACTGGTTTGTGAAGCTATGAAATTCCTCGTACGTTCAACCGAATCATCCTTGGGAATAGATGCAATATCAAATTGTGTAATTGAAGCATGATCGTCCATATCACCCATGGCTTCTAATTTGGCCTCCGCAATATCAAGCTCCTTCATTATCTGAACCTTATCAAGATCTGCCTTGTGCCTTGCTTCAATATCAACGTACTTCAATTTCGCCCTTAAAGCTGCTGCATCTACTTTGGTGTTCCTTGAACTGTGTGATGATGATCGTGATGTATGACTTCCACGTGACTTACCTGAGACTGATCTCGACTCACCTTCCAATTCTATCAACGATTTCTTAATATCCTTCAAAATAGCATGATGCTCTACCTGTATTGCCTCAAATCTACCATCGAACTCATCAAATGTTGTTTTACAATCTGCATGAATCCCATCATCCTCCACACAAAGATGCACAATTCTTCCGAATGTAACTTCAAGGTTACTGAACATACTTACTAATGATTCACGATTCTCTCTAATTTTAATAGGATCTGAAGAATCAGACAGTAGGATCTCTATATGACATGCAGACCTTCGCCATCTTTTAGACTTTAAATTAAAGTCATTAGTTAAACCTTCAAGCTTCCATAGACGTCCTCGGTCAGTCATTTTACGTGAACGTGCTGTATGAATAGGATCTAAGGAAGTTTCTGCTCCAGGTAACCCATCGGGGTCTATTACACTACTTTCTGCAAGTCCTACATTGGGGTCTACTACACTACTTTCTGCAAGTTCTACATTGGGGTCTACTACACTACTTGTTTCGCTTACCTCGACACTTTGGACTGTGTTCTCATCAGAAATTTGTGTCTTATCACTTACCTCTGTGTTTTCGACAGACATTTTGACCACAGTATTGTAAGATTACCCGTATTTATACAAACAAGGACAACAAGGTACCCCAACCCGTAGAAGCGATCAATACCAGTATTAAATTTGTGTAACAATCTAAGGATTCTATCCCTAGGTGCAAAGAGGCAAATACACAAAGTATAATACAATCAATATGAGATAAAACAACAAAGTACAAATGCACTGCGACAAAGCAAAATGTTCAAATGTCAATTAAATAACTGTCTGTTTGACATATTAATCAATTAAACTGACTATATAAGGTAAGTACAAAGGCTGAAACAATTCAACTGACTAGGTAAGTACAAAAGTTGACTAGAATGAGTGTAAAATCATCAAATCATCAACCCTTCACATGAGTATTATAGTAAATAGCATGAAATGTCTGGTTTACATAACAAGCTCAAAGTTCAGCTAAGTGAGGTATCAGTTGACTACCAAATGTCAGTTTACATGAACTATCTGTTTACATGTATATATAAATTGTTTACCTTTATGTTTTAACTCAAAACATACAAATGATATCCACATACATTTCAATAATGAAAGTCATAGAAAAGTTAGCAGTACATGAGAATCTATGATTACGCAATAATATGCTAAACAATGAAAAGTATGGAGTAAGGATACACTATCGTAATCGACTGTTTTTCATCACTGGTACAACACAGCGTCAGCATACAATGTGGTCAAAGTTTGAAGGATGGTGCAGCACAATGTAACATAATGTTATGTCTGTCTGTACACGTAGGATTCTGTTCGGATACAGTTCTGTATTTTTCGCATCACCGGACAACTGCTCACACATGCAAATGTGCAGCTCCACATAGGTAAAGGAAAGACATGTCTGTATGAGTATTGTACAGTTAGTGATAACCACGTATTCAGTAACGACAGCTACAGTCATATAAATACTGCTTGGCTTCCCCTTAGTACACAGTCATCCAATGGAGGAAATCCAGGCCACCACTTTCCAAAAGATGGAGTTTCACTGTAGCGGTAGCACAGGCGAAGTAAAGGTAATAGGAGTTTATACTGATGAAGTTCTTTAATTGTATGGTTCAAATCGCAATCAACAACGCAAGACATCAACTTCAACGATACAGTACTTCAACATCAAAGATACTTCAACGTGAAACTGAAACGAAAGTACAACCCATTCTTACAACTCGATTCAATGAAATAAATCAGCGATCAATTGAGAAATCGATAGAATAACAATGAAATAATCAATATCAGATGTTAATTAGAATGTGTAATTACCTCCTTGCGCCCTATTTACTTCGCTAAAAGATAATCGCATGGTACGGCAAATCTGCGCCGCCGCAAGTGGATTCGCAAAGAGTTTGCCTCCAGTGCGGATCATGTAAACTTGGCGATCGCAATACTGGTATACCAGTATTGTTGACAATACTGGTATAAATTTTTGTTCCAGTATTGTCACCAGTATCTTCCAGTATTGTTCGTTATGTACAATACTGGTAAAATACTGGAAGATACTGGTATTCCAGTATTGTTAAATTAACAACATATTTTTTTTGCAGATACTGGTTTTCCAGTATTGTAGAATTGAGAATACTGGAATACCAGTATTGTAAATCCAACAATACTGGAATACCAGTATTGTAAATCCAACAATACTGGAATACCAGTATTGTAAATCCAACAATACTGGAATACCAGTATTGTAAATCCAACAATACTGGAATACCAGTATTGTAAATTCAACAATACTGGAATACCAGTATTGTAAATTCAACAATACTGGAACACCAGTATTGTTTATCTGATAATACTGGAAAACCAGTATTGTCACTCTAACGATACTGGAATACCGGTATTGTTAGAGTAACAATACTGGTTCTCCAGTATTATCAGAGGAACAATACTGGTTTCCCAGTATCGTCAGATTAGTAATACGCGATCGCCAAGTTTACATGATCCTACAGTGCTAAGAAGAGCTATTGGACAATAGTTAGAAGGAAGATATCTATCACCTTTCTTAAAAATTGGCATCACACGAGCCATTTGCCATAGAGAAGGGAAAGTTGATGTGTTAAGCGACCTTTGAAAAAGTAGAAGAAGGGGATGACAAACAGATTCAGCAGTATTTCTAAGCATGATATGACTAATTTCGTCAATACCTGAGGCTTTGTTTGTTTTCAGACTCTTTATTACATCAATAATATCGTTTGTATTTATATCTATATTATCAATAAATGAATCAGTTCTCATTTCAAAATCTGGAACAGTATCATTAGTATCATCAATCGTGGATATATTACAAAAATATTGGTTAAGAATATCTGCCTTTTCATTGTCATTGACCGTGATTTGATTGTTCGATGGATTTAAAAGAGGTGGTATTTGAGAAAAATTTCCGGAAGATTTTGTTAATGTTTTTACTAATTTCCAAAACTCTTTGCGAGAACCGAAAGAAAACTGATCGATTAAGCCGTAAACATCGCAATAGAAGTTCTGACGTGCGGCTTTTTTCATATTATTTACATGATTACGCTGATGTTTGTAGCGCTGACGTACATGCTCTGAACCATTTTTTGATAATTTTCGAAGTCGATCGCGTTTTCGTATTTCTAACCGTAGCTCAGAAGTGAACCATGGTTTGTCATTATGCCGTACAGTAATTGTCTTTTTTGGAATATTTTTCTTAGCAAATTCTATGTATTTATCATTGAACAATTTACAAGCTTCATTTATGTCGTTAAAGGAGCACTGCATGCGGACTTCACCCCAAAATACTGCTAACAGAATCACAGGATCAACATGCCCTCCCTAAAATTTGTTGCTTATTTGAAACATCTTCTCGAGACAAGTGTACGTAATACCTTACTCCACCTTGTTGGATGTCATGCATAAAATTGCGTCTCCGGCGAGTGTCGTAGTGGGGAGTACATTCAAAAAGATCAGAGTCCATATTATATTATAATTTCATATACAAGCAAATCATTCAAACACATTGACAAGCACTTAAATTGCTAGTAATTTATGCGAATTTTTGGCCTGATAAGTCTCTGCTATGACCCCCCCCCCCCGGAGACGCAGTTTTGTGTATGACATCCGACACGGCATCGTGTGTAACCCACAGGGAAGCTCGCGAGGTACGATCTACCCCGGGGTTCAAGGGAGAGTAAGGTACATGTATTACGTACACTTTTCTTGATAAGGCACGGTCCATTTGATATTCTGGGGGGGGGGGGGGGGGCTTGGGTTTTTTTCGAAAAAAATAATTTTGCTCTCAATTTTGATGAAAAAAATAAATTTGCTTATGGTGTGACAGAAAAAAATAATCTTGCTCTTCCAACAAATGTACAAATAATCTGAATTTGAAGAATTACCATAAAATTTCGCTAAAATTCTTGAAAAAATTTCCGGCTCGCTTCGCTCGCCGCAGTTTTCAAATTGTATCAAAAATTTTTGGCTCGCTTCGCTCGCCATAGTCTTCTATCAAAACATTATTTACTAATGGCAAAGTTCATAGATATTAAAAGTTATGCATGTATATGAATGAAAACAGGGCTTCCTTAAAAGCTTAAATATATTAGCAATATTTATGTATTGCTATTAATACATGTTGCATGTATCCCATAGAGTTTAATTTTATGTTCTTGTAAGCTTGGAAGGAGAACTTCAGTTATTCACCAATTTACAGACCTTCAATCCCTCAGACCCTCTTATAACATGTTATATACGTGTACCTCATATAAAATATTGAGAATAATGTATTGTAAAAACATAAAAATAAACTAATATATAAATATTACGAGTTTTGAGTAAAAATATAAATAATTTCTATTGATAAAACACAGGTGCATCACTTTGTTTAAAAAAAAATTCCTTGCTCCAACTTTGCAAGAAAAAAATAATTTTGCCCCGGTCCGGGGCGAAAAAAATAATCTTGCTCCGACAAAAAACCCAAGCCCCCCCCCCCTGAATATCAAATGGACCGTGCCTAAGATGATGTAGAGAGGGTTAAACGTTTTGATTTCAAGGTCAATGTCAATATGAACTTGATTTTAAAATCCTCTTGCTAGCAGCATTGAACATGCAAACTTTATATATGGGAATCTACTATTGTGTTGCCTTAATTTATTTTGCAAGGATTGGTTGAAAGAATATATAATATTAAACAATAAGTTCAAAAATCTTGAAAAAATATTTATTTTATAAACTCATATATGTTAAGTTTTTGTACAACATAGACATGATTGCATAACAAGTGACAGAAATATAAAGACATTATTATGATCATCCGCTTGATCAGAAATGACGATATGGAAAATCATAAATTTTTGATTACTGTCCTGTTCACTAATTCTAGAGCACCCTGTTTTCCCGGTTTTCTCTCAAATATGATAATGTCATCTTCCAAAAAGATATCAATTTTATAGTACTTCTTTAGTCGTAACAGAAAATACCATTGTTTTTGCTGTGCGTCGGTTAAGTTAGAAATAGGACGGAAAATAAAAAGTCTACGGGGATTTTCTATAGTAAAATCGCTGAAAATGCGTGACGTCGGAGGCTTTGACGTTACTGTTTACTATTGTTGACACGGAGAACAATATGGCAGCGGCTTGAAATTAACTTGGGAATTTCCCGTAGACATTTTCATTTTTCATATTGCGGTATAAAGGCAGCTGATAGGGTAAGTCGAAGTTAATTTCCAGTTACGACTAAAGGAGGTCAATTCTCGGAAACAATAAATTATAGCAAATTTCTTCAGACGACAGAATAAATCGCCAAAACAGGGTGCTCTGGATTTAGTGAACAGGACAGTAATTTTAAAAACAAATCAGTCCAATGTGTGCTACAGAAATGAATTAAGAGATTTTACATTATATGCTTGTAATACTAGTATAGCCCTGTATATGTAATGTTTTCAATTTCATAGCATCATTTAAGAACAAATATAGAATCGATGAACATTACATTGTAGTACACGTAAAACATTATGAGGGATGACGTCAAAGTTCGTCGATGCATGACGCATGCCCCTAGAAGACAGTAGAGCGGTAAAAAGTCTGAGTGAATTGGAGAGCCAAGTATGGATGGAGTAGACGTGTTTACATAGTCTTTCGGAAGGGACTATAAACGGGGGTCCCGTGTCTCGGATAGGCGTAGGTACGTAAAAGAACCCTCACTGCTCCGGGTGGGTCCGTTAACATTGCATAGGTCAAAATTCCAACATACAGCTTACGTCTTCGGACGGTACGCCTAATAGAGGCGGAATCTATAATTGAACTGAACTAATCGCTCCGCTAATTTAATAGTGTTATGTTTTAAGAAAAAAAAAATGGAATCGAAGAAGTGATTGAAGTATAGTTCCATCATAATTTGAGGCCAATTTTTTATGACGAACTTGTTTATATATCGACGTAGTAATCGGATTAAAACGTCCCTTGGTCTCTCTTCCCAAGTTTTTTCCCCTGTCTATTCTATTTATAGATTATATTGATACTCGACTTGTCATTGGTTGATTTCTTACGATTACTTCATGTGATGCATAGATACGTATACAGAAAAGTAAATGGCAAGTTTTCATTGGTTACAAGAAACAAGCTACATGCATACTTAGTGGAACTAGTTTGAGGCTATCTATACAGGCAGACTTAAAAAATAATTCTACGATTCTTAATGAGCGAGGTAGTGAATGATTATCGAGAGGACAATTCAGGTGATAAAAGATGACAATATGATTGCAATTGTTAGGTTTGTCCCTTGTATATCTAAGCACTCTGCCCAGTTATTATAAAGTCCATATAAACCAATATTTTGATTTGAATACTTTGGTGTGTGTAGATCAGAATTTCAAATGAAATAAAAAGATATATATGTCACTTCATTTGTGTGTTAGTGTTTCTGTATTTACAGGATTTCATAAAATCTTCAAACGAGATTTTTTCCGTCTCCGTCTTTATCCGATCTTTTCATTACTTGATGTAAATCGATGTCTAGTCCGGTTCCGGAAGTATGTTTATGCACGGTATTTTTTAGTTCCTCATGGGTAATAAATCCGTCCTTGTCTGTGTCAAACATCCGGAAGATCTGTAACATCTCAGCTTCCCTGTCAAAAAAAATATTCTAGAGTTCTAAGTATATTCAAATTGAAACGGATTTGATCTAATCGTTCAAATAAAATGGCCACAAATGGATTTCAAAAATCTTTTCGGAGCTATTTTTCACAATATTGTACAATTAACGTTACATGATATAGGATCATACTAACGTTCTAGATTTCGCGTCTTTCTTTGCCATTTCATCCAGAAATTCCTCTAGCGTCATCTCAAGATCCAAGTTCTTGTCGATGTCAGCAAACATATTCTGGAGAAAAATAGATAGACATGTAAATCCAACATAATTACAAAATATCTCTTAAAAAAAACAAACTACCCCCCCCCCCCCAACTACAACGGGAAAAAAAAGAATAAAAATAGTAAAATTAAATGTATAAATGTATGCTGACGAAGCCGACCATCCCCTAGTTTCAATATTTCGCCCCGTCTCACACGTTGATCGTTGAACATTCCTTTAGGTTATTTTTGCGTGTGAGACGCACAAAAAATAACCGAATAGGAACAACGTGTGAGACGGGGAGAAATATTGAAGCTAGCCCTTCCCCCCATTGAAAAAAAAAAAGAATCATCAGCAAAAATGAGCGAGGGGCGACTGGCGAGGTTACAAATTCTCTCCAGATTATTGCCTGTAAAGGTATTCACAAAGGGTAGATTTACGGTCATCGTTAGCCACACAAAATTTTGATGGTTAAAGAAATCCACCCACGAGGTCGCTAAGGGTTTATAGGGCGAACGCGATAAAGTGATCAATTATATTGAAAACGCCTATCTGAAGTGTCCTTAAAAGCAAACTAAATTGGAGATCCAGAGAAAAATAGTTTGGTTGTAAATTTCTGCACGCCACAGGCGACTCCTCGTTAGTATAACTTTGTTTGTTCGTCAGAGAGTACATAATGTGGTACTCATTGCACAATGACATGTCCAAGACGTAAAATACTTTTTGCTGAATAATTTGAAAATTTTCATTTGAAGGTAAGATATGTTATAAAACCTACCGACCTCCTGTCAGCTGAAACCGAACACATCCACCAAAAATATAACAGTGATTCAATCGAATATTTTGACAGAACGCCCCCCCCCCCCCCCCAAAAAAAAAAATTATAATATCAAATAAATAAAAAATACCCCAACCCAAGGCGGATGTCTTAGTTTGTAGTAATTTCAACCAAATCGGTAAGTAAGCAGAACATGATTCCGTTTCAGTCGAACATTTTGAACAGGAAAAAATTGATAACCCCCCCCCCCCCCCCCGGAAAAAAAACAAACAAAAACAAAATCAAAAAAACCCGAGGCTGATGTCTTAGTTGCAGTAATTTCAACCTAATCGGTGTTATTCAAAATGTTATATAATTTAACCCCAGCGTCTTGCATTTGATGAGTGAATAAGTCGTACTGGGATTCAGAGGTCAATAAATGACCATGAGGTACATTGTAACTATTTCGAAAACTGATATCTGAAGATTTCCCCCTTATTTATTTCTGTCAAACTCTCCTTTTTCGTTACCATCATAGGATCTCCAGCGAGACCAATCTACAATCACAACAGACAAACACACAAGGGCCCTGTATGTAGGTGACATATATAAAGACATCAAATCACTCCTGAAAATCACTTCACTTCATGTATCGACGTCCCCCTCTTATTTACTAATTTTCAAATCAGTACATGTATATTATATTTTGATAAAATGTAAACTTGATTTTGGTTTATGAAATTTATTTTACAAATAAAACACTGAGTGTAGTCTGTGTGACCTTTGATGTTTAATTGACCCCATGTCATTCTTTGTTTGAAGATAGCCGACATGTCCCAAATAGAAATATTGGAATTCTGTATTCATTTGATAAATTATAGATTAAATAATTTAACCAAACGCAAAGTGTTCAGGTTAAATATATATGTCCTCAAAGGGGTGATAACCCATAGATCACACAAGCTTAAATGTTTTATTTATAATCTTAGACCCTTTGACCAAGTTGACCTCTACTTCAGAATAGTTTCTTTTCCATGCTGTATACTATGTATTAACAGTATTTTTACATGTACAACTTATGAGAATAAAGAAATGGAGAAAAAGTAGATTTACATTTCTGTACCAAACCATATAGAAGAACCAGAAAAAAATATTATAATTATAATATATAATAAATCTATAGTAATGAACAGAAAATGGACTTTTACGAATTAAATGAAAAAAATCTGTCCATATCTGAGATGTATTAATGGTCCCAGTTTCCTCTAAATAATTTTTATATCTAAGGTACATGTATGGTTACACTGTTACTTATTAATATGGACTGTTTGTCATGATTTGATTAGTTAATTTTCATTTTCTTGGAGGAAATGAAACAATAAAAAATTGCCATCTTTCCGATCCTTTAACTGAGTAAATCCTCCAACAATTTGAAGACCAGAACGAAATAGTCAATTTGAGAATTTATATACAAGTAGGGCCTGGCTATCTAATCTCCTAAATCTGTGTCATATAAGAATTCCCTCTCAATGTTACATCCGAAAGGAAATCACTGTCGCTATATTTCAGGGATTGTCTCGATCATCTAAGTACACAACTTCACGAATTTCATTTCAAAATGTCACATACATTCTCAGAGCAGAGGAAGCAAGAATTTCGACTCTGGACACACCATCCCTCCTTTTTTTCTTTATTTGGAAATAACTTTCCGTTATATTGACATTTTAAACCTCCACATTTGACTTTTCGGATAAACTTATCACTTATATTGGATATTTAAATCAAATCGCTAGTCCCCCAAAAATATTCCCTTTATCAGCTAAATAAAGAATGGTATATCAACTTTGGTTTTTTTCGGATATTTTCCATTTCTTGTTTTTATTCATTGTCGGAAACCCACGGCCTATTGCCCTACGATTATCATCGTCGGAAACCCACGGCCTATTGCCCTACGATTATCATCGTCGGAAATCCACGGCCTATTGCCCTACGAAACCCACGGCCTATTGCCGTACGATTATCATCGTCGGAAACCCACGGCCTATTGCCCTACGATTATCATCGTCGGAAATCCATGGCCTATTGCGCTACGATACCCACGGCCCTATTGCCCTACGAAACCCACGGCCTATTGCCCTACGATTGTCATCGTCGGAAATCCACGGCCTATTGCCCTACGATTATCATCGTCGGAAATCCACGGCCTATTGCCCTTCGATACCCACGGCCTATTGCCGTACGATTATCATCGTCGGAAACCCACGGCATATTGCCCAACGATTATTGGTCGATTTCAAGAAATCAACCTTACTAGATTTGTAGAGCGGATGCTGTCAATAGGAGAAAGTTCCTAATTGAGTCCGTCAGATTCCACAATGCAACATTGAATTATCCTTAGGCACGGTCCATTTGATATTCTGGGGTGGGGGGGCGGGGGGGGGGGGGGGGGGGGGGGGGGGCTTGGGTTTTTTTTCGAAAAAAAATAATTTTGCTCTGAATTTTTGACGAAAAAAAATAAAGTTGCTTATGGTGTGACAGAAAAAAAATAATCTTGCTCTTACAAGTAATGTGAATTTGAAGAATAACCATAAAATTCGCTTTAAAATTCCTGAAATTTTTTCGGCTCGCTTCGCTCGCCGCAGTTTTTACTTTCTATAAAAAAATTTTGGCCTCGCTTCGCTCGCCATAGTTTTCTTCTGTAATCATGGTAATCGGCAAGTTTCATATTTGAAAATATCAAAAGAATGCATGTGACTGAAACAATCAAAATTCTTAAATACATTATCAATATAACTTATTACTATTAATAGATACATGTATCACCATAGTGTCTAATTTCATATACAAGCTTGGAAGGAGAATTAAAATAAGTTTTCGCTAGTTTTCATTAAATTGCATCAGGCCCTCTTACAGGCCCTCTTACATGTTACATGACCTTACATTTTGTTTACTGAAAATTATATATCACATATTGTAAAAATCTTTCATCTCTCTCAGTTTAGAAGTGAATAGAAGTTTAACATAAAAAATAATGTTTGGAGTAATTTAAGTAAAAATAAAGAATTTCAATTGAAGAAACACAAACATTCTTAATATATACATCAATTTTCATAAAAAAAATTTCCTTGCTCCAACTTTGCAAGAAAAAAATAATTTTGCCCCGGTACAGGGCGAAAAAAAATAATCTTGCTCCGACAAAAAACCCAAGCACCACCCCCCCCCCCCCCCCCCCCCCCAGAATATCAAATGGACCGTGCCTTATGAAAGAAACGTTTTCGTGACTAGTGAAAAACACGTGACCAGAGACAGGCATTCCCATAACCTCCCACTTTATCCACTTCACAAAAATAGGACATGTCGTCATGACAACGCTTGGGTATCGCAATTATGAATTTAGATATTGCAGATGAAAGTAATATCTGCATGATATTTTTTCTTTAACAATATTTACTTCCAGACCAATTAGTGAGTGATACAGTGAACGGCTATGCCTTCAAAATTCCTATGGTCGACATTTCTGAATCCTTGGATCCATTGCAACAAAGAAATACACGATCACAACGTATGCCAGGGGTGCCAGCGGGCTAAAAAGTTTCTAACCGTCCATCCGACTAAGCTTTTTCTCGTTAAGGATATACCACTTTGTTTGTTTGTTTATTTTCTTACCAAAGACAAATTTATAAATGAAACAAAGAAATTAATGAGCGATAAAAAAATCGACAAGACTGTACGAGTCACAAAATTTGATCGAACTTTTTAGAAGTTTCCCCTTATTTCCCTTCAAATGCTTATGCATGTAATCGGAACTCTCAACTTTTCCCGCGAATACACCCAGAAAGGCTTTTGATTGGTCAATATGTGTTATAATGGAATTTTCCTACAGATCAAACAATTTCTGAATGGATATGAAGAGTGCTGCATCTTAAGTTGTTCAGTGTAAATGTATCTATTTTCTAACTTGTCAGAATTATAAAGACATACGTTTCTATAAGTACTACTCTTTAGTCATGATTTTAAGAGTAAAAATTTTTAACCTATGACGACGAAAAAAAAAATTATTGTGGGATTAAAGAAATGTTGATATCGACCAAGCTTTTTTGGAAAGCTAATACTTGTAGCTTTACGTAGTAAAATGGAGAAGATGCCGGGGGTTTCCGACCATGGTTTTTATTCTGCTTTGCGTCCTTTTGAAATTGCAAAAAAAAAAAAAGAAGATACCGACTTTAATACCCATTAAAACAAAGTTGCAATTTCAAAATATGAACGTACACTATGTAAAATCTGGCAGAAACTTGTTTCATTTGATTATTAACATATTTTAGTCAACAAAAGAATGATACATAACGCATTTTCGTGAATAATTGAAGTATTTTAACATTTTACACGAAGTATAAAAAAATAAACAATTTCTCTTTAATTTTTGTAGAAAGCACAATGAATTTGCTTAAGATTTTATCATTTTAATTTTTCTTTTGTTTTATGACTTTGGGCTCAAAACTTTCGCGTTTTTAACTGTTTCTATTTAACGCGAAATTTTAATGTTAATTTTGATATGAAATGTTAAACATAAAACTTTCGCATGATAAATCAAGGCCTTCGTACACTTGATTTATCAGAATTTTCGTTTTATAACGCATATCAATATTGAGTTACATATAAAACGCGTTTACTTATAATATTTTGAATTAATGAAATGAATTAGTTAAAATGCGCCCGCTACGCGATTGTGCACCCGTCCATAGTGTATCTCAACATTACTATGCATGGTAACTGCTACAATCTACCACTTTCAAGAGCTCTTTATCATGCTTTCAAAATAAAACGGAGCAAGGGAATTTTTGTCACATACGGCGATTCATTTTAAAAACACACATCTTTTTCGATCATTGATAGAGAAAAAATATAATCGTAATTTATGGCAAAATAAATGCGCACAGAAAATAAATAAGATAATTAATTCTTTGGCACATTTTAGAGGATTTATCAAAACGTAACTCTTCAAACCTGGAGATAATTATGAAAAGCGATTAGGACCGTAAATGACCTTAATACAGTCAAAGGAATGTTTCAATCAATAGGTACAATCAATATTTTGTCCTAATGTCATTTTCCCTTTAATAATTGATTTCACTGACTTTAAAACACATCAGGTGCGTATACAAATGTTGGTAGGAAGGAGTCAGTAAGCATTGTAATAAATATCTTGTGTACTTGTTCTTATAGCAATAGTAGATACAGTCACTCCCTTACAATGGGTTCCTCTACACCGGAGAAATAATTATAGAACATGTAGCTAGACCGTAACCCTTATATACATGTATATAGTTGACTTATCAAAACGTGCAACCCCCCCCCCCCCCCTTCGTCGGATATATCAAGATTACATCTACGGAATATGGATACCCCTTGCCTCTGGAAAAATTGAAGTTGAGTATATACCTAGCCTGTGAAGTAACGGATACCCCCCCCCCCCCAAAAAAAAAAAATTAAAAAACAACCTGGATCCGCGCCTTTGCGCTGATCCGGTGACAATACGCTGTCAACATAACTTGAGGCAATTCATTTTTTACCTACTTTTCTATCAGGAATTTAAATTTGAAGGAAAACAATTACAGAGCGGATATTGTAATTCTGTTTTTAAATGTCATGTAGATTCACTTGTAAAAAGCTTCTTTTTTATGCTTATTGAGATCAGTTTGAAATATTTGACACAACAATGTGTAAGTGGTTCAACTCAGCGGTTACCTATTTCTGTCATACTTTGTATATTAGAGGTATCGACTCTATATTAATATTTCAAATATTTACATTGTACAAACAAATATATCTAATAAAAGAAGATAGAAAAAAAAAACCGATCTAGAAGTTTTCCATGCTGTCAAAATGAAAAAAAATTTGACATCTTCAAGAAATTCATAAAATAATAGTAGGTAAGATTTGAGAATGGCAATCATGTATTTATTGGTATCGATTTACAAAACGTACATTTACATATCCCTTTAATTTTAATTTGTATTAATTCATTTAAAATTGCATAGTGCTCGGCATACATACGAAGAATCGAAGAGAAAGGAATGCATATTTACCAAACTGCATCCAAATTATTATCTATAGAAAATGATAAGTTATCTGAAAAAAGAGAGGAAACTATATTTGAAAAGAATCTATTGCAACAAATTAACGTCACATAAACATTTTACTATTTCATACGTACGGTGATTTCCCAGTCCTTGCCCTTAAAGCCCCTCTTTCTGACAGCTTCAGCAAACTGATGCACCGTTAAAAATCCTAAATTATCTTTGTCTGCTTGCTTAAAAAACTTCAAATAAATATCCAGTTTTCCGTTTGACATCGACTTATATTTTTCTAGGAGTTTAGCCTCCTCCTCCGTTGTGTACAGAGGTTTTCGGTCCGTGTCTGTATTTTGCAACTTCCGCTGCTTTTCGAAATTTTCTGCAATATTTTTCACCATGTCCCTCTGAACCGGCACCTCGTCTTTTACGTCACTTGAGTCCATCTTTACCTTAATCTTGTTGCCGACTGATAACTGGAAAGTGTACCTTTGCATTTTTATGAAGGGAGAGGTCGTAAAGTTATTTACAATGTTTGTTTAAGGTCAAGAACCACCGAGGTCACGTGACTAGACAAACATGTAAAATCACATTAACAAGGCTTGTTTAAATGTCCCTCTCCCACAGACGACCTTTAATTGCCTTTTGAAGTTCTGCAACCGTCACATTTTACCTACAACTATAATGATATTTATTGATCGGAACTTAGACTTATAATAAGTGCATATATAGAGAGATGTTTAAATTTCCTTGTTCTCAATGCCCGTCTGAATAAGATATTTGTAAATGAAGGGATTTTGACACGATTCATGCAAACTATCTTATTGATACAAGAATTAAGATTAAGTGACACGTACATTGTCGGAACCAAAAAAATGTTTAAAATCCAATGTGATCTGGGGGGGGGGGGGGGGGGGGGGGGTCTGGAACCACCCGGTTTTGAACAAAGGTTGTCAGGGAATATGAAATTTGGTCAATGGTATACATGTACTGAACAAAGCAAAGATATTCCACTGTAAGATAAAGCATGATAACTTATTGATCGATCTGATAAGATTAATCGATTTATTCATTATGAAGCAAGCTTTAAGATCGATAAAAGAAGACTCTGAAGGGGCATAACAAAGATAAAGAGTCACACAGAACTGCTTTAAAGTATCTAGGGCGATGACTTGATTTTTTCTCACACAACAAAATAGCTCTTGACACTGGATATAAAGAAAGCATATTGAAATTACAAACAAAGGAAATCTATAGTACAAAGGAAATTCATAGTACTTAATGGAAAATGAAGGAAAAAGCAAGGAAAAAAAGCTGTGTTTGTGAAACACCAATGCCTTCTTTATCAGTCTGAACACAATTTATTGTTAAGTAGGTCAAACTCGATGAACAAGAGTCAATGTTTTTCGAAAATATTCCAAAGGTCAAAGTCATGAGGAAAAAAAATTTGGTAAAAATCGTGAATAGATCATGTCACAAGGAATATACATGTGAAATATGAAAGCCCTATCACTTAACATTCAAAGGTTATTTCCTTGTTAAAAATTTCAAAAGAAGGTCAAAGTTTATGGTCAAGATCACGAGGTAAAAAAAAAAGATTGGTATTGTCACAAAAAATATGAATCACTAGCACATACTAATGTTGTAAAATCGGAAAATTTTACTATCGATTATCGGAAACTATCGGAGGAGTACAATCGATAGCACTATCGGAATAATCGGATTTTTTTTCTTGTTTAAAATTGTTGTATGTTTTGTATCCCTTCAGAAGGAGAATACTCAGTGCTTGTAATTGAAGAATCTGATTTAATTTAAATCGACTTTCAAGTTTAAGCGACGATAGCGGCAACATCGGCGACTATCGTTACAACACTAGCACATCCAAACATTTAAATCTTCTGCCAAAAACAAACAGACAGACAGATAGATAGACATACAGACGGAGATAACAAAATCTATATGCCCCCGAATCTTTTATGCCCATGGAATAAAAAAAAAGGGGGGGGGGGGCATGATCAGCACGTAAAACTAAGTAGATCATAAGTCTGCATACAATTTGTTTCACTTATTTAAAAGATATTCTAACTTCCTTTCAGGAAATTCATATCCTCACTAATGTCAAAGTACTATCTCCTTTTAAGGAATTCTCATTTCCTCACTAATGTCAGTAGTTCTCACTCCTTTTAAGGAATTCTCATTTCCTCATTAATGTCAATAGTTCTCACTCCTTTTAAAGAATTCTCATTTCCTCACTAATGTCAATAGTTCTCACTCCTTTTAAGGAATTCTCATTTCCTCACTAATGTCAATAGTTCTCACTCTTTTTAAGGAATTCTCATTTCCTCACTAATGTCAATAGTTCTCACTCTTTTTAAGGAATTCTCATTTCCTCACTAATGTCAGTAGTTCTCACTCCTTTTAAGGAATTCTCATTTCCTCACTAATGTCAATAGTTCTCACTCCTTTTAAAGAATTCTCATTTCCTCACTAATGTCAATAGTTCTCACTCCTTTTAAGGAATTCTCATTTCCTCACTAATGTCAATAGTTCTCACTCTTTTTAAGGAATTCTCATTTCCTCACTAATGTCAATAGTTCTCACTCCTTTTAAGGAATTCTCATTTCCTCACTAATGTCAATAGTTCTCACTCTTTTTAAGGAATTCTCATTTCCTCACTAATGTCAATAGTTCTCACTCCTTTTAAGGAATTCTCATTTCCTCACTAATGTCAATAGTTCTCACTCTTTTTAAGGAATTCTCATTTCCTCACTAATGTCAATAGTTCTCACTCCTTTTAAGGAATTCTCATTTCCTCACTAATGTCAATAGTTCTCACTCTTTTTAAGGAATTCTCATTTCCTCACTAATGTTAATAGTTCTCACTCCTTTTAAGGAATTCTCATTTCCTCACTAATGTCAATAGTTCTCGCTCCTTTTAAGGAATTCTCATTTCCTCACTAATGTCAATAGTTCTCATCCCTTTAAAGGAATTCTCATTTCCTCACTAATGTCAATAGTTCTCACTCCTTTTAAGGAATTCTCATTTCCTCACTAATGTTAATAGTTCTCACTCCTTTTAAGGAATTCTCATTTCCTCACTAATGTCAATTGTTCTCATTCCTTTTAAGGAATTCTCATTTCCTCACTAAGAAAGAGGCTAATCGATATCTAAATCCATTTTCTATGGTATATTTCGATAGATTATTTGATACTGAATGTTCATACGAAATTTAAAATCATTACCTCTCTTACGAGCCGAGGTATGCCCCATACCGCTCTCTTATGAGCGCCGCATTTCTAGGTCGGACAAAAAGGTGTCCGGTAATAATCAGGCAGTAGAGAAAAAATGGTCACTGCTCAATCATTTATTGGTCCCAACACTTCGAAGACCTACATTTGTATGACGTCTTCTCTTTATATCCTTGGTTCCATCTCAAATCTCGCTGGTATATGAAAAACCCTCATATAGCTATACCTCTTCGCATGCGCATATATATGACATTCATAACTCTTCAAATATTGAATTCTATCTCATTTATCCGACGCTTGTCTCATTTCAAAATCTTTATAATAGACATTATTTGAAATTGTTTTATATTTGAAATATCGCTTTTATGCAAAATATTGCAGAAGTTCATCCTTTTTCCTATAAACCCAGGAACAATTTTACTAATTAATAAAGGAAAGGAGTGCCGTGTAATTGATTTGAATTCTCATTTTATTGTGATGTTAAAAAACCCCAGGGATGTATTAAAAATCAAATATCTGTCCAATAAAATTAACCCAGAAAATGTCAGTTATACACGATACCATTTCGGGTACTTATGTTTGGGTACATTTTAATTGATCTGAAGGAGGACGCATAGAAAGATCTAAAACTTCGTACACGTAACCTGAGAAGAAATGGAATGATAATGGAAATTTCGTTTTATGGATAAAGGGCTAAAAATAATAGTTGTACGTCTAAGAAAACGTTTTGAATCGCCAGAATGACAGTTTTAATAATTGGTCTTTGAGAAACTAATGGGCATAAAGCAAAATCGTACTGGATACAATATATAGAAAGGATTGAGTCGAAGCGATCATTTTTGTAATTCAGCAGAGACGTGGATAGGTGGCACAAAGGCATGGATGAGATCAGGGTTTGAGAACATCAAAGAAGAGCAGCTCAAATGTAATGTTTTCAAATTCAATAGCATCATTAAGAACAGATAACTTTGCAGCATGGACCGGACATGCACGTTTCGGGAACTTGACCCTTGTCAGTGATCCTCAATCTAAACAATGTAATATGGCCAAAGACTGTGAATGTTATGTCAAAAAATACTGAATGACGTAGCAGGATGGATGGGATGCTAAATGACCCACTTTTCAGAGATTTCGAGCAAATTTTGTGAACAGAAATTTTCGAATGAGTTTGAAGAAACGATCAACCGAAGTTGATCGGACTACAAAGTTGATCGGATTACAAAGTCATCCTTCCCTTCTTCTCGTTGGACACTATATTAGTTCCTATCTGTGCAAACTTAGTAATGTCTATTTCTCATTTCTCATCATAAATGCCAAGGATAGGATGGATATTTCAAAGATTTTTCCAAACAATATTATGACCCAAAGCATCAAGATAGTATTGTTTGAAATAAGCATTCAAAACACTACGTATATTGAAAATGGAAGATGTTTCAGACTGGTTGAATGTTGCTGCTAGGCATCTGCCTGTGTGTCAAACTTTATAGAGGAAAGTACTTTTGACTGGTATCGAACATCGGTGGCAAGCAATTGTCGTCGACATGAAAAGCATTGCAAATCACAAATCATTGATGAGATTTCAATATTGATTACAATAATCATGCATGGTAATGGATACAAATACTTGTTGACTTGTACTGATATTCTATCCTAATATAAACGTGGCATAACTTGACGGAAAAGAATCGTAAAATATTTTTGGAAGCATTTAAAGCAGCTATATTCAAGTCAGGCAGAACACCCCAGTAGATATAAACAGAAAAAAGGAAGAGAATTTATAAGTACAATTTTATTAGTCTTTCCCGAGAAAGTCTTAACAACGGAGAATAAGGATCAATCTGTAGCCGTGAGGTTTAATCGAACACTTAATACAAAGACATGGAAATACATGTACATAACACAAATTATACTTGGAAGTAAATTGCTGATTTTGATGATTTGGTGTTTTAATATACACCCACGGTTATCACTGGGGTATACAGGTGCAACATTATAAAAATAGCATCGCGAACGCTACAATATACGCTCGTCCGAGAATTAATTTCTCATAAGTAATTTCGTGAATGCAATTATGAATTGAATTTTCCCAAAAAAGTAAATTGATGCAATCGCTACAAGAGAAGGTCATCGGAATTCATTGGTCATTATACACACCTTATAAATGGTAAGATACATTGCAATATAAAGGCAGAAAAAGGTTGAATCAATACCATTACATACTTCTGCTATCATATCAGTAGATAAAAGGCTGCAAAAAATGTCTGGGAAGCTAGCTGTAAAATTGTTGAAAATCCTATGTTCAAAGGTCTTATGACGGGCGTATAAAAATGAAATCATAGTTTGGAAACACGTCTATGATACATGTATCAAGGACTTGGATGCGAAAAGCAAGAGAAACTTTTTACTGGAAGTGACGTGCGCAAACTTCACTAATCGTACTCATCGCTTCAGCATCTTCAATGATTTGATTCATATTTTTGAAATCTAATTGATGGAGTTATAAAACACACTTTTAAAGACTTGTTGGTTTACATTCAGGGTTATATACCATGAGCTGGTGCTGACAACAAAGAAGTACATGAGAGAAGTAATTGCTTTCGACCCAAAATTGTTCGTAGGATTTCAACGATCCTATGTAAATAAGCAAACAAAAAAGCAGTCTCTAGCAATCTCCAGTGCAACATGTTTGTAACATCCTCATAACAACTTGTAATAATGTCGAAGGGTTCCAACTCTCTACCTTCTTGAAGAAAATTCCAAACTCATTTACATGCACCAGACACGTGTTTCGAATATTAAATTCTCATCAGTGATGCTTTCAGTGGAGCCACCAAAAATAATTTCAGTAGCGCCCTCTTTCATTTTTTGAAGTTAGATTTTTACATTTACATTACAGAGAGCGCAGCGTGCGGCTCCAAATTTCCTGTAGGGTCGATTCATTAGCATATCCAAATAAAATCTATGTTCAAAATAGCATTGGAGGAATGGTGCTAAGATGTTAAACTCATGAAGCTTCCGGTAGAAATTTCAATGGAGAAGACGTGTCTTTGATCGCTCCGGTGACTTGGACATGATGAGGGTAAATACGATTTTAAATCATAACCATAGTGTCTTAAAACATTAGACGTTCATAAATGACATATTTATAGATGAAAAAAGAGTAAAATATTGGCAATTTTGATGATTTAGACGCATATAAACATAATGTAAACAAAGGTGATCGATAAGTGAAAACTCACCAGTGGTTTTTAAATCCATACTAAAACAATGACCAGTGAAGTGAGACCCCCGCTGAACAGTGACGACGATAACGGTGAAGGTGATTATGTAAATGAAAATGAATGGAGCGATATAGATCAAGGTTCACAACCTGTTTCTAAACAGAAAGGTAAAACAAAAGGTAGAAAACTTATACAATCAAGCCTTAGTTCTTACAAACATCCTGTGAGGAAGAAACGGCGTCTTACCAGTAATGATCACAATTGCTGCGATTTATCAGAAATTCAAAAAGAATTAAAAAACATAACTGAAATGATGAAGAGCTTGGTAAAAAAGGATGAAGTTCAATCTCTGATTAATTCCATTTCTGAAAAGGTGGTTAAAAAGTAAAAATGGAAATAAAGAATGATCTAGAAAAGAGCTTGACGAAAAAGATGGATGAAAACATCAAAAAGGAGGTTAAAAAAGAGGTTAAAGTCGTAGAGCAAGAAGGAAACAAGAAAATAGGAAATTGTCGATAGATGCGATGGCCTTGACCTGGATATTCATTCCATCAGAGAAAAGATGTCGGATCAATCCAAGGAAATCAGAGAAATGAAAAATGTTCTTAATATTGCAATGACGACCGCAAAAGAAGCATTGAAAACTGCAAATAACAATCAGCAGTACTCACAAAAGAACAATATTAAAATATTAAATTGGCGAGAAAAGCGAGACGAAAATAGTGAGTCTCTTACAGCAGATTCCATAGCTGAAATGCACAAAGTCGGTGTCGACATCACTGAGAATGACA
The DNA here is from genome assembly GCA_028142955.1 of Pinctada fucata. Lineage (NCBI taxonomy): Eukaryota > Metazoa > Mollusca > Bivalvia > Pterioida > Pteriidae > Pinctada > Pinctada fucata. The sequence continues at coordinate 26,654,026 of AP027114.1, forward strand.
TCCTCGCAATTCATCGCATCCCGTCCAAAAAACAAGGAGCACCAAAACCTGTGATCTTAAGTTTCTTAGAAGTGAAACGAGAATAAAGGTGATTAAAAAGCGGAAAGAGGTCAAAAGCGTTTTCACCTTGATTGATCACGTAACAGAGAAAAACCTCGATCTGATGAATTCTTTGAGAGAAAATGACAACATCCACTCGGTGTGGTACTTTAACTGCAACATCCATGCAATAGATGTCATTGGCCACCGTCATAAATTCTTCGTCGGGGATGACAATGACAGAAAACTGCGTTCTATACAAGCAGCCGTTACAAGGGCTGGAAACAGATAAATGATTAATATTACCCTCTCTAGACCAAGGGATCTGATCCTGAATCATTTGTTGGAAGTTTAAGTTGTTTTTCAGCAATCTCTTTTTTGGTGATTGACGTAATCAATAAGTTACACTTTTTCTAAACTCTTATTTTCCTACTTTTTGTTTTGTTTTGTTTTTTCATTTTTGTTTTTGTTTTTTTATTATTCTCTTCATCAAGCTTTCATTTTCTTTTCTGCGCATTTGTGTCCCCTTAACGTCACCTTTTCACGCTTCTCAACCCAAGTCTTTCTTTCTTAATCTTTTACTCCCCCGAGTCTATTTGAAGACCCAACTAAAGTAATTAATGATGAAGTGCCGATCATCCAAAGCTGAAACCTATCCTGCATATCTAAAATTAGAACTCAAGAAAACACACAATGACGGAACTTAAAATTATTTCTGCAAATTGTCGAGGCCTGGGAGACTTTTCAAAGAGAAAGGATATTCTTCGTTACTATAGAGAAACTGATAACAATATAATCTGTTTGCAAGACAAACATTTTACGCCGGAAAAAGAAAACTATATAAGATCACAGTGGGGTTATGAATGTCGCTTCAGCTCTTTCTCGTCAAATTCCAGGGGCGTAGCCACTCTCTTTAAAAATAACTTTTCTTTCAGCATCACAGAAGAATTGAAGGATTCTAATGGCAATATGTTAGCTACGAGCACTGTTTAAATATTGATGACAAAAATGTAACAATTATTAACATATACCGACCAAATGAGGATACACCTCAGTTCTATGATAACCTAGGATCCGCCATTTAGAAACTGGGAAACAAGCATGTAATAGTTGTTGGTGATTTTAACTTAGTTCTTGAACAAAATAAAGATGCTAGAGAAAAAATCATTGAAATAATGGACTCACATAGTCTTGTCGACGCGTTTAGAGAAATTAATCCTGATGCTAAAACGTATACATGGAGAAAAAGAAACCCACTGAAACAAGCGAGACTTGACTTTTTCCTAATCGACCAAAATCTATTAACTTCATTGAAATCTGCAAATATTTTGAATAGCTATAGATCTGACCATTCAGCAATACAAATGATACTTCAGTTTACGAATTTTACTCTTTTATTGAAGGTCTATGGAAGTTCAATAACAGCCTCTTGTATGACCTTGAATATAAAAAAGTTGTAGAAAAAGCTATAAAAGAACAATACGATTTACCAGTTTACAATAAAGATTATTTAAGTGAAATTCCGGATGATGAAATTCAATTTGTTATAAACGACCAAATTTTTCTTGAGGTTTTACTTATAGTACGGTGACCAAAGAGCAAAATTTTACAGTATAGTCGACAGATTAGTACATGGGTAAATTATATGCCAAATGGAACTAGAAGAAATGTACTTTCAAAATATCAATGTCGTCAACAGGTTTGAATGTACAAACATTCCATTTTCAGGGGTCAAAGGTCAAAGGGGTCATTCAACATAGATTACGTATTTCAGGTCTTTTTCACAAAGGAAAGACATATTGATGAAAACAAAATTGAATTTTCTGTACAAATTGCATCAACAGAATAATAATCCAATCTTATCCTTAACATATGTAAATCGCGATGACGTAAAATCTGTATTGATGACGTCATTGGTAGCTATTTTTAGAACAAATTAAAAATGTGAATATTATAATTCCTTACAAAATGAAATATACCTCTTCGTGTACAAACATGGAGGACAAATATTTGTCAATTTGACTGGTAATGTTTAAATTTAAATTTGATTTAAAATAATTTCATACAGCCTAGAGGGTGCAGTTTGAAATTGATCTTCACCAAACTCAATACACTTGTTGCTTATGATAGGAGAAAGAACTCTTGACTATTGGTTTTCAAGGTAATACATCAAAGGTCAAGCTCACAGATTAGATTTTTTAAAAATCTTTTAATACAGCCCCGATGATACATTGGAGTTTACTTACACTTATTGTTTATAACAAGAAGAAGAACCCATTTGATTTTCTAATGTCAAAGATCAAGGTCACTGAAGGGAAATGCTTAAAATCGTTATATACAAACCAAGAGGGCACAATTTTGACTAGATCTTTCAAATGCCCACACACTTATAAGAAGAAACCCATTATATTATAGGTCAAGGTCGCAGGATTAAATTCGTCAAAATCATTGAAGATGCTCTGTGTCATTCACCAACATATCTTGGTCAAGCTCTTTAAAGTATACATTTAATACAAATGCCACAAAGAACATTTTTTCGATTATCAAGGTCAAAGATCAAGATCACAAATATAGAGGAGGCAACTTAAAAATGGGACTTCATCAATGTTGACACATATTTGCATATGTTGTGAAGAATTTCAAGTCCTATTTTAAGATTACCTACGAAGTGGTTTATATCCTTAATTGTCACGCCTTCACTTTTTTGGCCAACGACCTTCAACACGCTGGTAAACGTCGGGGTTTGGTCTGAAAATCATTTATGAAGCAACGTTCTCAACGTGCGCATAGCGACCTTGTAGCGCATGGGGAACGTTCGCCAAACGACCTCAGCGTCTTCCAAACGCATAAAACTAGTTGACAATTTACCTGTTAACGTTCTATAAAGCGTGCCCAAAGATCTCGCAACGTTCGCCTAACGACTTGTCAACAACCTGGCAGCGACCTTCTCGCAATCTACAACGTTTACAGCAAAACTTAATTTTCAGAAAATATTTCGTTGTCAAGACCTGAAGCACACGCCAAGGACATTAGACTGTCGTTAGACTTGCGCTCCTCTGTCGTTACACATTCGTTGCAATTACCGGCGCCCTCTCAACGTTTTAGCAACGACTGCAAAGCGCACGGGAACGCATGCCAAGCGACCTCCTAAAGACTCCATAACTTACAATTGGACGCTGGAGAGTGGTCGGCGGTTTCGTGCATTCACAAAATTTTCCGACGACCACATCGCAAACCAACGTCCACACAACGACAAGCCAGCGACCAAACAACGACTTCAATGTTTTGCGACGTGTTGGCAAATTTACTTTGTCGTTACTCGTGCGTTGACCAAAAAAGTGAAAGTGTGACAGGGCCATAAAGACTATTACCTACTAGTGTGTGACTGCGAGTACATTGGTATTGATGCCGTCGTTATGATTAATTCAGCTAGGATGTACGTACATATACAGCGTTATCCATAAAATTATGTCGATGGGTAGAAAGCCCTCTCTCCCCGATAAACCATCACCGATCTCATGAAAAAAATGCTTTTTAATGGAAAAATTACAGGAAATGGTAAACAGTTTACCATGTATCTCTTCTAGACATAAGCAGTAATAACTTAGATTTATACAATTTTTAATGTACTTTCAAGTGAAATAAGTTTATGTTCAAAATGTTAAGATAAAATGTGTGTACTGTCAGGCAAAATGTTTATTTTTTTGCTTAAAAAATCTTATAAAATTGTGAAAATTAAACACAAGAGCCGCAATGTTCATTCATTAGCTATTTACATACTCGTCCCTATTCTGTAACTCTCTCTTTCACATTGAGGTTCATAACCATCAAGATGATTATATCGGATAATAAACAGAGAAAGGATTCATTCTTTTAGAAGCAATTCAACTGAGTCATCCTTCTTATCATTTGTAATGATTTGGGTTTTTTTTTTTCGATATTATATTTTTACTATGCTTTGTTATGATCACAGGGATTTATCACGCTTCCCGGTTTATAAAATGTACTATATAGGTTATAAACCATAGTACATAAAGCAACTGAGAAGCGCGACAAATCCCTTGGATTCTGAAGTTTATCACAAAAAATTATATCCAGTGACCAATTTTTGCCTGTTAATCATAAGGTACACTATATTTCCATTTTTTTTAATTGAAAAAGAAGTGCGTTTTTATTGGTACATACCTTCATTTTAGGGTAACGCGGAAGGAATGTAATATATTTTATTTATCATGAAGAAGGTTTAAAATATTTTGATTTTAAGGTGGCTCCCTACTCGAACCGTTATAGGTTTTTCCTTATATGCAGCAGTCTGCGTATAACGTTTTACAATGGCTGGTGAGGGACGAGCCAGCGCATTGAAAAACACAGACAGAAGTTAGATCTTACTTGCCAAAAGAAGCAAAAGATGGTGCAATCTATCATTGTCCACACCAATCATATACTAGTATAATTTCTTAGTTGAAAATGTGATGAAATTATAAGGGGGTGCTCTTATGTTTGTAGCCATATCTTGATCATTTATAAAATTGTGTACCTGTATGCGATTTTTTCACCATCTATATACATTATCGTATAAAATGATCCAATTTGAAGAAATTCCATCTGTTGTTTTTTTGCACAAAAATGTGATATACTATATATTATTTGTCGAAAATATGATAACATTATAAGGGGGTACCCCTATGTTTGGAGCCATACCTTGATCATTTCAAAAAATGTGTACCTGTATGTGATTTTTTTCTTCATCTACATCCATAATTTTATGAAATATTACAAAATGAAAAAAAAATCATCTGTTTTTTATGCAAAAAATTGGATTTAGTACATATTCTTGGTCAAAAATGATATGAAATTATAAGGGGGTACCCTAATGTTTGGAGATATATCATACTTAGATTTATGTTAGAATATCATTTTATGTGTTGTTCTTCTTCTATATGACTTGTTATCATAAAATAAAACAAAACAAATAAACATATTCGTATCATCACTGAATTTGGAGAGTTCAAAAGCATATGATGCATATTTGATATTTCTCAATTTTCAAGTGTTAGGGTACCTTTCTTTAATGTACTGTATCTTTAATGAAAACAAAATTACCTATCTATGTCTGTGTTAATTATGTCATTTTGACTATTATGTATAGAAAATAACCTCAAAATACAAAATTCATCTGTTAAATTCACGAGTAGGGACCAATCTTAAACCAGCTGGTATCTATTATCAATAAATGTTCAAATCTTGTATCCCCTCCTCCCCCCCCCCCCCCAAAAAAAAAACAAAAAGAAAAATGAACGCATATTTCATAAAATATTTGTGAATTGTAAATAAGAAAAAATATATATTTTTTTGATTTATTTTAAGTCAAAATAAATATTTTTGGTTTACAATTCACAAATATTTTGTGACACATAAATTGGTCCTGGTCCTTCATTTAAAACAAAATAAGCAGCCCCCCGGTACCCGGAAATTATACTAAAAATAGGGCAACGGTTACGCTGCAACATACGCCTGTCATGTGATTAATGATGTCAAATGGCCTTGACCTTCTTTGTCACGTACCCTGACAATCAAGTAGGTCCTTTGTCTGGGTCTACTCAATCTTCATGGTAAGCCTGAAGTTCCTAAGCTTTGATATCACCATGCATTACCGATTTCTCTATTATACAACGAAAGATATTTAACATACAAATTGGAAATTCCTATTTCGATCAGACGGTTTGGTCACCATATCTTGTTACAGCATGTGTGCATGCAACCACCTCCTCTTCCGCATAATTTCTCAAATGTACAAAAGGAGGAGATAAAACCCCCTTACTTACATAAAAGATCATTTATATTTTATTTATCATGAAGAAGATTTAGAATAGTTTGACCCAAAATAGATTTAAATGATTTTTTTGAAAAATTTAACCAAAAATCTTTTTTTAGCCACAAAATGACCTTGACCCTGACCTTCAAAATCAGTAGGGGTTTCTGTCTTTTTAAAGTCAATGTTCATGGTATAAGAGACCTAGCTCAAGTGACATTGTATCAATCGTGTTTGCAATTCCTATAGTTTTAATAAATAAATGTGAGTATGACCCCCCCCTCCTTTCCCTTAAATGTACACATACACGTAATTTCTCTGTTGATGGAACAAAATATATAGAAAGTCCGTTACATATTTGAAAGATCATTAATTTTCCTTTAAGAATGAATAATTCCAAAACATACTGAACCAAAAAGAGAACAACAACAATTATTTCAATGAAATTTTGATCTATTTCTCATAAAAATCTATCTTTAGCCTCAAAATGACCTTGACCTTTCACGCACGACCTTGAAAATAAAATTCTCTTACTTTCGTTAAGTTAAATCTACGTGGTAAATATGATGTTACAAGCTTAAACGGTTTTGTCTCTATGTTTTCTAAAGGTGCAGGACGCACCGGTGCTGCAATACCGAAATCCGTAACCCCCCCCCTTTCCATAGGATAAAAGACAGGCATACAAGAACAGCCATAAAAATCCTAATCTTACCCCAGTTTAGAGAATAAAAATAAAATTTTTGCTTGAATTTTGTAACATGATAGAAAAAATATGTTATAACTACTAAAGATTGTAATTTCACTGCATTGATATGATTATGTGAATTATATAGAAAATATCCAGAAATCCGTGATTTTTGAATGAAAAATACAGTTTTCCCCCCGAAAAAACTGAAAATACAAATAATGTGTTTAAAACGTAAGTTATTATGCGAAAGAGCATAAAAGATCAGAATGGAATACATCCTTCAATTATCAAATTCATAAGTGATAAAGATGTTATGATTGATGTATAGAAATAATATTAATAGAAATTAGTTAGTATGCAGATTTTTGTAGAAAAACAGCAGTTTTGAAGTTTTTGCAATAAAATAATTAAATATATTTGATATCAATTGGAAGAGGAAAATGTTCAGATTTAATTTTTTGAAGAACAATCAGAATTCATTTAGTGGATCTCAGAGACGGGAAAATTAAAATAGAGTTTTCACAAAGTAATGCAATTTTTTAGCAAAATAAACTTTTTTAACCCAAAAACGCAAATTTTATGAGACATTTGAATTAAAACTTATCATATTCGAAAAGTATTTAATATGTTAGTAATTTTCACTTTTCAATCTTTGATGTTACTTTCCACAGAAAAAATATTCATCGATTCCTTTTTTCAGCGTTTTTTCGGTATTATTTTTAATACGTTGATGACGTCATTTCAACGTCATTTTTGAAGACGTTCTACAATGAAAATCATTTGACGACATCTTGATTCATGAACAACAGATAAAGAGCTTTCATTTGATACCAATATTTGCCGTGTACTATGCGTGTCGACTAAACTCCTAAAATAAGCCACTTTTGGCGACTTGGTCACCCTACTATTATGGAGATCAGAGGAAAAACGATTTCGTATTCAAGCTATAAGAAGAAATGTAAAAATAAAAAAGAAAAAGATCTTGTTGACACACTTATAACCCTGGAGCAAAATTATGATACAAATATTGATGAAATTGACAGAAAAAAAAATGAACTAGAATCTTTACGGAAAGAAAAACTCGAAGGTCATTATATTAGATCAAGAGCAAAATGGATTGCAGAGGGTGAAAAATCAACAAAATATTTCTTCAATTTAGAAAATAGAAATTATATATCAAAGTTGGTATCAATGCTGAACATAAATGATAACATTGAAAGAAATCAAGAAAAGATTCTACTTGAAGTTGAACAATTCTATACAAATCTATACAATAACAAGGATGTTTCTCATGATGTAGACCTTAACAACTTTTTCGAAAACTCGTCTGTTCCAAAACTTAGCAACGAACAATGTAATCAACTCGAAGGAAAACTAACATATGAAGAAGCTGGAAATACGCTTAAACATATGAGCAACAACATAAGCCCGGGGTCTGATGGATTTTCGTCCGAGTTCTTCAAGATATTCTGGAATAAACTAGGTTACTTTATTGTAAGATCCCTACATTATGGTTACGAAGTGTCGGAACTTTCAAGTACCCAAAAACAAGGGATTATTACATGCATACATAAGAAGGCAAACCAAGGCAATACTTAAAGAACTGGCGGCCTATATCTTTGTTAAATGTTGTATACAAAATTGGATCAGGTTCAATTGCTGCTCGCTTGAAAAAAGTTCTACCCTCAATTATTAGTTCAGAACAGTCAGGTTTTCTCCCCGGCTGCTACATCGGCGAAAATACACGTTTGATTTTTGACATAATGTTCCTTACAGAAAAATATGATATACCAGGCACACTACTCATGATTGATTTCGAAAAGGCATTCGACACAATTTCATGGAAATTCATAGATAAAACGCTTCAGTTTTTCAATTTTGGAGATTCAATTCGGAAATAGATTTTAACGTTTCAAAATAAGTCAACATCAGCGGTTTCTCAAGCAGGTCATCTATCTAAATTCTTCCCTTTACTGCGAGGCTGCAGACAAGGCGATCCAGTCTCAAGCTATGTCTTTCTTTTATGTGCAGAAATTCTTGCACTGAAGATAAAAACAAACAGAAGTATAAAAGGCATAACAATAGACGATACTGAATATATTATAAGTTCATATGCAGATGACACAACTCTGATTTTGGACGGTTCCGAAAAATCTCTCAGAGAGGCAATCCAAACGCTGGATATTTTCTATAAAATTTCAGGTTTAAAAATAAATATATCAAAAACTCAAATCACATGGATAGGAAGCAACAAATATAGAACCGACAAAATTTGCCAAGACTTTGATTTTTATTGGACTACTAGCTTCACGTTGCTAGGCATTCAATATGATGTAGATTTGACGAAAATAATTTTATTAAATTATGATAAGAAATTAGTAAAAATAAAGTCCCTGATCAAACAATGGGAAAGAAGACGTCTTACACCAATAGGAAAGCTAAAATTGATCAAATCTCTTATTTCACAATTAAACCACCTTATCATAGCTTTACCGAATCCGTCGGAAAGTTATGTGAAAGAATTGAACACCATTCTTTTTGAATTTTTATGGAACTCAAAAGTCGATAAAATAAAAAGAGAAATTGTTTATCAGGAAAATGAAAAAGGAGGACTTAAAATGGTCAATTTAAATAATTACTTTTTGGGTCTAAAACTACATGGATTAGAAGAATTCTCCTAAGTTAGCCAAGGCATTTGTTTCAATTGAAGAAATAATGACCACGGGATCAGAAAACATACATGATAATAAATCTAAGATAGACAACCGATTTTGGAAAGATGTACTTCGTGGTTGGACATCAGTAAATAGAGAAATGAAAATAGAAAAATGGGAAGACTTCCTGTCATCTCCTTTGACATTTAATTCTAATTTCAAGATCAATAAAATTCCAATCAAATTTAAATCATTGAAGGACAAAAAGATAATATACGTCAACGATCTTGTTGATTGTGATGGCAATTTCCTCGATTTTAATACATTTACTGAAATATATGGAGATCAGCTCAACTTCCTAAATTACATGTCCTTAATTTCATCTTTAAAATCGTTCTTAGTTAAGAAAAAGATTGAGAAAAAATCACACAAACTAGAATGTCCGCTATTACCAATACATACAAAAAATGTTCTTTGTCAAGCAAAGGGATCAAAATGTTAAACAAGTTGAACCGAAGTCAAAGGCAAAGTGGAATGAAATTATGAGTATAAACGATCTTGATTGGACAAATATTTTTTGTCTTCCCTTTAAACAATTTGCTTGCACAAAAATGAGATGGTTACAATTTAGAATTAATCACTTTATTTTGACCACAATTACCTTTCTATATAAAATAGGTAAATCAGATACACCAAACTGCACTTTTTGTGGAACTCACAGAAAAACGATAATTCATATGTTTTGGGAATGTGAAAAAGTTAAACATCTATTATCATTGTTTGAACAATTTTGTGCTAGTCACAATATGAATGTGGATATAAGAATGAATCATTTCCTATTCGGTAATTTTCAACAAAAGTCTATAGTCCAAAATAAAATCTTTATGATAGCTAAACTGTTTATATACAAGTCAAAATGTCTACAAGATACACTTAACATTCGAAAATTTATCAACGATGTTAAAATTTTCATCAACGTTGAAAAATGATTAGCAAAGAAACAAAACAGTCTTGATGAATTTAATGATTTGTGGCAAGGCTGGACATCTTTACTTGCTAATTAAGAAAGTACTATGATACGCAAGTGAAACTAAATCAGGTCTTATTATACACCCCTTCCCCTTCACAACCCTTTTATCTACTTTCTACAACTTTCTCTCTTTCCTTTGTTAATTAGGCTCTAGATAAGATCAATATCGACAACATTGACAACGCAAACTAACATTCTAACAAAATAACTATATCTACAAACATGCACTGCACTTTGTACATGTATATATAACTGGCCATATGAAAATGATCTGAAGCTCCAGTTAAATCTAATGAAGCACGATTAAAACCAGACCATTCCTAACTTTACCACTAATCCAATAACTCAAGAAATCACAATCACTGATATATAACGTTAACACATTTGGAGCTGATGTAGGATCATGGCTATTATATCTGAGCACCGATAATAAAAAATAAAAAAAGAAAAGAAAAGAAAGAAAAAAAAGATGTTAAACTCATTTAACTTCGATGATATTTATCGGTGAAATGGCTAGATTCCGAAATAGCAAGAAATATACACAATGTAACATTGATAAAAGGCCAAAACAAAGCTTCTTTCAGATGACATAGCTGGAAAGAAGTAATTAATACACTTGACAAACATCAGGCCACGGGGAACGATTTTAACTGCTCCACACTGCAACGTGAAATAAGAGTCTATATTAATAATGTCGAAGGGTTCCAACTCTCTACCTTCTTGAAGAAAATTCCAAACTAATTTACATGCACCAGACACGTGTTTCGAATATTTAATTCTCATCAGTGATAAAGTCCTGTAGCATCATACCCCACTCATTCTGCTACGTCTTTTGGTACATTTTTGGACATAAAAATTTTCATACATTTTGGCAATATTACATTATTAGATTGAGGATCACTGACGAGTGTTTAGTACCCGAAACGTGCATGTCTGGCCATGTTGTTAATTTATCTGGTCTTAAATGATGCTATTGAATTTGAAGACGTTTTACATGCTTTTAGTGGAGTCACCAAAAATAATTTCAGTAGCACCCTCTTTATTTTTTTGAAGTTAGATTTTTACATTTACATAACAGAGAGCGCAGCGCGCGGCTCCGAATTTCCTGTAGGGTCAATTCAGTAGCATATCCAAATAAGATCTATGTTCAAAATAGCATTGGAGGGCTGGTGCTAAGATGTTAAACTCATTTAACTTCGATGATTTTTATCGGTGAAATGGCTAGATTCCGAAATAGCAAGAAATATACACGATGTCACATTGATAAAAGGCCAAAACAAAGCTTCTTCCAGGTGACAGAGCTGGATAGAAGTAATTAATACACTTGACAAACATCAGACCACGGGGAACGATTTTAACTGCTCCACACTGCTACGTGAAATAAGTTTCTATAATAATAATGTCGAAGGGTTCCAACTCTCTACCTTCTTGAAGAAAATTCCAAACTAATTTACATGCACCAGACACGTGTTTCGAATATCAAATTCTCATCAGTGATAAAGTCCTGTAGCATCATATCCCACTCATTCTGCTACGTCTTTTGGTACATTTTTGGACATAAAAATTTTCATACATTTTGGCAATATTACATTGTTTAGATTGAGGATCACTAACGAGGGTTTAGTACCCGAAACGTGCATGTCTTGTCCATGCTGTTAATTTATCTGGTCTTAAATGATGCTATTGAATTTGAAGACGTTTTACATGCTTTCAGTGGAGTCACCAAAAATAATTTCAGTAGCACCCTCTTTATTTTTTTGAAGTTAGATTTTTACATTTACATTACAGAGAGCGCAGCGCGCGGCTCCGAATTTCCTGTAGGGTCGATTCAGTAGCATATCCAAATAAGATCTATGTTCAAAATAGCATTGGAGGGATGGTGCTAAGATGTTAAACTCCTTTTATTTCGATGATATTTATCGGTGAAATGGCTAGATTCCCAAATAGCAAAACATATATACGATGTCACATTGATAAAAGGTCAAAACAAAGCTTCTTCCAGGTGACAGAGCTGGAAAGAAGTAATTAAAACACTTGACAAACATCAGGCCACGGGGAACGATTATAACTGCTCCACACTGCAACGTGAAATAAGTATCTATATTAATAATGTCGAAGGGTTCCAACTCTCTACCTTCTTGAAGAAAATTCCAAACTAATTTACATGCACCAGACACGTGTTTCGAATATTAAATTCTCATCAGTGATAAAGTCCTGTAGCATCATATCCCACTCATTCTGCTACGTCTTTTGGTACATTTTTGGACATAAAAATTTTCATACATTTTGGCAATATTACATTGTTAAGATTGAGGATCACTGACGAGGGTTTAGTACCCGAAACGTGCATGTCTGGTCCATGCTGTTAATTTATCTGGTCTTAAATGATGCTACTGAATTTGAAGACGTTTTACATGCTTTCAGTGGAGTCACCAAAAATAATTTCAGTAGCACCCTCTTTATTTTTTTGAAGTTAGATTTTTACATTTACATTACAGAGAGCGCAGCGCGCGGCTCCGAATTTCCTGTAGGGTCGATTCAGTAGCATATCCAAATAAGATCTATGTTCAAAATAGCATTGGAGGGATGGTGCTAAGATGTTAAACTCCTTTTATTTCGATGATATTTATCGGTGAAATGGCTAGATTCCCAAATAGCAAAACATATATACGATGTCACATTGATAAAAGGTCAAAACAAAGCTTCTTTCAGGTGACAGAGCTGGAAAGAAGTAATTAAAACACTTGACAAACATCAGACCACGGGGAACGATTTTAACTGCTCCTCACTGCAACGTGAAATAAGTATCGTTATTAATAATGTCGAAGGGTTCCAACTCTCTACCTGGTTCCTCAAAATGTTCTACCAAATCTGTATCGATCTTACTCACCAAAGTTTTATCTGAAATCAAATCTGGGCTTCAAAAATATTGTTCGACAGTATATTCTCGCAGTGGTATCAACCAGATGTGGATTTTAAAGAATTCGAAGGAACTTTTAGAACATCTGAAATCCACTCATTTTAGTAGAATCCATTCGATCAAAGCCTTTGATTTTTCGACACTTTACACTACAATTCCACATTCTAAATTGAAAGAAAGACTCGCAAAAATTATAAGTTATGCGTTTACAAGTAAGAACGGTAATCGCAAATACAAATTTATTGTTGTTAACTATGACAAAACCTACTTTGTAATAGAAAAGTCTGATTCTGAAAATAAGTACACTGAAACAGACATTATTCAGATGTTAAACTTTCTGATCGACAACATTTTTGTGGTGTTTGGAGGAAAGGTCTTCCAGCAAATTGTCGGAATTCCAATGGGGACCAATTGTGCCCCACTCCTTGCCGACATTTTCCTTTACTCGTACGAAGCTGAATTCATTCAATCTTTGTTCTCTGAAGGGAAAAGATACTTAGCTTCTGACTTCAACTTCACTTACAGATACATAGACGATGTGTTGTCCATCAATAATTCAAAATTCGCGGATTACCTTAGCAGTATCTATCCTTCGGAGCTTGAAGTCAAAGAAACTACAGAGACAAATAATTCAGCATCCTATTTGGACATAATGTTGTCCTACGACACTGATGGTCACATGAACACCTCACTCTATGACAAACGTGACGACTTTAATTTCAGCATTACAAACTTTCCTTTTCTGAGTAGCAACATCCCTTCATCGCCTGCTTATGGCGTGTTCATATCTCAGTTGATACGCTATGCCAGAGCAAGTACCAAATATACGGATTTTGTTCTGAGAGCTAGGCGTCTTTCAGATAAGCTTCTCAGTCAGGGATATGTATGTGACCGACTAACATCGTCACTGAGGAAGTTCTACGGTCGATATGGGGAACTCGTCATACACTATGATGTCCCACTCTCCAGAATGGTGGATGATATTCTGTCATAGACCATTTGAACCATCCAACAAAAGATTGTACTCTATATCTTCCAAAATGGAAGTAACCGGATGTGACAGTTCTGCCGAATTGAAGCGACGGGTGTTGCATGCAAGCAGGAGATGCTTACTCTTCCTGGGCACCTGGTCTCACTCTCGTATCGGGAGTTCGCTTCTTTTCATATGGTGGAGGTTTTTGTTTGTTTGCTTTGGTTCCTGTTTTATCCTGATTTTGTATGCCTTCGGTTTCTGATTTTCTGAATTATCGATTTTGTGCTGTAAACAGGGATATGGTCTTTGTCCATATTTGTCATTCTTAAAGAAAATTCCAAACTAATTTACATGCACCAGACACGTGTTTCGAATATTGAATTCTCATCAGTGATAAAGTCCTGTAGCATCATACCCCACTCATTCTGCTTCGTCTTTTGGTACATTTTTGGACATAAAAATTTTCATTCATTTTGGCAATATTACATTGTTTAGATTGAGGATCACTAACGAGGGTTTAGTACCCGAAACGTGCATGTCTTGTCCATGCTGTTAATTTATCTGGTCTTAAATGATGCTATTGAATTTGAAGACGTTTTACATGCTTTCAGTGGAGTCACCAAAAATAATTTCAGTAGCACCCTCTTTATTTTTTTGAAGTTAGATTTTTACATTAACATTACAGAGAGCGCAGCGCGCGGCTCCAAATTTCCTGTAGGGTCGATTCAGTAGCATATCCAAATAAGATCTATGTTCAAAATAGCATTTGAGGGATGGTGCTAAGATGTTAAACTCCTTTAATTCGATGATATTTATCGGTGAAATGGCTAGATTCCGAAATAGCAAAAAATGTATACGATGTTATATTGATAAAAGGCCAAAACAAAACATCGGGCCACGGGGAACGATTTTAACTGCTCCACTCTGCAACGTGAAATAAGTATCTATATTAATAATGTCGAAGGGTTCCAACTCTCTACCTTCTTGAAGAAAATTCCATACTAATTAACATGCACCAGACACGCGTTTCGACTATTAAATTCTCATTAGTGATGCTTTCAGTGGAGCCGCCAAAATAATTTCAGTAGCGCCCTCTTTAATTTCTTGAAGTTAGATTTTTACATTTATATTACAGAGAGCGCAGCGTGCGGCTCCAAATTTCCTGTAGGGTCGATTCAGTAGCATATCCAAATAAAATCTATGTTCAAAATAGCATTGGAGGGATGGTGCTAAGATGTTAAACTCCTTTTATTTCGATGATATTTATCGGTGAAATGGCTAGATTCCGAAATAGCAAAATATATATACGATGTTATATTGATAAAAGGCCAAAACAAAGCTTCTTACAGGTGACAGAGCTTGAAAGAAGTAATTAAAACACTTGACAAACATCAGACCACGGGGAACGATTTTAACTGCTCCACACTGCAACGTGAAATAAGTGTCTATATTAATAATGTCGAAGGGTTCCAACTCTCTACCGTATTGAAGAAAATTCCAAAGTAATTTACATGCACCAGACACGTGTTTCGATATTTTACCGTAAATTATGAAAAACAAAATGATTTGACCGTCTCCATTTAACCGACATTATATTTCTCAATACTCTCATTGAAAGAAAGACTTTTACAAAGAGAAGAACGATGCATAATAAATTTTGCAAGTTCTTGATTTAGATATTACCCTAAGCAATACTTATATTGCTATATAATTTCAAGTTAATTTGAGGCGCGAAACAACAAGGCCGATGCGGGAGGGAGGGTTATAAAATGGAATAATCTTAGGCTAATTACATCGTGTTCTACGCTAAGTATTACTTGATTTATGGTTGGTATTGTTGGTTTATGTGTTGTCTTTTATGTTCGATGTCTCATTTGCTGTTCTTTGTCTTTTGATATGTCTTCTCTGTGTTTTCATTTGTGGTGTTTGGTGTGTTGCTGTTGGTGCTCCAACCGAGTTTTGTTGGAGATCCCCTCCTTTCTTGAAATACTAGAATGGCGTCGGTGTCCGCACAACAGGTTAAGAAAAACGGGACAGGTCCATTCCCGCCAAACTATAAGTCCTACATCAACCAAACTTGCATGGATGATGTATCTGAGGATGCTTACAACAATGCATGATACGGAGGCTGCACATGACCTACATTTCATGCTTAGTGAGCAGGTTAGGTAAAATGGGACAGGCCCATTCCCGCCTTACTTTTAGTCTTACACTAACCAAACTTGCATGGATGATACATCTGAGGGTGCTTACAACAATGCATGGTAGAGAGGCTGCATCTGACCTACTTTTCATGCATTGAGTGAGCAGATTAGGTAAAACGGGACAGGTCCATTCCCGCTTTACTTTAAGGCCTACACAAACCAAACTTGCATGGGTGATGCATCTGAGGCTGCTTACAACAATGCGTGGTACGGAGGCTGCATCTGACCAACATTTCATACTTGAGTGAGCAGGTTAAGTAAAATTGGACAGGTCCATTCCCGCCTTACTATAAGTCTTACATCAACCAAACTTGCATGAATGAAGCACCTGAGGATGCTTACTGCAATACATGGTACGAAGGCTGCATCTGATCCACATTTAACGCTTGAATGAGCAGGTTAGGTAAAATGGGACATGTCCATTCCTGCCTTTCTATAAGTCCTACATTAACCAGACTTGCATTGATGATGCATCTCAGAATGCTTACTGCAATGCATGGTACGGATGCCGCATATGACCTACGTTTTATGCTTGAAGGTGAGTGAGCAGGTAAGGTAAAATGGGACAGGTCCATTCTCACCTTACTATTGGTACTACATCAACAAAACTTGCATGGATGATGCGTCGGAGGATGCTTATAACAATGTATGATACGGAGGCTGCATCTGACCTACATTTAATGCTTGAGTGAGCAGGTTAGGTAAAGTGGAACAGGTCCATGAGTTCTACGGTCGATACGGGGAACTCGTCATACACTATGATGTCCCACTCTCCAGAATGGTGGATGATATTCTGTCATAGACAATTTGAACCATCCAACCAAATATTGTACTCTATGTCTTCAGAAATGGAAGTTACCGGATGTGACAGTTCCAACGAATTGAAGCGGCGGGTGTTTCATGCAAGCAGGAGATGCTTACTCTTCCTGGGCACCTGGTCTCACTTCCATATCGGGGGTTCGCTTCTTTTCATATGGTGGAGGTTTTTGTTTGTTTGCTTTGGTTCCTGTTGTATCCTGAT
This sequence comes from Pinctada fucata, assembly GCA_028142955.1. NCBI lineage: Eukaryota > Metazoa > Mollusca > Bivalvia > Pterioida > Pteriidae > Pinctada > Pinctada fucata. The sequence goes on from AP027114.1 coordinate 26,671,367, forward strand.
TTTGTATGCCTTCGGTTTCTGATTTTCTGAATTATCGATTTTGTGCTGTATACAGGGATATGGTCATTATCCATATTTGTCATACATCTGAGGATGCTTACTGCAATGTATGGTACGGAGGCTGCATCTGACCCACATTTTACCTTTGAGTGAGCAGGTTAGGTAAAATGGGACAGGTCCTTTCTTGCCTTTCTATAAGTCCTACATCAACTTAACTTGTATGGATGATACATATGTGGATGCTTACTACAATGCATAGTACGGAGGCTGCATCTGGCCCACATTTCGTTTTTGAGTGAGCAGGCTAGGTAAATGGGACAGGCCCATTCCTACCTTACTTTGAGTGTTAGGTCATCTATAGTTGTGTCGTTGATGCATCTAAGGATGTTTACAACAATGCATGGTACAGCGGCTGCATCTGACCTACATTTCATGCTCAAGTGACCACGTTTAATAAAATGGTACACCCCTGCCTTTTTATTAGTCCTACATCATCCAAACTAGTGTGGATGATGCAGTTAAGGATGCTTAATGCAATTCATGATACAGATACTGCATCTGACTTACATTCCATGTTTAAGCAATCAGGTTAACTAAATTTGGACAGGTCCATTTCCGGCCTATTTTAAATCCATGTAGATCATTAAAAAACTTGTGTTGGTGATGTGTCTGAGGATGCTTACTGCAATGCACTGTACAGATGCTACATTTGACCTATATTTCACGTTTGATTGACCAGGTATGGTAAAATTAGAATTTTCATTTCCAGCCTTCTTTGATTTTTTTTATCAACCAAACTTATGTTGATGGTGCATCTGGAAATTCTTTGTGCAATGTACTGATGCTGGTCATGGGACAATAATGTTGTCGAGGTGAGTGCTGTCATCTCTGATGACCCTATGTTTCTATTTTTTGGTTTGAAAATGTAAGCAATAAAAGTTAGCGAGCGCTAGCAAGCCTGCGGTTTTTTTTAAAATACTGACATTATAATTAATGATTTCCATTGCAAATCATGTTCAGAAATGTTGATCAAAAACGGGAGGGAGAAAATTAACGAAGCGAGTCCAAAACATTTCGCCTTGGAGGGGCAAGGGATGTCCCCTTTCTCATACGCCTTTACACTTGTAAGATAACATAGTACTAGAAGCAGAAGGCAATTCTTCTGAAAGGGAATCCTCCTTTTGAATTTTTTTTACATTATTTTTTCTCCTTTTCTTACAATCCGAATATTTCTGGACCTATTATGAATCAATGATTTCAGGATTATTGCCTAAACCCTCTCCGCGGCAGTGAATTATTATAATACGTACGTTTGATAAAGGGATGGAGAGTACATACACATTTTAAAATTATCCAAAGGCTATTTTATCCTGAAAAAGTCAAACTGACCTTGAGGATGGTCTTGACCCACGTTGGATGTTATAATGCTGGAAATATCCCATCATGTTTGATGAAGAAGAAAAACGTATGTCAACGGACCTACATTATATGATCACTCCATAAATCCATAAACGCAAGACATGCTGTTTTTATCGTCTTACATTGTACATGTAAAATTATTTTACAGCCAAGAAAGAATTTGTCATCTAACGACTATAGTGGTGACATGGGATATGTGCAACAAAAAGAAACGATATTGAACGGAAATAATATTTATCGATGATACATTTCACTTGATTTACCGTTAAATAAATCAGTTAATTGCATTTTACATTGTCTAAATGAATGAATTAAATCTATTTCTGTTTTGTTTTGTTTTGTTTGTTTTTTTTTATAGAAATATAAAATATTCTTGTTTTCTGTTCTGAAAACGTGGTTCAAAAAGTTATTCGTGCTTTTGTATACCCCTTTCTCGGCTTAAAAACATATGCGGCACCCAAAATTTTGAATCTTCACATCGAAGAGTATCCTGTAATTCTGACGTACAAAGAAAGATAACTCCGATTTCCATTATAAAGTTCTTTGAAAATATTTTGAAATAAAAGTTTTTATGTTATTTTACAGAAAGGTATGTGCGGAAAAGTTTCAAATTCTTCGCTTCAATCAAATGGTTGCGTATCGTGCATGTCTGGTCCATGCTGTAAATCTATCAGGTTTTAAATGATGCTATTGAATTTAAAGACGTTTAACAATCCAATATATTTTATTCCAAATATGATGGAAAATCATACAACTAAACAACAAAAAAAGTTATTGAATATGATTTTGAATTTGCCATAGTTGGCAATGGAAAATGTCTCTATGAATCTATTTGGGAAGATTCAAGTATAAAGGATGTTAAACGTCTTCAAATTCAATAGCATCATTTATAAACGGATAAATTTGCAGCATGGACCAGACATGCACGTTTCGGGTACTTAACCCTCGTCAGTGATCCTCAATCTAAACAATGAAATATGGCCAAAGAGGGTGAAAATAATTAAGTCAAAAAGTACCGATAGATGTAGCAGGACGGGGATATGATGTTACAGGACCCACGTTTTAGAAATTTCAAGAATTGTAGTATCAGAAAATTTTGAATGCGTTGAAGAGACAGACGATCAACCGAAGTTGATCGAACTTTGCTACGTGTGCCCTCGGGGACTCTGGTCCACCAGCAGTGACACTCACCAAGGAGTTCAAATGTTAAACGTCTTCAAATTCAATAGCATCATTTATAAACGGATAAATTTGCAGCATGGACCAGACATGCACGTTTCGGGTACTCAACCCTCGTCAGTGATCCTCAATCTAAACCACAGGCACATGTAGAAAGAGCGTCGATATCCTGTATGGTCATAAGGGAATACTGGTATCTATAGAGAGACAAGGCTTCCGACGAATTTTCAGCTAGAAGTAGCATTTCTGCAGTTTTTTGCATTTGAAGGGCAAAATGGCGTTTGATCAAAAAGATTTATTTGTATACTTCCTAAAAACATCAATAATTCACCCAAAAAGATCTCATAACACAGCCTAATCGTCTTCCATGGTTGGACTGTTTTCTACTTTCTGTCTTGAACCTCCATTGCCAGATTAGCTACTCTGAATCATCCAGGTGTTTTACTCTGCTTACAGTAAGCAGAGTAAAGCCTCTGAATGAATCAGTATTTGTCCAATCTGGCAATGGAGATTCAAGACAGAGAGTAGAAAACAGCCTAACTTTGGTAGGCGATTAGGCTATGTTATGAAGTGTTTTTGGAAGAATTATTGATGTTTTTAGGAAATGTATGAATCAATTTTTATGGTCATACCCCTTTTTGCCCTTCAAACCCGTCAAATGGAAAAATTACAGATGCCACTTCTAGCTGAAAATTCGTCGGAAGCCTTGTATTTCTATACGTATATTTAAGGAATGAGTGTCTTATTTTTTGCGTTCATGGCTTTTACACTCTGGTTCGACAGGCGCAAATCTCGTGAACCGCGAAGCGGTTCTCGAAAGATTTGCGCCTGTCGAACCAGAGTGTAAATTCGCGGTTCACGAGATTTGCGCCTGTCGAACCAGAGTGTAAAAGCCATGAACGCAAAAAATAAGACACTCTTTCCTTATATTTACATTCAGAAACATTCAGATATAAAACATCTTTGATTACATCCTCGAAATCTTATACAAAATAAGTGAAAATTAAGATCTAAATGTTTCTCGTGTGTCAATTCTCCCTACCAGGAAGGGCTAGAAATACTCCATTGCAAAGGACCAAAATATACTGTTTGATATTAAAATTACCGAATAATTTTTATTTTTAAAGTGTCTTCACGATGAGTCTTAATTTTTTGTAAACAATTTGAAGAGAATAAGGCCTTATTTATAATTTGAAAAGTCAGTGCTGCATAAATTCAATTCAGTAGCGCCATCTACATTCAAGTACACATGAACTCTGTGGAAGTTAACGTTTAAAATGGACTGTTAAAACGTTTTCACACTGTTGTAAATATCTGATAAAACGTTTTCATGATGAATTTTAACTTTTTGCAAACAATTTAAGGAGAATAAAGCCTTATTTACAATATCGGAATAGTCGGCGCGGCATAAATTCATTTCGGTAGCGCCATCTACATTGAAGTACACATGAACTATGTGGAAGTTTACGTTTAAAATGGACTGTTAAAACGTTTTCACAATGTTGTAAATATCTGATAATACGTTTTTATGATGAATGTTAAATTAACTTTTCATAAACAGTTTAAAGAGAATAAAGCCTTATTTACAATATCGGAATAGTCGGCGCGGCATAAATTCATTTCGGTAGCGCCATCTACATTGAAGTACACATGAACTCTGTGGAAACTTTGCATATACACGTACATAGAGTTGTTATACATATCTCAATGGTTTCAAGGATTTTTTTGTTTGTCCTCGTCTGTTTCTTCTCTTTTATATCGTCTCATTCCCCGTACGCATGTTGGGAATCTCCTCCTGATTGCAAATTCAGCATCAGTATGCCCCGCCCACTGTTTGAACTTCTTGCGCGCACGTTATGTGATTGGGGCCAACCTGCGTTCATCGTGAATTGAACGTCAAAATTGAATAGGCGTTTAACATAGGAAATCAACTTGCAATGTAAATATTCTCTTATGACCTGTAAAGGGGTACCATACAGGATATTGACGCTCTTTCTACATGTGCCTGTGATCTAAACCATGTAATATGGCCAAAGAGGGTGAACAATATTAAGTCAAAAAAGTACCGAAAGATGTAGCAGGACGGGTGGGATATTATGCTACAGGACGCACGTTTTAGAAGTTTCAAGAATTTCAAGATATCTATCCTAAAACTGAATAAACATGTGACCTTAACTCATTGAAGAAAACAGATTTCATGCAGAAACAAATATGGTTTTTAAAAAATATAGGAATTCATTTTTCTTATTTCAAAAAGATATTCAGAAGTCACTATGCCGATTTCAGCTCTTCTCGGTTTTTGTCCTCAACCAAAACTATAATGGATAGCAACATACTAAGCATATTTTATATATAACGTGTGATTGAAGTTTTTAATTAGTAATTTTCTTTGCGTATTCATTTGCTTGAATACATTCTATACATCTATTCTTGTATTCATAAGATATTCATAAGATATTCTGAATACATTCTATACATTTATTATTCTGTTCAGTTCTCGCTTCCTTGGGTTTTGACAAAAACAATTTAGATTTAGATTTGCAATACTTATATTGCATACCTGAAATGCATAAAAATCCGTACAAACAAAGTTTCATCGCTGATTCCTCAAAATATTCAACTAAATCTGTATCGATCTTACTGACCTATGTTTTAACTGAAGTCCCATCGCCATAGTCGGTCAAAGTGCAAGTCTTAAGAATGCCCATTGATATATGGATGAAAAATGGAGTAATTTAGATGAACGGTTCAGGGAATATAAATCCAAATAGAGCACGGAGGGGATCTCTTGCCAGCATTTAAAATCAAAATCTGGAAGGGGGTAGGTTCATGATTTTGTATCAAACTTAAAATTTTGTGCGATGATTGTTACATTTCTTTTTATATTTAAAAAATATGTTAACATAGATCAAGGTAGCAATTTTTTCTCTCATTGGCATGTGTACAAAGTACTTAAACCCGTTATTTACCAGTTGGACTCTAAAAATAATGACGTCAAGAAAAGAGCCTAAAATGGTGCAATATTTAATATTTCATAGAATTTTAAGTACCAGCATACTTGTATTTCCTATTTTTTATTTGTTGTAAACCTTTTTTCGTTAATAAATGGATGAACATAATATACATTCATGCATCAAGTTTAAAATAACAGGGGTATATTGATGATATGATGCAAATTTGGGGAAAATTCCGGAAAAAATGGACTTCATTGGAAGCTCGTTGACAGCTCTTTTTCCATTCAAATACTATACATTACATTGTTTTCTTCCAATAAACTCAATAAAACTTAACCTGTGATGTTAAACAGTGTTTTGGGGAGTTTTGGAAAGGGTGTCACTATGAATCATAATAAAAAAAAAAAATAACGTCAAAAGTTCTGACGTCGGGTCTTGGAGTGTCTAAAATTCAAGTTTAGTGGTTATATGAAAATTGTCTATTACAGACCCCTTTATGCTTTATCCCTTACATTTCAAACTATTTAGACAATGTTGAAGCGTTTCAAAAGTGAATCAAGCTCCAATGTCAAGGTCACAATGTTAAATATTTTCGTACTGATACAGTCGTGACTAACAAAGAAAAACCCAGCAGCAATGACAATTCATGAGTTATCGACAAGGCTAAAACTTGTAGCAAACAGAAAAAACAGACAGCTAAAGCGGACTAGACAACTACTTTATGGAATACGGAGCATACAAATTTAAGACGTATGAGACATACCGTCCACTGAGTTGTTACACAAAGGGCAGCCAGATAGGTCAGACCCCAACTGAAATAGAACAAATGTGATATTTATCTTGGAACTAAATATGAAGGCTCGATGTTCGCTTGTCTACAGTATCGTTGCTGGAAGTGAAAATTTTCAGGATTTTATGTTCAAAATATATAATAAGAGAAGATATAATTGATAAAAATAATATTGGATAAACATAATGCTTATTGACACGTTAAGTGTTTTATTTAATTTTCATTATACTTAATTATTTCCTTATACCGATCACTTCAAGTCATTCTCCCAATTCCCAAAAGATTCAATAACTTACATCGTCTTGATTTTCTCCTATCGAAGCCTTTTTCAGAGACCTACATTTGTTACATAGTAACACTACGCGGTCCATTTCCTGCATATCTGATTCCAAGCTATCAGCAGGAACATTAAGAAAGGAACAGATTGAGGAGATTGACTTCTTCACACTGAGCCATGCTGTATCAAAATTGATCGCAGCTTTCCATCTTCATCCATGTGCATAATTTTGTTTCTGTATTCCCTTATACTAACGACGGTTTCACTTAGAGGCTTACAAGAAGCACCCAGAAACAAGCATTCTAGTATTGCAGATAGAGCTGTTCAAGTATATCCAATGCGGAGGTAGAAATACTGGGTATTATTATTAGTTACACGGTTAGTTAGTGACCTGATACGGAAAAATACATGGTGTGAAAAGAAAACCCGTATCGGGCGAGGCGAAAGTGACCTGATACGGAAAAATACATGGTGTGAAAAGAAAACCCGTATCGGGCGAGGCGAAAGCCGAGCCCGATACGGGTTTTCTTTTCACACCATGTATTTTTCCGTATCAGGTCACTAACTAACCGTGTAACGAATTTATCACGTCGAAGACCTCTAACTGTATGTGTGTGGGTCTCTGTATCATACAATTCACAACGTCATAATAAACTACTCACCCGATACGGATTTACAGGCCTGATACGGCTTTTTTCACGGCGTCATGTGACCGTGATCTGTCCAATCAGATTCCAACATTTTTGTCTGAGGCGTGATAATGCATTGTATGAATGAGGACACACATGTACCGAGCTCGGTATGTTTGAACATGTCTGACCATTTCTAACTTTTAATCTTTTTTTTTTATTCACTTGATTCACTTTCTTATTCCAACTGCATAGGCAATAGCAGACTGAACCGATAAGGTAATTAAACTATTTATGTTTATAGAAAATTTCTTTCAAGACCCCACAAAGGGTTTTCTTTTCCAGCGCGCAAAAGTAGTCAAGAAGCATTCTGAAATATTTTCCAGCAATTGACGTTGACATTATAGAATGCTGTACCCAACAAATGTCTTTGTCCACGAACGTTATCTGTAATGAGAAATATTTTCCGTTCGGAATTCAAAATCTATTTTTTTACGAATGTTTTGATTTTTATGGTAACATGTGTAAATACCATGTCAGTTCCGTGTAAACTGGGGAATATTCTCCTATGGGATTCTTTCTTATTCATAATGAAAAACTCTTTTAAATCTTTTGATAATGTTAAGCCTGTTGAAATTGTTGTGTTATTATAAATGATTTGCTGTTGATGTATTTGCAGAGTTTACATGTACTTTATACAGCTTTCAAATTTATACGCTTAGACACATTTTATTTCTAGAAAAAGACAACATCTTGAACCATGGACGCATAACACTTTATACGCAAACAATCTGGTCAACGGGATTCCCCCTCGATTGAACGAGGTCAATACTTTCTAAATTAACTTTATTTGTATTTATTTGAGGACTATCATCTGACCATGTCATGGTATTTATTCTAGTTAAAGCTGAACTAAGTCTTTAAAAACCCCCATGACGTAGTAAAATTTTTTAGGGAACGGAAATTGTTAGAAGTGAAACTAACAATCTCCGTCCCCTAGCTAAAAATACACTTGGTCATGTGTTGATTTGAACTTTCCCCCTTATGACGTTTTGCATACTAATGTATCGTGACCCAAAATCCACCACCTCGAGTACTCGAGCGGTATATAAAGAAGCCTGGACGCGTGGACATTGTCATTTGTATGAGATGTCGTCTACCTGTAAAGATGAGTTCAGAAATTAGAAAATATCATTGAAAACCATACATTGAAATAGAAAATGGATAAAGTAATCATCACTATATGTAACGTGCGACTGCGATATAACATTTTTTACGGTAATCGCGACTATTTTCTTCTGTATTTTGATGCATTATGGGTAATTTAGTGTGTTTCTAGAGTTTTCTCCCAAAAACTCTATCCGTTTTAGTTACTTTTTAAAAAATAAGTATCAATATGCGTACACAATATCTACATCTATAACTCCAAAGCATAACAGATGAGTAAGCAGTGTTTTTTGCAAGATTTTCCTCTTTATGCCTTTTTGACATTTTTAAACGTAAATCGAACAAATCTTCGATGCATCAGTCATGTGTATGTTCGGTTTGATAGGATAAAAGAAACACATTTATTTGAATGTCGTTTGGTTATGCTTTCTGCCAGAAAAATACAAATAACATACATTCAGGCGACACTTTTTTACGGTAATGGCGACACTTTTTTACGGGTATAGCGACTGTTTTTTATGGTGAGAGAATTGAACCTGCGATTATTTTTTACGGTAATTAGACATTTTTTTCTACAGGTGAAATATCATTTATCTGAGAGAGATCTCATTGGAAGGACAGTAACTTCTTACAAGTCCCTATGCACACAAATAGTAAAAAGTATACAACATCATACGACTTCAAGGGTATAAATCAAAGGGATAAATGGTCTACATAATGATAAGTTGTGTTGTTATACAGATAACCTGCATAGAATCCAAGTTTGAAAATAGGATAATACGAAACAAATTGTCATAAAGAGATGAAATTAACCATCTATATATATGAAAGAAAACATGTTCCTGTTTCATATCCTTGTTTGAAAGACTTGAGTGTAAATAAACGTACTATAACGTACGCCCTGTTTTTATATCGATTTACATATTCATCTATGTTGCTTGGGCCCCTGCGTTTTGCTGTCTTGTTTGTGTGTGGTCATCTGACAGTGAGGAGGTTGTTTACACCACAATTGTACGTTCTTCGAAACCTCTGGGGAATCGGAAAATTGGGAGGGTTGTGTGCACGTACTCTAGGATAACCACATCGTCTGCTTAGTCGGCACTGATTGCCCATTGGTCTCGTTGGTTTATGTGTAGTCATTTGTGTTTGATATTTCTCTGTATTTTGACGTTCCTTTACATTTGTTGTGTACCATTAAGTCTCTTTCTGTGCGTGTCTTCTTTGTGTTTTTACAGTGGGTGTTTTGGTGTTGGTGCTGCAACTAGGTGTTGTTGGAGATCCCCTCCTTTCTTAAAGAACATGTTATCTATATCGTTTTTATAAAGCGCATGATACATAGTCTAATAATTTCAGGTTCTCGTATAATCAGCTCGGTGATTTGAAATCTACGAAAACGTATTGCACAATGGTAAAAGGTTCGGGCACAGGTTTATATTCTTGGGGGGGGGGAGGTCAAACGAAAATAAAAGTCCCGGTTTCGCAAAAAAAAAAAACAATGACGGAAATGTATAACTATGATGCTGTAAATGTGATTTTTTCTTATTAAAATATTCATAATACGAATAATCTTAAGCCGTTACAAAAATGTACGCAAACAGCCCGAACTGATCCGCGACCTACTACGATTGAACAACGACTTCTACCGACATTACTACTACGTGCGTTGCAAATTCATTTATATATGTAAATACAAAATGTATGTATACGATTCTTTTAAAGTACCAGTAATATTTGCACAAGTCAAGGCTAAATCGAGCAGTTTGTCTATCTGTCTTCATCAGTCGTAGTTAGATTGGTTTCAATAAAGAAGGTGGGGACGACTCGTGGTAAAGTCGAGGTTTAGTCTTGGTGCGTCGGGGCTAAGTCGGGGTGAATGATTTTCTGAATTATCGATTTTGTGCTGTATATAGGGATATGGTCACGATCCATATTTGTTATCCTAGATCAGTCGCGAAGAAGGTCTGTTCCCGATAATCCCCGACTGAGCTACGATTTACGCCGACTTAGTCCCGACCTTGTTGCAACCTATCCCCGACGTAATAAGTCGGGACTGAGCTCCGACAAAGCACATGTATTCATTTGTCGGGATGTCTCCTCGACCTTCCGTACTTAGCTATGACCCACTCCGAGTCGCCCTGACCAAGCTACGACTCGCCCGACAGAGCCCAGATTCACACCAACTTCACAAGTCGGGTACATTGTGACTGGGGCTTAATACTTTTTAGGGCTCAGCCTCGACTTCGCTAGGTCGGGGCAAGGTCTGGGAGGTCTGAGCTAAGCAAGGGTAAAACGTAGCTTAGTCGAGGTTCATCGGGAACAGACCTTCGCAACTGAGCTACGATTAACCCCGACTCAGCCCCGATTCACAAAGACTAAGCCCCGACTTTACCAAAAAAGGTTCCGAAAAGACTGATACTATAAAGAATCATATATCAATTTGCAACAAAAGTCGTAGTTATGTCGGCAGAATTCGTTGTTTAATCGTGATAGGTCGTAATTAAATTGGAGCACTGCAGCTGTCTAATCAAGTCGTGGTGAGTCGGGGCAGTTCGTAGCTAAATCGGAAAGGTAGACCGGGGCTAAGGCACGGTCCATTTGATATTCTGGGGGGGGGGGGGGCTTGGGTTTTTTTCGAAAAAAATAATTTTGCTCTCAATTTTGATGAAAAAAATAAATTTGCTTATGGTGTGACAGAAAAAAATAATCTTGCTCTTGCAAATAATCTGAATTTGAAGAATTACCATAAAATTTCGCCAAAATTCTTGAAAATTTTCCGGCTCGCTTCGCTCGCCGCAGTTTTCAAATTGTTTCAAAAGTTTTTGGCTCGCTTCGCTCGCCATACTTTTCTATCAAAACATTATCACTAATAGCATTTTAACTTCAGATATTTTAAGATATCAAAAGTTATATATGTATGTGAATGAAAAAGGGCTTCCTTAAAAGCTTAAATATATGATCAATATCTATATATTGCTGTTAATACACGTTGCATGTATCTCATAGAGTCATGTTCTTGTAAGATTGGAAGGAGAACTTCAGTTATTCACCAATTTACAATTTTAGTAACATTTAAAAAATTGTCTAGGAGAAGTTCCCCTCAGACCCTCTTATACATGTTATATACATGTACCTTATATAAAATATTGAGAATTGTATTGTAAAAATCTTTTACCTCTCTGTTTAAAAGTGAATTGAATACTTGCATAAAAATAAACTAATATAAATAATTTCTATTGATAAAACACAAACATTCTTAATATGCGCATCACTTTGTTAAAAAAAATTTCCTTGCTCCAACTTTGCTTTGCGTATTCATTTGCTTGAATACATTCTATACATCTATTCTTGTATTCATAAGATATCCATAAGATATTCTGAATACATTCTATACATTTATTATTCTATTCAGTTCTCGCTTCCTTGGGTTTTGACACAAACACTTTAGATTTAGATTTGCAATACTTATATTGCATACCTGAAATGCATAAAAATCCGTACAAACAAAGTTTCATCGCTGATTCCTCAAAATATTCAACTAAATCTGTATCGATCTTACTGACCTATGTTTTAACTGAAGTCCCATCGCCATAGTCGGTCAAAGTGCAAGTCTTAAGAATGCCCATTGATATATGGATGAAAAATGGAGTAATTTAGATGAACGGTTCAGGGAATATAAATCCAAATAGAGCACGGAGTGGATCTCTTGCCAGCATTTAAAATCAAAATCTGGAAGGGGGTAGGTTCATGATTTTGTATCAAACTTAAAATTTTGTGCGATGATTGTTACATTTCTTTTTATATTTAAAAAATATGTTAACATAGATCAAGGTAGCAATTTTTTCTCTCATTGGCATGTGTACAAAGTACTTAAACCCGTTATTTACCAGTTGGACTCTAAAAATAATGACGTCAAGAAAAGAGCCTAAAATGGTGCAATATTTAATATTTCATAGAATTTTAAGTACCAGCATACTTGTATTTCCTATTTTTTATTTGTTTTAAACCTTTTTTCGTTAATAAATGGATGAACATAATATACATTCATGCATCAAGTTTAAAATAACAGGGGTATTTTGATGATATGATGCAAATTTGGGGAAAATTCCGGAAAAAATGGACTTCATTGGAAGCTCGTTGACAGCTCTTTTTCCATTCAAATACTATACATTACATTGTTTTCTTCCAATAAACTCAATAAAACTTAACCTGTGATGTTAAACAGTGTTTTGGGGAGTTTTGGAAAGGGTGTCACTATGAATCATAATAAAAAAAAAAATAACGTCAAAAGTTCTGACGTCGGGTCTTGGAGTGTCTAAAATTCAAGTTTAGTGGTTATATGAAAATTGTCTATTACAGACCCCTTTATGCTTTATCCCTTACATTTCAAACTATTTAGACAATGTTGAAGCGTTTCAAAAGTGAGTCAAGCTCCAATGTCAAGGTCACAATGTTAAATATTTTCGTACTGATGCAACACTTTATACAGTCGTGACTAACAAAGAAAAACCCAGCAGCAATGACAATTCATGAGTTATCGACAAGGCTAAAACTTGTAGCAAACAGAAAAAACAGACAGCTAAAGCGGACTAGACAACTACTTTACGGAATACGAGGCATACAAATTTAAGACGTATGAGACATACCGTCCACTGAGTTGTTACACAAAGGGCAGCCAGATAGGTCAGACCCCAACTGAAATAGAACAAATGTTATATTTATCTTGGAACTAAATATGAAGGCTCGATGTTCGCTTGTCTACAGCATCGTTGCTGGAAGTGAAAATTTTCAGGATTTTATGTTCAAAATATATAATAAGAGAAGATATAATTGATAAAAATAATATTGGATAAACATAATGCTTATTGACACGTTAAGTGTTTTATTTAATTTTCATTATACTTAATTATTTCCTTATACCGATCACTTCAACTCATTTTCCAAATTCCCAAAAGATTCAATAACTTACATCGTCTTGGTTTTCACATATCGAAGCCTTTTTCCGCGACCTACATTTGTTACATAGTAACACTACGCGGTCCATTTCCTGCATATCTGACTCCAAGCTATCAGCAGGAACATTAAGAAAGGAACAGATTGAGGAGATTGACTTCTTCATACTGAGCCATGCTGTATCAAAATTGAATCGCAGCTTTCCATCTTCATCCATGTGCATAATTTTGTTTCTGTATTCCCTTATACTAACGACGGTTTCACTTAGAGGCTTACAAGAAGCACCCAGAAACAAGCATTCTGGTATTGCAGATAGAGCTGTTCAAGTATATCCAATGCGGAGGTAGTAATACTGGGTATTATTATTAGTTACACGGTTAGTTAGTGACCTGATACGGAAAAATACATGGTGTGAAAAGAAAACCCGTATCGGGCGAGGCGAAAGTGACCTGATACGGAAAAATACATGGTGTGAAAAGAAAACCCGTATCGGGCGAGGCGAAAGCCGAGCCCGATACGGGTTTTCTTTTCACACCATGTATTTTTCCGTATCAGGTCACTAACTAACCGTGTAACGAATTTATCACGTCGAAGACCTCTAACTGTATGTGTGTGGGTCTCTGTATCATACAATTCACAACGTCATAATAAACTACTCGCCCGATACGGATTTACAAGCCTGATACGGCTTTTTTCACGGCGTCATGTGACCGTGATCTGACCAATCAGATTCCAACATTTTTGTCTGAGGCGTGATAATGCATTGTATGAATGAGGACATACATGTACCGAGCTCGGTATGTTTGAACATGTCTGACCATTTCTAACTTTTAATCTGTTTTTTTATTCACTTGATTCACTTTCTTATTCCAACTGCATAGGCAATAGCAGACTGAACCGATAAGGTAATGAAACAATTTATGTTTATAGAAAATTTCTTTCAAGACCCCACAAAGGGTTTTCTTTTCCAGCGCGCAAAAGTGGTCAAGAAGCATTCTGAAATAGTTTCCAGCAATTGACGTTGACATTATAGAATGCTGTACCCAACAAATGTCTTTGTCCACGAACGTTATCTGTAATGAGAAATATTTTCCGTTCGGAATTCAAAATCTATTTTTTTTTACGAATGTTTTGATTTTTATGGTAACATGTGTAAATACCATGTCAGTTCCGTGTAAACTGGAGAATATTCTCCTATGGGATTCTTTCTTATTCATAATGAAAAACTCTTTTAAATCTTTTGATAATGTTAAGCCTGTTGAAATTGTTGTGTTATTATAAATGATTCGCTGTTGATATATTTGCAGAGTTTACATGTACTTTATACAGCTTTCAAATTTATACGCTTAGACACATTTTATTTCTAGAAAAAGACAACATCTTGAACCATGGACGCATAACACTTAATACGCAAACAATCTGGTCAACGGGATTCCCCCTCGATTGAACGAGGTCAATACTTTCTAAATTAACTTTATTTGTATTTATTTGAGGACTATCATCTGACCATGTCATGGTATTTATTCTAGTTAAAGCTGAACTAAGTCTTTAAAAAACCCCATGACGTAGTCAATTTTTTTAGGGAACGGAAATTGTTAGAAGTGAAACTAACAATCTCCGTCCCCTAGCTAAAAATACACTTGGTCATGTGTTGATTTGAACTTTCCCCCTGATGACGTTTTGCATACTAATGTATCGTGACCCAAAATCCACCACCTCGAGTACTCGAGCGGTATATAAAGAAGCCTGGACGCGTGGACATTGTCATTTGTATGAGATGTCGTCTACCTGTAAAGATGAGTTCAGAAATTAGAAAATATCATAGAAAACCATACATTGAAATAGAAAATGGATAAAGTAATCATCACTATATGTAACGTGCGACTGCGATATAACATTTTTTACGGTAATCGCGACTATTTTCTTCTGTATTTTGATGCATTATGGGTAATTTAGTGTGTTTCTAGAGTTTTCTCCCAAAAACTCTATCCGTTTTAGTTACTTTTTAAAAAATAAGTATCAATATGCGTACATAATATCTACATCTATAACTCCAAAGCATAACAGATGAGTAAGCAGTGTTTTTTGCAAGATTTTCCTCTTTATGCCTTTTTGACATTTTTAAACGTAAATCGAACAAATCTTCGATACATCAGTCATGTGTATGTTCGGTTTGATAGGATAAAAGAAACACATTTATTTGAATGTCGTTTGGTTATGCTTTCTGCCAGAAAAATACAAATAACTTACATTCAGGCGACACTTTTTTACGGTTATGGCGACACTTTTTTACGGGTATAGCGACTGTTTTTTATGGTGAGAGAATTGAACCTGCGATTATTTTTTACGGTAATTAGACATTTTTTTCTACAGGTGAAACATCATTTATCTGAGAGAAATCTCATTGGAAGGACAGTAACTTCTTACAAGTCCCTATGCACACAAATAGTAAAAAATATACAACATCATACGACTTCAAGGGTATAAATCAAAGGGATAAATGGTCTACATAATGATAAGTTGTGTTGTTATACAGATAACCTGCATAGAATCCAAGTTTGAAAATAGGATAATACGAAACAAATTGTCATAAAGAGATGAAATTTACCATCTATATATATGAAAGAAAACATGTTCCTGTTTCATATCCTTGTTTGAAAGACTTGAGTGTAAATAAACGTACTATAACGTACGCCCTCTTTTTATATCGATTTACATATTCATCTATGTTGCTTGGGCCCCTGCGTTTTGCTGTCTTGTTTGTGTGTGGTCATCTGACAGTGAGGAGGTTGTTTACACCACAATTGTACGTTCTTCGAAACCTCTGGGGAATCGGAAAATTGGGAGGGTTGTGCGCACGTACTCTAGGATAACCACATCGTCTGCTTAGTCGGCACTGATTGCCCATTGGTCTCGTTGGTTTATGTGTAGTCATTTGTGTTTGATATTTCTCTGTAATTTGACGTTCCTTGTACATTTGTTGTGTACCATTAAGTCTCTTTCTGTGCGTGTCTTCTTTGTGTTTTTACAGTGGGTGTTTTGGTGTTGGTGCTGCAACTAGGTGTTGTTGGAGATCCCCTCCTTTCTTAAAGAACATGTTATCTATATCGTTTTTATAAAGCGCATGATACATAGTCTAATAATTTCAGGTTCTCGTATAATCAGCTCGGTGATTTGAAATCTACGAAAACGTATTGCACAATGGTAAAAGGTTCGGGCACAGGTTTATATTCTGGGGGGGGGGGGGGGGGGGGGGGAGGTCAAACGAAAATAAAAGTCCCGGTTTCGCAAAAAACAATGACGGAAATGTATAACTATGATGCTGTAAATGTGATTTTTTCTTATTAAAATATTCATAATACGAATAATCTTAAGCCGTTACAAAAATGTACGCAAACAGCCCGAACTGATCCCCGACCTACTACGATTGAACAACGACTTCTACCGACATTACTACTACGTGCGTTGCAAATTCATTTATATATGTAGATACAAAATGTATGTATACGATTCTTTTAAAGTACCAGTAATATTTGCACAAGTCAAGGCTAAATCGAGCAGTTTGTCTATCTGTCTTCATCAGTCGTAGTTAGATTGGTTTCAATAAAGAAGGTGGGGACGACTCGTGGTAAAGTCGAGGTTTAGTCTTGGTGCGTCGGGGCTAAGTCGGGGTGAATGATTTTCTGAATTATCGATTTTGTGCTGTATATAGGGATATGGTCACGATCCATATTTGTTATCCTAGATCAGTCGCGAAGAAGGTCTGTTCCCGATAATCCCCGACTGAGCTACGATTTACGCCGACTTAGTCCCGACCTTGTTGCAACCTATCCCCGACGTAATAAGTCGGGACTGAGCTCCGACAAAGCACATGTATTCATTTGTCGGGATGTCTCCTCGACCTTCCGTACTTAGCTATGACCCACTCCGAGTCGCCCTGACCAAGCTACGACTCGCCCGACAGAGCCCAGATTCACACCAACTTCACAAGTCGGGTACATTGTGACTGGGGCTTAATACTTTTTAGGGCTCAGCCTCGACTTCGCTAGGTCGGGGCAAGGTCTGGGAGGTCTGAGCTAAGCAAGGGAAAACGTAGCTTAGTCGAGGTTCATCGGGAACAGACCTTCGCAACTGAGCTACGATTAACCCCGACTCAGCCCCGATTCACAAAGACTAAGCCCCGACTTTACCAAAAAAGGTTCCGAAAAGACTGATACTATAAAGAATCATATATCAATTTGCAACACAAGTCGTAGTTATGTCGGCAGAATTCGTTGTTTAATCGTGATAGGTCGTAATTAAATTGGAGCACTGCAGCTGTCTACTCAAGTCGTGGTGAGTCGGGGCAGTTCGTAGCTAAATCGGAAAGGTAGACCGGGGCTATTTAAAGTCGGCGTGAAGTCGTGGGTAGATTGTGGTAGGCAAGTCGTATTGTAATCGGGACAGAGTCGGTGTTACAGTCAATTAGGATCTTACAGTGCCAACTTCCCCAATGTCATCAAAATATTAAGTCGGGGCTAATCGGGGAGCAAGACTGCAAAACTGCTTCAGTACCTGGATATATTAAAAGCATACATGTCTCTGTGTCTATTCACATATCTCATATACGTATACCATGTATTTCAAATGCTAAGTAAAACGTTTAAACGTTTTATGGACGATATTATATGAACAGAAAGTATGTTTTCATACAATATTTATATTTTTTCTTCCCTTAAAAAACAGTCGCCTATACCGTAAAAAACTATCGCGATTACAATAAAAAAGTGTCGCCTAATACGGTTTTATACCGTAAAAAAGTGTCGCAACACGGGACAAGTAAACTTATTCTAAAGAAGACTTAAAGATGAAATAAAGACTTTTATATATCTTATTCTGGTATATTTCTAACATGAAAACATATCTTTGTCTGATAACATCAGTATTTTCATTTTAATACTGAGTTTTGGGGACATAAAGACTAAAAATCGCTAGAATTTCATGTTTCTAGCGGTTTTTGCCGTTAGAAACGCGATTCAGATTGCTTAATTTCTTAAATATGTAAGCATTTGATGGTAATAGAAGAAAATACGAAATGATTTTACAAAATAAATCTAAGAAAAGGTCGGAATCTGTATTTTATCACCCGATCTCTCAATTAAATGAAAGATTCACCGTAAAAAAGTGTCGCGATTACCGTAGAAAATGAATTCCCGCAGTCGCACGTTACATAGAGTGATCATGAAATCTTCAGTTTTACTGAAATAATTAAAAGACGGGTACGTAATCTTGTGAACTTGTGGAACGGGATGGGTGGAAGGGGGTTGTTTTAGAACGGGATGGGGACGGGACCGGGTGGGTAGGTTCTTTCATATGTTTTATATAAAATATTGCGAACCAAAAAGATGAATTCAAAATATTCATAGTTACATGTATTCACAATGTCAAAAAATTATATGATACGTTTTACATTGATCAAAATTTGGTACATATGTGAAATAGTGTTGGGGTGGGATGTTGTTGGATTCAAGTATATCATTCAAACCAACAGACATGAAAGTAAATTGAAATGATTTTTCATAAGCAAAGGAGATCAAATATACATGTAGATGAAGAGAGAGCCCAATGTTTATGATCAACCAAGACATGTTGGGCCGGAAAGGGGGGGAGGGGTTAAGTTATTGAAAATTTATATTATCTGAAGCGAAATAGTATATTGATCAGTGTTTACTGCTAAAAGTTTACATCAAAGAATGGCATGCAATTTATTAGACGGAAGAGTAGTTGGGAGGGGGTGCCGGTGTGTGAGGGGGGGGGGAGGGGGATGTTATATCGAAACATTGCCATGCAAAAAAGCACAATAAAAGTACATACATTAACATACTAAATACGATAGTTAAATTCTTCTATAATATTCTATTTTTATTGCATACGATTTTGTTACATATACCTGTATACTGTGAAAGGCAAGTACATAGCTGTTTCTCTGCATTTTCCTCATTTCAAAATTTCTTTTAGAAATTGTAATTAATCAGCTAAATTTCGAGAATACAAAACTGCATGATAATTATAGTGTTTTACTTACATGATATTTTAGAAAATACAATCCAATACAGGTCAGTACACAATTTTCTACAACATACATGACCTCATTGTGTAGACACATGTGAAAATCGCGTGTTCGATTAGACTATTCGCATAATGAAAATGGGCTTTTATAAATTCATACCGATTAAAATATACATGTTTACTAGTTACCGAATATTTGAATAAGCTTCATTATCCATTGGAATTTATATTTATGATCGTTTGTATGATTATTTCCATTGATGTGTTAAAGGGGGGGGGGGGGGGGCGTGAATGTGGAGACCTTGGGATGCAACAGATGGAATTTGCATCGGAAATGGGAAAGAAACAATTTATAGAATTCTTGACAATCCTAATTATCAATAGTTTATAGATTTCCTTTGTGTTGAAACTATTTTTCGTCGAACAACTCTACCTGGGCCATGTCTTGGATCCGTTTCCTCCCAATATCCCCTTCTCATGAATAACTACCCCCCCCCCCCATCAAATTCTGTATAGCCCTTTCTTTTCAGGGCCGGGTCCAAAATTTATGTTGAGGGAATGGGGAACATAGTGGCCTTACAGTCTACACACTTTCCCGATACCATAACCATGACTAGGTCAAAGCTCCAGGTCAAGGTCACTAGGTCAAATGTTAAGGCATGAATTGAAAGTCCTGTCATGGGCAACCTTCATGTATGATATAACGTTTCTACTGCGAAATGTTCCTCAGGTTTTGATGCAACCAGAAACTTTCACCAAAATGTTGACGACATACGGACAGACAGACAGACGGACATCGTCAATCTATAAACCGGAATTGCTTTGCAATCCGGCCAATTAAAAGTGGCGAGTTGGAGGGGTTTTGTTTGGTCTAAATCATCCATGAACGATCACCATATACACTACTCTGGAGCTGAAATGTTGGAAGAAAGAGTAAAATTACTTTGAATTTCTGTGATTTTTTTTAAATCCACATTAAAAGTATAGGAATTGGAACTTAAAATTAATTTCATCTGAAACTCATCAAAGCTTTTATACATGCATTCACATGGTTTCATTTTTGAATAGTTATTCCTTTTTTCCCTTTTATCAATGATTATCGAATGCGTGATTTCCCCAAAACTACTGAACGTCTCGTTCCCAGCGAGGTATGTCTGTAGGCATGGTCCATTTAATATTATGGGGGGGGGGGGGGGGCTTGGTATTTTTTTTTTTTGTCGGAGCATGATTATTTTTTTTCGCCCCATACCGGAGCAAAATTATTTTTTTCTTGCAAAGTTGGAGCAAGGAATTTTTTCATAATAAGTGATGTGCGATATATAAAGAATGTTTGTGTTTTAATAGAAATTCTTGATTTTTATTCAAAACTCTAAAATATTACTTTATTTTTATGAAAAATTTAATTCACTTCTAAACAGAGAGATAGAAGTATTTACAACATAATCCTCAGTAAACAAAATTTATATCTTGTAAGAGGGTCTGAGGGGGAGGATTTTCTAGACAAAATTTTCGAATTTAGAATTGTACATTATGGGAAAACTGAAGTTCTCCTTCGAAGCTTGTATATGAAATTAGACTCCATAGTGAAACATGCATCTATTACATGTAATAGTAATGCATTATATTCACGGTATATTTATAAGCCTCTAAGGAAGCCCTTTTTCCCCCATTAACAGGCATTCTTTTGATATTTTCAAATATAATCTTTGCCATTAAAAATTAATGTTTTTGATAGAAAACTACAGCGAGCGAAGCGAGCCAATTTATTTTTATATAAATTGAAAACTGTGGCAAACGAGCGAGCCGGAAAATTTTTAGGAATTTTTAGCGAAATTTTAAGGTAATTCTTCAAATTTAGACTACTTGTGAAAACAAAATTATTTTTTTCGGACACACCATAAGCAAATTAATTTTTTCCATCAAAATTCAGAGCAAAATTATTTTTTTCGAAAAAAACCCCCCAAAGCCCCCCCCCCCCCCCCCGAATATCAAATGGACAGTGCCTTAGTTTTTTCGAATTTTATGAAACTTTTATTGTATATATTGAAATAAGTTTTGATATGTGAGTATATCTTAGATTTATAAAGATAGAGTTTTAGTCTTGATTCCTTTTTACATTCGAAGAGTACCTATTACATTCATAATATTTTAACTTTTCTGGACTTTTTTCTTCATTATTGAAGCTATTGTACTACTTTTTGGTTACTAGTATGTGAATATATATGTCGGTGTAATTCAGAGGAAGTTCAAATTAGTTTCAATTGAACCTATTTGTACAAGAGTTCTTGTTCTTGGACCTAGTAAAATTCAAGTTTTTCCTAGATTTGAGAATTCAGACCTTTTTTTACTGTTACATGTATCGCAAATGTTGAACTGTGTTTTGGTTTGTGATAGATCATATTCAATATTTGCTGAAGCTGACCTAGTTTTAATAGAGTTATTACCCTTTGACTTTGTTATTTTCATTACAGTTTCAGATTTCTTGTCTTTTCTTTATTGATACTATTACAGATACCGAACTGGTATTTGTCTGCACATGCATTGAGTTCAGTATTGGTCTCAGATTTATACCGGTAGGGGATTTGTATCGCTTTGCGATAAAAAAGGTTGTTGGTTCTAAGTAAAAATAAAATACTCCCAATGTGTATAAAATATTCCAGTCCATGAGCGTGTATTTCCTACAGAAGCCAGTTCGTACCATGTCATAACTCGTAGTTGCGAGAAAAATTGTGGTAGTTACGAGAAAAAAAAATCGTAGTTACGAGAAAAAAAATTCGAAGTTATGAAAAAAAAAAAAAAAAAAAAAAAAAAATCGCGTTGTTACGAGAAAAAAAATTGGAGATAAAAACTATTCATTTTTATTAAATATCGCTGAAAAAGGAAAAACTCAATAATTTCACCGTCTTTTGGACAAATTCACATCAGATTCTGAAGCTTTAGATTTGTGTAAAATATTGTAGACTAACGTAATTTGAAAGTTAAAGTTTGATACTTGCACTTATCTTTGGAAAATTTGTATTTTTTTGGAAATATGGTATCCCAATATTGATCCGATTTCTTCAAGATACCCCAGAGTTGGAATTGCTTAATTTTATTCAATTTGCAAAATTGAAATGTGATGACTGAAAATATTTATATGAGTACTTGTCCAAAGTATGTAAAGACTCCAAAAAATTGAATAAAATAAAGCATTTCCAATTTTCAGCATTTTTATAAAATTTGTTATTTTTAACCCAAAATTTCCACGAAATACCTGAGTTGGTAAAGTGTACATTTAAATCAAATTCATTCTTGAGTAGGGCCTTTACACTTTCAAATCCCACAAACAATGGGGGCCCTACCCCTCATTCTTGTGATTTGTCAAAAATTGCTTGGTTTTTTTCGTTTTCAAGTTGAATTTTACTAATAACCATATATATGCCCATATGGGGACACCCCACCCCTACACTGACAGTGACGACTTGGAAACACCCCCCCTGGAAAATGTATAGATCGCTTTAATTCATCAAAATATGAGCCATTTTTATTTAGATGTAGCACTCCTTATTTTGTTCCAAGCATAGAACATTAGGATAACGAAACTTTGATCTTACTTTCTATTTACAAAACAAATATTACTAAAGCTCTAATCGAACACGCGGTTTTTTCACATGCGTGTAAAATGGTAACATGTGTACCGATCATTTGTAATATAGGATTGTATTTGCTTTATCAACATGTAAGTAAAGCCATGCAATGTGCAGTTTTAAATTCTGATATAATTTTAGAAGATTGAGACAATGGACTTGTTAAAAATAAATTTTGAAATTAGGAATTTTTTTGTATTTTAGACGTTTCTATATATAGTAAAGAGGTACAATGTAAATATATAACAGTATACTGTGGGTCACTAAGTGTATTTATGTAATTGTGTAAGATACAGCTATACTGAAAATGAATATTTTATAGGCAGATATAGCTAAGAAGCATTTCAGTATGTAAAAGAGTGTAATTGAATTACATTTGGAGTATGCATTACTTCCTCCCTGTAACGAGCACCTCCCCCCCCCCCCCGCGAATTCGAAACCTCACAACGCTTCTTTTTCCCAGATCTTTTTTTTTCGTCCGGATCTATTATGTAAATTACAAGCAAATAATATTTCGCTTCATATATTTTATTTCAATGCTTTGATTTTGGGCTACCATTCGATCACCCCCCCCGAACCCCAAACCCTCTTGATCTGTCCAAATTTTGAAACATTGAGTTCCCTACATGCATATGCATTGTGATAAGTTTGTGATCATGTTATCTTTGTAAATAATCATTTGTCATTTACTACATTTCATGATGATTCACTTGTGGCAAATCTCCCCCCCCCCCCCCAACTTTTCCAATCTGTACCTTGATTTTGATTTTTAAACATAGTACTTGTGTATCATTATGCATACGCCATAATTTCTTTTGGAGGTGCTGTATATGTGAAACATGTACCGGAGCCCCCCCCCCCCGTTCCAACTCCCGACCCCCGAGTCCCCCTCCCTCTATCACGTACCCGGGGCAGATCTCATTCATTATAACTATACATGAGAAAATAATATTATTCTTATTTGAAAATTATATATTTTAATGTATGGTTTTCTATGCAATTTACTAATTTCTGAACTCATCTTTACAGGTAGACGACATCTCATACAAATTACAATAGAGCAGTTGCATTTAGTTTACTTCGCCACTACTTTTACCTCACCTCTACGCTTCAGTGGTCACTGCGGTTAGGGATTACATAATCTTGGTCTCGAGTATTGACGACTACAGTTAACTTTTAAAGCTGACCTACCCTGACGTTTTGCGGGTACATTTCATATTTTAGACATAAAACTTACGGGTACATTTTATGTAAATTTCCCCTTTTCGGACGAAGAAACATTAAGCATTGTAATTTTTGCTACATAAATAAATGATCTTTCCGTCTGCATGTCCGTCCGTCTGATGATTATACTTTCACATTTAAATGGTAAAAAAGTGACAGGTCAGCTTTAAAAGGTAGCTGTAGTTGGATCGCCTCAGGACAGGTGTGTATTGAACAATGTAAAGCCATGGCTGTGAAATATTCTGTTTAACGTGTGCGGACTGGTACCTTTCGAGACAAAATACCAGATAAAAAGCATACACTCACAATTAATTCGAGATTGCCAAAGGTATCCTGTCATACTGAAAAAAAGTTCCACTACGGCTTTATTACTCGAAATGAAAAACGGCTCAAATTGATCTATTTAAACCAAGACTTAGCTATAATAGCTCACATTCCCGTCTCCCCTGACTTGTACAGTGGATATGTGCCTTAAATAAAATTTCAGAATAATACATGTCATTGACAACAATACAAAAATTGATGTTTGTGTGTTTTCGCCTAACTGGAGGGTGTCTTTTTTTAAAACACCAGGATGGAAAACGAATTTTAAATACCACGGCCTAATCCCTAACCACAGTGACCACTGAAGCGTAGAGGTGAGGTAAAAGTAGAAGTAAAGTAAGAAGTAAACTAAATGCAACTGCTCTAATGTCCACGCGTCCAGGCTTCTTTATATACCGCTCGAGTACTCGAGGTAGTGGATTTTGGGTCACGATACATTAGTATGCAAAACGTCATCAGGGGGAAAGTTCAAATCAACACATGACCAAGTGTATTTTTAGCTAGGGGACGGAGATTGTTAGTTTCACTTCTAACAATTTCCGTTCCCTAAAAAAAATTACTACGTCATGGGGGTTTTTAAAGACTTAGTTCAGCTTTAAGAATAGACGAACACCTGAGCAGAAAAAGTATAATATGCTCAGCACATGTTATGATATGGTGCACAGTATTGCTTAAAAGTTCTTTGAATATACCTCCATTCTTGACCGGAATTAATATAATTCATATGATTAATAATGATGGTCGAATGATAGGTCTTAAATAAATACATTTTGTATATAATTTCTTTTTCAAAATTAGAAAATTGAAAAGTACAAGTTTCATAGTTTTTATATATTATCCTGAGGAGATAATAGTTCTGTTCTGAAAATATTCTATTGTGTTAACATTGTAGTTTTGTTTATTCACAATGCGAACTTACTTACTATGAATTTGCCATGCTCATAAACCAGGATCTTTGATAAGAGTGAAGTGTCTGATATCGAAATTAAATGTACAACATGGATTCATCAAACAAAACCTTATCATTTACAGAAGACACACCTTTGTGTATAAGTAATTTCACACTTACTTTTGGCGTTTTCCCTGCATTTGGAAACGCATTTAAGGTTAGGGTTGCGAGTACAGGGAGATAACTCTATTTTCATATCACATAATATTTGAAACCGACATAAACGATACATGGTATCAGCTCAGATTGTTACATTATTTTTGAAAAAAATAATACTACTTGAAACTTTCATTGCTGAATGGATATTTTGGGGAAAAATGCATATTTTTCAATGAAAAATCGCCGAAAATAGGAAAAAATTTGTCATTTTCGCACGAGTTCTGCTACCAAAGATTCAATCATCAGAATATTTACTATCCATTTTACTCTTTAAAAGGGAGATAATTAGAAATTCGAACTTCAAGTTAAATTCTATGTTTTTGGGTCAATATGTTGATTTTTTGCATAAATTATTGTGCTATTTATAGAAACAGTCATTTTGCTCAAAAACTAATTCGGGTACGTATTGATTTGACTCCTTAAGGATAAAGCATTACCATAGATATATATGTAGAAAAAAATTAAGAAGCCGGCGACCTTCTAGCTATTAATAAAAATAACGAGTTGTTGCCATGGCAACCAACAAGATAGTTTTGAAAAGAAAATACTCTCCTTAAAACGATCATTTTATCAGAATTTCTCAAAAAAGCCTTTAATTCATCCACAAGTTATAAGAATCTTGAAAAATAGGGATATATATGAATGTTTGAAATTTCATGCATTCCAGAGGTATGTAAAGTTATGATGTTGTATTCTCTAAAATTACACAAATGTTAAAATAGGCCAAAAATGCACGTTTATAGTCAAAAAACGAGACGGGCAAATTTTGAGTTTTTGGTCTGAATAGTCGGAGATGTTCCTCTACATGTGGACATATCCATCTTTCTTCTACCTCATTTCTATTAAAAGTCGCCACCCTGACCTTAATATCTCAGCAATGTAGATCATAACTGAAGATGAATCCGTCATATCTAAAAATGCAAAACAGGTAAAAAAAAACCTATAAGTATTTGAAAAACGTATGGATTTTTTTTGGTTTCTATGTCTGTTTAACTGCTATTATGTACAAAGTAGGTCATACTCTAGGATCAAGGTCAAAAGGTCATATTTGTTTAATCAATTGAAAAAAGGATACAAGGAATGCTAAAGTTAAACAGAGAAATCCTATCACTTACCATTTGAAATGCCATACTGCGATGCAAGGTCAGAGTGAAAAAGGTTTTCTTAGCTTATTTTAGGATTATTACCAAGGTAAATTTACTTTCATCTAAAGACAAGAAACAAGACACGTCATTCAACTTCTATTTTAAGGCATTTGAATATAACTTTATCTCAGATGTTACACGTTCAGTGTATCTACTAGAATAACTGAAATTACAGATTCGAGATTTGAATTCGAAATATCGGTGTCTGTTTTATGTCCTATAAATATCTTTAATTTTCTCTCATACCCGCGTATCTGTTACCGTGAAGGCCCATGAGATTTAGCTATGTGAGCGACATCTGTATCACATATACGATGACAGCTGTATCTCATATAACGTGACGATATTGTTTCGATTGCTTACGTATTTGTGACGTCATGATTTTATCCTGCAAAGCAAACAAGCTAGCGGCGACGTTGCAATTAAACATTGGTTTTAAGTTCGTTTTTCAATGTATTCTTGCGTTATATTTTAAAAAGCCTAATATTCATAGTTTATTCTTAATATAGAATACACCATTCGAATATCGCAAAATTTTTTCGATTGAATCAACTTGATATTTTTCAAATTCCTTCTCTTTTCTTTCAAATTTTATCTTTGGCCCTTAGATATGAGAGACAAATACTATTTCATGTTCTTCTATGACAAATACATCGTTTCCACCCTCGACAAGCCTCGGGTTTTACATGATTTTGAGATACCTCGAGCGGAACCGATGTAACTTTCATAGAAGACCATGAAAGAGTCTTATAGTCATTTATATTATTACACCCTCCTTCGAAGCAAAATATTTGGGTATTTCTAATTCTAATGCACTCCGTTTGCAACGCGCATTCTGATTTGCTGAGCGATTAAAAAACTGCAAGGGGATTCACTTTTCACTGCAGGGTTTGCTATGACGTTATGCGTTCCTATGGTGACGTCGTTAAAAGCATACGTTTTCTTGCTTCTAGCTGACCAACGCATTAGAATAGGGTTACCATACTGATGTTTTACAAAAACTGACAGGGTATCGGCAAATCCCCTGTCAGAAATTGAGTTTTACCGCGAGGCGTCAGCTGTCAGTTTTTGTAAAACACACGCATGGTAACCCCTAATTACTATGCATCTTCAATACGAATGACATAATCATACACTTGTGCTGATTGAAATGCTGTGAGCCTCGTATTGAAGGATTTGAATCTGATCAGACATTTTGTATAAGTTTTCTACATAATCCCCTTCAGTATCTATACACTTTTGCCACCGGTGTTTAAGGGCCCCATTACCACTTTAAGCCTCAATACCACTTTTAAAAAACTCCTTGACGAAATGAGGCCAGTCCTTGGTATATGACCCCATATAGTCAAAGAATAGTAGGACTTAAACAAGAGCCCCAGGGGGCACAACGCTCACCTGATACCCATGCACGCTCTAATTGACATACTGACATTGAATACTGATAGTGCCAGTACCAGGATTTTAGCCCACAACCTTTCTAAAAAGGTTTTTGCCGGATGCAGAGCAGTTTTTTTTCAGACAACCTTTAAAAGTACAAAAAAGAAAAAAATAGTCACATTTCAAAACAATAACTTTTTTACTGATTTGAAAAGACGGATAAAGTGGTCCAAAGTCATATGCCCAGCTAGTATAGTTCAATTATGCAACATCAAAAATAAAATCATATTGTAAAATTCCACATTAATGTGTAGCAGAAAAAGAATAAAACAATGAAATGATTTCATAAATTAAGTTTACTTCAAATTGAACACCAAACCTTTCATTATTGATAGCTGGCATGCCAGAAATTATAAAGCCTGTATTTGTGAAACGAGAATGCTCCCGGCGGCATCTTTGTTAGTATAAACGCCATTTTCTGTTAAGTATGTGAGAGGTCATGGTCAGCGTAATACTGGTATCAATGGAAAGATCTTGTAACAAGGAATACACATGTAAAATTTGAAAGCCCTATCACTAAACCATTCAAAAGTTATACCCAATGTTAAAGTTTTTGAAAAGTACGTCAAAGGTCAAGGTTATGGTCACGAGGTCAAAAGTTTTGGTATCAATGGAAAGGTATTGTCACAAGGAATACACATGTGCAATATGAAACATCTATCAACAGCTTCCATTCAAAAGTTCTGCCCAATGTTAAAGTTTTTCGGAAAACAGACAGACAATTAGTCAGACGGACAGGCCAAAAACTATATGCTCCCGAATCTTTTATTCCAGGGGCGTAAAAAACAATGATTTTTCGGTTTTGCCTTTATCCATATAAAAGTATACTGAAATCTATGAATGCTTTTGAATAGTATTGATTTCATCTCAAATACATGAAACGTACAGCTAAAATCGTTTTAATCCAATATTTATCAATTCAAGTGAGCTGTGCAGAAATTGGGCCAATTTGTTTTCCAAAAAGAAGTGTACGGTGTATCAAACCTCATGACCCAGTGAAGCCACTTGAACAAATAATTTTCAGTAAATATGCTGAAATGCGGCGCTTCTTGCCTAGTAAATATGCTGAAATGTGGCGCTTCTTGCCGATGCATATTTCAACAGGCGAGAAGGAGCGTCGCATTTCAGCATATGCTGTTCAACAACTCAAGTGGTTTCGCTAGGTTTCGCAGTTTGAAAAAAATTAAAAGGCCCATGAAATTGTTAAGCTTGTCCAACTAGCAGACCTACGACGTCGTTATTTACTGTTAACTAATTGTTTTACCTCATCATAGGTCTATTACACGGACAAGTTGTTATCGGAGGGAGTTCATGAAATGTATCGGTTGCATCGGATTTGCCGACAAAAAGTTATTTGGTCCGATAAAAACTCATGTTGTATCTATTATTTAAACAGATAAAATTTCCCAAATGTCTTACCACAGGAACCTGTCGTTTTATGAGAGAAAATGTTTTATTATTCACAACCTCAGGCCTCTGTGTTCCTCTTAGAAATATTATACATACAAGATGTCGAACACAGTGGCTTAAGGTTGTAAATAATAATTTATTTTCTCTATTAATACAACAGCTTCCTGTGGTTCAACATTTCATTGGAAGATTTCAGGAACTCTGAACTTAATTATTTATTTTCAAGAATTTCAGATATTAAATGTCCTATGCCTTCTCAAAATCCAGAGGAAGAGATTACTCATTAGACGTTTCTTCAAGAAATTATTTCAATTAAGAGAGTCTAAGACAGAGGAAATTCGAGCAAACTTTATACATGATAACAAGCATATGCAAGTGTTCCAAGTACATGAATGATAACCATTATGAAAGTGTTCAAAGTATAATGCACATTAAATAAAAATCTATTCCGTTTGCACTGTATCTCCTGAAATGTATCGCAGTACTAAAGGGTTGTGGAGGAATTGAACCGATCAAATCTAAAGTACAGCGACTTTGTATAGGTGTAACTACAGGAAATAAAAACCTTCTTTGTATGACTAATGAATGGGCTCAATTTAACTCACTTAAAATGCCCAGAAGTTCGTAAATTTTGTCTTTTTCGCTTGCGACATCTTTGGCACACATAAAAATGGAAAGAAAAAGGGGGTCATGCATGTCCTTTTTTTTTTTTTTTTTTGAAAATTTCACTTTATTACAGGACCCCTCCGTCCTCATCGAAAAATTTTCAATTTTTACGTATTTTCAAATCGATCTGTAGATTGCATAAAGGACAAGATCAAGTTCAAAGTTAAATTTATCACGACTACTGGTCATATCTTATTGATTCTATATGCTATAAATACATTTCCAACATTTTTGACCAAGGATGTGACACCTTTTATTTAGTACTGTTCACCAGTCAAAACAGGTGGGAATCCAGCGAAATTGATTTTATCATATCCCACCCATCCTGCTACGTCTTTCGGTACGCTTTTTCGACATAGCAACTTTCATACTTTTCTGGCATATTACATTGTTTAGATTTTAGGATCACTGATGAGGGTTAAGTACCCGAAACGTGCATGTCTGGTCCACGTTGCCAATTTATCTGTTCTTAAATGATGCTATTCAATTTGAAGACGTTTACATTCATACCACTTGGTGAGTGTCACTGCTGGTGGACTTGGAGTCCCCGAGGGCACATGTAGCCAAGTTCGATCAATTTCGGTTGATCGTTTCTTCAACGCATTCTAAATTTCTGTTATCGAAATTTCTAAAAAGTGGGTCCTGTAGCATCATATCGCACCCATCCTGCTACGTCTTTCGGTACGCTTTTTCGACATAGCAACTTTCATACTTTTTTTGCATATTACATTGTTTAGATTTTATGATCACTGATGAGGGTTAAGTACCCGAAACGTGCATGTCTGGTCCACGTTGCCAATTTATCTGTTCTTAAATGATGCTATTCAATTTGAAGACGTTTACATTCATACCATACCACTTGGTGAGTGTCACTGCTGGTGGACTTGGAGTCCCCGAGGGCACATGTAGCCAAGTTCGATCAATTTCGGTTGATCGTTTCTTCAACGCATTCTAAATTTCTGTTATCAAAATTTCAAGAAATTTCTAAAAAGTGGGTCCTGTAGCATCATATCCCACCCATCCTGCTACGTCTTTCGGTACGCTTTCTCGACATAGCAACTTTCATACTTTTTTTTGCATATTACATTGTTTAGACTTTAGGATCACTGATGAGGGTTAAGTACCCGAAACGTGCATGTCTGGTCCACGTTGCCAATTTATCTGTTCTTAAATGATGCTATTCAATTTGAAGACGTTTACATTCACACCACTTGGTGAGTGTCACTGCTGGTGGACTTGGAGTCCCCGAGGGCACATGTAGCCAAGTTCGATCAATTTCGGTTGATCGTTTCTTCAACGCATTCTAAATTTCTGTTATCTAAATTTCAAGAAATTTATAAAAAAAGTGGGTCCTGTAGCATCATATCCCACCATCCTGCTACGTCTTTCGGTACGCTTTTTCGACATAGCAACTTTCATGCTATTTTTGCATATTACATTGTTTAGATTTTAGGATCACTGATGAGGGTTAAGTACCCGAAACGTGCATGTCTGGTCCACGTTGCCAATTTATCTGTTCTTAAATGATGCTATTCAATTTGAAGACGTTTACATTCATACCATACCACTTGGTGAGTGTCACTGCTGATGGACTTGGAGTCCCCGAGGGCACATGTAGCCAAGTTCGATCAATTTCGGTTGATCGTTTCTTCAACGCATTCTAAATTTCTGTTATCAAAATTTCAAGAAATTTCTAAAAAGTGGGTCCTGTAGCATCAAATCCCAACCATCCTGCTACGTCTTTCGGTACGCTTTTTCGACATAGCAACTTTCATACTTTTTTTTGCATATTACATTGTTTAGACTTTAGGATCACTGATGAGAGTTAAGTACCCGAAACGTGCATGTCTGGTCCACGTTGCCAATTTATCTGTTCTTAAATGATGCTATTCAATTTGAAGACGTTTACATTCCTGTAGTTACGCCTTTACAGTTACAGGTATCACAGCACTAAATGGGGAATCCTCTTCGGGTACACGGCAAAACATGGCCGCTATTGAAATCTTGTTCCCGACTTTAAAATTAAAATTGTAAATAAGTATAAAGAATTGAAATAATTGAATCATATCACATAAAAGGTAAATCAATAAGAAATTGAAACATTTATTTTAGATTTAAGTGCAAAAATGGACCTAAATCTTCAAGTGGCTAGATCTTTCTAGACTCTGTGGTCACTTTTTCTAGAGATAGCATTTTTAAGTATCACAAACCTTTGTGTTCAAAACGTATATAGTGAAACTTAGGGGTGAATGTTGTGAGAGACGTATGAAGCAATTAAAAAGGGAAAAAAAATTTGTTGGGGTCCCGCCGGGGTTTGAAGCCACTTACCATGGGTCCATTGGGCATCGAAAACATACATTATACATATGTACAATCTTAAAAAATATTCCTTAAAAATCCAAAAGTGAATATTTTTACAAAATTCTTTCACTTGTAGGGTACCATGCATGAGTACCTCATACCTACAAAATGTCATGACAATCTGAAGAGTGGTTATAGAAAAGAAGCAGAAAATGTATGAAAATCAACCCCCTTCCTTTTTACATAAGAAAAAAATTCATAAGAAATCAAAAAAATAAAATTTAAGCATAAAATACATATCAAAGGATTAAGTAAGTTAAATATGATAAATATACAGTAAATGAGTGTGTAAAATCATACACTTATTGAGCTATTTAAAGAAATAATGCAAAAATGTGCATTTCTGACTTAGTCCGAAAAGCCGTCAAAAACGCGTCAAAAATTTGACTTCGAAGTGGAACCAAAAATAACAACACTTCTTAAGAGATCTCTATTGAGGGATCTGGACGACGACGACGGACGACGGACAACAGACGGATTGCTATGACAATAGCTCACTTGTGCCTTTGGCTCAGGGGTGAGCTAAAAAAAGGGAAAGAAATTTGTTGGGGTCCCGCCGGGGTTTGAAGCCACTCCCTTGGGCATTGAAAACATACATTATACATATGTACAATCTTAAAAAAATATTCCTTAAAAATCCAAAAGTGGATATCTTGACAAAATTCTTACACTTGTAGGGTACCATGCATGAGAGCCTCTTACCTACAAAATGTCATGACAATCTGAAGAGTGGTTATAGAAAAGAAGCAGAAAATTAATGAAAATCAACCCCCCCTTCCTTTTTAAAATAAAAAAAAAATCATAAAAAATAAAAAAAAAAAAAAAAAAAATTAAGCATAAAATATACATATCAAAGCATTAAGTAAGTTGAATATGATAAATATGTAGTAAATGAGTGTGTAAAATCATACACTTATTATTGAGTTATCTAAAGAAATAGTGCAAAAATGTGTATTTCTGACTTAGTCCGAAAAGACGTCAAAAACGCGTCAAAAATTTGACTTCGAAGTGGAACCAAAAATAACAACACTTCTTAAGACATCTCTTTAAATCATCCTGATGCTTTCGGTTTGTCGATACATGCTTCGGTTCTGAAGAGGAAGTTTGTCAAAGAAGGGTACCCCCCGTGACCTACTTGTGCATGTGGTGGCGCCACCTATTGAGGGATCTGGACGAAAAACAACAACACTTGTAGGGGACCATTAGTGCTTCATGCCTATCAAGTTTCATCCAAATCCCTTCAGTGGTTCTGGAAAAGAAGTTGAAAATGTGAAAAGTTTACGACGACGACGAAGAACGACGACGGACGACGGACTACAGGCGACAGACGGATTGATATGACAATAGCTCACTTGAGCCTTTGGCTCAGGTGAGCTAAAAAATGGGAAAAAAATTTGTTGAGGTCCCGCCGGGGTTTGAAGCCACTCCCCATGGGTCCATTGGGCATTGAAAACATACATTATTCCTATGTACAATCTTAAAAAAATATTCCTTAAAAATCCAAAAGTGGATGTCTTGACAAAATTCTTTCACTTGTAGGGTACCATGCATGAGTACCTCATACCTACAAAATGTCATGACAATCTGAAGAGTGGTTATACAAAAGAAGCAGAAAATGTATGAAAATCAACCCTCCCTTCCTTTTTACAGAAGAAAAAAATTCATAAAAAATCAAAAAAAAAATAAATAAATAAATAAAATATACATATTGTAATGCCGTCGACTCAGATTTAGACTGAGGAGGTATTACCTGGGGGATTCGTCTGTATCTAACAACTCAATGGCAATAGAAATAATGAAGATATGAGTAAATATAAGTTTTATATAATTTATTACATGAAATTCAATAAAGAATAACTAAAAACTCTATAAAATATAAAAGAGTTCGAATGCACTTAAGATTCTGGAGCCACTGACAGAAAGATGGAGGGCTTGGACGTCAACCGACTTTACACAGGAATCGGATTTCACAATAACACATAAGTCACCAAGGGTGTCACCAACTAGTAATTAATTAGATTTCAAATATTTAGACGGTTTAGACAGGAAACACAGGTTCTAGAAGTATTTTCAGGTGAGAGGAACACAGAATTTCACTTTTACTAAACACAGATCACCAAACAAGGGGTGCCACCGGTTCAAGGTCACCAGTGGTATCACTACCAAAATGGGAATGTCACCAGAATATGAGATTTATTTATTTATTCATTTGCTAGAAATAACTTTATTAAAAATTCATCATGAAGATGCATACATCAGTGGGCATAATTTCTGCTATCGCTGGTAAAGGATGCCACCAACTCCTGTACTGCCACCAACTACTGCCACCAGCCAAGGTTATCGCTAGACGCTACCAAGATTCTGCTATTGTGTCACCAGAATATTTCTTTTGGTTTGCTACCGCTTAATTTGGTTACAATAATATTATCTCAATTAACTGCCACCCACATGTGCTGTCACCAGTCAGAGGGACCTGAATGGCAACCGAATATGCCCGCTTCGCTAGTTATAAGGGCGGACTTTCGTAACCAACTCCGGTTCGGGCCTTTACCTCCGCCGTCATTACGGAACTCACCGTACCGTTTCGTATCCTTCTTGTATTGTAACAGCAATGGCGGCGATCGAACGAAATACAAACTCGCCAGAGAAAAACTATCAAGTTTCTAATGGATAAAACACATTTAAGTGGAAAATAAGTAAGTTTTCAACAGACTGCAGTCTGCAGAATTGAATCATAACCCTCTTCACTCATGTAAAGCCGTATTTTATTGTAAAACTTAGCGAATCGTCCGTCGTCTCAGAACCCATTATTTACGAAGGACCAAACACTATTATCATCTTAGAATTCCATCGCAAATACTAAACTTGAAGTAATATTACCGACTTAGGAGATTTCTTAATCACTTCTAATGATTATTTTCTAGCCAGCATTGCACTATGAAAGCATTAAGTAAGTTGAATATGATAAATATGCAGTTAAAGAGTGTGTAAAATCATACACTTATTGAGTTATTTAAAGAAATAGTGCAAAAATGTGCATTTCTGACTTAGTCCGAAAAGACGTCAAAAACGCGTCAAAAATTTGACTTCGAAATGGAACCAAAAATAAGAACACTTCTTAAGACAATCTGAAGAGTGGTTATAGAAAAGAAGCAGAAAATGACCACAGAAACTATTGCGCTCCAAAATATGAAATACTTCGAGTTTATAACAAAGGCGAAAAATCAAAGTGTGATTAATAAGCGTTGGAGTATTTAAAAGAACTTACTTGCTATCTTGTTTATCCGATTACAAGACTTTAACTTATAGCTTTACGTAACATTATGATGTCGTTTGAGCAAAAAGCACAGGGAATCATTAAGTCATACGCAAAGATTGCGCTAAAGCTTGTAACGTCCAAATGTTTAATAAGCAATTTTTCTTAAAATTGAAGTGAATTTACATGACACACAGTAAGAAGGAACATCGAGAAATCAAATTGTATCAACTTAAGAGGATTTAAATAATCTTTTCGGAAAATTACATATACATTCAACATTTGTTTCCATGGTAACGGGATGCATAAAAATGCCTTGTTTAAAGGTGTTTTTATACAAAACCTTGGTTACCATGGCAACGGAACGTCGGAGAAAAAGATGGATCAATTCGTTCTGGGGACATCATATTTACCTTATACACAAAAGATATCCAAAATCTGAGACATGTCGTGGCCAAACATGTCTGATTTTTTAGGTTTTTACATAGAATCTATATTAAAGTGCGTAAAGTTAATCGGTTTTCGGCATGTATATCGTCGTTATATATGCTTGTAGAAATTATGTGAACCAATCAAAATGACAAAGAGAATGACTGACTTAGAATATTATTGAAAATCAAAGTAAAACTGAAATTAAAAAACGCCGCCTACAAGCTGAACTTGCCTGGATAACCAAACTGCAAACTGCGTACCCCCTTGGTCTAAACGATCAGATTTATGGACAAGGAAACATTTCTTCGACCTCTTCAAATATTAATGTCTTTTCAATCCGCCCTAACACTAAAAGGAAGCATAGGTCTCACGGTAAAAGACGAAACAAAAAACTCAGAAAAAGAGCTAGAGTACATCGTACCCTCAAATATCTACTTATCATTGCACGCAACGGCGGCAGACATGAACTGCTACATGCTCTCTCTTCAGTTCCAGCAGTTCAATGAAAATCTATCTTGGATGAAGCACTGGTTGCATTCTATAGAAACACTGATTGATTCAGGCTAAACATCATTGTTGCATTCGCACAAAATAAACTATATCTTTTGGTTAAAAACACCTCCCCTAAAAGACGATTTATAAAAATTCCATTTATTAACAAAGAATTTGATCTTCTGAACATCTCTGGTATTTTTCGGGATCATCGCGTACAAAGTGCCATTCCTCAATATTTTGAAAATTTAGAACCTCCTCTTATTTGTTAGAAATATAAGAGACCTATTCGAAATTTTGTTTTTAACTACAACAAAGTTACAAAAGATCCTAAAATACTTGAATCATGTCCTGCTTCTTGAGAATGTGCAACGTCTGAATATCTATATAAACCAGCTGGTCATATTATTACAGGTGACTTTTCAATTATCAAAGACAGGCAGCTCCGTGGTCTTTTCAAAAAAGGACCCAAGTATAGAATCCTATCCAAGATAGATTTTATTAAATGTCGCGAAGTGCTAAAGGAAGCTTTAGATAACTATACCAAACGATGGTGTGAATCGGAAGGAGTCGAATCGCATGCTCTGAATGACTGGAAAAACCTCATTTTGGATATTACCGATATTCGAATAGATAACGACCACAAAAATCCTCATCTTTTTGAAAATCCGATTTCTAAATCTGAAAGATATTTCAAATTCAAGTTACGCAATTTACATGAAAAATATGTCTTCGCACCTGCAGACAAAGCAGCCAACAACACCATAATTATTTGAAAACGCTACTAAATATCAGCTTTAGTTTCGGAACTTTCCTCTACTAATACTTATATCGAAAGCAACGAAAGTGTTCCCAATATTTTGAACAAACATAACAGTGAGCTTTCTTCTTTTAACATCCCTATTTCTAAATTGGATCTCCCTACAATATAATGTATACCAAAACTTCACAAGTCTCCTACAAGTTTCGATACATTGCTAATTCTAGCAACTGCTCAACAACAATTTTGTCTAGAAATCTGACGTCAGCGCTCACGGCTATAAAGGAGCACGTGGCAAAATACTGTGAAACTGTCATGAACAGGAATGGCGTAAATTTCTTTTGGTCTATTAAAAATTCAGGGGATGTGATTGACAAAATGAAATCGAGAAATTTTGAAGCAAATACGATATCTTCATACGATTTTTCTAATATGTACACCACGCTTCCTCACGACAAAATAAATGCTCGACTGTCCAAACTCATTAAATGGTGTTTTGATCGAGAGGGGAAAACTTATATCTGTACTTCTGAATCGAAGGGTTTCTTTTCCGCCACAGATTACAAATCATACAAATCATGGACATGTGGTGACCTGTGTATTGCTTTGTCCTTCCTTTTGGACAATATTTAAGTAAGATTTGGTGAGAAACTCTACAAGCAGGTTGTAGGGATTCCAATGGGTACTAATTGTGCGCCTCTTGTTGCAGATTTATTTTTATACACGTATGAAAAGGAATTTATCCAAAATCTTCAAAAGCAAAGAAAAAATGATGATGTGAAATGTTTCATTGGTACTTCTAGGTACCTGGATGATATTCCTACTATCGACAATCCAGTTTTTGAAAAGTATAAAAATGTTATTTATCCACAAGAATTGATTCTAAACAAGGCAAACGTTTCAAACACGAAACATTATTTTTGGATTGTCAATGGACAGATCCATACAAGTGTGTATGTCAAAAGAGATGAATTTGGATTTAACAAATTTACGTCTTTTGGTACTTTTTTGGACAATCATAATAATTCTCATACTTTTTGGTCAATTACATTGTTTAGACTGAGGATCACTGACGAGGGTTTGGTACCCGAAACGTGCATGTCTGGTCGATGCTGTAAATTTATCAGGTTTTAAATGATGCTATGGAATTTAAAGACGTTTAACATTTGAACAACTTAGTGAGTGTCTCTGCTGGTGGACCAAGAGTCCCCGAGGGCACATGTAGCCAAGTTCTATCAACTTCGGTTGATCGTCTGTCTCTTCAACGCATTTGAAATTTTCTGTTACAAAATTTCTTGAAATTTCTAAAACATGGGTCCTGTAGCATCATATCCCACCCATTCTACTACGTCTTTTGGTACTTTTTTGGACAATTATAATAAATCTCATACTTTTTGGTCATATTACATTGTTTAGACTGAGGATCACTGACGAGGGTTAGGTACCAGAAACGTGCATGTCTGGTCGATGCTGTAAATTTATCAGGTTTTAAATGATGCTATTGAATTTAAAGACGTTCAACATAGTAAATTTCCCCTGGCTTGACGGTGATGTTACTAGATTACCGTCCTATGTTATCTATATTTCACAGCTCATCCGGTATGCTAGAGCATGTACTGATGTTTTGGATTTTCATAGTAGAAATTTACAAATTACCAAGAAACTATTAGGACAAGGTTTTCGCTTTCACAAACTAGTAAGACTTTCTGGAAATTTTACAAAAATTATTGTCAACTACCGGCAACAGAGTATATTACTTTGGGTATTTCACAACCTGCATTTTATGGTGACATTATTAACAAGATAAGAAGGATCAAAGATAGACAACATCACCATCGAAAACGCGTCAGAATCATCAAACGCCTTTTATACCGTGGATATGATCCTAATGTCACAAGACGGACACTAGGCTTGGTACTTTACCAATCTACAGCCTTGTACAAACGTATTCTTAAACCTTCCACTCTGACTGACTGTGGCAACGGGACTCCATGACGGGCCCTGTCCAAACCTCTGTAGAGAGGACAGGGCCCCGACCACCTGTCCTCTCTGAATGTCAGTCGGACTCCTCGGGTAATAACATACATGAGCTCGCGGCGGCAGAGCACGGATAGTATTACGTACGCCCTCTTTTTATATCGATTTACATATTCATCAGTGTAAATTGCCTGGGCTCTGCGTTTTGCGATCTTGTTTGTATGTGGTCATCTGACAGTGAGGAGGTTGTTTTACACCACAACTGTACGTTTTTCGAGACCTCTGGGTAATCGGAAAAGTGGGAGGGTTGTGCGCACGTAATCCAGGATAACCACACCTTCTGCTATTTCCGTGGCAGATGGCCGTCCTAAGTCGGCACCGTTTGCCCACTGGTCTCGTTGGTTTATGTGTAGTCCTTTGTGTTTGATGTTTCTGTGTTGTGCGTTTACATTCCTTGTCCCTTATGCGTCTCTTTCTGTGTTTGTCTGCTTTGTGTTCTTGCATTGAGTGTTTTGGGGTTTTGCTGTGGATGCTGCAACCTGGTGTTGTTGGAGATCCCCTCCTTTGTTTCAATCAAGTAAACTGCAACAGCTATAATTCCTTTCGTATTAGTCTGAACTTTTGATTTATATTTAAACAAACAGAATTATTAAAAAAGGAAGGGATCTCTAACAACACCTGGTTGCAGCACCAACAGCAAACCCCCAAAACACCAACTGTCTAAAAACACAAAGAAGACACGCACAGAATGAGATTGATTGTATTATTTATTGTTGAAATTACCTCCAATTATATTTTGTAATAGCAGATTCCATAAGAATGATTTTGTTTGTTAGGTTTTGTGTCAAATCGAATAATACATTTTCTTAATAAAATTGTACATATAATTTCTTCTTGGTATCTATTCAAAGTGGCACTGTTAACAATCATATTTTTTGTAATTTGTTTACTCTAATGTTTCATATTGGGGCCAGTGAACGAAACTCCCTTCTTGATTTTAAATGATTCGAAGAAAGAGCTTCCTTGTTGGTCCTACTTACTTAGATACTATTATTGTATCATACATGTAAAACAAAGGATCTCCAACAACACCAGGCTGCAGCACCCACAGCAAAACCCCAAAACGCCCAATGCAAAACACAAAGCAGATGTAACATGAGTCATGTTGTCCTTCACGTTTCTATGAAGCTGTCTTATTGTCTCCGTTTGTTTGTACTATTTTGTTTTCTCATGTGAAACTTTTGATATATATTTTTGATATAAATTATTTAGATCTTTCCTATCTTATTTCTGATTTTGTATTTGACTCTCATTCATTGATCTTAAATCCGACGAAAGCTGAATGTTTTACACACAAATGTCTTCCATGACGTTGACAACTTGACATCATGAAAATAAAAACCACTGGAGAGGTTGGTAATTTCTTAATGACAAATATGACAATATCCCTATACAAAGTTCAAAATCAATAATTCAGGAAATCATAAACCGAAGGCATATAAAATCAGGATAAAACAGGAACCAAATCAAACAATCAATACCCTCCACCACATGAAAAGAAGCGAACTTTCAATATGGGAGTGAGCCCAGGTGCCCAGGTAGAATCAGCATATCTGCTTGCATGCAACACCCGTCAATGTTAAGGATATATGCGGCACCCAAAATTTTGAATCTTCACATCGTAGAGTATTCTGTATTTCTGACGTACAAAGAAAGATAACTCCGATTTCCATTATAAAGTTCTTTGAAAAATATTTTAAAATAAAAGTTTTTATGTTATTTTACAGAAATCAATCAATTAATAGAATATCCAATATATTGTATTCCAAATATGAAGGAAAATCATACAACAATAAAACAAGTTATTGAATATAATTTTGAATTTGCCATAGTTGACAATGGAAAATGTCTGTATGAGTCTATTTGAAAGGTATTTAGAACTTCTATGTTTCCTATGGTAACCCCATCAAGTGTCACTACAGTTCACTTTTACATACAATAAAATAAAACTGATTCAAATATAAAGGATATCTATCCTAAAACTGAATAAACAGTATATGAACTTAAGTTCTAATTTAACTAGAAGTAGCACTAAACCCGTTAAAACATGTACTTCATATAGCAGTTAAGCGTATAAAAGTTGGGAGATGTTCCAAAGAACAACATCAAATATATTTCATCAAGTTATGTGAATCTGAAAGCTTGATCCTTGAGCCTTAAAGTTTGCTGTGAGTTTGAAACAATCCAAAATGACCATAGGATAAGGTGAAGTCGAAAGAACTTGATACAAGGAACATTTGTGTGAAGTTTGAACTCTGAAGGTCAATATATTACTTCTTTTGTTTATCTGTTTGTATGGTCATCTTACGATGATAAGGTTATTTTACACCACAACTGTGCGTTCTCCGAGACCTCTGGATAAGTGGAAAAGTGGAAGTGTTGTGCGCACGTTATTCGGAAAACCACACCATCTGATACCGGCAGATGTCTGTCCTAAGTCGGCACTGATTGTCCATTGGTATCATTGGTTTTTTTGTTGTCTTTAGTGATTGAATTTTCTATGGCATGGCGTGGTGTTCCTCGTCCATTTTATCCCATGTTTTTGCATTGGGTGTTTTGTGTGTTGTTGGAGATCCTCTCCTATCTTTTACAGACAAATGTCTGTCGTGACCTTCAAATTGAATTTTTTTGCTGGATTCGAGGTATCGTATAACAATGAAAAACTAGATACAAGTAATATTCTCGTGGAGTCCGTGATGTTAGAATTCTTCAGGTAAGAAACGGTTACAATGACCTTGAGAACGTAAATTTGAGTTTGAATCAATGTCCCGTGTAACATTTGTGTGTATGAAATCTTTTAAGCAACTTTGACCTATATCTGATGTTAGCTTTATGTTCAATTCATAAAGTTCTGGTCTACGATCTGGTTAATGTCTGGTTCATGCTGAAAATGTATCTGTTTTTAAATGATACTATTGAATTAAATTTGAAGACGCATAACATTTGTACTACTTGGGGAGTGTCACTGCCAGTGGACCAGGAGTCCCCGAGGGCACATGAAGCCAAGTTCAATCAACTTCGGTTGATCGTTTCTCAGACATTGGTAATGCAGCATCATATCTCAGCCATCCTGCTACGTCTTTCAGTAAATATTTGGACAAAATGACTTTCACACTCTTTGGCCATATTACAATGTTTAGATTTAGGATCACTGACGAGGGTTTTGTACCCGAAATGTGCATGTCTGGTCCATGATGAAAATTTATCTGTTCTTAAATGATGCTATTGAATTTGAAGACGTTTAACATTCTGAGTAAGACCTTGAAGCTATACTAATGACTTTGGATGATCAAGAGCAGATGCTACAATGTACATAGATGTGAAGATTGAACTTTGTAGGTCAAAAACTCTGAATCCTTTAGGGAAAAGATTGCTACAAGTTTGAGAATGAAAATTTGACCTCAAATCAAGGTCAGCGTGAAATTTCAACCAAAGTATAATATATTACCTAAGTTTTAACTCAAAATTTCAAAAATGTAGAAATTTGAATTTTTTTTCCAATTTCAAATCCAAATAGAGAGAAAACAAATACTTTACTTAGCACAAGTTTGGAAATCACCCATAGAATAGTCTGGAAATAATGATATTCTGTCTTATAACATTTTAACCATCCAACCATAGGATATACTTGTGTCTTCCGAAATGAAAGTAACCGGATGTGATATTTCTGCCGAATATGCTGACCCTTCCTGGTCTCACTCCCATATCACGGATGTGACAGTTCTATCGAATTGAAGCGGGGGTGTTGCATGCAAGCAGAAGATGCTTACTCTTCCTGGGCACATGGTCTCGCTCCAATTTCGGGAGTTCGCTTCTTTTCACATGGTGGAGGTTTTTGTTTGTTGGCTTTGGTTCCTGTTTTATCCTGATTTTGTATGCCGTCGGTTTCTGATTTTCAGAATGATCGATTTTGTGCTGTATACAGGGATATGGTCATTATCCATATTTGTCATCCCATATTGTGAGTTTGCTCTTTTTCATATGGTGGATGTTTTTGTTTGTTTGTTGTGGTTCCAGGTTTATCCTGAGTGTGTATGCCTTTGTTTATAATTTTCTGAATTATCGATTTTATCTTACTGTGTATTGGGATATGGTCATTGCCCACATTTGTCATTCTTTCGAATAATACGATTATGTTAGAAAATATTAACATTTGATGTGATGATTGATTCTTAGAAATAAATTGTTGATAAAATGAACTATAAATTTTCTATGAACATTATGAGATGCACT
Source organism: Pinctada fucata (assembly GCA_028142955.1). Taxonomy (NCBI): domain Eukaryota; kingdom Metazoa; phylum Mollusca; class Bivalvia; order Pterioida; family Pteriidae; genus Pinctada; species Pinctada fucata. Next base: position 26,715,291 of record AP027114.1, read on the forward strand.
TGAAATTAATTATTTACATAAGAATTGAATGTTCAATTTTGAGAGTTTATTGGAGTATGAACTGTCAAAATTGAACACAGTCTCTCATTGCAAGAATTCATATGTACAGGACATCTATATCACAGAGAAATGGACTAAAACTGTGTTTTCGGTACCTTTTCACGAAGATGTTGACGACATTCATCACTCAACATAAATTTTCATACTAAGGATTTTCGATCTAACAATGTTAATCAAGATGTTACAATGGGAATGTAATTTTGAAGAAAATAACTTGGATAGGTTAACCTAGAAATGTTTTGACTGCACTTTCTCTCGTTTGTTAAAATTTAAGGATTGGAAATAATATAACGAACTAAAACAGTTTTTAGACAGGCGCATAACAACCGAAAAAGCTTTAAAACCACGTATACCTAGCTGTAAGATCTATCATCTAGTCTGTCACCTGACAAACAAGTAGATCGTTGAAATTAGCCTACATTTCTCAAAGGTTAAGATATAGTATTTCATTCTATGGGCTATTGTTAACAAAAATACGTAATTTTGTCATAATAGTCATCTAACCGCCGATCTTAGCAACATTAAATGAACGTAATGATAGAAGTTCCGGCCACTATTTCACCGATAGATTATGATGTCCATTGGGGTATGAACGTGCATTTCGGAATATGAATCAACCAATAAAAATGCGTGACCATGCATATTTGGAAATTATTTATACAGTGACAGTCTTGTGGAAGTGATTATACTGTGATAACATACAATGGTTCCTAGAATAATGCACGACAGCGAATTATGAGAAACGCAATTTCTGAATCCATCGTAGGTCAACAAAGTATAATCATATCCCGAAAGACAGTTATTTTAAATAATTACATTCCAGTTTTCACGCTTAAATGACGTTTAAAATACGTTTAAAACTCCTATGCTAAGGCTGTGTTACTACGTACCGTCATAGTTCAAACCATGCCAGGTTACTATCACATCATAGTTCAAAACACGCCACCGCGGTTATACTCCTATATTTATATATGCCCATTCATTTGTATAGAATTTACACTGTGATTATAGGAGTATAACCGCGGTGGCGTGGTTTGAACTTTGACGGTACGTAGTAACAGAGCCTTAGCAACGGAGTTTTATTCGTATTTCAACGTCATTTAAGCGTGAAAAACTGGAATGTAAATATAAATAATAACTGTCTTTTATAATGTGATTATACTGTGATGACCTACAATGGATCCAGGAATTATGTTTCTCATAATTCCTGGATCCATTGTAGGTTATCACAGTATAATCACATTCCAAAAAACAGTTATTCTATAAATAATCACAGTGTAATTTCTTGAACAGGCATATGTAAATATATATCAATAAACGGAGGAATATCTCTAGTTACTTTAGCAGAGTTTTCTTTGAATACATTTTATCACTATTGTTCAAACCTTGAAAATGTTTCATTCACACGCGTCAATAAGTCATTCCTTCCAAACAGGCGACCTTTATTCTCTAAATCAGAACGTGAACACGAAATCTGTGAACAAAAGTAGGTTCATATAATCAAGACCGATATAAGTTTCCCAAAAAATCTATGTCCTGCATAGAACGCTTGATTTGAACATGCATTCAACATGACCAGTACTTACATCAAAACATATGGCAAAATAGCGCTCAATTTATTCATATATGCAAATGTATTCATGTGACGATTATATTACCATGATTACGTCATATATCTATATTAGAAACGCGCCAAATCTTAAACAAGAATGACCCGACATGCCAGGAAAAGCAATAAATTTTAAATGCATAAAATCAAATAAATACAAAGAGCAGAATGTGCCCCGGCAAATACAACTGTTTCTACTCCAATTTAACTTATTTCTACCAAAAAATTGTGCCCACTGTGCGTATAAACACAAGATTATCTTTATCCTGTTGAAGCCGATAAAGTGATTCCATCAATATAGCAGGCTTATTTCTTAAAATATCGATTTTTCAACCCAAAAATGACAGAACTTAATTTCATTTTGTGATTCGCAAGTTGGGCAAATCCGGAATTTGATATCGCGATCTATCCGAAACGAAGTGGACAAATGCACAGCTCCCTTGATTTCCTAATGATAAACAAAGTTAAAGTGCGGCTAGTGACGAGTTTTGGACTTTCTTTACATTGGGGGTATGGGCAAAGATTTTTTGAAGAATTAGAAGCCAAAATTAATGATCCAGTTGCAGATCTTGGCTTTGGAGACAGGGAGCCTACAGCCGACGAGGTGTCTGACAGAGCAGAGGCATTGTCAGACTTGAAAGAGGAATTAGATGCCTACTGCAAACAAATGATATGTTAAGGCTTTAACTCGGCTAATTACGACTTAAACCTAATCAAGTCCCATATAGCCAAACACCTAAATTTGGACCAAGTCAACCTGTTCACAGTCAAGCGTAATAATCAATACGCCTGTCTTGCTACCGAGACATTAAACTTTTTGGACATTACTTCCTACCTTTCTCCGGGGATCAATTACGCAAAATTTTTAAAAGCGTTTGACGTGGTGGAGGATAAAGGATTTTTCTCTTATGACTGGCTAAACAACATTGAAAAATTAGAGTACCCTCAGCTCCCTCCCCACGCAGCATTTTATTCCGCCCTCAAAGATCACAATATAAGTAAGGAAGAATATAGCTTTTGTCAAAAGGTGTGGGAAGACAACGGTATGTGCACCTTCAAAGATTTCCTCGTCTGGTATAACAACCTAGACGTAGGACCGTTTGTCACTGCCGTTCAAAATCTTCAGAAGTACTTCTTTGAAAGACAAATCGATATTTTCAAAGTGAGTATTTCAGTGCCAGGGCTTGCTAGGCAAATGCTGTTTAAATGCGGGCGCCAAGCGGGGGCATCACTCGCTTTGTGTAATGACAATAACAAAGATTTGTATTACACTATTAAAGATAACATAATCGGTGGCCCCTCCATAATATTTAAACGTTACCACCAAGTAGGCAAAACAAATATAAGGAACGATCCCAGCAAACCGTGCAAAAAGATTGTAGGGTTCGATGCCAACGCCCTCTATCTTTTTTGCATAGGTCAACTTATACCTACTGGACCTTTTGTCAGACGCTGTCTAGAGGAGCAATTCAAACCAAATAAAACGGAGAAATACATGCTGGCCTACCATTGGTTGAATTGGCTCAATCATTCAAGCGGACTGAACATCCAGCACAAATTAAATCAGGGCCAAGAGAAAAGAGTAGGAAAGTACCCCGTGGACGGTTTTGACGAAGATTCAAACACCATATACCAATTTCACGGGTGCTACTGGCACGGCCACCGATGCTGGCTGACCAAGTCCCAGCATGGTAAAGAAAAGTGGGAGGCCACAGCTGACAAGAGAGCCAGGAAAACCACAAGAAATTACTCGTTTTCTTAAATCCCAAGGCTACAAGGTGGTTGAAATGCGAGAATGCTCCTTCCGCAACAGGATGCGTTTCAACACCCGACTGAAAGCCTTTGTTGATGCGCAACAGCCTCCTACTCCTCAACGCCAAATATCCGAACAGGAAATTCTCCAGGCGGTTATAAGTAACACATTTTGGCATGGTAGAGGTCGATATCAAAGTCCCGGAAGAATGGCCAGACTATTTTAAACATCCTACCATGACGCCCTACCAATATTTCCAAGAGATGTCCCCCATCATTTGCACCATGACGCTATGACGTCATGGGGGAACACATGAAGGACTACTTAAAAGAGTTTGAGCTATCCACTAACCCTAGGCGATTGTTAGTAGGAGGGATGAGTGCCGAGAAAATATTGTTAGCCACACCCCTCCTCAGATGGTATTTAGAGCACGACTTAGTGGTGACAAAAATTTACCAAACCGTAGAGTTTCAGCCAATGAGATGCTTCAAACAGTTTGTCCGTGACGTGAGTGACGCGCACCGTGCCGGGGACTCTGATCCTTCAAAGGCCATCATCGTAGATACGTGAAAACTGGAAGGCAAATCGGCTTTTGGATCCACCATCATGGACCAAGAAAAATTTAATGACGTCACCTACGTAAAAGGTGAAGGTCCCGCTAGGCTAGAGGCTAGCCTTTCGCAATATAAAAAAATTGACACAGTTGATGGAAGAGGAGGAGTACTACGAGGTGGAGAAAGTGAAGTCAACCATCAAGTTGAATCTCCCTGTGCAGATCGGCTATTTCATTTTGCAGTACGGAAAATTGCACATGTTGCAATTTTATGACGACTTTCTAGACAAATACGTCGATCGCAACGATTTCGAATACTGCGAAATGGATACCGATTCTGCATACATGGCACTAGCGGGTCCCGATTTCGACTCTGTCATTAAGCCTTAAATGCAGGAAGCCTACCAGCATGGTCTTCAAGGTTACTGCAGGCCCGGCTTAGAGATTGAAGCCGATTGCCTTCACCATTGGTTTCCTCGCACATGCTGTTCTCAACATGCCAAATTCGATAAAAGAACACCTGGACTATGGAGTATGAGGGGGATGTCATGATTAGTCTTTGTTCGAAAACTTATATTGTGGCCAAGGAGAAAACAAAAATCACGTCAAACACCGTCCTGACAGCAGCCAGTCTTCTCCGTAGAGCCAAGAAATTAAAACCAAAACGTCTGCAGCCTAAACGGAGAACTTATAATGAAATCAAATTCAGTTCCAAGGGCATTAGTAAGAAGACCGTGACGGCACCCCTGACCATTTTCAAACAGGTACTTAAAACAAAAAGACCTGGCTCCGGTTTCAATAAAGATTTAAGAGCCCGCAACAACACTATATACACATATGCACAACAAAGATGCGGGTTCTCTTACTTTTATTGTAAGAGGAAGGTGTTGGCGGACGGTCGAACGACAGTACCGTTAGATTTGATTCTGCGTCCCGGTCGAGAAAAATGCGAAGACATCACTGAATCAGAAACTAAGGTGTCGGGAGACTGTAGCAAAAATTGGGACTTGGAAGACGAGAACAATGTCAACATTTTAAATGCTTTGCTAGAAGGGAGTTTATAAGAGGGAGTGACCATCAACAAAATAAGGACTAGGGAGATGGAGGAACAATTAAAGCGTCAAAATTCAAATTATCGCTGGACGTTTCTGGGAACGTCATTACCTAAATCAGAAATTGTTTATTTCTGTCAAATGCTTCTAGTCTATATCATTGTAGTGACGTCGATAGTAAACCTATCTATGAATGGCGGAAAAACTGAATTGTGGGTGAGTCTATTAAGCAGTGCCATTGGTTACGCATTACCATCACCTACGCTAAACAAGGACAATGAATGACGTCATACTACCTCTATAACCTTGCTCCAGCATGTGTATCAGCGGTCAGACTGGCAGTGGTAAGACCCGATTCGTCTTGAGATTGTTGCAGAATCTTACAAAAATGTATGCCGAGGAACCACAAGATGCCGTAATGTACTGTTACGGTATTCATCAACCCTTGTTCGATCAGATGGAAGAGCAGATTCCTAATTTATTCATGAAACACGGCTTGCTTACCCAAGGAGAAATCGAGGAATTTACAAAAGAAAGAAAACACCGTTTTGTCATCATTGACGATTTAGCCCACCAACTGCTTAATAATCCGGACATGGAATTGCTTTTTACCCAAGGCTGTCATCATCAACGTTTGAGCGTGATATTTATGACCCAAAACATGTTTCAAAAGGGTTCAAAGTCACGCACGATTGCTTTAAATACGCATTATTTAGTTCTGATGAAAAATGTCAGGGATGCTTCTCAAATTGCCTTTTAAGGGCGTCAACTGTTTCCGGGAAAATCCCGATTGCTGACAGATATCTATAAGGATGCCACTCAAGAACCATTCGGATATTTATTGGTAGATACCTCACCTCATTCGGAAGACAAATATCGGTTGCGCACGCACATTTTCCCAGGAGAGTACCCCGTCATCTATCAAAGCTTATAAGAGAAGAAGTACGGTCATACATAAAACCAATCATGAGTCAGTTACTTAGCAGTCAACGTACATTTCTGGAGCATTACGTTCAAGCCGGATATAAACAGAGGAAAGCACTTTTACAAACCGTGTCAGAAGTGCAATTGAAAGCCATTGGAGAAATTGTGCATAACGTTTTGAAAGGCAACGTACCCCTTTCAAGTGAACAACAGAACATTTTGAGAAAGCACAGGTCCATTTTATACGTTCTTGCCGGTAGCAAACTGAGAAAACGAGAAAAGAGACAAGTGTTAGAGAGAGCGGCCAATCCTATACGGTACGTCTTGAAAATAGCCCTGGAACATATACCATGGCAAACAAATCCATCTTAATTCCTTACGACCGTTATCAACGCCTCGTAAACCAGAAACCAATAAAAGGGAATCCCACGATTTCTTGTCCCTTCTGTACCGACAGTTTCTCGAGAAAAGACGTCATGTTACGTCACGTAAGAAACAAACATCGAGACGACCTATTTCCCGGGAAAAGGAAAAGTCCGAGTCACGCTTCGCCGCCGCAACCGCCCGGGACACATGAATCTCCTCCGCCACCGCCGCCCGGGACACATGAATCTCCGCCGCCGTCGCCCGATTCCATGTTAAACCAACGGGGAAGTCCGCCCACTCCGCCGACGAGACATCAAATTCCGCCGCCTCCGCAGCGGACAACGCTTTTCCCGCCGCAGCACAAAGTGACACCACCGCAGCAGAGGGACGAAAGGTTACCTTTAATAACACCGCCCGGGACACAACGTTCTTGGGTCTTCTTTTGACTCTTTGCCTCATCAAAAAAGTGTGAATTGAAAATGGAAATAGTGTTCTCCAAGAATGTTTCATTTTGATTTTATTCTTAATCATTTGTCAAACATGTGTGTAATTTTGTATCGAGTCATCGATGATTGGTTAGGATTTATTATTGATGTTTTCAAATAGTTTATGTATGTTGACATACTCGATCCATATGCATTTCATACATTTTGTGTAATCATTATCTGAGTACGCATGCGCAATAAATATGTGTATATAAGTATGAACAACACGTCTTGTGAGTCATTTATCATCATGAAGTTGACAAATGTAGTTGTTGGAGGTCAATTAGATACAGTTATGAATCTTTGTGCATTGGCACGTCAGTTGACCAATGTTAGGTACGATCCTACAAATTTCAGTGGATTGATATGGCAGCACCGACAGATTGGAGGCAGTTGCCTTGTATTTACAAATTGTTACATTAATTGTAACGGACCATGTGAATCATTTGAAGAAGGAATAAAAAGACTAAGACGATATGCACGTCTGCTTCAAAAGTTGGGGTACTGTGATACTTTAACTGGTATTAAGATTATAACGGCATCGGCTAGTCATAGGTTGGATGGCAAGATTACACTAGAAAGAACCTCCTTTAACTATCGTTATGAACCAGAGCTGTTTCCTGCCATCATGTTTAAAAGAGATGACATTCACTTTACACTACACTTTTCTGGTGTCTTTATCATAGCGGGGATTAAAAAGTCAATGGATTTGAATGACGTCATCTATCCCGTTATCTTAGAACTAGCTGTCAGTTTATAAGAAGAGTGTCTTCATCCCATTAAACCGAAAATCATGACCTACGAGGATTATTTACAATCTATTTATTATGATCCCAATCACGGAGGGTCCTTTGGGGGATTGGAAAAATTGTATAGAGCAGTACGCAAAGATGGAAAGTACGTACTTGGAAAAGCTAAAATTAGAAAATGGCTACAAAAACAAGAAGCCTACACGTTATATCAACACGTGAGGAGGAAATTTAAAAGACAACGAGTAGTGGTCCCATACATGGATTATCAGTGGGATGCAGATACCGCATCTATGATTAATTACACTAAAGAAAATGAGGGATATGGATTCTCTGTCTTGATTATTGACATATTTTCGAGATATATATGGATTGTACCTCTCCGCACAACCAAGGCAACAGAGATGATAGATGCTTTAAAGTTAGTATTCGATCGAGGACGAGTGCCAGATAAACTGAGAAGTGACAAAGTTGTAGAGTTTAAGAATAGAGCGGTACAAAAGTTAACCAAAGAAGAAGGCATAGATCAATTTTTACTCAACATGAAAGCAAAACCAAAAGGGCCATAAAAAACATCAAGTCCAGAACCAGTCGCTATCGTAGTCATCATCAAACCAACAGATGGATTGATGTGTTATCGGACATCACAAACAGTTGTAACAATACGTATCATCGTAGTATCAAACGAGCTCCAAATGCTGTAACCAAAAAGGATCAAGCAGAATTGTGGATGATACAATACGGTATAAAACCCAGGAAGAAGAAGATTAAAATCAACACATCGAAAGGAGGACCAGCTACTCGCTATAAATTCAAAAAGGGAGATACCGTTCGCATTTCGCATTTGCAAGACCCTTTCAGCGTGAATACGAGGAGCGCTGGATTTATGAATATTTTGTGGTGGCATCACGAGAGATGAAACAAGGTTTGCCTTATTACACTTTGAAAGATTTGGAAGGTGATGATATTCAGGGTTCCTTTTATGATTCTGAATTGTCTAAAGTGACTGTATCGGAAGGCACGACGTTTCGTATTGAAAAAAGTGTTGCGACGTAAAAAAAAAAGCTGTCTTGGTCAAGTGGTGGGGTTGGCCTACAAAATTTAATAGTTGGATACCTAAATCTGATGTGCAGCAGTATGGTCTAAAAGCATAAGAGGAATGAGTATATTGAGTATACCAAAGCAAACATGGAACATTACTTGTTTGTGAGTAGCAAGGACACTGACCTACCAGGAAACCATCCGAGTGACTTTACCGTTACACTCCCTGAAACGTACCATTTAAAAGGGCATTGGCAATGTGCGTTGTTGGAAATTTCTCTTTATCTACCTTCTCATCAAAGGGTACACGTGTGTTGTGACGTCATAGAAGATTCCTATATCAAAGGTTCATTGTTTCCGTTGTTGCGCATCATACCCTCTATGCAAGATGAAGTTGCTCGTATAGGAGATGACACGGTTTATGGTCACTTAACATTTGAACGTCCCTCTTTCTTTCCATTACGTAAGAAGGATCTCGATCGACTACGAATATTTATAAGAGGAAGTGAAATGCAACCACTTACATTTGATAAACCTATACACTGTGTATTGTTACTCAAAAAGCAAACATGGGATCAATAGAGGTATATGATACCAAACTAGCCAAATGGGTTCCATACGTTCCGGACTATAAGAAATGGGAACAACATTTTAAGGATATCTCTGAAGGAAGAGTTATACCAGACCACAAGAGACGTTATATCATGGGAAGTGGATCTAGAAATAAAGTTTCAACGAAGCAACCCGAACAGCCGAAGTTGACCCTCGTGACCCCTGTAGCGCAAGCCGTAGAGATGGCTAAATCGGAATTGAAGCGTGAAGGAAGAGAGAGAAAGCATAAGGCTACATCATCAGGTGGACCATCCAGCAAGAAATTAAAGTTTTAGGCAAGAAAAACGGCTTCTTGTATTAAATCATGGAGGAGAATCACGTGCATAAGATGTCTATTTTTGAACCCCCCCCTGCCATACTTGTAAGGGAATGGATTGAATTTAGACTAGTTAACCAACTTGGAGAAGATGCTGCCATTGAATTCCATGTTGTTCCCCAATCATCAGGATACCTGAACTTGAAGCAAAGTCGCTTAAACGTTAAATCTAAGATTACCAAAGGGGATGGATCTTCGGTGACAGACGCGGATGTGGTGGCCCCCATCAACTGCATAGTTTGTTTTCTCAGGTAGAATGTCAACTACAACAAAAACCTGTTTCCGAAGTGGGTACAAATTACTCCTATAAAGCTTATATCGATACTTTGATGACAAGAACCCAATCTAAATGGTGTATGAACGGCAGTCAGTTATTCATCAGGGATTCGGGTGGTCAATTCGATGACGCAGATGCCAAGACGGGAGGCAATTTAGGATTGTACGAAAGATGGACCTATACAAGAAATGGAGGGATTGTGGACTTAGAGAGGCCATTGCTCTTGGATTTATTTCAACAAGAGCGATTGATTCTAAATGGTGTGACTTTGGATCTGAAACTCTGGCCTAGTCGTAATGCTTTTCGGTTGATGTCTGATAATATTCAACCTGATGAGAAAATTAAAATTGTTGATGCCACTTTGAAGATGTGTATTCAGCGACCCCCATCAACTGCATAGTTTGTTTTCTCAGGTAGAATGTCAACTACAACAAAAACCTGTTTCCGAAGTGGGTACAAATTACTCCCATAAAGCTTATATCGATACTTTGATGACAAGAACCCAATCTAAATGGTGTATGAACGGCAGTCAGTTATTCATCAGGGATTCGGGTGGTCAATTCGATGACGCAGATGCCAAGACGGGAGGCAATTTAGGATTGTACGAAAGATGGACCTATACAAGAAATGGAGGGATTGTGGACTTAGAGAGGCCATTGCTCTTGGATTTATTTCAACAAGAGCGATTGATTCTAAATGGTGTGACTTTGGATCTGAAACTCTGGCCTAGTCGTAATGCTTTTCGGTTGATGTCTTATAATATTCAACCTGATGAGAAAATTAAAATTGTTGATGCCACTTTGAAGATGTGTATTCAGCGACCCAACCCTGCTTTGACCATGGCTCACACCAAGGCACTGGAGGAGTCTACGGCGTTGTACCCTTACATGAATTCGGCCATTAAAATTGCATCTATTGCCGAAGGAGAATTTAGCTTTAGTGCAGACAACATGTTTCAAGAGGAAGTTCCTTCTCAACTGATTTTGGGACTTGTATCCAGCAAAGCTTATATAGGAGATTATAAGAGTTCACCTTTCAACTTTCAGCACTTCGATTGTAATTTTGTGGCACTCTACGTAGATGGTCAATCCCTACCTGCCAAACCGTTACAACCTCAGTTTAGCGAAGGGAACTATCTCAGTGCCTACCAAACTCTTCAAAGTGTAGGGTCTGAAGTTTGGATAGACAGAACAGGGTATGCAAAAGGTTATACTTTGTATGTACTTGACATCAATCCTTACGTTGATTTCAACGTCAAAAGAAAAGCGCACTGCCGCTTAGAGTTACGTTTTGCCAAAGCTTTGCCGGAGAGTGTCACTTTGGTCATGTATGGCAAATTTCAAGAAATATTACGTATCGATCAGTCTCGCAGCGTGTTCAAACAATGAATAACTTACAGATTGAATCTTACCTTTCCTTATATGGAGCTAAAGTCATTTGTGCAGATGAATTACCTGCCTTTCTTCAAAAGAGACCGGCTTTTTATGTCGTCAACACGGATAGATGCGGACTACCTGGAAAGCATTGGACTGTTTTCTATTTCCCAAGGAAGGGAAACATTTGTGAATTCTTTGATTATCTAGGACAAACACCTGAACATTATCATAATCGATTCAAACAGGTGTTGATGGCAAACGGACCCAAGTACCGTTACGTGAAACATAGACTTCAAGCTTTAGACTCTGATGTATGTGGACAAAATTGTATATATTATGTTGTACAACGTTGTAGAGGGAGAACAATGATGAGCATTTGTAGTGATTTCTTTATTGATAAGCATAATATTAATCTTTGTATCTTTATTAACCAATAATATGTAGAATGTATTTGCTTGTACCTCTCTTAATAAATTGTAGAAAGCTAGAAAATCTGTGGTCTTTATTTATAAGAGACACCCAAGCATGTGTAGACACGAACATGGATCATTCGTTAGTACACGAACGCTTCTATTTCCTCAGAGTTCTGGGGAATCAAACCAAAAAATCGGACAGGTTTGGGATCATACACTTAATGAATTCCGGAATGATGAAAGCTTTACAAAAAGTCGTAGAATGTATCCTTTACGGATGGATCCGCATCAGAAGATTAGATTACCGTGAATTCAGACATCATGTTGATGCTCTGAGACAGATGGTGACCAGTGGAATATATCTTGTTAGAAAGAAAGAGACATTAAAAAATTGCACAAACTGTTACCCAGGTTACTTCGTGAACGCTATTTACATAGACTTGCACATTATGAGAGAGTTCAGAACAGACGACGGGCAGAATCTTAATGAACTCGTTCAATCAGCTATATATTTCTTGTAGTACATATGTGTTGTGAAAAAGAGACTGAATAAATTATAGAAAATAAAACTTTGGTTTCTATCTTTATTTTAGCTAACACAGTTATACAAAAAAATAAAACAACTATACATACGTCCATCAAACACTTCATAGAAGTGAGAATATATTATCCATGTCCATAAGAATATTTAAAAACACAATGTCACATTGTTTATAGCCAGTTCTTGTAGTCGTCGGGATTGCACATTCTCAGCATACCTTCCTGATTTTGGTGGTCTTCATTCATGTAACACGGAATTTCGTTCTTGAGTTCTGGTAAAAGATCATCGATCTTGCAACAGGATTTCATCAAAGTGTCATACTCAGTTGGTCTTAAACAAATGCCTTTTTTCGTTGGCAAAGACTCGTCTTGGTGGGGTGGATTCATCCAATACTTTCTGATATCCACACAAGGATTGTCTTTAGTGACTGTTATATAGACACCGGCTCCAAGATAAAACTTTTCGTCTTGATCAGCTCGTTTGTTTTTCATGACGGGTTCAATAGCTGACCTCATTCCATTGAGAAAGTTTTTAAACTGCATGAGGTTCAAACTAATGCCTTTTTTCGTTGGAACATCACCCTCCCACTCTCTGATATCTACTCTGAGCTCTGCCTGCCATTCGTTTACTTGAATGAATTGTCCATTTCCTAGAGGAAAACTACAGCGAGGTGATGACATGTTGCAGGATTAAAATTTTCTCTGGGAATGACTTCACATTTGAAAATTGTCTTATATACCCCTTTGATGAGTCACGTTCGTGGGCGGATAACTGTCCATATAATTGGATGATTCTAATCGTTTCGAATTTTAACGATGTCATTTTATGATTCAACTTCAGTTTAGAAATGAATCATCCCTTTTGCCTACAGGCTATTAATCATCCCATAAATTATCCTAAAAATAGTACTTTAATTATGCCCTTAGGCCATGTGACATCACTTTATGTCCATTTTTCTATTGTACTCGTTTTAATGTGTATCATAAAAAACATGAGTCATTTAAGTCCATTTGTAATGCCGAATGTTCGACGATTGAGTGACGTCATCAATACGAGGTTGTAGAATTCAGAAAACTGGGAGAAGGAACTATTATTTTGACATATTTGTTGTAGTTCCTAGAGAATTCCTGTATCATTTTGAAATAAGTATTCCAATGAACACCCGCAAGACCACATCCTATTTTGAAAGGAAACGCTATCCTCTGGTAATCCAAGGAGCCAATCTCACATAAACACTGGAGAAACCATATTTCCCTGTTTTCGTTTGTATCCCTGTATGGCTGTATATTTCTCATTCTGGGTTTATCACAACGTCCGTAGTCCCATTGCGCCAACATGCAACCTATACTCGGATGACCACAATTCTGAAATATTTTAACCTGTCCAGGGATGTCACGTGTTTCTAATGTGGCTAAATTCCTTCCACCTAAAGATTGTCGAGTTTTGTAAATATCACACCATGGAAACTTTTTTGAAATTTGTTCAGACAGCCCATGGTAGTCGGGGAACCAGTGGGGACCCCCATGCATCCCCTTGAGTACTTTTTTTCACGGGTACCATAATGTTCCTTAGGGTCTACAGAATCGGTTTTCAGGATGTACTCAAAAATAAACTCATTTTGGCTATGTGTTTTTCGACCGTTTCCATGGCAACGCCCTGCTCAAGTCACGAAAGCACTATTGGTTAAGAAAAATGACCATATCTTGGCCAAATATTGAGCTTAACATCTGTAACAGGTATCAATATAACGATGAAAGGTTGTTCTATTAATCACGTGATCATATGCAAAATAACTTTTTTGCATATTCATGAATATTCATGAATTGAAATAAAAATGCTTGCAAAATACATAAAAATTGACACTTATCATTTTGTTTTGGCTCCTAAACTCTATAGTTTAATCTATGATCGTTATTTAGTTAATATAATAAATATCTACAAAGTCCTCTCTCTCCAATGACATAACATTTGGCTCAATATTTTAGTTCAATGTCTTCTAAATTGATGTTTTTAACAGAAAAATGGCTATTTTAAGTAAGATAAGCTGATTTTTGTATACTAATTATAAGATATTTACTACTTATAAAATCGAATATCTGAACCTGTTTTCTAGTGTATTTTCATGTTTTTCTCATGTAATAAATGTTAACAAAACATGATATACGTATTCTTGGGGCAAAAAAAAAAGTATTTTTCAGTAAAAAAACAACAGATATCTGGATATTATCTATAAAAGGCAAACAGTTCCTGTAATCTATAAATGAAACGTATATCCTGATGTAATTTCATGGTTGTAAGATCGATGTTTGTATTAGAAACAAAAATACTACTTTTTTCTGCTATTTTGGATAAAATTGTCGGTTTTTTATACTAAAATTACTGATTTCTGAGAAATATTTCAAATATAATTTATATTTGTTGTAATATAGGATATGAAACTAAATCCATTTGTACATATCATAAGAGTATCAAATCAGAAAAATAAAATAGTAAGAAATATAGAAATTCATACCATAACCACAGAATAACATTGCAAAAAAACTCAATGAATCGTGAATAACACGGTATGACCACCCAATAACGTAACAGAGCAACTCAATAAAAAAGTATAACCAACCAATAACATAGCAAAGCCACTCAAATTATGGTCTTTTAACCCTTCATGATATATACACAAATTAATAATACAGTATATTCACTTGATAACATAGCAAAACCACTGAATAACATAGTCGTTTGATCCTTTATTACATAGGAACCACTTAATTATTCAGTGTAAACACTCAATGACATAGCAAAACCCCTCAATAAAGTGGTTGTTAGACCCTTTACTATATCAAAATCACTTAACAATACAACATAACCAACCAATAACGTGATGGTTTGAACATTTGCTATAACAAAAATTTAAAATAACACAGCATAGCTACCCAATAACTTAGCATTACCACAAAATAACGTGATGATTTGATCCTTATCTTAGCAAAACCGCTCAATAATACAGCATAGTTACCCAATAACTTAGCATTACCACTCGATAACGTGATTGTTTGATCTTTTGTTATAACAAAACAACTCAATAAGATAATATAGCCACCAAATAACTTAGCATTCTTACTCAATAACGTGATGATTTGAATCTTTATTATTACAAACCCACTTAATATCACACCATAACCACCAAATAACTTCTCATTAATAATCTTTATAGTGAAACCACTCAAGAACAAAGCATGAGTACACAATAACATTACAAAACCGCCAAATAACATAATAGTTTGACCCTTTATTGTATCAAATCACTGATTAGCATGTCTGTTTGACCCTTTATATTGCTAAAATTCACATTAAAACAGTCCTGGTTCCATAGAGAGAACGAGGAAAGATTGTTATTGAGTGGTAATGCTAAGTTATTGGGTGATTATGCAGTGTTATTAAGTGGTTTTGTTACAATAAAGTGTCAACCATCACGTTTATGAGTGGTAATGTTATGTTATTGGGTGCTTATGCTGTGTAATTGAGTGGTTTTGATATAATTAAGGGTCAAACGACCACCTTATTAAGTAGTTATGCTAAGTTATTTGGCGGTTTTGTTATAATAAAGTGTCAAATCGTCACGCTATGGATTAGTAATGCTATGTTTTGGGGTGGTAATTCTGTGTTATTGAGTGGTTTTGCTACAATAAAGGATCAAATCATCACGTTATTATGTAGTAATGCTAAGTAATAAGGTGGATATGCTGTGTTATTACAAATGTAAGTGGTTTTGTTATAACAAAGGGTCAAACCATCACGTTATTGGGTGTTTTTTATGTTATTGGTTGGTTATGCTGTATTATTTAGTGATTTTCATATAGTTAAGGGTCAAACAGTGTCTTTATTGAGTGGTTTTGCTATGTCATTGGGTGTTTACACTGTATTGAGATGTTGTTTTTTTATGTTATAAAGGGTCAAATTACTATGTTATTGAGTGGTTTTGCTTTGTTATTGTGGGGCTATACTGAATTATTAAGTGGTAAAGGTTGAAAGACCATGTTATTGAGTGGCTTTGCTATATAATTGGTTGATTATACTGTATTATTGAATTGTAAATCATATTTAAAATATTTCTCCGAAATTTGTAAATTTAGTACGAAAAACCGATATTTTAACCAAAAATAGCAGAAAAAGTAACATTTTTTACTTCTAACACAAAAACCGATCTTAAAACCATGAAATTACATCAGTATATACGTTTCATTTATAGATTACAGGAACTGATTGTCTTTAATAGATAATATCCAGGTATCTGTAGTTTTTTACTGAAAAATACGGTTTTTTGCCCAAAAATTACCAAAAAATACATATACAGCTAAACCTGCTGATGCGGTCACCTCTATATTGAGGTCACCTGCTCATTGCGGTCAGTTTCATGCTCTCCCTATCATTTTTACTATATATTTAACCCCTTTATAACGGTCACTGTTTAACGCGGTCAACGGTCAACATGTTACGTACATAAGTATTGATCACACCTTTAAATTGCGGTCACAAGTAGCTATCGTTGGTGGTTACGTAAGACCAATTAAAGCGTATTTCGTATGCCTATTATGCGACGTGTTTGTTTATAATTGATTGATATCTTTTCAAAAATGTTTTCATACCCATTACATTATTATTAAATATCAAAATGGCTTTGAAACGGAAGGAATTTAATGTTTGAGTGAAAAGATAAATGCTATATATAAAGCTTGTGGAAATTGGACGAAGCTGCAGATCGGTTGCAAATGAACTAAATGTTGGGAAAACACAGATTATGGGTATTGTTTAAAGAAAAAGGGAACTTTTTGAGGACCTTCCGATCGGAAACGCCAACGTCGCATAACAGACAACTAGGAAATAAATGATCTATGTTGGAAATGGTTCCAAGACGCTACAACACGTAACATTAATGTTAGTGGTATCTTTTACAAGAGAAGGCCCGTAAATTTGCGAGTGATCTGGGGAAAATGAATTTAAGACGTCAAACGGATGGCTAGAGTCATTCATAAAAAGGAATAACATCGTTTTCCGTACAAAGTCGGGAGAAAGCGCAGATGTTAATAACTCGGTAGTTGAAGCATTGCGGATTTAAAATGGATCTTTGTTCTGACGAACAGAAAGGTGACAGTAAAGTGTCTCTGACGAAGATTGTGACGATGACGACGATGTACCAATCCATTGGCTTTATTACGATTATCAAAGGACATCTTTTCTGTTGATTATCACGATTTGCCGACAATTGACTCTGAGATCCCTACGACCGACACAGAAACTGTAAACCGGGAGGCAAACGCGCGTGACATTCTGGCCGCTAACGACGAACAAAGTGACACTGAAGGGGGCTCAGACACAGAGGCGGACGAACATGAAGAAAACGTGTGTACAATTGATGACATGAATGACTATGTTATGAAAATGATACAGTTTGCAATTAGAAGTGGACACGCCAAAATCACGTCTGCCTTGGTATGTGTTGAGGAAAGCCTATCCGATTTAATGTTGACAAACAAGAACACTCAAACAAAACTAAATGATTTCTTTCCGTCAGAAAAGTGAGAAACACGAAGTTTATATGACTGTGTACATAGATATCACATGACTGTATGTGTTCTTATTCGTTTGATTGAAAAAAAAAACTTTGATTTTTGATGTGAACTTCTTTTTTCATAAATTTAATCAATATAATGTACAGCTATATGATTCATTTATAAACATTGAATTAGAAATTTAAATTGATTTCTTAGTTTTCTATGAAACATGACCGTTTATGTATCATCACTTCCTTAAAAACAAAGGTCTGACCATGTTGCAACATGGGACATGTACATGCATGTTTGAGAGTGCAAAATATTTCCTGTAAAAAAACTGACCCTCTATAAAGAGGTCACCTGTCTATAGTGGTCACTTTCTGCTTCTCCCTTCACCGACCGTAATATACAGGTTTAGCTGTACATGTATCATGTTTTGTAAACATTTATTACATGAGAAAAACATAAAAATACACCAGAAAACAGGTTCAGATATTCGATTTTATAAGTAGTAAATATCTTATAATTAGTATACAAAAATCAGCTTATCTTACTTAAAATAGCCATTTTTCTCTAAAAACATCAATTCAGAGGGCATTGAACTAAAATATTGAGCCAAATAAGATGTCATTGGAGAGAGAAGACTTTGTATGTATTTATTATACATTAATCTAATAACGATCATAGATAAAACTATAGAGCTTGGGAGCAAAAACTAAATGAAAAGTGTCGATTTTTATATATTTTTCAAGCATTTTTATTTCAGTTCATGAATATTCATGAATATGCAAATTAATTATTCTGCATATGATCACGTGATTAATAGAACAACCTTTCCTCGTTATATTGATACCAGTTACAGATGTTTAGCTCAATATTTGACCAAGATATGGCTATTTTACTTAACCAATAGTGCTTTCGTGAATTTAGCAGGGGGTTGCCATGGAAACGGTCGAAAAACACATAGCCTAAATGAGTTTATTTTTGAGTACATCCTGAAAACCGATTCTTTAGACCCTAAGGAACATTATGGTCCCCGTGAAAAAAAGTACTCAAGGGGGTGCATGGGGGTCCCCACTGGCTCCCCGACTATGGGATTTCACTGTCAAACAGTTCACTTGGTGACAAATGAGATCCATGTCGTTAGTTTCCAACAAATCTCCATACTGTAAGCGCACAGACATCTTGATTTTACATATGCTTTAAACGATTTTGAATGAACTTAGTTGCTTTAAATTTGTCTGTTCACTCTCTTATTTTAAAGTGATCCTAGATTACATACTGCAGTAGCATATATATACCGGTATGTGGTATGTTTTATAAGTGTACACGTCACTGATACACAAAATCTCGTAATTGCCTCAGGCGTCAGTTGTATAATTCAAATACACAATGGGTAGTTTATTCAAATACACGATGGACACCCTAATTGACCAATTATTTAATTATTTTTCTTGCTTGAGTGAATGCAAATTATCAAGGTATTTGGGCAGAGTACCTTGAGCCGGGATAATTATTCAATTATTTTCCTACGACCAATTATTCTATTATTTTTCTTGCTTGAGTGGATGAAAATTGTCAAGGTATTTTGGCAGAGTACCTTGAGCCGGGGCAATTATTCAATTATTCTCCCTGAATGAATGATCGAGAGATTGTCACTGAACTTGGACATTACCAATTATCGTTTTTTTTTATCTGCTTGGGTGATTGAATGTTGTCTAACTGTGTACCGTTATACTTTTGACTTTAACGTCTTGAGCTTGTTGGTATTTGGAAAGGGTATCTAGAGCCTGGACAATTATTCAATTATTCTCCCCGATTGATCGCCATTGGACATGATTATCGATTTTTCCCTCTCTGCTTGGGTGATTGAATGTTGCCTAACTGTGTACCGTTATACCTGCGTGGGTAGTTTTGACTTTATCGTCTTGAGTTATAATTAGATTCAAATTTTTATGATTTTTTCCTCGCTTGAGTGGATGATCCCTGAATCCCTACCTTTTTACCCGGGCTCAAATGTGTCGTTCTATACTACTAGCCACAGTATACATATGCTTTGTTATAATCATTTGAGTATGATGACCTTACCTGTATTCGGACGTATTCAGTCATTCCAGAAAAATTGCGACACTTAGTGATTTTACCTGTCGCTAGGTCCTAATTTGTGATGTTCATAACCTACTGCTGCAACTGGGTGCTCATTTGAGAAGAACAACCTTTTTCTCTCACATACACATCAAATACTGACCGAGCATTACATATTTACGGAGTAGGCTATCCTAAAGTAGCTGAAATTAACCAAGAAATCGATGTCGCTGAGCTCTTTCACTATTTTTCTTAAGATTCTAAGAATAGTGAGGGTACTTAAAAACAAAATCTGATATCACGTTTTATAGCAATTAATATCTATTTTATCATATAAGTATGAATTTTTTAAAAAAATAATAAAATGCAAGGTCATGGTTCAAAATCTCGCTGTCGCTGAAATATCCCTAACCTCCATAACAAGGTAGTCATTGTCTATCAAAATTTTATTTCCATTATTTTGGAATACTCAAGAGGCCTTACCAACAAGTGATTATGATATCAGTTTGATTTTTTAACAAAAAAATCCTTTTCAACTTACCAATTATGAGTTTTCAGAAAAGGAAGTTCTTCTATTGGAGTGTCACATATAAGAACCTAACCTACATAACGGACTTTTCTTTGCAAATAGCCACATAAACTTTTTTAAAGATTATATTGCTCAACACACGTAATAATATCAATCAGCTGGTGTATGCATATAAATTTGTGTAGTGCTCCTCTTTCAAAAATATCTTATTAACTATGAAAACATAACCTCCATAACTATACAACCTACGTAACGGTAATAATTCTTACGCTTTATTATAGATCTGGCGATCAAATTTTCATCCGGGTTTTAAGCAGCGTGTAACTAGTAGACGTATTTAAGCTCCTCTGAATATATAAATCGAAGATATAGGGGGATGTACGACTAAAGATGCGTTAATGTGTAACGTCCGTAACGATCACATTCAAGTTCCTCAGTTTGCCTTTTTTATTTCTTTTTGATGTGTTTTTCGGAAGAGGGCCGATCAAGCGTTGAATAATGTTGAGGAAAAAATGTTACTTGTATTTCTATCTCTTCGATATCTAATTTTTTAATGAATTGAGCAGTATAGCCTCCGTAACACTGTTTTGAAAATACCAATTATCATTTTCTGGATGTCCAACTAATTGAGAGGACATACGCAATACAAGTTCCGTATTATTTAACTATAGTAATTGAATTTCTCATTACGATATATCTCTTTCAATCAACATATATACTTTTTATTGTATGATATTATCATAGAGACGTGAGAAGAGGATTTCCTAGGACAGCTAAGCTCAAATATAGGAAAAATAACATAAAATAATTCCAAAAACTTTATAAACTGTGTTGATGCAGCAATGTCAGATAAGAAAACGTTTATCTGTAGAAGAAAATGATTATTTAGATAAATTAGAAAGGTGTTAAAACATATATTGTACTTTGCAATAACCTACGTAACATAAGACTAACGGTTTATAAGATCAATGAAGGCCCCTTTACTATGATCAAACTTACGGGGAAATTTTGGATATTCATAGTGAAAACGCAGAACTGTGAATCTGCATAACTGAATAAGTGAATTAGCTCCTGCTTGTCATGAAAAAAGTCTTTAGAAGAAATACGATTTGAATAAACAATGAAAATCCGCTATCAATACATGTTCTTTTAACTGAGCATTGAATTATTTCTTACAATTCCTAAAAAGTACTGTGCGTTTTGTTCGGTTATAGGTTAATGTTCAGAGGCATACAGGTTTCAAACTTCTGTAAAATATAACTTCAAAGTAGACATGAGTTTAACTGTCAATCACCTCCGTAACACTGAATCTGACCCCACTTCCTTCAGAAGCCCATAACTCGAATAAGAAAAATATTTTGTGTGTAAAAATAGAAATTCATATTAATTGATAGTTATATAATACAGTCCAGTATATATTATGCCTCACGTTTAATGTTTATTTTTGCCCAATTTCAAAATTCAAGTGTCGCACTTTTTCTGGAATCACTGATTACATGACCATACATGTATTGTATTATTTTACACATATCATACGTATATTGATAACTAAATTTCATTAAAAAAAAATTGATAGTAATTCTTTTATCAGATTAAACAATCCGAATTAGATGTTTTATAAAAAATTATCCTTTTAAATATACGATCTATTGTGTTCTTTTGAAAAAATCCCTCTTCTTGGCCTTGATTTTTCAAAACAAACAAATTTTGAAGATCGAGCTATCTTTTGTATAAGTTTACAGATCGAATTGAATCACATATTGCTGTACTCGCGTACATATATGTATCTATTTCTGCTTGTTATATCAATTTTCTATTTTTGTTGAAAATACGTATACATTAGGCCACAATTAAAAAATTATTTGTTTCCCCTCCCCCCGGGTCTGTTTTCTCCAAGTGACCCGGAAGGCGGGTACTTTTTTTTTTTTTTGCTGCCAGAATTACATGTATCAAATATGTTTAAAGTCGTTTGAATCCAAATTGCACATTACTGGACTCCTTACAGCTGTACAGTCAGATCGACTCACACTCTGTGTTTCTAATTAATATGATAAAGACTAGGAACTGGCAGTCGGTGATTTCTCGCCTCTTAGTTCGGGAAAAATCGCCGCCAGCTTTCCGATATGTCTCAATTTCTATTGCTGGTTAAGTATGAAATTTCTATTTATTTTATTGAACATGTTCAAAAGAAAATTACGTTGTCCTGTAAAACCTACTCTATATAAACAAAATTGATACACGATAAATATTTCCGTAAAAGGTTCAACGCGGCGTAAAGGGTCATTTTACGGCAACGTCAAATCTGTGAGAATTAGATGCACTATAGAACGGTTACATCTCGACTTTTTTTCTACGACTTGTAAATATTGAATTTGTATAGATATTGACCACGCGCAACCACGAGTCACGGACTATAAATGGACGGCGTATTCCAGTGCACGATAAGGATGAAATAAGTTTGTATACTTTTTATCTCGATCTGTTTATTGTATGCAAACCGCGAAAGTGAAAAATAACTATACGAACAGCATCAAGAATTCATTGTAATATTGCGTCTATTGATAATGACGTTATAATGACGTTCACGATGCAAAAACTTAGTACGGACCACCGACAACCGCTAGAGAAACGTAGGTTAATCATAACTGAATACGTACCGTACTATGATCAGTAGTAGTTTTCTTATTCACTCAATTTTATGCATTTTGAAAATATGCCTGAATTTTTGCCCACTCAGCGGACCCTTCCAAATAAGTGATAGGTCTTTATAGCGTTCAAACGCCTATCCATGAAACGAGATTTCACAAATTGAGGATATACATGTAAAGATGGGAGCCCACAATACCTACCGCACTCGCAGAATTCGAAAGGCACATGCTTGTTTGAAATTTTGCATCCGTAGACCCAGCGCTCGTCTATCATGTTCTCAAAAAACTGTGGGAGGATATTTACAAGAGAGAGACATAATTATCAATGTACCAATAATACGTAATTTATGACTGATGGTTCAAAACGGGAACGGGAAGACGGGGGGGGGGGGGGGGGGGGGGGGAGGGGGTTACGGCAAGATTTCTTATATTGTAGGAAATGAGAAAGCTACTGAGTTGATTTACAATTCTATTTGGAAAGAATATTGAAACGTTGAAACTGAAAATGGACATGGCCGTGATTCTATTTCTGGACCAAAAAAAAAAAAAAAAAAAAAAAAAAAAAAAGAAAAAAAAAAATATCGGACTTTTCGATTATAAAAAGATCTGACTCGGCAGCGTTTTTCCTGACCCGGTAGGGGCGAGGGGAAACAAACAATTTTTTAATTATGTCCTTATATATAGTACAACATAACCCAATGTCTCATTCATTTGCAAATGAATGACATATCAATTTCACATTTTTGTTTGCAATTCTTGACAATGATCATTATCCACTTAGTTTCTTTTCTATTTTTCATTTTCATGTTTCTCATCACCTCATACCATATTTACATCTTGATTATATACATTGATCATTTTATGTTTAGCCTACCCTTCGTTCTATTACTTGAACTTATTTTCTCCACTACCGGCTATGGGTAATACTTTTGACCAATACA
This sequence comes from Pinctada fucata, assembly GCA_028142955.1. NCBI lineage: Eukaryota > Metazoa > Mollusca > Bivalvia > Pterioida > Pteriidae > Pinctada > Pinctada fucata. The sequence continues at coordinate 26,739,170 of AP027114.1, forward strand.
GAGCGGCGGTACCGGATTTGTAATAACGACCGGATTTGTAATAAACTAGATTTATTACATATTAGGTTATTACATATTTGGTTACATGTCCCAACCGGATTTGTAATAAAACCCGAAATTGTAATAAACTACGAACATAGTCTACGTCACTCGGAAATTTCTTCTTTCTTTTTCTGGCTTTCGATTCTCTCCGTCTGTCTGTCTCATTTTCATAATGGAGAATATACCGTCTCGTATTAATTAATAACCTTATAATATTGAGGCGTAGCACGATAAAGAATCCGATAAAATCCATACAGATATTGACGTACTAATCATTTTAAAGGACCAATAGCCTCCTCTCACTGGATCAAAAGGAAGAATTCAAGACCGAAAGAGTGGCCAAAAGATTATACTTAAGTATTTATTACATATTAGGTTACACGTCCCAACCGGATTTGTAATAAAACCCGAAATTGTAATAAACTACGAACATAGTCTAGGTCGCTCGGATGTTTCTTCTGTCTTTTTCTGGCTTTCGATTCTCTCCGTCTGTATGTCTCATTTTCATGATGCAGAATATACCGACTATTAATAACGTTAGTATTCATGTATTGAGGTGTAGCACGATCAAGTATCCGTTAAAATCCAAACAGATATTGACGTACTTATCATTTTAAAGGACCAATAGCCTCCTCTCACTGGATCAAAAGGAAGAATTCAAGACTCAAAAAGTGGCAAAAAGATTATACTTAAATATTTATTACATATTAGGTTATTACATATTAGGTTACACGTCCAAACCGGATATGTAATAAAAACCGAAATTGTAATAAACTACCAACATAGTCTAGGTTGCTCGAAAGTTTCTTCTTTCTTTTTCTGGCTTTGGATTCTCTCCGTTTGTCTCATTTATATGATGGAGAATGTACCATATAAGGATTGAGGTGTAGCAAGATAAAGTCTCAGATAAAATTCATACAGATATTGAACTATAAATCATTTTAAAGGATCAAATGCCTCGTCTCACTGCATCAAATGGAAGAATTCAAGACCAAAAAGTGACCAAAAGATGATACTCAAGTATTAAGTATTTATTACATATTAGGTTATTACATATTAGGTCACACGACTCAACCGGATTTGTAATAAAAACTGAAATTGTAATAAACTACCAACATAGTCTAGTTTGCTCGGAAGTTTCTTCTTTCTTTTTCAGGTTTTCGTTTCTCTTCATCTGTCTGTCTCCTTTTCATAATTGATAATATACCGTCTCGTATTAACAACCTTATAATATTGAGGTGTAGCACGATAAAGAATCCGATAAAATCCATACAGATATTGACGTACTTATCATTTTAAAGGACCAATAGCCTCCTCTCACAGGATCAAAAGGAAGAATTCAAGACCCAAAGTGTGGCCAAAAGATTATACTTAAGTATTTATTACATATTAGGTTATTACATATTAGGTTACACGTCCCAACCGGATTTGTAATAAAACCCGAAATTGTAATAAACTACGAACATAGCATATGTCGCTCGGAAGTTTCTTCTGTCTATTTGTGGCTTTCGATTCTCTCCGTCTGTATGTCTCATTTTCATGACGCATAATATACCAACTATCAATAACATTATTATGCATATATTGAGGTGTAGCATGATCGAGTATCCGTTAAAATCCAAACAGATATAGAAGTACTTATCATATCGAGGGACCAAAAGCCTCCTCTTACTTGGTAGGAAAGGAAGAATTCAAGACCAAAAAGTTGCCAAAAGATGATACTAAAGTATTTATTACATATTAGGTTATGTTACACGTCCCAACCGGATATGTAATAAAAACCGAAATTGAAATAAACTACAAACATAGTTTAGGTTGCTCGGAAGATTCTATTTTCTTTTTCTTGTTTTCGCTTCTCTTTGTTTGTCTCATACTCATGATGGAGAATGTACCTTCTCTTGATAACATTATAAGGATTGAGGTGTAGCACGAGAATTTAGTCTCAGATAAAATTCATACAGATATTGAACTAGTAATTATTTTTAAGGATCAAATGCCTCGTCTCACTGCATCAAATTGAAGAATTCAAGACCAAAAAGTGACCAAAAGATGATACTCAAGTATTTATTACATATTAGGTTATTACATATTAGGTTACACGTCCAAACCGGATATGTAATAAAAACCGAAATTGTTATAAACTACAAACATAGTCCAGGTTACTCGGAAGTTTCTTTTTTCTTTTTCTTGTTTTCGCTTCTCTCCGTTTGTCTCATACTCATGATGGAGAATGTACCTTCTCTTGATAACATTATAAGAATTGAGGTGTAGAACGAGAAAGTCTCAGATAAAATTCATACAGATATTGACTTTTCATCATTTTAAAGGATCAATGCCTCGTCTAACTGCATCAAATGGAAGAATTCAAGACCAAAAAGTGACCAAAAGATGATACTTATAAGTATTTATTACATATTGGGTTATTACATATTAGGTTACATGTCCCAACCGGATATGTAATAAAAACCGAAATTGTAATAAACTACAAACATAGTTTAGGTTGCTCGGAAGTTTCTTCTTTCTTTTTCTGTCTTTCGGTTCTCTCCGTCTGTCTGTTTCATTTTCATGATGGAGAATGTAACGTCTCTTGATAACATGATAAGGATTGAGATGTAGCACTAGAAAGTCTCAGATAAAATTCATACAGATATTGAACTATTAATCATTTAAGGATCAAAAGTCTCGTCTCACTGCATCAAATGGAAGAATTCAAGACCACAAAAAGTGACCAAAAGATGATACTCAAGTATTTATTACATATTAGGTTATTACATATTAGGTTACACTTCCCAACCAGATTTGTAATAAAAACCGAAATTGTAATCAACTACCAACATACATAGTCTAAGTTGCTCGGAAGTTTCTACTTTCTTTTTCTGGTTTTCGGTTCTCTCCTTATGTCTGTCTCATTTTCATAATGAAGAATGTACCGTCTCTTGATAACATAGGAATTGAGCTGTAGCATGAGAAAGTCTCAGATAAAATTCATACAGATATTAAACTATTAATAATTTTAAAGGATCAAAAGACTCGTCTAACTGCATCAAATTGAAGAATTCAAGACCATAAAGTGACCAAAAGATAATACTCAAGTATTTATTACATATTTGGTTATTACATATTAGGTTATTACATATTAAGTTACACGTCCCAACCGGATATGTAATAAAAACTAAAATTGTAATAAACCGCCAACATGTCTTGGTTGCTCGGAAGTTTCTTCTTTCTTTTCTGGTTTTCGATCCTCCTCGTCAGCTATCTCGTTTTCATGATGGAGAATGTACCGGCTCTTGATAACATTATAAGAATTTATGTGTAGCACGAGAAAGTTTCAGACAAATTTTTTGAAAGGATCAAAAGCCTCGTCTCACTGCATCAAAGGGAAGAATTCACGCCATAAATGACAACATATGCATATAAATTGAGAGATACAATGTTCACTTTGCACCGATTTTGGAAAGCTATTTCCTTTAAAATGGCATATGGTGTAATTATCCGGATTTCGGGCAACCCCCCCCCCCCCCCCCAAGTTATCCGGATACATGGAGGACTTCCTTGACATACAGTTGTTGTGTACTTATTTCACCGCGATTCAATTAGCACTGCTGTAAATGAGCATTTTCAGTGGTCTGGCCTGACCCCGACCTTCCACTCAGCTCAGGTCAGACTAATTCGGTATCAAAGTCTCGAAGTCATTATTTTTTTTACATATCGACATAGCTTGAAGTCATTACATTTAATAAATAACAACTAGCTAGCTTTGGTTTGTTGTCCAGTTATTCCCCGAGTCGCATGAACCAATGAAATTATCACCGAGCCGCGAATATTGTTTTGCACGAGCTCTATAGCACGTGCATAGGCTTCGCGGCTCGGTTCATGCGACTCGGGGAATAACTGGACAACAAATCACAGTTAGCTAGTTATTATTTCTATTCTAATATTGTTTTGCACGGGCTCTATAGCACGTGCATGGGCGGAGCTTAGCAAACTGTAAGTTTGTTGGAGATTTTACATCAGGCGAGTTCTATAGTACATATAGGGATAAAATCTCAAGTCATGTTAGAATTATGATTTCACCTCGTGAAAATTATGATTAAAGTACATGTACATGTATATCATAGATCAGAAAAATCATACTGAGCGAGGACGTTTATGAACTTTCTATGATATTGGAAAATCTCCAGGACGCGGACCTTGCATCGAAAACAGCGTTATGTACAACCACAAAAGTAAAATAACATTAAAACATGAACAACCAGACACACAATAGTCTGGTTGCCATTCATGAAACCCAAAAATTAGGTACGCACAAAATGTTTTTGCATGAAAGTGTTGTGAATACCCTCTACTTTGATAATCCACCGGATGCCACTCTGGCATCCTTGGGCATTTCGAAATGTTTGGGTGAAAAGGAGATTTTATGAAGAAAAACCGTTGAATATCGTAAAATATATGAGTTATAAAAAATATTCACAGAAATAGCGATTTTTGCACATAAATACGGGTTTTTGTCCCAAATTGCATAGAAATTGAAATTCAGTTATCAAATGACCTTCCTAAGGAAAAAATTATAAGAAACAGCATCCCAGCAAAGCTAAAATGTGTACATTTGTAAATTAAAACAGATTAAAAGAAATAGTGCTTATTTTCTCAAAATAAGTGTTTTTTTGCATAAAAGATGCATATTTTACCTATAAATGTTGCTTTTCATGAATCATTACATTCAATTTCACATTCCTTTTCAAAAAAGAAAAAGAAAAAAAAAAGAGAAGAATATGAAACATATGTCAATTGAAAAAAGGAGACTTTTAAGGGAAGCAGGAATAAATGAAAATTTAAACTTTTCACCCCAAAACATGCAGTAAAAGTATGAATTGTAACTTGTAACTTATTTCATCTGAAGGAGCACAAAAATACTATCTATTCACATTTTAAAATGTTTAAAGTCATCATCCATATGAATGTTATAAATTATTTTTCTAACTATTTTCAGTAATTTTTTTTTTACTAAAAACATGTTTTTCCCGTAAAACACCACTTTTGCCATGGAAAATTGCATGAGACGATTTTAAAGCAAACAAAATTCTACAAGGTTTGGCTGATTTTGGAGTATCAAGGAAGGGGGGGGGGGGGGTTCAGCCAACCCAGTGATACATACCTGACTAGTTATTCTAACTATAACATGAAAAGGCATTGCAATATCCCAGTTTTCAGGGATTTTTCATTCAAAAATCATTCTTTTCCCATTTTCGTACTGGCAAATTGCTAATCTGACATTCAAAAATGAAAGGCAGTAAATTAACTTTGACTTTGGTACCGAAATACATATTTTATAAAAAGGATCAAAGGTAGGCAGCATAACCATCGAAAATGCGTCAGAATCATCAAATGCCTTTTATACCGTGGGTGTGATCCTAATGTCACCAGACGGACACTAGGCTTGGTACTTGACCAATCTACAGTCTTGTACAAGTGCATCCTTGAGACTTGCACTCTGACTGACTGTTACGACGGGACTCCATGACGGGCCCTGTCCTAACCTCTTTAGAGAAGACAGGGCCCCGACCACCTGTTCTCTCTGAATGTCAGTCGGACTCCTCGGGTGATTACATACATGAGCTCGCTACAGCCGGCAGAGCACGGACTGTATTACGCATGCCCCCTTTTTATATCCATTTACATACTCATCTGTGTCTATGGGGCCTCTGCGTTTCGCGGTCTTGTTTGTGTGATGTCATCTTACAGTGAGGAGGTTGTTTTACACCACAATTGTACGTTCTTCGAGACCTCTGGGTAATTGGAGAAGTGAGAGGGTTGTGCGCACGTAATCCAGGATAACCACACCATTTGCTACTTGCGTGACAGATAGCCGTCCAAAGTCGGCACCGGTTACCCATTGGTCTCGTCGGTTTATGTGTAGTCTTTTGTGTTTGATGTTTACATGTAGTGTGTCTCTTTTCCGTCTCGTGCTGTACTCGTCTTTTGTGTTTTTGCATCGGGTGTTTTGGTGTTTTACTGTTGATGCTGCAACGGGGTCTTGTTGGAGATCTCCTCCCTTCTTTTTATCTACAGTATGAAAAATGATATGATATTTTCCCAATTTTTAACGATTTTTTGTAGAAAATCCATAGTTTTCCCCCGTTTCATGGACGAGTAAATTGATGAATTGAGCTTGAGACTTAAAGGAAATGTCATTGCCGTTCTTTTGATACCAAGCTGTAGCTGCTGTTGTATATCGTTTATATATTTTCATGATTATTGGAAAGAAATTTTGTGCTTCCATTGAAAACCACTTTGTGATTGTCTTTGTCATGCAAATTAGCTTGCTTGACCAAATAATTACAAGGGCTGTTTAATATGTTGTAACTCTATTTCATTTCAGGCCTTGTTCCCAATGGGTTGGTCTCATTTGGTCTTTTTATCGACTGGGTAACACTCTAAGATAATTGAGTATCTTTTTTTTTGAAAATGGACAAATTCTGTAAAAGTGATATGGTCCAATATTTGCATAACAGTATCCATATGATCAATATCAAAACCTCGAATTGCTGTATGTCATACATATTCATCCGCCAGAGCAAACATTCTTGTTCATTACAGTTTGTTCCATCAAGACATGACTGCAATTTCGTCTTTATTTAACTTTTTAAACATACTCTCGTTCTTCAAAAGACTTTCATTCATTTCCAAAACTTAAGACAGGTCCAATGATGACGTCATAAATACCGTGGGTAGCCATCAGAACAACCAAGAAAATAGGGGTTTCTTTAAAATGGTATTGGAGCCTGAACAATGCTGGCAATGCTGATTGTGGTAATGCTTAAAATATATCATCATGTTTGACAAGTATTTAATCCTTAAATATGAGGCTCCGAACATTTTGATCAGCCCTCGTAACAAGATTATTCTCAAGTATATTCTCTGTTATTTATGACTCAGAGGTAATTTGAACAAGATCGAGGTATATTTAATTTTCATTTAAAAAAAATGTCATATAATGATTTGAATGAAGGGCATGGAATACTAAAATTGTTTCTAATGTAGTATATTCATGGTATTTACCTGAAAAGAAATTTTTATGAGTACACATGGTAATTGTCTCTCTCCATTCCATGATAATTGGTTCGTGTATTTTATCTTGATTCAGATGTTTTTGTTCCATTGCTGAATATAAACGATGTCATAATTTGATGCTAGAATATACTAGCTTTCCTGAACCCATTTTACAATTGCGTATTACTATTTCCAAATAAACGATTTCAATTGATATAATGTTGCTCCTTTATGAGATGAAGAATAATATGTGACAATTATCACATGATACACGTGTTATGCAGTGATATAAAGCCATTTCGTATTCAAATATTATGATATCATCTTACATAACGCTTCGGAGCATTACAAGTTCTTCATCCTTTATGACGTCAAAATAGAAACGGCGATATTTCAAAAGATAAATGATGACGTCATAATAGCGGACCAGAATAATAAAATCTATCATCCCTTTGTGGACTGCAAATCATTGATACTCGGTTTGTATTTCCCTGTCCCTTTACAAAGGGGTGATTGATTATTTTCTCTCACCCATATATTTTTACATAGGTAATTCATAGATACAGTAAACATTGCTTGTTTTCCTTAAGTTAAATGTTGCTCTATATGACCGTCAAACAATGCTAAACCTACGTAAACGTCTATGACGCCACAATAGGGGGTTGGAGACAAACATCCGGGGGTGCGAGACAGAGTTTTCTCTCACTAGAGACTGATTTGTCTGTGAAATAAGGTGTCAGAAAAAATGTTGACTCATCCTGCAGGGTGAAATAAGCCATTTCGGAAGTGTTTTAACTTTAACGTCATTGTGACGTCATACATGATTGCAGCGTTAGCCGATCATAATATGAAAACAATACAGAAAAACCCTCAGTTTTGAGCTCTTTTAGATAGTGAGAGAAAAATAATAAATCTCCAGATCTGATCATGGACACGGAAATCCAACCCTCGCGTCCAGGATTTGCTTTTGTCCACGACTCTGTAAGCCTAGTCGTGGTACAGGCAAATCCTTGACACTCGGGTTGGATTTCCTTGTCCCTGATCACATCTGGAGATAGATTCTATTAGTCTCAAGACTGGTAAATCTGTAGAGATCTCTGACCAGAGTGAAAGAATACATATCCCTCTCTCATGTTTAGAGAGATTGAGTTAAGGAATGAGTGTCTTATTTTTTGCATTCATGGCACTCTGGTTCGACAAGAGCAAATCTCGTGAACCGCGAAGAGGTTCTCGAAAGATTCGCGCCTGTTTAACCAGAGTGTAAAAGCAATGAATGCAAAAAAAAAAAAAAAAAAAAAAAAGAAATTGAGTGAAAACTTAAACTAAATGTTCTACGTGTGTCAATTCTCCCTACCAGAAAGGGCAAGAAATAGTCCACTACAAAGGATCAAAATATACGGTTTAATATTCAAAATAACTGAATAAATTTTATTTTTAAAACGTTTTCACGATGTGTTTCAACTTTTTATAAACAATTTGAAGAAAATATGGCCCTATCCATTAGAAGTTAGTAGTCAGTGCTGCATAAATTCGATATTTTTTTTCGCTTGGGTCGTTAACAAATGGACTATTTCAAAGTTTTCACAATAAAAATACCTGTTGTAAATATCTTCAAAAGCGTTGTCATAAATATTTTGAGCTTTTTATAATCAATTTGAAGAAAATAAAGCCTTATTTATAATGAGAGTAGTAAGTGCTGCATCAATTCTTTTCGTTGGCGCAATCCACGTTGAAGTACAAATGAACTCTGTTGGCACTGTACGTATACTTGTACATAGAATTGTTATACGTACATGTGTATTTCAATGATTTGAGGGGATCATATTTTTTGTTGTCCTCGTCTGCTTCTTTTCTTTATATCGTCTAATTCCCTATACACATGTTGGGAATCTCCTCCTGCTCGCAAAATCGGAATCAATATGCCCTGCCCATTGTTTGAAATTCTTGCGCGAACGTTATGTGAGTGGGGCTAACCTGTGTTCATCGTGAAATGAACGTCAAAATTGAATGGGCGTATAACATAGGAAATCAACTTGCTATGTAAATATTCCTACATGTTATCATTCGGATTAGCCTCGACCTTTTCCTTCGAAAGAAAAAAAGACTCGGACGTCAGACGGTGCCATTTTAAAAATAGTTCCATCTATTAGTTGTTGGTTTTTTTTTTTTGCTTGAATTCTTCAATTTGATGCAGTGAGACGACGAGGCTTTTGATCCTTTAAAATGATTACTAGTTCAATATATGTATGGATTTTATCTGAAACTTTATTTATCATAATGATATGAAGAGACGGTACATTCTCCATCATGAAAATGAGACAGACAGACAGAGAGAACCGAAAACCAGAAAAAGAAAGAAGAAACTTCCGAGCAATCTAGGCTATGTCTAGATCATTACAACATTGGTTTTTATAACATATCTGGTTAGGACGTGCAACCTAATATGTAATAACCTAATATGTAATAAATACTTTAGTATCATAATTTGGTTACTTTTTTGTCTTGAATTCTTCCCTTTGATCCAGTGAGACGAGGCTTATGATCCTTTTAAACAATTACTAGTTCAATATATGTATGAATTTTATCTAATACTTTATTCAATATAATGATATAAAGAGACGGTACATTCTCCATCATGAAAATGAGACATACGGACGGAGAGAACCGAAAACAAGAAAAAGAAAGAAGAAACTTCTAGGCTATGTCGCTAGTTTATTACAATTTCGGGTTTTATTACAAATCCGGTTCGGACGTGTAACCTAATATGTAATAACCTAATATGTAATAAATACTTGTCAATGAGTATCATTTTTTGGTCCCTTTTTGTCTTGAATTCTTCCTTTTTATCCAGTGAGACGAGACTTTTGATCCTTTAAAATGATTACTAGTTCAATATCTGTATGGATTTTATCGGATTCTTTATCGTGCTACACCTCAATATTTTAAGGTTATTAATACGAGACGGTATATTCTCCATTATGAAAATGAGACATACAGACGTAGAGAATCGAAAGCCAAAAAAAGAAAGAAGAAACTTCCGAGCGACCTAGACTATGTTCGTAGTTTATTACAATTTCGGGTTTTATTACAAATCCGGTTGGGACATGTAACCTAATATGTACATGTAATAACCAAATATGTAATAAATCTAGTTTATTACAAATCCGGTCGTTATTACAAATCCGGTTGCGACAAGGCCTTCACTATATTAAAGCTTATAGCGGAATATTTTACTCGTCCTCTTTTCAATTTTGTGACTTGATTAAAGATGTATCCATAAAAGTGTTGGCTGACGAATTATCCATACATATAAAAGCTACTATTGTATATATGGCACTGATTTTTCTGCTTTCGAATTTCAATTATGATTCTACACCTTTTATGTTTGTGTATGGATGTACACCCCAATCCAGGTCCTGATAATACTACCTGCGACCAATCGAACTCACTCGTAAAAATTATGCATCTTAATATTCGCAGTATAAGAAACAAGATGTCATTTTTTTCTGATTTATCCAGTGATTACGATATTGTATGTATAACTGAAACTCACCTAGATGTAAATGTAAAGACAAGTGATATTCTCCTGGATGGTTTCCATCCCCCCTTTCGACTTGATCGTAATGCTCATGGTGGAGGTATACTCATATACGTAGCTTCTCATCTTATGGCTGTCAGAGAGCAAAACTTCGAAATAAATGGTGAAAACATTTGGCTAGAATTGAAATTTCCACAATATTCCTTTTTATTATGCACAGTATATAGACCTCCTAATAGTCCGTCTCAATTCTGGGATTTTTTTCAACATTCGATTGATAATGCATCAAATCATAACTCCAATATTGTAATAGTCGGTGATTTAAATGTTGATTTATTAACTAATATATCCCATAGGTTAACCGATATAATATCCCAATATCAATTTATCAATGCAATCCGTGACCCGACACGCATCGGTGCCTCACGATCTTCACTACTTGATCCCATACTAGTTAGAGGGTGTTCGATTGGCTTGTCTTCGGTAGTTGATATTGACAGAAATATATCTGATCATAATGCAACTGAAATAGAAATAAATGTGAATTGTAAACTTACTAATCATGTTATAAGAGAAGTATGGCTTTATGACAAAGGTGACTTTGAATCGTTAAATAATGAAATAGAGCAAGTAGATTGGGCCTCCCTCCTTAATAATGAAAATATTGATACCTGTTGTGAATTATTTACTGATAGATATCTAAAAATAGCACGTAAACATATACCAGATAAATTAGTTACAGTAAGGTTAAATGATAAACCATGGTTCAATTCTACAATTAGACGTGAAATAAGAGTTATGGACAGATTGGGTAAAAAGGCTCGAACATCCGGTTTAATTTCTGATTTGAATAAGTATAAAAAGCAAAGAAATCGAGTGAATAATATGAAAAAAGTGCAAAGGAAAGTTATTTTATGGAAATTTACGGGATTATCGATAATTGCCCATCAAATAATTCTAAAGAATTCTGGAAATTAGTCAACTCTCTAACTAAAAGTTCTGGTACCAAAAATTCCATTCCCTCTTTATTCGATCCTATTACTAATTCTATTGAAATTGAAGATGATAAAAAAGCCAATATTCTAAGTAAATATTTTGCTGATATATCTACTATCGATGATAGTGATTCAGAATTACCGGAATTTTTGACAAGAACAGATAAATTGATTTCTGATATTGAATTCACCCAAAATGATATCATCGATATTCTTACTTCACTAAAAACTAATAAGGCGATAGGTATTGATTATATAAGCCATAATATGCTTAAGTTCACTGCGTCAACAATTAGTCGACCATTATATATTTTATTTAAAAAGTCAATGGAAAAATCTGTCTTTCCTTCTCTTTGGAAAAGAGCACGAGTCATGCCTCTTTATAAAAAAGGCGATGCACATAATCCATGTAACTATCGTCCCATCTCCCTCCTTAGTACAGTTGGTAAAGTATTTGAAAGAATTCTTCATAAACATCTTCATAATTATATGTTAGAAAATAAACTTCTATATAAATTACAGTCTGGTTTCCTCCCAAATAATTCAACTGTATATCAACTTCTCGAAATTTATCATGAAATTTGTATTAATAGGGAAAACAGAAATGATACATGTTTTGTCTTTTGTGATATTTCTAAGGCATTTGATAAAGTTTGGCATTTAGGACTTCTTAAAAAGTTAAAAGCTTATGGAATATCAGGCAAATTATTCTCTTTAATAACTAATTATCTATCCGACAGAGAACAGTTCGTGTTTTTAAATAATTCTCAGTCTGATATTCTTTAAACAAATTGTGGTGTTCCTCAGGGCTCTGTTCTAGGACCCTTCTTATTCCTAATTAATATAAACGATATTGCTGATAATCTAGAAAGTATTGCTAGGCTCTTCGCGGATGATACATCCATGTCAAAATCATCTTCAAGTAAATCAGAGATTCAGTCCTCCTTAAATTTTGATTTGGCAATTTTGCAAGCATGGTCCGAGAAATGGAAAATAACTTTTAGTCCTTCGAAAACAGAGATTCTTTTCATATCTAATAGACCAAATGAAAGCATCCAGCTTGAGTTTGGTGATACACTTATCTCTAGTATAAACGAACACAAACATTTAGGAATTACTTTTATGTCTAATGGTAAATGGTCCTCTCACATAAACAATATCTGTAATTCTGCATATTTACGCATTAATGTTCTCAGAAAGGTTAAGTATCAACTTAGTAGAGCAACCTTATCTAAAATTTATACAACTTTTATTCTTCTGATAATTGAATATGCTTGTGAGTTATGGGATGGTTGTACCTTACATGATTCTGATAAAATTGAGAGAGTCCAACTCGATGCTGCGAGGCTAGTCACAGGTCTTCCCATTTACGCTTCAAGGCATTCACTCTACCAAGAAACAGGATGGGAACCTTTGGCTGAAAGACGAAAAAGAAGAAAATTAAATATATTCTATAAAATACATAATAACCAGACTCCAAATTATCTGAATGAAATTATTGAACCTTTTAAATTACAAGGCAGAAATCTTGGAACAAAAAGAGATTATTACTTACCAATGTTTAGATTATCCAGCACCTCTAAGTCATTCTTCCCTTCCACTGTAAAACTCTGGAATAATCTTGACCAATCCATTCGTCAAATACCTTCATTCGAACAATTCAAGCGCCATCTTGCTAATTCAAAATCCACCGAGAAATTACCAGATTATTTTCATTGCGGCGATAGGAAAAGTGATATTTTTGTGACTAAACTTAGGCACAAATGCACGGAATTAAAAGCTGACTTTTTCAGAGTTAATCTTATTAATGATGACATGTGTAATTATGGCTTAGGTGTTGAAAATTCCACCCATTTCTTATTTCACTGCCCTTACTATTCTACTCAAAGAAACATTCTGTTTAATAATTTGAATCACTTCCAACCTTTGTCCTTAAATAAGTTACTGTTTGGTGATCAGTCCTTGAGCATAAGGGAAAATAATTTAATTTTTAGAAATGTTCATAAGTTTATAGCTTCGACAAAGAGGTTTTAATTCTGATTCACTTTCAATAGCAGTATTTAATGCATGGTCAATGTATATCATCATCATCATCATCATCATCATCATCATCATCATCATCATCAGTCCTTCCTTTCCTTTTTTCTTCTCATGATATTTCATCTCTTTACATCATCAAATGTTTTGCTTTCTAGATTTTCATCATTTATTATAATTATTAAGTATTGATGATTCTTTCTGTTCACTATAAAAATGCTTTATGTGTCATGCTGTCATTCTTGACTGTATTATATAATGTTTATTATATCAATATTGTAGGGAGAGGGCACTTAATAATGTTGTAAAAACTTAACGCCCGATCCCATTTCATTGAATTGGAAATAAAATATGTTCCACTCTTAGTGGAAAAACATATTTTGCCCAAATTTGGAGTATATCCAAGGAAAACTGAATAAAAATGAATATAAGGTATCTAAAGTCAAATTTTTTAATGGAAAAGACTTATTTAAGAACTGCAGGTACTTATTATTAGCAGTAGAAGACAAGACAATTGTACTATTTTGAGAAATAGCTATGAAATGGTAAAAATGTCACTAATTGCGGAATAATATTTGATGTCAAAATATGCCAGAGACTACATTCATATGCCCTTTGATTAAAGGAAACCCCCTGCAAGGTACCTTTTTCGTCATTATCATGTTTTAAGGGTGAAACAATTTATAAGTATACCAAATTCTAAGGAGTTTCGAACATAACTTTCAAAGATATTGTAAATCTAAATACAAAAATGCTATATTTTGAGCCAAAAATGCGTAAAAAACCTGTATAACAAACAAAAAAGTTCTAAAAATATAAGGATTCATTATTCAAACACGATTAAATATTTGTTAAACAAACTATTTTAAACACCTGCAATTAATTAAGGCAATATGACGTTATTCTTACACATTTTTGAAATTAGTGATGACGTCACGCGTTACTCGAACCACCTTAATAGAATGTAGCCTATAGTTTTCATCTCGTACAGAATTCGATGCTTCAACAATCATTTTTGAAACTGGAATCATAACATGAATAAGAGACATTGATTTCCATGTTAAATCGAAGAAAAACACAGGGATAGGGTGTTATGGAACGCAACCCCCCCACCCCGTTTCCTTCCTCCCGTCTTCATTTTCTATACAGCAGGATGTCGTCTACGTTGTGTCTCACACCTCAATTTCGAAGGAAATTAATCATGATGATACAAACTTTCTTCTTAGAGTCTATCTTTGATACGTACACAATCCGTCATGTACATTTTCACATCCATAAAGTGACAGTTGAAGTAAAAATGTACTATAACATGCACATGTAGAGGATAAAACTGAAAATATTACCAACTGAATATTATTTTTCCATGATGTAGGCTGTCATAGCAACAAATATTGCTGAGACGTCCTTGACCTTTGATGGGGTCTATTATGTGGTAGATCCAGGATTTGTTAAACAGAACGTTTATATCTCTAAAACTGGCATGGATCAATTGATAGTTACACCATATGTCAGGTAGGTACATTGATTTTGCAAATATGTATAATAGCATTATTGTAAAGTTCTATATTTATAGAAATCATCCTATGTATCATCTGTCTTTAACTCTTGTCAAGGCTAAAACTTTGAACTCTCATGCATTTTTATAAAATCTCAAGAATAGTTGCTCTTAACAGAAGGTGTTGCATGACCTTGATCTAAGGTCATATCTGCAATGTAAAGGTCACAGGGAAAAGAAATTTGAAACTTGTCCAAAGCCATAGTGCTTTAAACTTACATGTATTTATTGATTTGAACAATGTCTATTCCCTAGGACCAAGGGGTTTGTGGAGACCTTGATATTTTTAAGATCAAGATAATGAAAAGAATATCGTTCACTTATCGTCTCTGCCACAACATTTTGATACCTGTATTGATAGGTATAGGTAATTCACAGAATTGTTACCCATTTTCAAGATTTTGCCTAATAGACCTTTTCACATAAAGTTTAACCATAACATTATTTATGTAGTTTAACCTTTTCCAGGGTGTATATTGTTTTAATAAATTGGGATATTTCAGTAACATTTTCAGACATTACGGTATGTTTAATTGGGCGGGGGGGGGGGAGTAAAAAATCCTTCTCCTATAGTTTCATAAAAATTTTCATATAACTATGATGAAATTTGTGTTAGAATTTGTTAGATTTAATTTATAAAAACATTCAATGTGACCGAAGAATACTCGAATTCAGCAAAGGTCAGATAAACTTTCTAACATTTTTGAAGCCAGGGTGAAAGACACATGTAACTTTCATGTCAAGGACACTGGTATAGTTGTACGTTGTAAAGGACACAGATATTGTAAGCCAATGTCCTGTTTCGTAAGAAATAAACAAATACAAAGGAAGAATCATTTATCAAAAGTCGTCTTCTGTCAATTACAGGCTCAGGCCAAGCAGAGAGCTGGTAGGGCTGGTAGAACTGGGCCTGGTGAATGCTACCGTCTGTACACCTAGAGGGCATACCGAGACGAGATGTTACCAACAGCGGTACCTGAGATACAGAGAACCAATCTGGCAAGTACCGTCCTATCACTGAAGGCAATGGGTATAAATGACTTGTTGTCATTTGACTTTATGGATGCCCCTCCCATGCAGACATTGATATCAGCTATGGAACAACTACATGCTTTAAGTGCTTTAGATGACGAGGGATTGCTAACAAGGTTGGGACGTAGGGTAAGAATTATACTCCCGTCTTATATCTCCTTTAACATAAAACTGCTTTAAATACATAAATGTGTAATCAGTAATAGCAAAAAGATACGTATAGTATGTATGAATGCTTTTGATATTAAGTTCATGTATTAAGATAATATGTTTGATTTATTATTCTAGGATTCTGTAAATTTATTGCTCTTTTTGCCAAATCATTTGACTGAATCCTTCTTCTTCGCAAAAAATTGCAACTAAACTACATTTTTAAAAATACGTGTAATTTGCACAATATCATAAGTGCCAATCAACAAGAGCCCCAGGAAGGCACAAAGCTCACCTGATACTAATGCACGCTCTAATTGACATACTGACATTGATTAAGACGTAAAACTGATAGTGCCAGTATCAGGATTTGCACCCACAACCATTCTAAAAAGGTTTTTGCCGGATGCAGAAAAGTTATTTTCTTTTTTGCTGATTTGAAAAGACGGATGATGTGATCCAAAGTCATATGCCCAGCTAGTATAGTTCAATTATTCAACATCAAAAATTAAATCATTTTGTAAAATTCCACATTAATGTGCACCAGGTGATGAAGAAACAGACAAAAAAATAAAACAATGAAATAAACTTAATAAATTAAGTTTATTTAAAATTGAACACCAAACTTATCATTATTGATAGCTAGCATGCCAGAAAATAAAAACAAAGATTTTTCGGTTTTGACTTTATCATATTAAATTATTCTGAAATCTATGAATGAGAGCTTTTGAATAGTATTGATTTCATCTTAATACATGTAACAATCAAAATCGTGTTAATCCAATATTAATTCAAGTGAGTTGTGCAGAAATATGGAAAATTTGTTGTCTCAGAACAGGGCCCTATTGTTTTGTTTTTTGTTCAAAGGTTAAGGTCATACTGGATATCAATGAAAAACAGCATTTTTACATGTAAAACTGTTACAGCATTTCCACATCAATTGTTGACTTAATTACAGTGTCAAGCATACTGAGGAGTTGATTTTTTGCTCCAAAGGTCAAGATCAAACTTGACATCATAATTAAATTATTTCTTGCCCTGTACATGCTGCAGTGATGACATGTCTGTGAGGCAAAGGTTTGAATTTTAAGCTCTACTGGTCTATGACCAGTCGAGCTTATGTGATCGCCCTGTGTCCGGCGTCCCTCTGTCCATTAAACATTTCTTATGGATTCAAGTCCTCTAAAACTGTTTGTGATGGAATGTTAATTCTTTTTGCAACATAATTGGTCTTTGGTCTAGCTGTGCACGTATATAACTCTATGTAAACTAATGGTCACCATTTCTTAGAAAATATAAAGGATAGAAAGTAAATTCTTTTTGCAATCTAAAAGGTTTATGATCTAGTTGTGCACCTGATATTTCATCTGAGTCCCCGACCCCCAGGGTCTTTAGAATGGATGTAGTCGTTTTCTCCTATATGTGTAACTTACTGTAATTTTGTGGTCATCATTTCTCAGAGAGTTTCAGGATACATAGTGAAAGTCAATTCTTTTTGCAACATGATGGGTCTACGTTCAAGTTATGTACATGTACCTGACGTTTTGTTTGAGATTCTTGCCCCAAGGGTCTTGGAAAATGGATGTGGTCATTTTCTCCTATATGTATTATCAACTGTACTGGTCAAAGACCAGTCGAGCTTATGCGATCGCCCTGTGTCTGGCGTCTATCTATCTGTCTGTCTGTGCCTCCATCCGTCCGTCCGTCCGTTAGATTTTTCATGTGAGCGCGAATCCTCTGAATCTGATTTTTGCATCATAATGGGCCTGTGGTCTAGTTGTGTACCTGATATTTTATTTGAGCCCCTGATCCCCGGGGTCTTGGAAAACGGGTGTGGTCATTTTCTATTATGTTACTATGTTATCTTGTGAGCACCATGTCTCAGAGAGTATAATTGATCGAAAGATAATTATTTCAGCATTATTCTCAGTCTGTAGTCTAGTTGTGCACCTGATATTTTGTTTGAGCGTTAGACTTCCAGAGTCTTGGTAAATGGGCGTGGTCATTTTCCTCTACATGTATATAACTCTATGTAATCTTGTGAGCACCAGTTCTAAGAAGTGTAATTGATAGATAGATAATTCTTTAGCATTATACTCAGTCTGTGGTCTAGTTGTGTGCCTGATATTTTGTTTGAGCCCCTGACCCCAAGGTCTTAAAAAAACTGGGTGAGGTCATTTTCTCCTATATAGCTATATAATCTTGTGCCCCAACTCCTCTGACGCTATAAATGATGGAGACTTTATTCTTTTTTGCAATATGATTGGGCTGTGGTTTAGTTGTGCACCTGATAGTTTGTTTGAGGCCCTAACCCCAGGGTCTTAGTAATGGGTGTGGGCATTTTCTCGTATATAACTCTACATAATCTTGTTCGGCGTCGGGTCGTTTCGCCCTTTTTCCCCTTCGCCCCCGGGTCGTTTCGCCCCTTTTCCCCTTCGCCCCGGGTCGATTCGCCCCTTAAGGTGGGTCGATTCGCCCCTCATGGTGGGTCGATTCGCCCCTCAAGATGGGTCGTTTCGCCCCTCAAGGTGGGTCGTTTCGCCCCTCAAATGTGAGTCGTTTCGCCCCTTAAGGTGGGTCGTTTCGCCCCTCTAGATGAGTTGTTTCGCCCCTTAAGGTGGGTCGTTTCGCCCCTCTTTCTAGGAATACTCTCTCTGCATGGTGAGTCGTTTCGCCCTTATTTTTTGTTGTTATTGGTGGGTCGTTTCGCCCTCATTTGATAATTATTTAATTACGCTATTATATTGGGCTTGTGTTGTGACATTAATATTTGTTTATTGGAGGCTTTTATGGCTTGTTGTTAATCAAACAAAAAATTAATTGAAAAAGAAATATGTAGGTGAACAAATGAGAACAAAAGAAGAAAAAATGCAATAAAAAGGAGATAAAATAACTAATAAATGAATAAAGATTTTACGTATAGAGGGGAGAATCGACTCAAATAGATTAAAAAAAAAGAAATAGATAGATAAAGAAATATATAGGTGAAGAAATAAGAATAAAAGAAGAATTTAAAAAAAATACCAAATAGATAAAATAATAAATAAATAGATTAAGATGTTACGTATAGAGGGGCGAAACGACCCACCATTCAGAGAAAGTGTTCTTTAAAAAGTGAGCGAAACGACCCGCCATGTGGGGCGAAACGACCCACGATGAGTGGTTAAACAATCCATCTTGAGGGGCGAAACGACCCACCTTGAGGGGCAAAACGACCCACCCTGGAGGGGCGAAACGACCCATCCTTGAGGGGCGAAACGACCCACCTAAAGGGGCGAAACGACCCACCTTAGGGGCGAAACGACCCGGGGCGAATCGACCCGGGGCGAAGGGGAAAAGGGGCGAAACGACCCGGAACCATCTTGTTCTTGCAACTTCTCTGACACTATAAATGATGGAGACTTCATTCTTTTTGTAATATGAAGGGTCTATGGTCTAGTTATTCACCTGATATTTTGTTTGAGCCCCTGACCCCTACTGTCCTGCTCACTAAATCCAGAGCACCCTGTTTTGGCGATTCATTCTGTCGTCTGAAGAATTTTGCTACAAATTATTGCTTACGGAAGCCTTAGATAATTATACGAAAATATGGTGTAAATCAGAAGGAGTCGAACCGCATGCTCTGAATGACTGGAAAAACCCCATTTTAGATATAACGGATATTCGAATAGATAACTTCCATAAAAACCCTCATCTTTTTCAAAATCCACGTTCCAAATCAGAAAGATATTTCAAATCCAAACTAAGTAGATTACATAAAAAATATGTCTTTGCACCAGCTGATAAAGCAGCCAACAACACAATTATCATTTGAAAACGTTACTACATATCAACTTTGATTTCGGAACTTTCGTCTACTAATACATATATCAAAAGCAATGAAAGTACATCTAACATTTTAGGCAAGCATAACAGTGAACTGTCTTCATTCAATATCTCTATTTCTAAATTGGATCTCCCAACACTATATTGCATACCGAAACTGCACAAGTCTCCTTACAAATTTCGATTTATTGCTAATTCTAGTAACTGCTCCACTACAATTTTGTCTAGAAATCTGACGTCAGCACTTACTGCTATTAAAGAACACATAACTAGATATTGTGAAACGGTTCTAAACAGGAACGATGTAAATTTATTTTGGTCTATTAAGAATTCAGGGGATGTGATTGAAAAAATGAAATCTGGAAATTTCCAAGCCAATACGATTTCTTCATACGACTTCTCTAATATGTACACCACACTTCCTCATGACAAAATTAATGATCGATTATCTAATCTCATTAAATGGTGTTTTGATCGAGAGCGAAAAACTTACATTTGTTCATCTGAATCGAAGGGTTTCTTTTCCTCGACAGACTACAAATCATACAAATCATGGAAATGTAGCGACCTGTGTACTGCCTTGTCCTTCCTCTTGGACAATATTTATGTTAGATTTGGTGAGGATCTATACAAGCAGGTTGTAGAAATTCCTATGGGTACTAACTGTGCGCCTCTTGTTGCAGATTTATTTTTATACACTTATGAAAAAGAAATTATCCAAAATCTTCAAAAGCAAAGAAAATTTGATGAGCTGAAATGTTTCAATAATACTTCTAGGTATCTGGATGATATTCTAACCATTGATAATCCTGCTTTTGAATTATATAAGAATGAAATTTATCCACAAGAATTAACCCTAAACAAGGCAAACCTTTCAAATACAGAAACACCCTTTTGGACTTAAATATCAAAATTGTAAACGGAAAGATTCATACAAGTGTATATGACAAAAGGGATGATTTTGGATTCAACTTAGTAAATTTCCCTTGGCTTGACGGCGATGTTCCAAGATTACCGTCATACGGCATTTACATATCACAGCTCATCCGGTACGCTAGAGCATGTACTGACATCTTGGATTTTCACAGTAGAAATTTACAAATTACCAAAAAACTTTTAGGTCAAGGTTTCCGCTTTCATAAACTAGTTAAGACTTTCTGGAAATTTTACAAAAATTACAGTCAACTTCTTTTAAAATTCGGATCTATACATGCAACAGAGTACATTACTATGGGTATTACACAACCTGTCTTTTATGGTGATATGATAAACAAAATAAAAAGGATCAAAGGTAGGCAGCATAACCATCGAAAATGCGTCAGAATCATCAAACGCCTTTTATACCGTAGATATGATCCTTATGTCACCAGACGGACACTAGGCTTGGTACTAGACCAATCTACAGTCTTGTACAAGCGCATCATTGAGACTTGCACTCTGACTGACTGTGACGACGGGACTCCATGACGGGCCCTGTCCAAACCTCTTTAGAGAAGACAGGGCCCCGACCACCTGTCCTCTCTGAATGTCAGTCGGACTCCTCGGGTGATTACATGCATGGGCTCGCTACAGCCGGCAGAGCACTGACTGTATTACACATGCCCTCTTTTTATATCCATTTACATATTCATCTGTGTCTCTGGGGCCTCTGCGTTTCGCGGTCTTGTTTGTGTGATGTCATCTTACAGTGAGGAGGTTGTTTTACACCACAATTGTACGTTTTTCGAGACCTCTGGGTAATTGGAGAAGTGAGAGGGTTGTGCGCACGTAATCCAGGATAACCACACCATTTGCTACTTGCGTGACAAATGGCCGTCCAAAGCCGGCACCGGTTACCCATTGGTCTCGTCGGTTTATGTGTAGTCTTTTGTGTTTGATGTTTACATGTCGTGTGTCTCTTTTCCGTCTCGTGCTGTACTCGTCTTTTGTGTTTTACATCGGGTGTTTTGGTGGTTTACTGTTGATGCTGCAACGGGGTCTTGTTGGAGATCTCCTCCCTTCTTTCCGAGAATGGACCTCCTTTAGTCGTAACTGGAAATTAACTTCAACGTACCCTTTCAGCTACCTTCAAACCGCAATATGAAAAATAAAATGTCTACGGGAAATTCCCATGTTTATTCCAAGCCGTCGCCATGTTGTTCTCCGTGTCAACAATAGTAAACAGTGACGTCAAAGCTTCCGACGTCACACATTTTCAGCGATTTTACTATAGAAAATCCCCGTAGACATTTAAATTTCCGTCCTATTTCTAACTTAACTGACGCATAGCCAAAACAATGATATTTTCTGTTACGACTACATGTAATGGAGTACTATAAAATTGATATCTTTTTGGAAGATGACATTATCATATTTTAGAGAAAACTGGGAAAACAGGGTGCTCTAGAATTAGTGAACAGGACAGTAGGGTCTTAGAAATGGATGTGGATATTTACTCCTATATAACTCTTTATGATCTTGTGCTCGCAACTCCTCTGACACTTTAAATGATTAATTTTTACCATTTTTAAGCAAAAATAACACAAAATGTCAGGCTGATAACACCATCACTGCTGTCAGAACAAAATAGATTTCATGTGACAAATATAATCACTGGAAAAAATAAGTGGGACCTTGTTTTGTTTTCCTACATTTTGAGGTCAAAAATGGTTGCCATGGCAACTTTTCAATTGACACCTGATGACTAAACCTTTTCAAATTCATTTTTAGCATGGTTTAAATAACTTATATTGCTTGAGCTTTGTGTAGGGACAACAGAAGAAATTGTTCTTTATTTGAGCACTTCCAAATTTTTCAAGGTCATTGACTTTAAGTTCAAGGTCAATTCAAAATATTGGTTCCAATTTCAATAAGATTTGCATTTTTGTTGTTATTTATTGTTACTAAATTTAGGCTTGACTGCCATATTTTTGTATCAAAAATAATTTCTCCTAAAAAAATAAGCCCCAGACAAAAATCATGATAATCTCACATTCTTTTATATGTATGTATGAAATACTAGCTAAAAATCAAGGATGTCATTGATTTTGAGATTTTTTGCAACTTTGGTCAATAAATAGGGAATATATCCAAAATCACTATGTATGTGTTTGTTTTACTCAATACCGCATAATATATGAGTAACTGCCTCTCATATGTTTGAAAAATCGCAGAATTTTGCCAAATTTTGTGAATTGCATTCAAGATGACCTTGACATTGGGTCCTGTGACCTTGAAAACTTTTAATGTGATTTTTTTAATCAATAATGCTCTTTTATATGCACTGATAAAAAATGCTTAAAAATATATAACGGACAGCTGAAAATTTACCAGTAAATTACTCTATGTGTAATAGCACTGAACAGAATGTCACCATGGTAACCATTTTTATACCCTTTTGAATAAAATTGTGAAGAGGTTCCACTCAAATTTTAACATTTTATTTTCTTAAAGATCGAGGATTAAACTTTAAAGATAATTGGCAGTAGAAATCAAGTTAGCCTGACATTTCTAATTATTTGCCCTTAAATTTGAGCAAAATCATGTTAAATTATGAGCTTTTTCGGTCTTAAAAAGGGCCTCTTCAAAGCAGGTTTTGCCTACATTTTGAGCATACTGACAAAAAGAATAGCGGGCAAAAACATACTTCTTGTGTAATATTTATACTATTAAAGATATTCAGAGAAAAATTAAGGAAATTTCAGTTAACTACAATAGCTGTTACCATGGAAACAAGCCTTGTGAAAATGCCATGTTACAAGTATTCTACTGATGCGTAAAATTTCAAACATGGTTTCCATGGCAACGAAAACTTGATTTGTAAAAAGAAAGTTTATTTTTGTCTCAGGACATCATATACACCTTCCACACCAAAAATCTCCAAAATTGGAGACATGCTGTTTCCACGTGCTATTGAAATTATTTTGGTCCTTACAGAGAACTGCTATTAATTCTTTTTGCAATATGATAGGTCTGTGGTCTAATTGTGCACTTGCTATTTGTTTGAGTCCCTGACCCCCAGGGTCTTAGCAAATTGGTATGGTCATTTTTTCCATATAACTGTATGTAAATCCTCTGACACCATGAATGATGGAGACTTAAATCTTTTTGCAACATGATGGGTCTGTGGTCGATCTAGTTATGCACCTGATAGTTTGTTTGAGCCCCTGACCCCCAGGATCTTAGAGATGGGTGTGGGCATTTTCTCGTATATAACTCTATATAATCTTGTGCTCGCACCTCCTCTGGCATTTCAAATGATGGAGACTTAAATCTTTTTACACTATGATGGGTCTGTGTTCTAGTTATGCACCTGATATTTTGTTTGAGCCCCTGACCCCAAGGGTCTTAGAAAATGGATGTGGTCATTTTCTCCCATATAACTCTCTGTAATGTTGTGCTCGCAAATCCTCTGACACTATAAATAATGGAGACTTAATTTTTTTTGCAACATGATGGGTCTTTGGTCGATCTAGTTGTGCACCTGATATTTTGTTTGAGCCTCTGACCCCCAGGATCTTAGAAATAGATGTGGTCATTTTCTCGTATATAACTCTGTATAATCTTGTGCTCGTAACTCCTCTGACACTATAAATGACGGAGACTTAAATCTTTTTACAATATGATTGGGCTGTGTTTTAGTTTTGCACCTGATATTTCGTTTGAGCCTCTGACCCCTAGGATCTTAGAAATGGATGTGGTCATTTTCTCGTATATAACTCTATATAATCTTGTGCTCTTAACTCCTCTGACACTATAAATGACGGAGACTTAAATCTTTTTACAGTATGATGGGTTTGTGATCTAGTTGTGCACCTGATATTTTGTTTGAGCCCTAGACCCCCAGGGTTTTAGAAAATGGGTGTGGTAATTTTTTCCCTATATAATTGTGCTCTATACTCTTCTCAAGCTATTAATGATGGAGAGTTAAATCTTAATGCAATATTTTGGATCTGTAGTCTTCTTGTGTCATTGATAGCTCATTTAAGCTACCAGCCCCTCGCTCTAGGATCTTAGAAAATGGTTGTGGCATTCTTTTTTTGAAATACTGTATCTCGGATATTATGAATTACATGAGTAATATTCTAGTTGTAGTCTAAGGTATATATTGTTTTGTTGTGCTACTTATAATTTGTTAGAATGCCTGCTCCCTATGGTCTTTGGTTTGAAAAAAAGAAAGAAAGGAAATTGATGTTTGAAACTGTAATGATCGCTGTGCGATAAAAGTCCCCTACCGGCGGCGTAAAGTTGAGTCCTGAATCTCTTTTCACGAGTTTATTATCTGCAAAGCCAAGAGAAGTCCGGAAAACTGAATTTTTCATTAAATTTGCTAAATGCAAGGGCCATAACTCTTGTAAAAATAGGTCAATGGTAACCAAACTCAAACTTGGTCTGTATCCCACTAAGATGTATTCATATACCAACAATCAATTTATCTGCAAAAGAACTGAAGAAAGGTCCGGAGAACTGATTTTTCATGATATTTGCTAAGTGCAAGGGCCATAACTCTTGTGAAAATAAGTATATCGGAATTAAACTCGAACCTTATCTGTATCACATTATCGTGTATTTTCATACTAAAAATCAGTTCATTATCTGTAATAACAACCAAGAAAAGTCCGGAAAACTAAAAATTTCAAGGAATTTGCTTAGTCCAAGGGCCATAACTCTTGTAAAAATGAGTCAATCGGAATTAAACTCGAACTTGATCTGTACCACATTATTATGTATTCACATACTAAAAATCAGTTCATTATCTGTAATAATAGCCAAGAAAAGTCCTGAAAACTAACAAATTCAAGAAATTTGCAAGGTCCAAGGGTCATAACTCTTGTAAAGATAAGTCAATGGAGACCAAATTCAAACTTGGTCTGTATCACACTAAGATGTATTCATATACTAAACATCAATTCATTATCTGCAACAGAACCGAAGAAAAGTCCGGAAAACTGAAATTTTAATAAAATTTGCCAAGTCCAAGGGCCATAACTCTTGTAAAAATAGGTCAATTAAAACCAAACTCATACTTGATCTGTATCATAATGAGATATATCTACATACCAAAAATTAGTTTAATATATGCAACAACAGCGAAAAAAAGTCCGGAAAACTGAAGATGTGACAGACCGTCTGACAGACAGACAGACGGACAGACGGACGGACATACAGACGGACAAACGGACAGCGGAGAGATGGACAGACCGAGTTGAAATTAAGAGTCCCCTTCGGCGTTGCCGGTAGGGGACGAACAAAAAACATCTAGGAGAGCTACAGTCTCGTCAGAGACTTCTGGTACATATTTTGCATTCTTGTGAACACCAATTATCAGAGTGCAGAATTGATAAATTCTTTTTGCATAATACATCTGTAAAGGGTATGTGGTTTGATCATCCACTTGATAATTAATTTTAGTCATGGAAAAATGGTCATTTTGTAGTATACAACTCTATGTAATCTTCTGAACACCAATACTTAGAAATTATGACTGATTAAAAAAATGTTGCATTACGTTTAGATTTACGCCTAACATTACGCTTACACATCTGATATAATTTTTAGCCCCTTACCCTTGGGTCTTTGAAAATAGTTGTATCACTCAGTTGAATTTTACTAAACAACCAGGTTAGCTTCAGTCTCGTCAGAGACTTCTAGTTCAAGTCCGTTTTCACAATGCAGAAATGGCCTGTATTTTCCCAATGTATAGACGAATCTTCCCCATTTGAATCTTAGAAATGATTAAAAACTGTTCTCGTGAGAGAGTGAGTAATATTTTGTTCTAAATTATTAATCTCGGTGAAAATACATTACTAGAAAAGCTTCTAGTTTCAATAATTCATAGTTTCAGAACTATTGTATCTCATATAAATAGTTTGAAACAGTGATCTTTGGTCCTTTTCATTCAAAACCTTTGCACGTTGACAGTCGTCAGCCACTGGAATATGCTCGACCCAAAAACTGTTATGATATGATTGTAATTTTGAAGAAAATAGATTTGAGATTCTGTTTCTCTCGTTATTTTACTGCATTTTCTGTCTTTCATAAAAATTCAAGTACAGGGAATGGTCAAAGGAACTTTTATAACAGGCGCATAACAACCGAAAAACGGTGTCAAAACCGCGTACACCGGTACATCATCGAATGTCACGCAATTTTCATTTATTCTGATATCGTATTTATATCTAAGGACTACCGTTAACAAAAAAATATATATATTAGCATTTTTATCATTCAAAAGCCGATCTTGGCAACACTTTCAATGATTTTGATGAAAGTAGACCAATCAAAATGCGTAGATTCGTGTAAACAAGCATATTTGGAAATTGTACTACCATGAACACCCAAAGTAAGACTGTCATTTCTTAAATGTATATACAGATATGTTCTTACAATCACCCAGTACACTGTAACTAACATAAAGTCTGTCATCCTGTCCATAACATACACAGTAAGGGTTTCCTCCCAGATCCTCCTCATCCAGCAGCTTCCTGACGTACTCCCCCTCCTTGGTAATTTGATGCAGACTGGCACTAACATTGTCAGCTACACACAGTATTCCCTGTATCTCTGTGATACCCCGTGGTAAATAATGCAGTCTAATGAACCATAAAGCTAGTTCGTCCATTGTCATACATAACACACCATGTTCATGACTACAAGGTACGTATATATTGTTTGTATCACTGTCCATATGTATGTCCAATCCAAACTCAAACTTCTTCCCACACGCCTCCTTCATGATGATCTTCCTGACTTGTCTCCCCTGTCTGTCCAGTATTGTGATGGCGTTGTCTTCACGATGAAGTACACAGTAGTATGTACCGTTGAAGTGAATACCGTAGGTAGTGTGATCCACGTGGTATGAAACATCCTCACTGACTATCCTCTTTCCACGCGTGAATATTCCCTGTCTATTTTTTATTGTCCATAGACAAACTGTATTGCCTCCACACGTGGCAAACGTACCGTCACCTACATATGTTATTCCCGATGTATAATCCTTTAATTTTGTAGATGACAGGTATGTCCCACTCTGATCAAACAGTTTCAATACTTTGTTATCTGCATCAACAACTACTACGTTATCTAACAAACACAGTAAACCTGTCAACCATACTTTCTTCTTATCCTCGGGTCTCTCCACACTGAACGTCAGACATTTTGTAGCTTTCAGTGGTCTAGGATTAGTGTACACTGTAGATTTGTCTTGTTCTAACGATGTAGAGTTCACGGTCTCTCCCTCCCTCTGATAAAGAACATTGCCCTCGACGTTTGACTCCAATGCAGACGTTGTTGTTGGTTTCGATGTCGAGTGATCTGTACTTGTTTGTGTATCGGTTGTCAGGGGGATCAGGAGGTGATCTTTGTTGTGCAGAAGTGAGCAATCCTCACAATGATATCCGTTACATTGATAACAAAGATACATTGTATTGTATTTTCCCTCTCTTCCACAGCTTTGGCACACTTTGCCAAGTTTGGTCGATAAAGCCATAACCTGAAAATAATCAAAGCACTGAAGGTACTGAGTGCAAATAGCTTATGATCCTGGTACCAGTTTTACTAAAGGTCGCAAGTGTAAACCTAGGCGTAAGTTACGACATTTTTCATGATTTTTCTGTTTTATTAAAAGTCGTAACTTACGACAAACTTAGTTTTCGTGTAAATTTTGGCCACACATACAGTACTGCAACCCACTTGTTTGACAATTCTATCCAATCCTATCCAACGTCCTACATCCTACATCCACCTCCTATCCACTCTATCCTATCCTATCCTATCCTATCCTATCCTATCCTATCCCATCCTATCCTATCCTATCCACCTTATTCAAATTTATTTCTATCCAATCTTATCCTACATCCTATCCTATCCTACATCCTATCCTATCCTATCCTATCCTATCCTATCCTACATCCTATCCTACATGTACATCCTATCCTATCCCATCCACCTTTATCTACTTCTCATCACCTTTAGCGATATTATGATTAAAACTTAATTACTTGATACAAAGTCATGCATAAGTAGTAAATTATCTGTAATTATTGCTGTTTTTTTTTGGATTTTATAAAATGAAAATTATTTAGATGATTGAATACCAGTTTTGTATTTGCTGTGAAAGAAACAAAAATATAACATTAAAACCTCCAAGTTTGTTTTTTTATTGAAATAAAATTTATATTACCCATAAAGTCAAGTGAAATTTTTCAATGGAAATTTTCGAATTTAATCAAATAAGTATGTTTGTCTCCTAATAAGTTAAAAATTAAGAAAAAAATATTAGATTGAAGAACGAGGTGGATAGGATGTAGGATAGGATAGGATGTAGGATAGGATAGGATGTAGGATAGGATGTAGGATAGGATAGGATGTAGGATAGGATGGGATAGAAATGGTTAGGATTGAGGTGGATAGGATTGAGATGGATAGGATAGGATAGGATAGGATGGGATAGGATAGGATAGGATAAGATTCTATCCACTTTCTATCCTACATCCTGCATCCTACATCCTACCCTATCCACTTTTTTGTCAAACAAGTGGGTTGCAGGACTGTAAGTCATAAACAGAAAAGAAGGGACTCAGTTTTGGGATAAAACCAGACAAATATTTTAAGGAAGATAGTTTTCCGAAAACAGAAGCGTGTTTTTGATGGTTTGAATGCTGAAAAGTTTAAACTTCCTGCTAAAATAGCTTATGGTGTGTTTACACTGTGTCATAGCAACGAAGCTAATTCGTATGTATGAAACTCGTTCCAAAACCCTTTCGCTCTTTACATTAACGTACGTAAACTATTTCGCTTTTTTATTTTTCTTTCAAATTCTTCATAATTTCTTTCTAGAGAATAAATGAATGTAAAAAGAAATAATATGCATGTATACAAATCATTAGAAATATTTGTACATTTACACGAACAGCATACATGTAGGTTATAACGTATTACATATGTTGACGGTATTCAGGCTAGTCTTCACACTTGGAAACAATTGTAAAATAAGACAAAAAACCACGATATATCAAATATCAATAAAATACGGATTGTACCGACGTTTTTCACAAACTCATTTTGATCTATCTCAACATTCAATTCGATCATATTCAAGTTTGTTCCTAACATTTGCGTACACTGTAGTTTTCAGTAAGATTATTTCATCATCAGAAACCAAAGCTTACTGGCGTCCAACGGAAAATGCCTTTGGTCGTCCGTACGCAAATATAGTCGTTGTCGCTGCTAGATCAATCACATACCCATGTACCGTGCAGATCTATCTATCGGAAGAGTGATGGACATGTAACAGACCTCACCGTATGCCAACCAGATCATTTTCCATAGGCCGTATTTTATATATTGTCTATACCGACTTTGATCCGGGCCGCCAGGAGGCGGTCCGTCTACTGAAATGGTTTTAGGTTTTTGCAATGTAATTCTGCGGGATAGTCATGATATTTGTACAGGAGTAATATTTAAGTTTCTGTAAGGTACTTGCTACAGAAAAATTACATAATTTTTATTCTTTTATTTTGAAATTAAAATGATTACCAGGTAAATTAAAGACAGTTAACTGTATTTTAATCTCATGTGTATATATATGCAGCCGATGCTCTATTTTTAACATACAGAATGTAATCAGGCACATGTGCTAAGCAGTCTAACGCGTATCTATAAATAGCTGTACCATGGCGTCTTGATACATTTTAAGTTCATGTAACTTTCAATTGAAGGACTAGTATATGACAAGCAAAAGTGAACAAAACTTTTTTTTCATATTCTAAGAACAGATTACTTTGCAGCATATGCACATTTCGGGTACTTTACTTACTTTTTATATAAGTATTTTCTATAATTATAGGAATACCTACTATTTTCTCGAATAATATTCTATCTCAGAAATTGATTACATTCTTTTCTTATATATTAGTCTGACTAGTCCATTCAACATGGCTGACGCAAAAAAAAGGAAAATGAATTTCTAATATTAGAAATTGATTTTCTGGGGTTAGAAATTCATTTAAAAGTCTTAGAAACTCAGTTTATTTTCTCATATAAGAAATTCATTTTCTAATATTTGAAATTAATTTCTAGATATTAGATATTCATTTTCAATTATAAGAAACTAATATTCTATTACATGAAATTCATTTTTTCTAATATTAGAAATATGAATTTCTAATGTAAAAACTGAATTCTTAATA
Source organism: Pinctada fucata (assembly GCA_028142955.1). Taxonomy (NCBI): domain Eukaryota; kingdom Metazoa; phylum Mollusca; class Bivalvia; order Pterioida; family Pteriidae; genus Pinctada; species Pinctada fucata. The sequence goes on from AP027114.1 coordinate 26,770,565, forward strand.
TAAGGAAATGAATTTCTTACATTAGAAAAAAATTCTAATATAAGAAAATAATTTCTAATGTCAATATTAATAAAAAAAATTCTAATATTAGATACGAATTTCTAATACTAGAAGATACTTTTTTTGCCTAACTAGTACATATTGATTATATTACTAAATTTTAGTAAAAGATTTGACCACTAACTTCTAATACCTACAGAAATCATCTAAAATTCTCTCAATCTAATCTGATCTAAATGGATTTTCAACAATTTGACAATTAAACCACAGCATTTTTTAAGTACTGTCCACTAGACAGGACTTAGACCGAAGAAAACAAAAAGACATCTGCAAACATATTTCCTAGTATTTTTCATACTTTTTGGCCATTTTACATTGTTTAGACTGAGGATCACTGACGAGGGTTTAGTACCCGAAACGTGCATGTCTGGTCCATACTGTAGATTTATCAGGTCTTAAATGATGCTATTGAATTTGAAGACGTTTAATATTTTAACTACTTGGTGAGTGTCACTGCTGGTGGACCAAGAGTCCCCGAGGGCACATGTAGCCAAGTTCGATCATCTTCGGTTGATCGTCTGTCTCTTTAGCGTATTTGAAATTTTCTGTGACAAAATTTCTTGAAATTTCTAAAAAGTGGGTCCTGCAGCATCATATCCCGCTCATTTTGCTACGTCTTTTGGTACATTTTTTGGACATAATTTTCATACTTTTTGGCCATTTTACATTGTTTAGACTGAGGATCACTGACGAGGGTTTAGTATCCGAAACGTGCATGTCTGATCCATACTGTAAATTTATCAGGTCTTAAATGATGCTATTGAATTTGAAGACGTTTAATACTTGAATATAGCATAGTCTATGGCCCGAAATTCTGACGTTTGCGTCAATCAGTTTTCTTGTTATATATATATATATATATGTTACAGGGAATAAGTGTAATAAGGGATTTCATGTAAATCCTGAAAGGTTCAGTGATTACGTGTAATTCCTGGTCAGTTTAGGGATTACATGTAATTCATGAAACATTTAAGCATTTTTGCACTTATTTCCTGATTGTCAAAATCCTTATAAAAATGATTAATTTGGGATGGATAAGTATTTTTCATGTTCATATTAATCAAATGTATTATCCCATCACTGGGAGGCTTTAAGATAGATATAGGACAATAATATGTTAAAACCTCTCGAGACAAGCGTGCCTCGTGTGAAATTTATGTTAATTGTATATGAAATTTACATAAAAGTTCACGTGAAATTTATGTGAAACGAAACGAGCACGAACATGACATTTACATGAGATTTTTACATGAAAGTCATGTGAAGTTTCTGAAATGAATTTTAGGTAAATTCAATTTCGCCAGGAGGTCACAAAGAAAAATTTATGTAAAATCCATGTGAAGAAAATTTACGTGAAATCCATATAAGATATTTTTCACATAATCGTATGTGAATTTTATATGAATTTCACATGAACTTTCATGTGAAATTTACATGATGCTCGTTTCATATGAATTTCACGTGAGGCACACTTGGCTGTGTACGTAGTATCTTACTCGAAAAGATGAGAAATTTCTGCGAAGCATAAATTGGTTTTTCATATAATTTTCCCCCCATTGATGTGTGAATTAACCTCTCTAGTACATGTACATGAACTCGGCACAGTTGCATGTATGGAATCTTGATAGGATAGGAGCAATTGTAACCCAATATTTATGATATATATGTAGCTCTATCGTACCAAAGTGCAATGATGGTATATTGTCTTGTTTAAAGTAACAAATACTAGTACACATATTTAGATAAACACTAAGCAATGGGAGTTTCAAAAAGGTTTTACATGAAGACCATGGAGACAGGAATTAATGATCAGAGTTAGATTTCTTTAATGAACTTCCATACGTTTACGCTTGTTGTCGGGTGGGGACATTCGTTGCATACCCAATAATATAACATCATCTTTATGTATCTTAAATCCTTTCAAGATATAACATAAAAAGTAGTTGAAAATAAAAACATTGCTGTATTTTTGACGGGATTGCAAAGCAATTCCGGCCTATAGATTGACGATGTCCGTCCGTCCGTCCGTCTGCCGTCAACATTTTGGTTAAAGTTTCTGGTTGAGGCAAAATCTAAGGAACTATATGGAGTAGAAACTTTATATTATACATGAAGCTTGCCCATGACAAGACCTTTCAATTTATGCCATAACATTTGACCTAGTGACCTTGACCTTGGACTTTGACTTAGTTAAAGATTTTGGTTAAAGTTTCTGGTTGAGGCAAAATCTAAGGAACTATATGCAGTAGAAACTTTATATTATACATGAAGCTTGCCTATGACAAGACCTTTCAATTTACGCCATAACATTTGACCTAGTGAGCTTGACCTTGGATTTTGACCTAGTTAAAGATTTTGGTTAAAGTTTCTGGTTGAGGCAAAATCTAAGTAACTATATGGAGTAGAAACTTTATATTATACATGAAGCTTGCCTATCACAAGACCTTTCAATTTATGCTGTAACATTTGACCTAGTGACCTTGACCTTGGACTTTGACCTTCTCAAAGATTTTGGTTAAAGTTCCTGGTTTAAGCAAAATCTATGGAACTGTATGCAATAGAAACTTTATATTATACATGAAGCTTGCCCATGACAAGACCTTTCAATTTATGCGGTAACATTTGACCTTGTGACCTTGGACTTTGATTTTGGTTAAAGTTCCTGGTTTAAGCAAAATCTATGGAACTGTGTGCAGTAGAAACTTTATTTTATTACATGTAGGTTGCCTCTGACAAAACCTTTCAATTTATGCTGTTTTATTTTACCTATTGACCTTGACCCAGTTAGTGACAAAAACTTACTTTGCAATCCGGCCATACCGTCTTTAGCGGTGTTTTATTTACTATCATCAAGAAAAATTAACGAAGGTTAGATATTAATTTTTTCGAAAGACACTTTTTAGATTTATCGATGTTTTATAGTATTTCGGTTTGGTTTTCTGTCCTTTTTGCAAAGATAATGCGAAATGGACCTTAAAATTTGAGTAATTTTTTATAGACATTACCTATACTAGTTCAAATGATTTCACTTTTTTTGCATAAACATTCCTTATTACTTGACCGAAAGGAGATTCAGCATCAAACGAGCGGAAAAACATTGATTTTAAAAGTAAAAATAAGACAAAATCAAGGTTAGGAAATAAGTGTAAAAAGTCATGAAAAAATCAGGAATTACGTGAAATACCTGGCCAATTTCAGGAATTACATGTAATGACTGATCGAAAAAGGGATTACATGAAATCCCTAAATTTCAGGAATTACGTGAAATTTTAAAATTTTTCCACAACTCCCTGTTACGCAGCGCATAAGTTCAGGCACATAATGGTCAAAAGTGACTGAGTGCGTAAAACCTGAAGAAGAAGAAGAAGAAGAAGAATATTGCAAAATTCGTTATAGAGGTTCCAATAAGATCATACTTTCTACGATTGTACCTATATATTTTATCTACTATGTCACCAAATTTCATAAAAAAAATTCCCCGCACTTCCAGAGATATCGTAGGTACCATTTCTTTAGTGACCTAGTTTTTGTTTACTCGAATTTAGCTGTTCAGCGTGTACGTTCCAGCCCTGGACTCGGTGTTCAGGGAGTCAGGGCATTCTATTTGCAAGATGCAACAGACCAATGCGCTATGAACGCTTGATTGTCTGTGAATTCTAAATTGATTTCTATACCTAGAAGTGTAATGTATGACCGTAACTCCTCGTTAATCGCTCAAACACTCGAACTGCTACGACTTGAACATCAGCGCCTTCCATTTTATTTACATAGTGTCACGTGGAACAGTATACTAGAGGGTAGTAGGAATTACCGAAAAGACAGCATTTATCGAAAAGACAGTGGTATTTACCGAAAAGACCCCAAATTGTACCGAAAAGACACTTAAATTTCAAAACTAAATACATTTTATGATTTAGTCGATTTGAAAATTTCCGAACCTAGAAATGTCCTTTCCTATGAACTTTTTTTGATGATTCTTATGTATGGGATAGTACTGAACGATTCTAGCTTGGTTGCCACTCTAGCAACCTTGGGCAACTCTTTTTATCGGCGGAAATTCAAAATGGCCGCCAAATGCCTTCCATCGATAGCTGAAATTAAATTCTTTCTTTAAATATTAAGTGTGGCACATCAAATCACTGGTTTCGATGGTCAACAAACCCATTTCCGATGTCATTTTCACAATTGCAGTTCATTGAGGACCAAAAATTCAAGATGGCCGCCAAATTTCAACCTCAGTACCGTACAATGTGAATATTTCAATAACACGTTTGTGTAACGCATCTTATTTGTAGTTGAAAGTGTCCTAGAATACATTTATTTTGCTGTTTTGATTGTTTTCAGCTAACATATGCTTCTAGGACAACTCTGCTTATCGGGGAAAATTCAAAATGGCCACCAAATAGTCTACCTCTACTGTGTAAAGTGTAAAAATTACTTGATATATCAAGAGAGGCACATCTAATCAGGGCTTTTAAGGGCCAAGAAATCCATATCTTGTGTCATTTTGCTTATTAGTACATTAAAGGCTTAACATAAAATGACTTCTCACTTCATTATTCATAAATTGGAAATGTGTTTATACACTAAAATGTATCACCAAAACCAAAAATCTGTCTATTCAGTAAATATCACTGTCGTTTCTGTAAATGCTGTTTTTCGGTAATTCCTAGTACCGCAGTATAGCCGATAAACTTATAAGCAATTTCAACACACGTGCACACGAGACAGTTGATGTTTACTGCATCCTAAGTATCCTTTTTAACATAATCTCTAACTTTTTTTTAAACATTATGAAACAACTGTTAAAGCGCGGAATGCAATGTACGCTGTCTTAAATAAATATGGTGAATAATGAGGTCCAGGGTCATCGGGCCACACGATCTGAGTTGAGAAAAACTGTGAATATATCTTTATCTTCACTCAATTTATACATTTTGGGGCGTGGGGATGTCACGGAAGTGGTGTGACGTCATGAAAATCCTGCGATCACTATAGCCGAGATCGCTACGCGAAACTCGCCTAAAAATTACCTATTCTAGTTTGAATATTCTCACTAATTTGGCATAATCGGTTCTGGGTACTTGACAGAGAGGATATTCAGCATCAATTGAGCCAAAAATAATAGATTTCAAATATGAAAATAAGGAGAAATTAAGGTTAGGAAATGAGTGTAAAAATGCATGAAAAATTCAGGAATTACATGAAATACCTGGCCTATTTCAGGAATTACATGTAAAAACTAATCGAAACAGGGATTACATGAAATCCCTAAATTTCAGGAATTACATGAAATCCCTGATAACACTTATTCCCTGTAACATATATACCGATTTGCTTAATATGCTTAATGTTATTCAATTCACAAATAAAATAAAAAAGTTTGCCATGATCGATCGTGTGTGGTCTGATTGTGTGTGTGTGAGGGTGTGTTAGGGTGTGTGTGTGTGTTGGGGGGGGGGGGGGGGTTGAAACTTGAAAAAATAATAATTACAAAACCAGGACGAATCCCCCGACTATGCAAAAAGCCTGTCCTATGACAACTATCGAATTCTTGTTTATTTATTTATATTTGTATTTATCTATTTATTTATTTATCTATTTATTTGTTTATTTATTTATTTATTTATTTATTTATTTATTTATTTATTTATTTATTTATTTATTTATTTATTTGTTTATTTATTTATTTATTTATTTACACACCAACACCACCGTCATCATCATCGCTTGCTTTTTGAGATGATCCGCGCATCTAAGAGGGACGGACACTACTATTGCTTATATGACATTCCAAATCCGAAGAAACAAAGAATATTGTATTTGTATCAGATCCAATTTCATTAGCGGATTTGGAGGGTCGTAAGAGGCACCCCTCTCCAGGGGCGGTTCCAGAGGGTGCACTGCCGGAAGGGGAGATGAATCGAGGCGCGAAGCGCCGAGAGGGGTAAGTGCGGGAGGTGTCCGGAAAATTTTTGCGAAAATGGATGCAAATGGAGCAATCTGAGACCACTTTTGAAATAGTTTGATCGTTCTTTCTCCACTGTTAAAGAAAATAAGAGATATCAAGTAGCGTGAATCAATAGCTTTAACATGTATTTTTCCCCAAAAATAATATATAATGACAAATTTGAAATATTGAAAATATTTACTTTTGCTAAATGACTATTTATTTAATATTTTTAATCTTTCAAATTTGTCACAGGACTATAGGCTTGAATATCTAATTCTAGATCCCTCGATGTTCATATAGAATTTTTTTCAACTTAAAATCGAGATGGTATTACAGGAAATATTGAATGATGACAGTAGTAAATTCAGACATTGCCCAATTTCCATGGAACTCATTACTGACGTCATCTTAAATATTGACATTTTTGTTAAAAAGGGACTGATCAGCATGTTAAGAATTAATCCCTGAATCTTATGCCGTATTTCTTCCGCATGATACTCAAGTAGGAAAACAGATAATATCAACAACAACAAAAGATAGTAGTGAGTTAAGAATATTTTTCCTAAAATTGATAAATATTTACAATAATTTCTACGTTGTATAAAAGACAATTCCGAATATATCTCCATTAATCGGTAAATAAACAAATGATCAATAGTAGAAGAAAGAGAAATATCTATGCATTGTCTGACAAACTATACTCCTATCTCTATGTATCCGGATAAGTGGGAGGGTTAATCCTGATATCCACTCCATTTGCTATTAAGTAGCAGATGACCGTCCAAAGTCGGCGCCGGGTACACATTGGTCTCCTTTCATTTATGTGTTGTCATTGATGTTCCATGTGTCTGAACGTCTGTCTCGACGGTTTTGTATGATATTTTAGAACATACTGTCGTGTCCTGTTGCAGTTTTTTCCCGATGTAAATTAGTCCCTTTCTTGTGCGTTTATTCCTCTGGCTAAGTGCTTGGTGGTCATGCTGGAGATACTTTTATTTTTGCACCTATGTGTGTATAATATGATTTATGATATTAATGTAACAGCATACAATCCAATAATATGGAACTGCCAGAACAATTTTCCGTCAGATTCACATTTTCCCCTTTTCACATCGCAAACGTTCTTTTTTTTCATTTTTACGTATAGTTTGCTTAATCCATGAAGTGTCTAACAAATTATTACCCCTGTTTTCCGTGAATGATTTTCTTACTCAATAGTTTCGGGGCGGGGGGGGAGTCTAAACGATGAGTTCATGTGTTACGGCAATAATGAACGGCATAATGTGGAACTGCAGAATTTTTTTAGTTTTCGTCAGATTCATCAGCCCCCCTTCTTAACGCTAACGTTCTGTTTTCTATTGTCAAGGATTTTTCAGTCTCCAACCAAAAGAGTTCCACACGTAAGTTATGCGTAAGTCTACGCTAAAGTTGACGTCTACGTGCAAAGTTACGACCTTTCGTAAGACGCAACTACGCAAACGTAAAAATTGTCGTTACTTGATTTACGCCTAAGTTTACACTTATGTTTAAGCAATAATTTACGACCTTTAGTAAAACTGGCTCCTGTTTACTAAATCCAGAGCACCCTGTTTTCCCGGATTTCTCTTAAGTATGATATTGTCATCCTCCAAAAATATATCAATTTTAAAGTACGCCTTGAGTCGGAAATACCATTGTTTTGGCTGTACGTCAATTAAGTTAGAAATAGGACTGAAAATAAAAAAAAGTCTACGAAGATTTTCTACAATAAAATAACTGGAAATGCATGCCGTGGGAAGTTTCGACTTACTGCTTATTTACTATTGTTGACGCGGAGAACAAATTGTCGGCGGCTTGAAATTTCTCGTCGACATTTTATTTTTTATATTGTGTGGTTTGAAGGCAGCTGCTATGGTAAGTTAAAGTTAATTTCAAAGACAAAGGAGGGAATCTCCAACAACACAAGGTTGCAGCATCCACAGCAAAACCCAAAACACCAGTGCAAAAGCACAGAACAGACACACAAAGATAGAGACGCAAAGGGCCAAGAAACGTCAACGCACAACACAGAAACATCAAACGAAAAGGACTACACATAAACCAATAAGACCAATGGGAAACCGGTGCCGACTAAGAACGGCCATCTGTCACGAAAATAGCAGAATGTGTTGTTATCCTGGATTACGTGCGCATAACCCTCCCACTTTTACGATAACCGAGAGGTCTCGAAGAACGATCAATTTTGGTGTAAAACAACCTCCTCACTGTCAGATGACCGCACACAAACGAGACCGCAAAACGCAGGGGGGGGGGGGGCAAGCAACGCAGATGAATATGTAAATGGATATAAAAAGAGGGCGTACGTAATGCAATCCGTGCTCTGCCGGCTGTAGCGAGCTCATGAATGTTATCACCCGAGGAGTCCAACTGACTTTCAGAGAGGACAGGTGGTCGGGGCCCAGTCCTTTCTTAAGAGGTTTGGACAGGGCCCGTCATGATGTCCTGTCGTCATAGTCAGTCAGAGTGCAAGTTTTAAGAATGCGCTGGTAGAAGATTGTAGATTGGTCAAGTACCAAGCCTAGTGTCCGTCTGATGACATCAGGATCATATGCAAGGTATAAAAGGCGTTTGATGATTCTGACGCATGTTCGATGGTTGTGTTGTCTATCTTTGATCCTTCTTATTTTGTTAATTATGTCACCATGAAATGCAGGCTGTGAAATATCCAAAGAAATATACTGTGTTGCTTGTATTGGTTCGAAATTCATAAGAAGTTGACAATTATTTTTGTAAAATTTCCAGAAAGTCTTTACTAGTTCTAAAAGCGAAAATATTGTCCAAAAAGTTCCTTAGTAATTTGTAAATTTCTACTATGAAAATCCAAAACATCAGTACATGCTCTAGCATGCCGGATGAGCTGTGAAATGTAGATACCATAGGACGGTAATCTAGGAACATCACGATTAAAGGAGGTCGGTTCTCGGAAACAATAATAGAAAATTTTTAGATGACAGAATAAATCACCAAAATAGGGTGCTCTGGATTTAGTGAACGGGACAGTAAAATAAGAATGTGTATTATTAATGTTGTAAACCGAAGTTGGGGAACTCGATGATATTCTGTCATAGACCATTTGAACCATCCAACCAAAGATTGTACTCTATGTCTTCCGAAATGGAAGTAACCGGATGTGACAGTTCTACTGAATTGAAGCGGCGGGTGTTACATGCAAGCAGGAGATCCTTACTCTTCCTGGGCACCTGGTCTCACTCCCATATTGGGAGTTCGTTTCTTTTCATGCGGTGGAGGTTTTTGTTTATTTGCTTTGGTTACTGTTTTATCCTGATTTTGAATGCCTTCGGTTTCTGATTTTCTGAATTATCGATTTTGTGCTGTATACATGTACAGGGATATGGTCATTATCCATATTTGTCATTCGCACTTTTCAAACTTATATCTGTTTCTGAACATATTGGTAGATATCAGTTCTAATATGAATTATTTATGCTGTGTGCCAAACTTTCGTATTTTTCAAACTTATATATTTTCTTTAACATATTCGTAGATGAGTCTATTCAAGTATATGGTTATTATCATATGCAAACCCCTAATTATTATTACGGGGAGCAACGGTATGAAAATTTAATTGACGTTCAAAGTACAAGGCTAAATGATATGGAGGGGGATCAGGGTAACAATGCTATTTGACTTGCTTAGATGCTTCATGCTATGTTGCTTCATTCAATGTTTGATTATTCCATGTTCATTTGTCTTGCTTTCATTTCAAATGGACTTTCTATTTCTTCTTTGTGTAATTTTGCTTCTCTACATTTTACATTTGTCCTTCGTCAATGCATTACTGTCATTATACCATGCGTTATGACATCTTCCTCTCTGCCATTATTCTTTCGTCCTAATGCTATTATTGCTTCGTCAATGCTAACTTCAATTTTGATACCAGATGGCGCTTCGCGCGACCGCATGTGTCCGTTCCTTGAAATGAACTTTGAAACATCTCCTGTCGTTTGAAATTTCTTATACATTCTACTACAGTATCGTTCGAAAAGTAATTATATTATAGCACGAGAGGACAGAAGTAGATTGATAACGCTGTATGAAATATTTGAAAAATATTATGAATTGGTAAATATTTGATTTTGTATGCATAAGATTTTTGTAACTTTTAACACTATATTATGCACGATGAGGCGCTGTGGCGTAGTGGTTATCCTGTTTGCCTTATGCATTTATTTTACATCTTTCCGAGTGGGTTCGAATCCCGGACGAGGATACATGTTTTTTCCTTTTGTCAATTTTATGTATTATGTAACTTGCCCATGTTGTCCATCTGCCCAGTAGAGGATGTAGAAAAAAATTTGGGGTACTTATAGAAATAAAATGTTTTTATGCAATTTTTTTCTTCAATTTTTCTTTGGGGGAGGGGTCATTGTTTTGGAAAAAATATGGCGGGCAACTGTACATTATCATTATTCAGTTGAAATAAAAATGATTTTTTTTATTACAAAACTTTGCGAAAGCTTCTTTGACTCACTGTCGTCGCTTGATATTAACTAATCTATGAAAAGTCATAATTTTATTCTACATTGCCTTTTATATGCCTGTCAATTACGTTTCTATACCATAAGTTGGGTGATTCTTGCATAAAAAGATAAATCTTCTATAATGACTTTGAAGTATGGACTTATGAAGGTCAATGTTGAATGTCAATCCTCGCAAGCATCAAACGCTTGGATTTCAATCTTTACCTTGATCTTGGGTCGAACAACCGTGGCGGATTTAGGGGATGCGGAAGGGACATCCTCCCCTCCTGCACAGACACATTATTTTCCCGGCAAAAACAGGTACATCAGCAAAATCAGTAAAATCGGCTAAATTCGCCCCATGACCCCCGGCAAAGGGGGCGCTGGATCCGCCACTGAACAAGAAGAATCTAACAAGTTTGCCACAGTGCAATATAATTAAAACTATACCTTCCTTGCGCTCCTAACACGAAGTATAAGAATACAATAAAGGTCTAAATTTTGGCCATTGTTGAAACAGGCTGTGAATGACACTGAACTGTTTTTGTGCCACATTCCTGAGCAGGCGTAGTCCTGGACTAACGGCGTAGCTCTGCCTGAAAAAAAGTGGAGGGGCACAACATCCCAAAATTTCTACCACTGCAATCCCCCAAAAACAAAACAAAGAAAAAACGGGGAGCGGGGAGGAAGATATTTAAAAAAATAATGGGGGTTTCATGTTCTGTATTCACAAATTTTAACATTTCTGGTGCAATTTTAAATTTTAAGTATATAAATAAATGTCTGACGAGCGGTAGCCAGCCAGGATTTTTTTTCAGCAAAATATTGACTTATCAGAAAATACTTTCTATACCCTCTATCATTAACAAGTACATGCAATAATATTCTTTATAGATTGAGTTAAATGTCTTTATGTATATTGATAAAGTAATATGCGTAAAGGATGGATCAGAATAGCTAAGTTATTCAGAAAGTCTATAAAGAACTGGCTAGCGGTAGCGAGCCAAAGAAACATTACATTTTGAAAATTGACCAAAAAATTGTAGATTTATGGTACAAAATGTTGCTATTTTAAACAATGCTAATGCATCATAAAATTTTGTGATGAAAAAAGGGGGGGGGGCACAATCATGGTTGTGCCCCCCCCCCACTTTTCAAAGTGTGTGTGTCGGGCATGTGCACCCGTTGCCCCCTCCCCTTTCTCCTACGCCCTTGTCCTTGACAACAGCTTGGAGTAATTTAGGCATACAGAGATGTCAAAAAATAAATTTTCAAGGTCAAAATTATGAAAGGTTATTAGAAACTGCATTATTGACTGAATCAATGGGGCCGGGGGATGTTGATCTCTAGGTTCCATCAGTGTAGGCTCGCGGCAGTTTCAATTTATCTAGAATTTTTTTGATATGAAATACCACCGTTCCCACGACATCTCAGAAAAAAAAGACTTTTCCCACTCATAATTCAGAGAAAAAAAATTATGTAGCCGATGGGATTCAAAGCCGCGCGGGAAAAATGCCAGAGATGTCCGGCACGCTAACCGCTGAGCCGCGGAGTTTTTGCCATCAAAAACTAAGATAATCGTAGAGCTTTCAAATCCCCAAATGGCTATTACTGTATAAATAAAAAAAAACAAAACAAACAGAAAAGGCCAAAATTAATGATTTCTTTTTTTTTCAAATATTTCAGTCGGATTTTGCTGTTTTCCGCTATTTATAACTCATTTTTCCAAGAATTGCGACAGGGTACGTCTCAAAGTTCATTTCAAGGAACGGACACAAATAGAGCGCCACCTGATATCAAAATTGAGGTTAGCATTGACGAAGCAATAATGGCATTAGGACGAAAGAATGATGGCACAATGAAAGATGTCATAACGCATGGTAGAACGACAATCATGCATTCACGAAGGAAAAATGTAAAATACACGAAAGCAACATTGCATAAAGAAGAAAGACAAATGCAATAAAGTTAATTTGAAATGAAAGCAAGACAAATGAACATGGAATAATCAAACACTGAATGAAGCAAGTCAAATAGCATTATGACCCTAATTCCCCTCCATAAAATGATACATGTAATGAAAGTTTAATTACCTGTCTTTGATATATAAGGTGTTGTGAGAATTGAATCAGGTGCGAAAGTAGTGTTTAATTTGGGGGGACGTGATTTTTGTGATTGAAAATTTCTGGAACGGGAAAATATCTACAATATTCTTATGAATACAGATTTTGAAGATTTGTATATAAAAAAAATAAAAATATGAAATATTTGAAATGCCTTTTCTTATAATGTGTACTTTAATATCTATTATTAAATGGTAATTTGTGTTTTGGCCAATGAATTTGATTATTTGAGAAAATTTTATAAAATTTGAAGTAAGTGGCATTCGAAGTAGTGTCCTCTTATCGTTGTGCAGCCCTTAAGTAATGATCTAATTATCTACAAAATACCTATATTTTGTATATGGTTTCCTTCTTTCTGTTGATACAATTTGTTGTTTCAAATTCTTTATTAAAGTATGCTTTTTGTGATTGGTTATTCTTTTAAGCAAACCAAGCACTTTATACGTGATTTTTTATGCTTTTATCGGTTCCAGTGCTAATTTTGCCTTTTCTCAGAGTTTTGTCAATAAAAAACACGAATACATGTATGTTTGTTCATTTTAATTTTGAAGAAAACACTTTTATTTACAAAAAATAAAACCCCGAAATTACGGGTGGGGGTGTATTGGGGTAATGTATTGAAAGAAATTCAACTGATTATCGGAATTCAATCTTCTGAATAATTTCATATTTTTGTGGTGTAGTAGGTGTCCAGCATTTCTTTATCCTATATTTTGGCCAAAGAAGTATCTTTTACAATCAAGTAATATAATAATCAATTGTTAAAAATGTTATCATTTGCGGCTGTCGTCAGATGAATGAGTTAAATGAGTCAAAGAAAGATCCTGACGACAATCTCAACAGCACTCACAATAGAGCACCAAATGAAGCATCGACGGACCCCAAGCAAGATAGAGGTGGGACCAGGTGCCCGGGAGGAGTAAGCATCCCCTGTTGGCTAGCCGCTTCCGCCGTCGATGTTCATGCACGAAAATGAAGACATATGAAATACATAGTATTACACTGTCTATGGATCTGTATATATAGAAAGTGCTATGGCGACAATGTCAGGGGAAAATATCCAAAACACTTACTGTCAAACATATGAACATTTGAACATATTTAACACCAACTCTCTGTAAGCACCAACAATTTTGTATAGGGGTCTGGAAACGCTAGGTCACATATCCTTATGATATCTATTCAGATGAAAGGCCATGACGAAAATATTTGTATTTTTACACGGAACTGTACTTAACTCAAAGCAACGGAGAAACAGAAAATCTAACATCGTAATAAAAATGCCATAATGAGCAATATTATTTGCCATGGTAACCATATCTATGAAGAAAATATGAAAAGATATCAAATATGGTTGAGTATCCTATAGCCTATATTTTTTAATTTGACGGTGATTGAAATTATAAACCATTTGTATGAGACGCAGTAAGGCTTTGAAATTGTTTAATTTTCATATTTTGGTATTATATCATTATATCATGTGAGCTGGTTACCGTGGCAACCAAGTCACATGGCAACAAAATGCTGATGATTTTTTAAGCCTTGCTTTTATCCCTACCCGTATAATGAAATTTCATAGAAATCGGAGAACATGCATTTCAATTGCGTTTAATCGTAGTTAAATTAAGCACCAAAAACTTTGTGGTGCTTACAGAGAATTGGTGTTAAAATGCAATATTGGATGGATTTTAATATTGCCTGCAACTTTATTTCTACAAGCAATTGTTTTATTTATCAAATGCGATTCTACAATAACTTCTAGTGTGAATGGGCAGAATTGCAACATAGAGGCTGAAGGTTCAACATCGAGGTTCAACATCGAGGGATGTGGCGCACAATATGTAGATGAGACAGGCCAATCTTTAAAATCTCGTTTTAGGAACCATTCTTATAAGATCAGATCCTCACGTCAACAAAAACACAGAATCTTCTTTTATAATCACTTTGTTATGAGCCAATCCGGCATAAAACCATGCAAAATCATAAGAATCGACCAAAAGGGTGGTCAAAGTTTTACATTTTTATGTATATTTCTGTAATCTATGATGAAAAACATTCGAGAAAAAATTATTTAAAAATTCATATATGTCCCGTTTTATATTAATGGGCCCATTTTGTTTGTATGGCATAACACCATTAACAGGGCTCAAAAAAACACTAAAATAGCCACTAAAATTTCATCGTTGAATACAAAATGTAAAATTTGATTTTGATATGCAATAACTTTTCTTGATAAAATTAGATACTTACACAATATATCTTCTTGATAGTACTCGCAAAGATAAGATATACGAATTGACTTGCCATCAGGGGGCGCTCTAATACGACTTATATTGGGATTTGACAAAAGCGTCCCTATTTTGAACATGAATAAAATCTATAAGAGAGAAAATTTTCCCACAAAATTTCAGTGTAATAAAGTAAACATATCATACTTTAATATATAAAAAAAAAAAATTCGCTGCCAAATGTATCTAAGATATGCAAATTCTTTCAAGAATATTCATAATTTGCGCAATATGATAAAAAGATTTAATGGAAAAATGTTCAAGAGATAAACATGTTTGATCATAATCTAGAAAAAAATTCTATGACATCATCAAAATGTATTCATAAAATGATGAAAATCGTTTCAGATCTTTTTCAATTTCCCTTATAAGCCCCATCATTAATTTAGACGATTTTCGAGATAGCCCAGAACGACGCCGCCCAGTCAGACTTTTAGTGATGACGTCACGAGGACTTGACACGGATTTATAAACTATCGCATTAAAGTATAGGATTTAGAGTTTAGCTAAAGATTGCATAGCAAATCGCGTTCCCTCGTTTCTAGATTTGATTACATGTACCCATCCCAAATCGTTTGAAATAATCTGATTTAAAAGAACAAGTCTCTAAAATCGTCGGTGCCGTGTTCAACTAAGTACTGGTTAAAGCGTCGAACCAATTATGGGAAGGTTCCTGGTTCGAGTCTCCCTGTAGCAGGGACACTTAATCTCACTTCTATTGAATTTGAAGACGTTTAACTTCTGAATGTTAAAATAAATAAACGATATTTTCTTATAATGTTAGGTCGATCTTTCCTATAAACATAACTATTAATTCGTGTTTCAGAGAAAAAATCGACTTGGTTGCACGAATGATCCTCACTTAACTTTAAAAGGTTGATAAAAAAGTTAATCAATGAATTAACTACCGGTATATATCCATTCCTTTTTTTTTTTAGAAAACCTCGAACATTCTGTTATTTTCATGCATAAAACAACAAGAAGAAGAAAAAAAAAATGTTTTATATGACTGTCTCATTCTTCATTTCAACTCAAAGTCAAAGAGCGCAGTCAACCATATCGATCATCTATGGCTATGATGAGGAAAGTCTTAAGTTTGTTTATTCAAGGTCAAAATTCGGGGGTCCTGACAACCTCTCCGTCATAGTTCTTAACCTCCACCCACTCCCCCTTCCCGCGTTAAAAAAATCTTACTGGAAAAAGCACTCTCCCCCGGACCCCCCCCCCAAATAAAATCGCTCTAAATCTTTACGTTTGTATAAGCTGTTTTGCTCCGTATTCATCCGCTCCGGTCCGTATGCGTGTAAATTATAAGAATAATCACTTTCTCTTATACAATCTCGATTCTATTTATAAAAAAAGTTAATCTCCGTCATATCTTTAATTTCTCCTTCGGAGTGTTGATATATCTTGTACAAAAGCAGAGCGGTCTTTGTTCTATAAAAAAGTACTTTTATTGAAAAGAAAAAAAGGAGTTCATGGAACTCCATCTTTCAAAAAAAAAATTGTAAAAACAAAACAAAACACAAAACGAAACGACACGACACGAAAAAAAAAAAAAAAAAGAATAAATAAACAAAAACAAAAACAAAAAACCCGACCCCCCTCCCCTCCGAAAAAAACCCGAAAATTATACAGAAAAGAAATAGAAAAACTCCTGGGCTAATCTAAGGGCGTAGATCTACATGTATACATTATACGCCTTTCAAAGATCAAAGAAATATAGAATTTCATTATACATAACTTCTTTTCTGCAAAAGCGTAATTCTTACATTGTTAGTTTGTGTTCTGAATATGAAAAGAAACGAAGAAATGATGTGAAGAAACAAAATAATGATGAGGAAGAATGATACGGAGAAGCGAAAACAAGAGGCCCAAGGGGGCCACATCGCTTTCCTGAGGAGACTGTATGTCTGTTGTTAATCAAAAGTCAGTATAAAACCTGAAGGAAATAGTTTTTAGTGAAGCTTTGAGAAGGACAATGTAAACGTCTTTAAATTGAATAGCATCATTTAAGAACAGACAAATTGGCAACGTGGACCTGTAAAGTTTGGTGACATTCTGTGCAGTAGTTTAAGAGGATAAGTATAAAATGTGTCATCCAAATAGAGCCTATGGAGGACATCATGGATATCCGATTGGCTCG
Organism: Pinctada fucata; assembly: GCA_028142955.1. Lineage (NCBI taxonomy): Eukaryota > Metazoa > Mollusca > Bivalvia > Pterioida > Pteriidae > Pinctada > Pinctada fucata. The sequence continues at coordinate 26,787,655 of AP027114.1, forward strand.
AAAACCACAAACTTGTTAAAGGGCAATGAGTACTTGCTTCCCGTGAAGTTTCAAGAAATTCTGTGCAGCGGTTTCAGAGGAGAAGTCGAAAATGTGTCAGCCAATCAGAGCCTGTGGCGGCCATCTTGGATTTCCGATCGGCTAAAAAAAAACACACAAACTTTGTAGAGGGCATTGAGTTCTTGCTTCCTGTGAAGTTTTGTGAAATTCCATGCAGCGGTTTCAGAGAAGAAGTCGAAAATGTGTCAGCTAATCAGGGCCTGTGGCGACCATCTTGGATTATCCATCGACTCGAAAAACACAAACTTGTAGAGAGCATTGAGTACTTGCTTCCTGTGAAGTTTCGAGAGATTCTGTGTAGGAGTGTAACGATATACCGCGGTTCGGTATATCGCGGTATAAAGTTCACGGTTAGGTATTTGGTGCAGCCAGGTCGCGTATCACGGTATTATTCAAATCTGTTTTTCGTTTAGAATCGACTCGTTCAGTTCCGAATCTTTTGTCCGAATTTGTTTACATTAACTGAGATGGCGGCGCCTGATTCCATCGAACCTTCGTCAAACTTGAATGAAACAGATAAGGTACTGTTTATAGCTTTCCTTTTGCACAGAGAATAAACTAGCATGACTGAAAACCGAAATGTAGCACTGCTATGAATTTGAATTTTGATGACACGTCTTACGAGGCGGAAAAACATGCATCATGACCTACAAAAGCAACGTATCGTATACATGTACGTTGATATTAGATCAACATTTTTTATGCTCACGAGCTAATATATTGAAAAGTAAAATGCTGACATTTTTAAGTTGATTTTTGCGTTCTTATTCTAACTGTTTCCGGGTTTTACTAAAAGAATATTATAGAAATATCAGGATAGTTATGATATTCTCACTGCATAATCACAAACAAAATGGCATTGTCTAAATGGATTTAAGCGCTTTCTCTACATAAAGCACAGTATTGATAGCGTATTTGCCTACGCAACTTGTTGTTTTATTGATTCCGAAACTCAGTTGTTCAATTGAGTCTGTATCGCGATACGTATCGTATCGTGAGGCTGTATCGCGATACGTATCGTATCTTGGGGTGAGTGTATCGTTACATCCCTAGTTCTGTGCAGCGGTTTCAGAGGAGAAGTCAAAAATATGTCTGCCAATTACAGCCTGTGGCGGCCATTTTGGATTTGCGAGCAGCTCGAAAAACACAAACTTTGTATTGGGCATTGAGTACTTGCTTCCTGTGAGGTTTGGTGAAATTCCATGCAGCGGTTGCAGAGGAGATGTCAAAAATGTTTAAAGTTTACGCCGGACGGACGACGACGACGACGACGACGACGACGGACGGCGCGCTATGACAATAGCTCACTTGAGGTTTCTTTGCTTCTTCGCATTATTTTCTCACTTCAATTTTAAAATTGCTCAAAGTTTTCAATAATTTTCTTCGATAACATTTTTCATATTAATTTTATTCCCAACTATCGATTACACAATTTTGAACAAAGAGTTTGACCTTGACCTGCGTGTGAAAAGACATGATCAAATCAGCTGTGGTCACAACTCGTCGCAGATATATGCGTATTTTTACGAGTGCAATCTTTCGGATCCCGTATGCGGTCGGTGCGTTACATTGGGTTCAGTCACAAAAAACTTGCAGAACTCTCGCTGCGTGCGGTCTCGATCAGTGCGTTCTACAGATTCACCAAAAAGCAAGATACGCACGTTGTAAGTGAGTTTCAAGTACATTCAACGCCCCGTGACGCAAACGATGTCGTTCGCCTGAATATATTATTATCATACATTCATGTATATAAAGATCTAACTGTAAAATTCAGTGATAACGAAAAGAGACCCCTCTTCTCAAAAGAATGGCAGTATATGTCAAATCTACTCCTGTCATACTTCAGGGTTATTTTTGCAAGTTATGTTATTATTTCTTTGTTTATTTTTCATTATCATTGTATATTTAAAAAAAATACCCAAGACATCACGGAGACAATTACAGCTAAATGTTGATCTTTGAAATAGACATTTTACGGCATGTATTTCTACTTCCTATGAAGTTTACACTCATTGGTTTGTATCTTTGAATTCATCTATATTTCTGTATTTAATACATGTACATGTATGTTTGAGCAGTATGTTCAAACTCATCTGACAGGTTTTTTTTTTAATAAAAAAAAACTATTTACGTCTATTTTTCGTTCGCATTTTTACGACGAAAAAATTCACTTTGATGCATATTTTAACTGTCTATATCTCGATACATAATTATTTGGCATCGGTGGATTTTTGAGATATTTATAAGATGAAAGCAGAGAGTTAAAAGTTGAAATTAAAAAAAAAAATCAAATTTATCTTACAAAAGATATCGGTGCGTGAAAACATCTAAAACGTCGTTTTCTCGTAAAGCTGAGTTTTAATGCATATTTTAACTGTCTATATCTCGATACTTGATTATTTGGCATCGATAGATTTTTGATATATTGATAAGATCAAAGCAGAGATGAAAGATGAAATCTGAAAAAAAAATCAAATTTCTCTTACAGAAGATAGTGGTGCGTGAAAAACGTCTAAAACGTCGTTTTTTCGTTAAGCTGATCTTTAATACATATTTTAACTGTCTATATCGCGATATGTAATCATTTGGCATCGATGGATTTTTGATATATATATAACATTAAAGCAAAGAGTTAAAAGATGAAATTTGATAAAAATCAAACTTCTCTTACAGAAGATATTGGTGCGTGAAAAACGTCTAAAACGTCGTTTTCTCATTGAGCTGATTTACCTCTTTTCAAGTTACGTTGTGGCTGTCTTTGGAAATTTATTTTTCATACATAATATTATCCTAAGATAAAATAAAATGTTCTGTTTCAATATATCAATAACAATATTTAGTCCAATTCAACTTATACTTTAAACTTTAGAGAAGTATATCAGCGAAAATAGGGATATTTCTACGTCCTTTTTGTAAATTTGGCGGGAAAAATGATGGGGTGGCATATATCTGTAACCATGGACATTTGAACGAAATTATTTGACAGAATTATTCCTAGTCATTACTTAAAATCATTAAATTCGGTCACTATGTCATTTGGATCAATTTGCATGGTTTTATGCCGGATTTGCTCTTAAATATAACCATTCTATTTCGGATATCACTATTACCCCAGTTCAGATTTTTCCAAAACGTAAAAATGAAAGTAAGACCGAAATTAAAAAAACGCCGACTACAAGATGAACTTGCCTGGATCCCAAAACTTTAGACTGCGTACCCTCTTGGTTTAAACGATCAAGTCTATGGACAAGGAAATGTTTCCTCAGCATTCCCCAATATCAACATTTATTCAATTCGCCCAACACACTAAAAGAAAATACAGGTCCCATGGATTAAGACGAAACAGACAATAAACAAAACGATCCAGAGTATATTGCTTTCTCAGCGATTTACTTACGATAACACGCATTGGGGACAGACATGAGCTGTTACATGCTCTGTCGTCAATACCAGTACTGCAACTGAAATCTATCTTGGATGAAGCAGACATTGTACTCTTACATGTAAGTACACTTAAGAAACACTGACTGATTCAGATTTAATATCATTGTCTCATTCGCACAGTACAAATTTTATCCTATTGTAAAATTCACCTCCCCTAAAAGACGATTCATAAAAATCACGTTTATTAACAAAGGTTTTGATCTTCTAAACATCTCTTATATTTTTCGGGATCAACGCGTTCCTCAATATTTTGAAAACTTAGAAGTACCTCTTGTTTGTTACAAGTTCAAGAAACCTATTTGAAACTTTGTTTTTAACTATAATAAAGTTAATCGGATCCTGACATACTTGAATCGTGTCCTGCTTCTTGGGAATGTGCAACTTCTAAATATCTTTACAAACCAGCTTGCCATATTGTTACAGGTGACTTTTCAATTATCCAAGTCATGCAGCTCCGGTCTTCTTAAAAAAGGACCTAAGTAAATAATCCCATCCAAGATAGATTTTGTCAAATGTCGTAAGGTCCTTACGGAAGCTTTCGATGATTATACAAAAAGATGGTGTAAATCAGAAGGAGCTGAACCGCATGCTCTGAATGACTGGAAAAAACCTCATTAATAAAAATAAAAAAAAATAAAAATAAACCTCATTTTAGATATAATGGATATTCGAAAAACATGAAAAATATGTCTTCGCGCCTGCAGACAAAGCAGCCAACAACACCATAATTATTTGAAAACGCTACTACATATCAACTTTAGTTTCGGAACCTTCCTCTACTAATACTTATATCTAAAGCAACGAAAGTGTTCCCAATATTTTGAACAAACACAACAGTGAAATATCTTCTTTTAACATCCCTATTTCTAAATTGGATCTCCCTACAATATACTGTATACCAAAACTTCACAAGTCTCCTTACAAGTTTCGATACATTGCTAATTCTAGCAACTGCTCAACAACAATTTTGTCTAGAAATCTGACGTCAGCACTCACGGCTATAAAGGAACACTTGGCAAAATACTGTGAAACTGTAATGAACAGGAATGGCGTAAACTTCTTTTGGTCTATTAAAAATTCGGGGATGTGATTGACAAAATGAAATCAAGAAATTTTGAAGCAAATACGATATCTTCATACGACTTTTCTAATATGTACACCACGCTTCCTCACGACAAAATAAATGCTCGACTGTCCAAACTTATTAAATGGTGTTTTGATCGAGAGGGGAAAACTTACATTTGTACTTCTGAATCGAAGGGTTTCTTTTCCGCCACAGATTACAAATCATACAAATAATGGACATGTGGTGACCTGTGTATTGCCTTGTCCTTCCTTTTGGACAATATTTATGTAAGATTTGGTGAGAAACTCTACAAGCAGGTTGTAGGGACTCCAATGGGTACTAATTGTGCGCCTCTTGTTGCAGACTTATTTTTATACACGTATGAAAAGGAATTTATCCAAAAACAAAGAATAAATGATGATGTCAAATGCTTCATTGGTACCTGGATGATATTCTAACTATCGACAATCCTGTTTTTGAAAAGTATAAACATGTTATTTATCCACAAGAATTGATTCTAAACAAGGCAAACGTTTCAAACACAGAAACATCGTTTTTGGACCTAAATATCAAAATTGTTAATGGAGAGATCCATACAAGTGTGTATGACAAAAGAGATGATTTTGGATTTAACATAGTAAATTTCCCCTGGCTTGACGGTGATGTTCCTTGATTACCGTCCTATGGTATCTATATTTCACAGCTCATCCGGTATGCTAGAGCATGTACTGATGTTTTGGATTTTCATAGTAGAAATTTACAAATTACCAAGAAACTTTTAGGACAAGGTTTTCGCTTTCACAAACTAGTAAAGACGTTTTACAAAAATTATTGTCAACCGCGATTGAATTTAAAGACGTTGAACATTCTTCTGAAATTTGGACCAATACAGGCAACGGAGTATATTACTTTGGGTATTTCACAACCTGCATTTTATGATGACATTATTAACAAGATAAGAAGGATCAAAGATAGCCAAAATCACTATCGAAAATGCGTCAGAATCATCAAACGCCTTTTATACCGTGGATATGATCCTTATGTCACCAGACGGACACTAGGCTTGGTACTTGACCAATCTACAGTCTTGTACAAGCGCATTCTTAAAACTTGCACTCTGACTGACTGTGACGACGGGAGATCATGACGGGCCCTGTCCAAACCTCTTTAGAGGAGACAGGGCCCCGACCACCTGTCCTCTCTGAATGTCAGTCGGACTCCTCGGGTGAAAACATACATGAGCTCGCGGCGGCAGAGCACGGATTGTATTACGTACGCCCTCTTTTTATATCCATTTACATATTCATCTGTGTTGCTTGGGGCCCTGCGTTTTGCGGTCTTGTTTGTGTGTGGTCATCTGACAGTGAGGAGGTTGTTTTACACCACAATAGTACGTTCTTCGAGACCTCTGGGTAATCGGAAAAGTGGGAGGGTTGTGCGCACGTAATCTAGGATAACCATACCTTCTGCTATTTCCGTAGCAGATGGCCGTCCTAAGTCGGCACCGGATGCCCATTGGCCTCGTTGGTTTATGTGTAGTCCTTTGTGTTTAATGTTTCTGTGTTGTGCGTTGACGTTCCTTGTCCCTTATGCGTCTCTTTCTGTGCTTGTCTGCTTTGTGTTTTTGCATTGGGTGTTTTGGGGTTTTGCTGTGGGTGCTACAACCTGGTGTTGTTGGAGATCCCTTCCTTTGTTTCGAATAGATAACCCCCATGAAAACCCTCATCTTTTTCAAAATCCACGTTCCAAATCAGACAGATATTTCAAATCCAAGATAAGTAACTTATATGAAAAATATGTCTTTGCACCAGCTGATAAAGCAGCTAACAACACCATTATCATTTGAAAACGTTACTACATATCAATTTTATTTTCGGAACTTTCGTCTACTAATACGTATATCAAAAGCAATGAAAGTCTATCTAACATCTTGAGCAAGCATTACAGTGAACTGTCTTCATTCAATATCTCTATTTCTAAATTGGATTTACCAAGACTATATTGCAAACCGATACTACACAAGTCTCCTTACAAATTTCGATTTATTGGTAATTCTAGCAACTGCTCCACTACAATTTTGTCTAGAAATCTGACGTCAGTACTGAACACGTAACTAGATATTGTGAAACTGTTTTAAACAGGAACGATGTAATATTTTTTGGTCTATTAAGAATTCAGGGGATGTGATTGACAAAATGAAATCTGGAAATTTCCAAGCCAATACGATTTCTTCATACGACTTCTCTGATATGTACACCACACTTCCTCATGACAAAATTAATGATTGATTATCTAAACTCATTAAATGGTGTTTTGATGAAGAGCGGAAAACTTACATTTGTACATCTGAATCAAAGGGTTTTTTTCCTCGACAGACTACAAATCATGGACATGTAGTGACCTGTGTAATACCCTGTCCTTCCTCTCGGACAATATTTATGTTAGATTTGGTGAGGATCTTTACAAACAGGTTGTAGGGATTCCTACGGGTACTTACTGTGCACCTCTTGTTGCAGATTTATTTTTATATACTTCCGAAAAAGAATTTATCCACAATCTTCAAAAAGCAAAGGAAATCTGATGATTTGAAATGTTTCAATTATACTTCTAGGTATCTGGATGATATTCTAACTATTGACAATCCTGCTTTTGAATAAAAGAAGAATGAGATTTATCCACAAGAATTAACACTTAACTAGGCAAACATAACAAATACAGAAACACAATTTTTGGACCTAAATATTAAAATTGTAAACGGACAGAGAGATAATTTTGGATTCAACATAATAAATTTCCCCTGGCTGGTGATTTTCCAAGACTACCGTCATACGGCATTATCATATTACAGCTCATCCGGCACGCTATAGCATGTACTGATATTTTGGTTTTTCACAGTAGATATTTATAAAATTACCAATGAGTTAAAGAAAATCCTGACAATAATATCAACAGCACTCACAATAGAGCACCAAATTGAACATCGACGGACCCCTAGCAAGCTAGAGGTGGGACCAGGTGCCCGGGAGGAGTAAGCATCCCCTGTTGGCTAGCCGCCCCACCGTCGATGTTCCCGCATGAAAATTGAAAACAATATACAGTCAAACCTGTCTTAAAGTCATTTTTAGCGACTTCCTGCTTTATGTGACCTTTTTTATTCCTCTCAATTTCCTATCAAATTAACCTGTTTCTAGCGACAATCTGTCTAACGCGACAACGACCGTGATTTTTCTGTCCCGTACCGAATTCAGAACCTGTATATTACGACTTTTAAAGTTGAAAAGGACTCAAACTACATAATATTTTACATGAAATCTCATCATCAGTGTCTTTCATAATTAAATCTTCTGTGATAAATAAAATCTAATGTGATTTTATATGTGCAATACGATAAATGAATAAATACACAACTTGATATATGCAGTGATTCATTTAATAGTATTGCTCTTATACTACAAAAATATTGTTTGTCTAAGTCAGATCAGCTTGAACCTTTATTCAGTGACCACCTGTCTATTGTGACCTATTTCCTGTCGGCCCTTGCAAAGTCAAATAAGACAGGTTTGAATGTATTAAATACATAAGAAACTTTTAGGTCAAGGTTTCAGCTATCACAAACTAGTTAAGACTTTCTGGAAATTTCACAAAAATAACAGTCAACTTCTTTTAAAATTCGGATCTATGCCCGCAACAGAGTACATTATGTTGGGTATTACACAACCTGCATTTTATGGTGATATGATAAACAAAATTAGAAGAATCAAATGTAGACAGCATAACAATCGAAAATGCGTCAGAATCATCAAACGCCTTTTATACCGTGAATATGATCATAATGTCACCAGACAGACACTAGGCTTGTTACTTGACCAATATACAGTCTTGTACCAGCACATTCTTGAGACATGCACTTTGACTCACTGTGACGACGGGACTCCATGAGGGACCCTGCCAAAACCTCTTGAGAGAGGACAGGGTCTCGACCACATGTCCTCTCTGAATGTTAGTCGAACTCCTCGGGTGATAACATACATGAGCTCGCGTCGGCAGGGCACGGATTGTACGCCCTCTTTTTATATCCATTTACATATTCATCTGCGTTGCTTGGGCCCCTGTGTTTTGCGGTCTTGTTTGTGTGTGGTCATCTAACAGTGTACGTTCTTCTACCTCTGGGTAATTAGAGAAGCGACAGGGTTGTGCGCACGTAAATCAGGATAACCACACCATTTGCTACTAGTGTGGCAAATGGCCGTCCAAAGTCGGCACCGGTTACCCATTGGTCTTGTTGGTTTATGTGTAGTCTTTGTGTTTGATATTTATATGCCGTATGTCTCTTTTTCGTTTCTTCGTATGCTCGTCTTGTGTTTTCGCATCGGATGTTTTGGTGTTTTGCTGTTGGTGCTGCAACAGGATCTTGTTGGAGATCCCCTCCCTTCTTCTTAAATTGGAAGAAAATTGGACTGAAAAAGAATCATACAAATTCACAAATTTCTGAAAGTTTTATTCCAAATTATTAGACTTTACCTTTTTTTCATTTCAAATGTAGGGGAAAGTTAGATGCTTGGTTGTACTTATCTCATGTTCCCAAAGTTATTCAATTATTAGTCGTACATTACTTGAAACTTGTATCGCGATGAGATTGTAGCCCTTGGGTAAGTAGGTTCTTTCAAATGCCGGAGGTGGCGGTTCTTATCGGGTAAGGATGTATCCCTGTAAAATGTGTTTCTATTTTCAGGGTGGACTAAACATTTTTTTTCAATTAATCATTGATTAAGCCTTCACACAGGGAGTTGATAAACTTTTTTTTATCTCTAATATTGATCTAACAATATGTAGCGTAATTCTGTCATCACCGTAAACATGTGTGGTAAACCAAGAAAAAATCAAATATCTTTAAAGCTTAAAATCAATACGATAACTAGTTCTGCATTGAAAGAAATACACAAATATGTAATTGTTTAGTACATTTTTGTATTATGTATGTTTTTATTGTGACCAAGCACCGTTTTTACAGAAATATTTTGAATCGATATACATATGCATGTAAATAAATTTTGTAATTTGCTCCCTTTTCAGATTCATGTACATGCATATGTATTATCTTGCTTCATTACTAATTTAAAAAAGTAAGTACCCTTATTTTGCATGGCAACCGCACATATATATGACACGTTATATTACTCCAAATAGTGGAATGTACTCATTTTAAAACACTAGAATGCTGCCGTTTTACCTTTCATTAATCGAGTGTATTCTTATTGTTAGGCAAATTGCTAGGATTCTTTGTACTGGTTGAGTGCTTTCTTAAGAAAAGTGCGTATTATTGAACAAAATTTCTTAAAATTTCTTAAGATTAAAAGCCAGAATTTCTTAAGATTAAAATCATAACAGAATTTATTTTAAATAAGAACAAGTTTTAATTTCTTATAATTAAAACAATGTTTCTTAAAATTCCTTAAAATTATAAGCTGGATTTTCTAAAATTAAAAGCTAGAAGACGGCTTCTCGATATTTAACCGAGAAGCACATCTGAAATTTATTTCTTTGGAATCAGCAAAACAGTCTGTAAATCAAGAGAATTTAGCTAGAAGGCAACGGGAAGTCTATAGACGGTCATGCTTTGCCGATGGCTCAAAATACATCGGACAATTATATAACCTTATTCAGTAGATAGACTCGTTCTATAGTATTAGATATGCTCTTCACTAGGAGCAGTCTAAAATGTAAAACCCCCTTTTTTAACCATAATGATGTCGTCATTCTGGGTTTTCGCTTATCGTGAGCCGGGAAGAATCGGAAAAAAGAGTTAACAACAGTATTTTGTTGTATTAAAATGGAGGTTTTTAAGGTTCTGCCACTACACAGACGGACAATATAAAAAATATACGAAAAAATCGAAGCATGATGTTATCATGGCAACAAAAATGTATATTTTTCGTATTTCAAAGGCAAAATGATTCAAGAGGAAAAAGTAGGTCAATGTAATTTTATGAACAGATAAATTGGCAACGTGGACCAGACATGCACGTTTCGGGTATTTAACCCTCAATAGTGATCCTAAATCTAAACAATGTAATATGCCAAAAAGTATGAAAGTTACAATGTCGAATAAAGCCTGTGTTTGTGAAACACGAATGCCCCCGGTGGCATCTTTGTAAGTATGAACACTATTTTCTGTTAAGTACATGTATGTGAGGTCACTGGGTTAAAAGGTCAAAGGTCAAGGTCACGAGGTCAAAAATTTTGGTATCAATGGAAAGGTCTTGTCACAAGGAATACTCATGTGAAATATGAAAGCCCTATCACTTCCCATTCAAAAGTTATGCCCAATGTTAAAGTTTTTGAAAAGTAGGTCAAAGGTCAAGGTCATGAGGTCAAAAATTTTGGTATCAATGGAAAGGTCTTGTCACAAGGAATACACATGTGAAATATGAAAGCCCTATCACTTCCCATTCAAAAGTTATGCCCAATGTTAAAGTTTTTGAAAAGTAGGTCAAAGGTCAAGGTCATGAGGTCAAAAATTTTGGTATCAATGGAAAGGTCTTGTCACAAGGAATACACATGTGAAATATGAAAGCCCTATCACTTCCCATTCAAAAGTTATGCCCAATGTTAAAGTTTTTGAAAAGTAGGTCAAAAGTCAAGGTCAAGGTCAGGAGGTCAAAAATTTTGGTATCAATGGAAAGGTCTTGTCACAAGGAATACTCATGTGAAATATGAAAGCCCTATCACTTCCCATTCAAAAGTTATGCCCAATGTTAAAGTTTTTGAAAAAAAGGTCAAAGGTCAAAGTCAAGGTCACGAGATCAAAAATTTTGGTATCGATGGAAAGGTCTTGTCACAAGGAATACACATGTGAAATATGAAAGCCCTATCACTTCCCATTCAAAAGTTATGCCCAATGTTAAAGTTTTTGAAAAGTAGGTCGAAGGTCAAGGTCACAAGGTCAAAAATTTTGGTATCAATGGAAAGGTCTTGTCACAAGGAATACACATGTGAAATATGAAAGCCCTATCACTTCCCATTCAAAAGTTATGCCCAATGTTAAAGTTTTTGAAAAGTACGTCAAAGGTCAAGGTCAAGGTCACGAGGTCAAAAATTTTGGTATCAATGGAAAGGTCTTGTCACAAGGAATACACATGTGGAATATGAAAGCCCTATCACTTCCCATTCAAAAGTTATGCCCAATGTTAAAGTTTTTGAAAAGTAGGTCAAAGGTCAAAGTCAAGGTCACAAGGTCAAAAATTTTGGTATCAATGGAAAGGTCTTGTCACAAGGAATACTCATGTGAAATATGAAAGCCCTATCACTTCCCATTCAAAAGTTATGCCCAACGTTAAAGTTTTTGAAAAGTAGGTCAAAGGTCAAAGTCAAGGTCACGAGGTCAAAAATTTTGGTATCGATGGAAAGGTCTTGTCACAAGGAATACACATGTGAAATATGAAAGCCCTATCACTTCCCATTCAAAAGTTATGCCCAATGTTAAAGTTTTGAAAAGTAGGTCGAAGGTCAAGGTCACAAGGTCAAAAATTTTGGTATCAATGGAAAGGTCTTGTCACAAGGAATACACATGTGAAATATGAAAGCCCTATCACTTCCTATTCAAAAGTTATGCCCAATGTTAAAGTTTTTGAAAAGTAGGTCAAAGGTCAAAGTCAAGGTCACAAGGTCAAAAATTTTGGTATCAATGGAAAGGTTTTGTCACAAGGAATACACATGTGAAATATGAAAGCCCTATCACTTCCCATTCAAAAGTTATGCCCAATGTTAAAGTTTTTGAAAAGTAGGTCAAAGGTCAAGGTCAAGGTCACAAGGTCAAAAATTTTGATATCAATGGAAAGGTCTTGTCACAAGGAATACACATGTGAAATATGAAAGCCCTATCACTTCCCATTCAAAAGTTATGCCCAATGTTAAAGTTTTTGAAAAGTAGGTCAAAGGTCAAAGTCAAGGTCACAAGGTCAAAAATTTTGGTATCAATGGAAAGGTCTTGTCACAAGGAATACACATGTGAAATATGAAAGCCCTATCACTTCCTATTCAAAAGTTATGCCCAATGTTAAAGTTTTTGAAAAGTAGGTCAAAGGTCAAAGTCAAGGTCACAAGGTCAAAAATTTTGGTATCAATGGAAAGGTCTTGTCACAAGGAATACACATGTGAAATATGAAAGCCCTATCACTTCCCATTCAAAAGTTATGCCCAATGTTAAAGTTTTTGAAAAGTAGGTCAAAGGTCAAAGTCAAGGTCACAAGGTCAAAAATTTTGGTATCAATGGAAAGGTCTTGTCACAAGGAATACACATGTGAAATATGAAAGCCCTATCACTTCCCATTCAAAAGTTATGCCCAATGTTAAAGTTTTTCGGACAAACAGACAGACAAACAGACAAACAGACAAACAGATAAACAGACAAACAGACAAACAGACGGACAGGCCAAAAACTATATGCCCCCGAATCTTTGATTCCGGGGGCATAAAAAGTATACCGAAAGACGTAGCAGGATTGGTGGGATATGATCAAAGTTTGATCAAAAACAAAGGAGGGGATCTCCAAGGGGAAAGATACATCCAATATGCAAGTTTGGTACATGTATCATTTATACTTTGCTCAATCTTGACTTTAAAAAGCAAAATCACTCAAGCAGAATAGGTAAGATGCTGCAGCCTGTGCATGGGTCCATCTCGGCATCCTAAAATGAATATCAAATGCAGCATTAGTACTTTGCCGAAAACAGAGCTAGGCTAAACTTCTTAATATAGTCACACCGAGCTACCTGAAACTTCTTAACCAAGTCACCCAAGCGGAAAATGTGTGTTAGATGCAGCATCCGAAACAGGGGTTCACCCACATGTCCCAGTTTGGTTACCGTAGCATTAGTACTTTGTCAGATACTGAGCTACCTCAAACTTCTTAACCAAACACTGAATCCGCTCACTCAACTTCATTTAGATGAGCTAAAAATAGGAACTTACTTCCTTTGCTCAGTATAAATTATTTCTTACCCAGGTAGTTCTTGTTGTATGCACATGATCCATTACTGCTTGGGACTGTGTTTTTTCAAGACATTGCTTGAAAAATGAAGAAGGCTTTTCGCGAAAAATGTCGAGGAGAACTCTGGCCTGCATTCGTCGCTTAAAGGGAAAGTTTTGTCGAACCTGAATCGCTGGATAAACATCAATGTTCTCTTGTTTTAGAAATTCTATCAGTGACCGGGTATTCAGTTCCTCTAGAAAGTATTCCATATTTGTGTCAATCAAAAAGGCGCTCGACTCCACGGCATCTCCTAAAACAGAAAACATAAACTGCCGCAACTTTGAAATAGAACAAGGAATCAGGACTCATTCTCGACTTTTAAATAGAAAATTACTGTTTGTCACAAATTCATTCAGTATTTTGTTTTTGTCAAGAATACACAGACAGACAAATAGACAAAGAGGCCATATTTGATTCTGGGGCATATAAAAACCCCGAAAATATGTAGACTCCGAGAGATCTTCAGTTCTTTATCATTATAGGGAAATTATCTATAAGAATCCTATAGGTCCTTTAATTCTGTACCTTTTCTCGTGTCTTTTCCAAGTTCGCTTTTTAAAGGATACACCCTGGATATTAATGTAAGATTTCCATCTTGTACTTCTTTCATGTCGGAAACTCTCTTCCAAACACCAGTTACAAATTCTTGAAAATTGTTGTTTTTCAGTGCATTGGCGAATATGTTGAACTTTTCCCTTCCTTCCATGCGCATTTCAACTACAATTGATCCGCGTTTGATTTCGTAATTATCAATACCATTGGCTTTCATTTGCTGAATTGTCTTTGGAGCCTTGAAAAGGCTAATCAATGCTTCCTGGACTTTCCTATATGATAGAGTTCCGGCCTTTCCAATAAAGTCCATAACGAGTTGAAATACATTCGTAGTATTTGCACGAATGTCCCCGTTACTGTTTCCTGTGTTTCCTTTAAAAATTAATGAAGAAGTTCTGTATAATTTATTTGGAATACTACTTTAGATAATTTTATATGATTGTGGTGTTAACGCTGGATTGAATTTTGCAGTTATATTTCGTTCCACCTATAAACTAATACAGTGATGAAATATGATAAATTTCATCTTTTGTTGCGTTCGTTTTTCATTGCAACAGTAATTTATCACAAACCTTTTTATGTTGAAATGACATTTTTGAAGTAGTTTTGTTGTGTTTGTGAAGTGGTATTCGATGTTTGAGAATTATTACTCATTTAGACATCGCTGTTATACATGTATATACGCATGTACTATTATTGCAGCGTATTACTAAATATCGAAATAGATTCTCACCTTTAGAAATGATTCAGAGCTAATCTCCCTCATGTCAACCTCTGACATTTATTCCACTTATGCAGAGGGAATTTAACAAAGGGAAGGGGGTAGAGAGAATGTGCATGTTGGATCTACTTTAGATGGTCAGCTGTCATATTCATCATAAAAATGGTGTGAATTTTAAACGTCTTCAAATTCAATTGCATTATTTAACAAGAGGCCAAAGGGGGCGACATCGCTCACCTGAGAAAACTGTTTGTATATTTTCAATCAAAGTCAGTATAAGAACTGAAAAAAAATCACTTTTAGTGAAGCTTTGAGAAGGACAATGTGTACTTACTTCCTGTAAAGTTTGGTGACATTCTGTGCAGTAGTTTAAGAGGATAAGTCAAAAATGTGTCATCCAATTAGAGCCTATGGAGTACATCTTGGGTTTCCGATCGGCTTGAAAAACACAAACTTGGTAGACTAAGAGGGCAATAAGTACTTCCTTCCGGTGAAGTTTCAAGAAATTCTGTGAAGCGGTTTCAGAGGAGAAGTCAAAAATGTGTCAGCCAATCAGAGCTTGTAGCTGCCATCTTGGATTTCCGATCGGCTCCAAAAAACTTAAACTTGTTAGAGGGCAATGAGTACTTGCTTCCTGTGAAGTTTCGTGAAATTCTATGCAGCGGTCGAAAATGTGTCAGCCAATCAGGGCCTGTGGCGGCCATCTTGGATTTCCGATCGGATCGAAAAACACAAATTTGGTAGAGGGCATGGAGTTCTTGCTTTCCGTGAATTCATGAAATTCTATGCAGCGGTTTCAGAGGAGAAGTCGAAAATGCGTCAGCTAATCAGAGCATGTGGCAGCCATCTTGGATTTCCAATCGGCTCGAAAAACACAAACTTGGTGGAGTGCATTGTGTTCATGCATCCTGTGAAATTTCGAGAGATTCTGTGCAGCGGTTTCGGAGAAGCAGTCGAAAATGTGTAAGCCAATCAGAGCTTGTGGCAGCCATCTTGGATTTCCCATCAGCTCGAAAAACACAAACATGGTAGAGGGCATGGAGTATTTGCTTCCTGTAAAGTTTCCAGAAATTCTGTCTAACGATTTCAGAGGAGAAGTCGAAAATGTGTCAGCCAATCAGAGCCTCTGGCGGCCATCTTGGATTTCTGATCGGCTTGAAAAACACAAACTTGGTAGAGGGCATTGAGTTCTTGCTTCCTGTGATGTTTCATGAAATTCTGTGCAGCATTTTCAGAGGAGAATTCGAAAATGTGTCAGCGAATCAGAGACTGTGGCGGCCATCTTGGCTTTCCGATCGGCTCGAAAAACACAAACTTGGTAGGGGGCATTGAGTTCTTGCTTCCTGTGAAGTTTCGAGATATTCTGTGAAGCGGTTAAAGAGGTGAAGTCGAAAATGTTTAAAGTTTACGCCGGACGGACGACGGACGGCGCGCTATGACTATAGCTCACTTGAGCTTCGCTCAGGTGAGCTAAAAACGGATACTCGGATAACATGCGCATAACGTTGGATTTCCCTCTTGATGAGGTGAATGACTTCTTAATGAAGATAATTATGGTAGGGCTCATGATTACAAAATAAAAACCCTGGAGATACCACAAAGCATCTGGAACACTTAATAAAAATTGCTGTATAGCCGAATGCTATTTCAAGAACAGCTGAAGATTGTTGGGCGGATTGTAAAGCAGTATCTGATCAGAAATAAAAATATGATTCGCAAGCGATTTAAGAAATGAATCTTATATTTTTTCTGTTGATGCAGGTATCACCCGAAAAATTGGACAGAAAACTGCATCAATGCGCGTATGGAAAACAGACTGTTTTCTTGGATCTAAAAAAACAATCAATCACCGCACTATATTTCGTAAGTCGGAAGGTTTCGCAGTGATACGTCAACCAAAACAAGTTATGGCAGCCGCCATGATTGAAATAGCGAACGATCGTCTCTCTATATCTTTGGAATAATGACTAGTTTGAGCAAAGTCCACATGCACTATTAATTTATGAGTAAGTAGAAAAGAAATTGTACCCTTGAAATGATACGCAAACATCTACAAATTGTGTTTTCAGCAACGAGTTCATTTGTGTTTGAGGGAACCCCCAATTCAAAAATAGTGCTATAAATAGACTTCCGTGAAAAATTGTGTTGATCGATGTATCAACAAAATTTCTCAGCCTATCAGAATCTTCGATTCTTGAAAATGACAATTGAAATTAAATGATATAAGTCCCATACCGGCATTAATCCATGTCCTGCAACTCTACCTTGACCTGTATTTACACCAAAAGATGAATCCCACATCAAAATATGTTCAATATGTGCATTAGAAAAGGTCTGGAAAAAACAGAACTTTCATCAAATGTGCTAAGAGGCCATACTTTTTGTAAGAACAGGTAAATCAAAACAAAATTTAACTTAATCTTTCTCATACTATTATGTATCTTACATACCAAAATTCAGGTCATTATCTACACCGTTACAGCCAAGAAAAGTCTAGAAACTGAGAATTTCATTAAATTTGCTAAGTCCAAGGGCCATAACTCCTGTAAGAATGGGTCAACAGAAAACAATCTCAAACTTGATTTGTATAACACCAAGATGTATTGACATATAATTTTGTTCTTCAGTACCTGCGAAAACATGGGGAAAACGAAAACTGATAGTTTCATAAAATTTGTTAGGTCCAAGAGCCATAACTCCTGTAAAAATGGGTCAATCTAATTGAAACACGAACTTGATCTGTATCACGGTGAGATATATTCGCATACAAAAATTTTTTCAAAATCTGCAATGAATTTCCATGGAAGAAATGTCCGAAAAACTGAGAATTTCATGAAATTTGCTAAGTCCAGGGGCCATTACTCTTGAAAACAATAAATCAAATCGAAGCCGAACTTTATCTGTATAACACTAAGATGTAATCACATGTAAAAAATATTTCAATATCTACAAGGACAGTCGAGAAAAGTCCGGAAAACTGAGAATTTCATTAAATTTGCTGAGTCCAGGGACCATAACTCCTGTAAAATTGGGTGAATCAAAACAAAACTCAAACCTAATCTGTGTCACACTAATATGTATTCACATATAGATATATATCTGCTAAAACATGGAAAAAATTTCCGAAAAAGTGAGAATTTCATGAAATTTGATAAGCATATGGTTATTTTATCATTAAGTCGAATTCCTCATAAGTCGAAATATTTTTGAGAATCGACTTATCGAAAGTGGACTGTTTTGGGCTTATAAGTTTCATACATTTTATACAGTGTAAACCCTATAGCCTCAAAGCTATTTTGGCCCTGGTCAATTTTCTTAATATAAAGTGTTAGAGACTGCTAGATAGTGCTAATAGTGCTATAAATGTAATATTGCTAAAGAGTGTATAATAATTGAAACGAAGGCAAATTTTAAGGTATCATTAGATTCTGTAAGATTTTATAAATATGCATATAAGACGGAGGGAGTCACGAGGTAGAGGTGATTTCAGGTGAGGGGCTCAGAATGGTGATTTGTGAATATCGATACTTCATGGTGTATTGTGTACTACTCAAAAATGAACCAGCGAAACCACTCATAGTTTGTCTCATATATAATTGAGACAGGTATGATCTTCAGATCAGCGTAATTCTATTGTTAAGAATTTTTCTTGAACAATAGTCAAAATAGGACCAATGTTAATTTGAATGACATGTCAAAATCTCCCACTCGAGTTTTAAAAGTAAAATGGCATCGGGAAGGTACATAACATTTAATTCGAATGAAATCTATAGGAAATTATCTTTCTTTGACATATCACTTTCTATATATTCCATTTATTCATAATCAGTAGAAGACGTCAGCTTTGTAGACAGGTATGATCTTCAGATCAACGTAATTCTATTGTTAAAAAATTTTCTTGAACAATAGTCAAAAAAGGACCAATGTTCATTTGAATGACATGTCAAAATCTCCCACTCGAGCTTTAAGAGTAAAATGGCATCGGGAAGGTACATAACATTTAATTCGAATGAAATCTATAGAAAATTATCTTTCTTTGACATATCACTTTCTATATATTCCATTTATTCTTAATCAGTAGAAGACGTCAGCTTTGTATGTAGAACAGTAGTTTTGAAGTTCCAATCTCTACACTATTGTAACCATACAAAGCTCTAACTGAAATCTTAAAGGTTTTCTTGTTAATTGAGTTCTGGTCGCCATGATTCGAAGTAAGTCTTTTTGCGCCGCTCTTTACAATATGAAGATAGTAATTTATGATACTTTGTTGCCTTAAATACCATTTATCGTATGTTTCATTCTTCCTCACTGCTGTGATAGATATTAGACGAAGCTTACATTATCAAGCCAAAATCGGAAAAATCAAGCAAAAAGAAAGAGTGAAAAATGAGAGTTATTGTTCTATGATCTTGACAATTTTTTCAGTCAATTTAAATTGGAATAAATCTTTATAAGACCTTTGATTGTATTTTACATGTTGTGTCGACTTCTTTCAATGATTAGACTATTAAACACAAAAACTGTAACAGGTTCTTCAAAACCCCTGGGTTAACAGAAAAGAGAGTAGGTTGTGCGCACGTGATACGGATAATCACTCCGTTTTTCATACATGTAACACTACAGATAACCATTTTAAATGGGTACTTGTTGTGTGTTTAGTGATGAATGTCGTTTTTGCTGTTTGCTTTTCCTTTTCCCTTTGGTTATTGTTGTTCTGGTTTTTAATGCTTTTCCACTCTGCACATTTAGTTTAAACATATTTATTCATTGAAAATTGTGCATATATTTATAAATGACAATAAGAATGAATGAAGGGATCTGAAAAAAGCGCAACGCTTGTATAAATTCATCTCCCAATACTCTGCATATTTGAATTTTGGTGAAACGTTGTTATACTGTAGTTGCCGTTGTAAGTTCTCTCTTTTCTTTCACTCAAAATATGGATTCTTCATCTTCATATTATGGCATATATACTTATTTCTTAAGAGAAACTAAATCTTTTTATCCCTTTGCTATCTTTTATGAGAAATTAACCTTATTTTGACTAGCTACCGCCAAACAAGAACATTTCTGCCCTTGTGAACCTCTTTGGGGTAAAACGACATTTTACGCGTACATTTACGCTAACTTTAATTGTGATATCATACGTTGCATTAGTCGATATTGTAGCTATATATATAATTAGAGAGTACTTGCCTTTTTTGTTCGTATAAAAAAGATTTGGTTTTTTCTTATATTAGAACCTTTTGAAAACTTACTTTCGCCTCTTTCCATTTTCCGTATTTCGCAACCATATTCTTTTGATTTCAGGATATCGATTGCTTGTCTACATTGCCATGGACTTTTCTTTTCCAAACTTTTAATAATTATATCCATTTTGCTTAATCTCCTCCCTTCCTCTTTTATCTTTTGAATTTCTTCTCTTGTCAGAATATCGTGTTCTGCAAAGTCGTCTAGAAACTCATCTGGATGCAAACCCATGAAAGCTGCCATATTCTCCTTGATGATAGATTTGGCATCAGATAAGGCTGTAATAGAACAAGAAATGTTGAATGCCCTGCCAATAGGCAACTTGCCGAAATTCATAATGGCTGACGAAATTAGAAAAAAATGTCCGAGGTTAGGCAATTTAAGCGGGCTTTTTCATTGTTACGTCACTATGGAATTGCGTCTTTTAACAGTGACGTTATAATGAAAAACAACGCCAAAAATGTTGACTCGGACATTTTGTGTTTTTTAACCAGATCGGAAAATGGTCTATTATAAACACCTTTAAGGTTTTATTTGAAATCGTAAATATCTAACAAAGGCTTACTTTATGATGCAAAAGGATTGAAATATTGTTCAGTAAAGCCTGAAGCCTACATATACCTCTCCATTAAGACCTAAAGGGACACATTGTGCAAATATATAGGAGATATGACCCAAAATCAAACTGTTACAA
The DNA here is from genome assembly GCA_028142955.1 of Pinctada fucata. Lineage (NCBI taxonomy): Eukaryota > Metazoa > Mollusca > Bivalvia > Pterioida > Pteriidae > Pinctada > Pinctada fucata. Next base: position 26,808,473 of record AP027114.1, read on the forward strand.
CTTTTTCGTTTGCTAAATCCTTTGACAAAAAAAATGAATATATGTGGATCCTTTTCAAACATCACGGAACAAATATTAAAATGAAATTCTCACAGTTCCATAAAGCAAACCTTCGTACATACATGTTTGGCGAACACAAGTATGATCTATATTTCTTGGTTAAAACCATAAATTTTATGAAAAGGAAATACTTATTTTGAAACGGTTTGTTTTTATTTCTTTCACAATCAATGGGGTAGTATTGGGGAATTAGCATGCTCACGCTGAACTAATTATGAAAACTGTTAGGCTGAGAGTCCACTATGATAGAAAAGTAGACAAGGTTAATTAACATAGTACTGGAACCAAAGGGACCTTAAATACTAGATGACTAAATATGCCTGTAAAGCTATAAAGCCACCTCTAATCCCCCCAAAAAAAGAAGGGGACCAGGAGAGTTTTGAAAGGGCATCCGTCCCGGCTCACTACTTTATGCGATGAGAGCTAGGGTGTTATTGTCACAATGTATACACATGTAAAATATAAAAACCCTGTGACGAAAGAATAAGAATAAAAATCAAATGTCAAACATCGTGCATCAAATGTATCGTGGTTCAAAGACACATGGAAGCTTAATCACTTACCATCCTAAAGTGATGTTCTAGATAAAGGATTTGAAATGTTGATCAACAACCTAGATCACGGTCAAAAGTTAAAACGTTTTCATAGCCAAGGAGAGGCCGTGTCACTCCGAAATATATGTAAAATGTGAAAGCCTTATCACTTACATTTCAAACCAGGTTAAAGATTTTCAAAAATGAGTCAATCTCCAATTTGGCCCTGGCGGAAAAGTCTTACCACAATGAAGACATCGTGAATAATAATAATGAAAAAAACAGCAATGTTAAAATTTTTGGCGAACAAAAAGACAAATAGACCAACTAAAGCGGGTAGGCAAAATACTATGGATTACGGGGCATATACAATTCAAGACGAATGAGATTTTTCTCCGTGTACATACCGTCCATTGAGTTGTTACACAAAGAGCAACCAGAAGATAAATCAGACCGAAACTGAAAGGAGAAACAAATGTAATATTCATCTTGGAAACTTAATATGAGGTCTCTACGATATCATCGTTGGAAGTATCAATTTTGAGGATTTTTGTGTAAAATATATAATTATAGAAGATATAATAAATAAAATGTTGTTTGATTAGTTAACGTTATGTTCATTCTCATGTTAAATGTTTTTTTTTCTATTATACAAAACTCCATGAATTTCTCAATATCCCTTGATGATTCAATAACTTACACCGTCTGGATGTTCTCCTATCAAAGCCTTTCTCAGCGACCTACATTTGTTACATAGTAACGATACGCGATCGATTTCCTCCATATCTGACTCCAAGCTATCAGCTGGAACATTAAGAAATGAACAGATTGAGGAGATTGACTTCTTCAGACTGAGCCATGCTGTATCAAAATTGAATCGCAGCTTTCCATCTTCAGCCATGTGCATTATTTTGTTTCTATATTCCCTTATGCTAACGACAGTTTCTGTTAGAGATTTACGAGAAATACCTAGAAACAGGCATTCTAGTATTGCAGATACAGCAGTTATGTCCAACGCAGAGGAAGAAATAGTAGGAATGGCATTGTATGAATGTGGACATACATGTGCACCGCTGGCTAGATGTTGACATGTCTGACCATTTTTAAGGTAAAGTTTCTCAAAACTTTTTATCTGCTTCTTATTCATTTGTCCAACTTTCTTATTCGAACTGCAAAGACATTTGCACACTGGATAAATAAGGTAATGGAACAATTTATGTTTATAGTATATATCGTCTAGGACACTACAAAGTGTTTTCTTTTCCCGCTCGCAAAAGTGGTCAAGTAGCATTCTAAGGTATTTTCCAGCAACTGATGTTGACATAAGAAAATGCTGCATCAAGCAAATGTCTTTGTCCACCAAGGTGATCTGTAACGAGAAATATGTTCCGTTCAGAATTCGAAAACAATATTGATATTTTAGGAATCGTTAAAGATGATGGTAACATGTAGCTCAAATGGAGAAATACGTCCGCTTTTTCCTCATGAATATTAATGAGCAAAATCACGTGACTTTGACCTTTCCACCAAAAGTTCTAAAAGTTGGAAGAAATAAAATAAACATTTTCTCTTATGTGCACCCCTTTCTATTAACATGATTAATATATCATGACATAATTATCTAAAAATAGAATACCCGGTGTCTATGAAGTACGTGGCAGCGCTAAAATTCAAAGTCAATATATCCTTACTCTGAAATTCCTCCACAGCTATTAGAGAAAACGGGCAATTTCATGCATTTTTGAATATAAAAGGCCAAAAATATACTCAATGTTCAATAAAGATGCCTACCTGAACTGATTCTTTGTATCTAGAGGAAATGGATCCAACCATGGCAAGTCGCGTATATCAATGCAGAATATCGCTCTTTTGGGGCTTAATGTCTCGAATTTGCAAAATTTCCAACATTTACATATAGTGTTTTATAGCGATTCCGCTTGGAAATTTCAATTGGCCGGAACAATATTTGACCAACATGAGAGTTTGATACATCAATTTGATCGTACCGGTGTAGGCTAAATGAATCACCCATAGCCAAAGTTCCCGACTCAAATTTCGTTCCTCGGCGATTTTACTATTATTTCCTTATATAAGCATGCATGTCCGTAATAGCAGAAAATCCAATATGGCGGAATCATGCAAATTAGTATAACGGACGTCTTTCTCCATATCTTTTGGCTTTTTACAATTGTTAAGATGACAAATGTGAAATTCACATGAAAAGAGCATCATGTGAATTTCACATGAAAAATTTAACATAAGATTCATGTGATAAATATTTATGTTAAATTCACGTTGAGGAGGTATGAGCGTGAACCGCATTTTCAGGGAATAATAGAAATTGAAAATTATTGTCTACATATAAAAGAATATCCCTTTCGTCATCGATTGCAGTATTTCATAAAAAAAGAGTGTAGCCGTTTGTCCCCTATATACCGAAAAAGGGAGGTAACTCTGTATATTTTTTTAAACAATGTCCCCACTTTGGACTTTATTTTAAAAAACATAACACAGCACGAAGTAAATTTTTATCCATTGACGTAGTAAATGAAGTAAATTTATCATTTTCGAAAAAAATATTTTTGTTGCCATTGTAACCATGCTTGAGAAGGACATTTATTTCATCCCAATTTTTACCAGAGCTTTTCAGAGAAGGACATTTATTTCATCCCAACTTTTACTAGAACATCAGTACATGCTAGAGCATGTACTGATGTTTTGGATTTTCATAGTTGAAATATACAAATTACCAAGAAACTTTTAGGACAAGGTTTTCGCTTTCACAAACTAGTAAAGACGTTCTGGAAATTTTACAAAAATTATTGTCAACTTCTTCTGAAATTCGGACCAATACAGGCAACAGAGTATATTATTTTGGGTATTTCACAACCTGCATTTTATGGTGACATTATTAACAAAATAAGAAGGATCAAAGATAAACAACACTATCGAAAATGCGTCAGAATCATCAAACGCCTTTTATACCGTGGATATGATCCTAATGTCACCAGACGGACACTAGGCTTGGTACTTGACCAATCTACAGTCTTGTACAAGCGAATTCTTAAATATTGCACTCTGACTGACTGTGACGACGGGACTCCATGACGGGCCCTGTCCAAACCTCTTTAGAGAAGACAGGGCCCCGACCACCTGTCCTCTCTGAATGTCAGTCGGACTCCTCGGGTGAAAACATACATGAGCTCGCGGCGGCAGAGCACGGATTGTATTACGTACGCCCTCTTTTTATATCCATTTACACATTCATCTGTGTTGTTTGGGCCCCTGCGTTTTGCGGTCTTGTTTGTGTGTGGTCATCTGACAGTGAGGAGGTTGTTTTACACCACAATTGTACGTTCTTCGAGACCTCTGGGTAATCGGAAAAGCGGGAGGGTTGTGCGCACGTAATCCAGGATAACCACACCTTCTGCTATTTCCGTGGCAGATGGCCGTCCTAAGTCGGCACCGGTTGCCCATTGGCCTCGTTGGTTTATGTGTAGTCCTTTGTGTTTGATGTTTCTGTGTTGTGCGTTGACGTTTCTTGTCCCTTTGCGTCTCTTTCCGTGCTTGTCTGCTTTGTGTTTTTGCATTGGGTGTTTTGGGGTTTTGCTGTGGATGCTGCAACCGGGTGTTGTTGGAGATCCCCTCCTTTGTTTTACAGTAAGAATTGTATTAAAAGTTTAAAAACATTAATTCTTTAAGTAGTTGACATAATAGAATTTTGATAAAATATTTCTTATATCATCTAGTGATACATGCTAAAGATAAAAAATAATTCATAGAAAAAAGAGTGTAGCCGTTTTAAAATATTAAGCTTAGAATTCGTCTGACCAAGCCTCTGGATATGATAAATCCGTTGTTTATGATTGAAAATGGAAAATTGTGATATACCTATACATTTTATCTAAAAAATTTTATAATCTGGACATCAGAAAAAAAATTGAGTCATATTCTGATCAATTTGTTATTCATTTTCCCAACACTTAGCGCTTTTAAGCACCGACAACGTAGCGTGACGTACGCACATCATGACGCTCACTTTAGATGATGCTCGGCGATATTGTATTCTTTTAATCTCGGTGAATGAGAAAAAATGGATGTTAAGATTCCTATCTGTATGCTTCTTCTGTATCTCATTTCTCTCAAAATTGATCTTGCGGCATCTACACGTATCTATTTATTCATGTACATGTAGTTTTGACATTCGTACGTACATGTATTGTACCAGATTTTGAAAAAAAATGAAGCAACTTTAGTAGAACAACGAAACGAAGGATCTCTTAATCTCTTGATAAGTTTGCTTTGAAATAATTTATCTAAAGTGAACTGAGGCACATTTCTAGTTTCATTTTACTGCTGGGAATAGCAGGGGGGGGGGGGGGGGGTCGGTATGATAGGAAAGGTAGTAAACGCACACTCTGTCTTCCGCATTGATCTCCTGCACATGTTCTCTTCAATGAATGTCGTAACGTTTATATCATAAATTAGTAAAATTAAAACAGAATAATTCCCTATTCAACAAGGCGTACAATGGGATGTGTGTTTACGGATTCCTTCGGATCCATTTATTTTACAATGTATATGTATGTGATCTTTGGTCCTTTTGATTATTTGACAGTCATTCGTCATACTACTAATCAATAGGCCTGGTGATATAAATTCTAGCTAAATCATTATAACACATACCTTTTGTAAATGAAAGAAAAGTACTTTCAAGATATATTAGTTTTACATGTTTTCAATATTTGAGGTAAATTGCGTGGTCAGTAACGCCGCATCGTCAACATGTACTATAAAATATAATTATTCTTTTGAATTAATTTGTGTCTTTTTTATGAAAGAATAAATTTGAAGTATTAACTTACTCAATTCAATCGCAATCAAATTAGTCCACTCCGTAAAGTTGTCATGGCGTGAAATAATATAAGACAAACTGAATTACCGGACTTCTAAAGAACAAGCACAAAGCGCTTTCATATTAATTCGCGGAAAAATATTGCAATGTCATGATTCAGTATGACGTCAAAAAATTTCCGTTGATGACATAAACTATATGCCAAGGATAAAACGATGTTGTGATAGAAGCGTAATTTAGATATTGCTCTTTAATCTAGAGGTATATTCAACCATTAGTTCAATAATCTTTCAGACTTTGTTTTCTTACCGACATCGATACGGTTTACGTTTGAATTGTTCACGCTCAATTAAAAAACTTCATAAATTTCATCTGAATTTTTTATGCGATTTCCTTTCAAATTGGATTTACATGTCAAAACTTCACGAGTTTCATGTAAAAAAAAACCAACCAATTTTGTAAATTTCATGCTCGTGCTGGTTTTACATAAATTTTTCGAGTTTAATGAGAGATATTCCTTTCAGCAAGGAAAATTCAAATAAGCCCTATCTCCCTTTTGGTCCTTCTTACTTTAAAACGCTGCTTGCGAAGCGATCCATGTTATATTTACATATGTTTAACTATTCGGATCACCTCGCCCTTTAATTGTAACGGCATAAAAAGACTCGGATACCTATGGTGGAAGGTTTTACATCAAATCGATGTTAAAGTAAAAAGGCACTTTTTCAACATTCAAAATTCTTCAACTTGAGTGAGTAAAGTTGTGAGAAACGTATTTGTCAGTTACGATCCAATGGTGAAACTTTTATTTCATGATAGATTATAACAAAACTAATAGATCAACGGAGAACTATTTTCAAAATGGCGCCGTCTGACGTCCGAGGCTTTTTTCGAAGGAAAAGGTCGAGGCTGATCCGAATGATGTTTACCGAGTGAAGGGAAGTCAAACACAACAGCCGAAACTAGATTCCAAAAACCAGAATCGAAATGCTTACGAATTAGAATGGTGCGTTTTGACAGCGCTTACTACGGTGCATTCTGCACTTTCACTGGTTTCTAGAGATTGTTCATTCAATAAAGACATGTCCTTTAAGAAATGAATCTCATATTTTTTTCTGTTGATGCAGGTATAACCCGAAAATTGGACAGAAAACTGTATCAATGCGCTTAGCCCGTTGATGCAAAAGTTTTCTAGAAAAAAGATCAGATTCATTTCTTATCATTTTATTATCATCTATTTATGGTAAACAGACTGTTTTCTTGGATCTAAAAACAAGCAATCACTTCAATATATTTCGTAAGTCGGAGGGTTTCGCAGTGATACGTCTGCCAAAAGAAGTTATGGCAGCCGCCATGATTCAAACAGCGAACGATCGTCTCTCAATATCTTTGGAATAAGGACCAGTTTGAGCAAATTCTACATTCACTGTTTATTTATGAGTAGGTAGAAAGAAATGGTACCCTTGAAATGATAAGCAAACATCAACAAATTGTATTTTCAGCGACGAGTTCATTCGTGTTTGAGGGAACCCCCGGTTCTAAAAATAGTGCTTTAAATAGACTTCCGTGAAAAATTGTGTTGATCGATGTCTCAACAAAATTTCTCAGCCAATCAGAATCGTCGTTTCTTGAAAATGACAATGGAAATTAAATGATTCGTGTTTCTATTGAGCTGTGTTCTTATCATCATAATACTTACATTTCGTGCATTATAAATTAACCAAAGAAACAATATTCTTCCTGAATACTCTTTTCTCCTCTATGTGTTTATTTTTAAAAATAGCAATCCAAGGAATGCTTGTGTCGCCTGCGAAGCGATTTGATTATTATTCTAGGAAGTGGATCAAAATTATTGGTATCAGTAGAAAAGTCTTGTCATATGAAATTCATTAGAAATATCAGACCTCTTAATCACAAATTAAAAGATATGCCATTGGTCATTCTCAAATTTTCAGAAAAGAGTGTCAATCATCTAGGTCAAGGTCACTACGTAAAAATTGGTAACAAAAAGGACTCATCATACGAAATATTAAAGACCTATCACCTACCAATTAAAAGATATATACAACCTTAAAAAAGAAGGTCAAATAGCAAGGTCAAGGTCAAAAGGTAAAAAATTATGGTATGTTTAGAATGGCATTGTTACAAGGAAAATACATGTGAAATATGTAAGCCCTATCACCTACCAATCGAAAGATATAGCCAATATTACTTTTCTTGAAAAGTAGGTCAAATATCTAGATCAAGGACAAAAGGTCAAATTTATGGTCTGTGTAGAAAGGTCTTGTCACAAGGAATACACATGTGAAATACCAAAGCCCTATCACTTACCAATCAAAAGATATATCCATTCTTAATGAAGGTCAAGGTCAAAAGGTAAAAAAATTATGGTATGTGTAGAATGGCATTGTTAAAAGGAAAATACATGTGAAATATCAAAGTCCTATCACCTACCAATCAAAAGATATAGCCTATATTACTTTTCTTGAAAAGTAGGTCAAATATCCAGATCAAGGACAAAAGGTCAAATTTTATGGTCTGTGTAGAAAGGTCTTGTCACAAGGAATACACATGTGAAATATAAAAGCCCTATCACTTACCAATCAAAAGATTTATCTTATATAAGATTCATTTCTTATCATTTTATTATCATCTATTTATGGTAAACAGAATGTTTTCTTGGATCTAAAAACAAGCAATCACCGCAATATATTTCGTAAGTCGGAGGGTTTCGCAGTGATACGTCTGCCAAAAGAAGTTATGGCAGCCGCCATGATTCAAACAGCGAACGATCGTCTCTCAATATCTTTGGAATAAGGACCAGTTTGAGCAAATTCTACATGCACTGTTTATTTATGAGTAGGTAGAAAGAAATGGTACCCTTGAAATGATAAGCAAACATCAACAAAATTGTATTTTCAGCGACGAGTTCATTCGTGTTTGAGGGAACCCCCGGTTCTAAAAATAGTGCTTTAAATAGACTTCCGTGAAAAATTGTGTTGATCGATGTCTCAACAAAATTTCTCAGCCAATCAGAATCGTCGTTTCTTGAAAATGACAATGGAAATTAAATGATTCGTGTTTCTATTGAGCTTTGTTCTTACCATCATAATACTTACATTTCGTGCATTATAAATTAACCAAAGAAACAATATTCTTCCTGAATACTCTTTTCTCCTCTATGTGTTTATTTTTAAAAATAGCAATCCAAGGAATGCTTGTGTCGCCTGCGAAGCGATTTGATTATTATTCTAGGAAGTGGATCAAAATTATTGGTATCAGTAGAAAAGTCTTGTCATATGAAATTCATTAGAAATATCAGACCTCTTAATCACAAATTAAAAGATATGCCATTGGTCATTCTCAAATTTTCAGAAAAGAGTGTCAATCATCTAGGTCAAGGTCACTACGTAAAAATTGGTAACAAAAAGGACTCATCATACGAAATATTAAAGACCTATCACCTACCAATTAAAAGATATATACAACCTTAAAAAAGAAGGTCAAATAGCAAGGTCAAGGTCAAAAGGTAAAAAATTATGGTATGTTTAGAATGGCATTGTTACAAGGAAAATACATGTGAAATATGTAAGCCCTATCACCTACCAATCGAAAGATATAGCCAATATTACTTTTCTTGAAAAGTAGGTCAAATATCTAGATCAAGGACAAAAGGTCAAATTTATGGTCTGTGTAGAAAGGTCTTGTCACAAGGAATACACATGTGAAATACCAAAGCCCTATCACTTACCAATCAAAAGATATATCCATTCTTAATGAAGGTCAAGGTCAAAAGGTAAAAAAATTATGGTATGTGTAGAATGGCATTGTTAAAAGGAAAATACATGTGAAATATCAAAGTCCTATCACCTACCAATCAAAAGATATAGCCTATATTACTTTTCTTGAAAAGTAGGTCAAATATCCAGATCAAGGACAAAAGGTCAAATTTTATGGTCTGTGTAGAAAGGTCTTGTCACAAGGAATACACATGTGAAATATAAAAGCCCTATCACTTACCAATCAAAAGATTTATCTTATATAAGATTCATTTCTTATCATTTTATTATCATCTATTTATGGTAAACAGAATGTTTTCTTGGATCTAAAAACAAGCAATCACCGCAATATATTTCGTAAGTCGGAGGGTTTCGCAGTGATACGTCTGCCAAAAGAAGTTATGGCAGCCGCCATGATTCAAACAGCGAACGATCGTCTCTCAATATCTTTGGAATAAGGACCAGTTTGAGCAAATTCTACATGCACTGTTTATTTATGAGTAGGTAGAAAGAAATGGTACCCTTGAAATGATAAGCAAACATCAACAAAATTGTATTTTCAGCGACGAGTTCATTCGTGTTTGAGGGAACCCCCGGTTCTAAAAATAGTGCTTTAAATAGACTTCCGTGAAAAATTGTGTTGATCGATGTCTCAACAAAATTTCTTAGCCAATCAGAATCGTCGTTTCTTGAAAATGACAATGGAAATTAAATGATTCGTGTTTCTATTGAGCTTTGTTCTTATCATCATAATACTTACATTTCGTGCATTATAAATTAACCAAAGAAACAATATTCTTCCTGAATACTCTTTTCTCCTCTATGTGTTTATTTTTAAAAATAGCAATCCAAGGAATGCTTGTGTCGCCTGCGAAGCGGTTTGATTATTATTCTAGGAAGTGGATCAAAATTATTGGTATCAGTAGAAAAGTCTTGTCATATGAAATTCATTAGAAATATCAGACCTCTTAATCACAAATTAAAAGATATGCCATTGGTCATTCTCAAATTTTCAGAAAAGAGTGTCAATCATCTAGGTCAAGGTCACTATGTAAAAATTGGTAACAAAAAGGACTCATCATACGAAATATTAAAGACCTATCACCTACCAATTAAAAGATATATACAACCTTAAAAAAGAAGGTCAATCAAAAGATATAGCCTATATTACTTTTCTTGAAAAGTAGGTCAAATATCTAGATCAAGGACAAAAGGTCAAATTTTATGGTCTGTGTAGAAAGGTCTTGTCACAAGGAATACACATGTGAAATATAAAAGCCCTATCACTTACCAATCAAAAGATTTATCTATTCTTATTTTTTTTGAAAAGTAGGTCAAATATGTAGGTCAAGGTCAAAAGGAAAAAAAATTATGGTATGTGTAGAATGGCATTGTTACAAGGAAAATACATGTGAAATATCAAAGTCCTATCACCTACCAATCAAAATATATAGCCAATATTACTTTTCTTGAAAAGTAGGTCAAATATCTAGATCAAGGACAAAAGGTCAAATTTTATGGTCTGTGTAGAAAGGTCTTGTCACAATTAATACACATGTGAAATATCAAAGCCCTTTCACTTACCAATAAAAAAATATATCTATTCTTAATTTGTTTAGAAGTAGGTCAAATATGTAGGTCAAGGTCACTAGGTCAAAAATTATGGTATGTATAGGAAGGTCTTGTCACAAGCAATACACATGTGAAATATCAAAGCCCTATCACTTACCAATCAAAAGATATAGTGAATCTTATCTTTTTTCAAAAGTAGGTCAAATATCTAGGTCAAGGTCACAAGGTCAAAAATTATGGTATTTGTTGAAAGTTCTTGCCACAAGGATTGCACATGTGAAATATCAAAGCCCTATCACCTACCAATTAAAAGATATATTTATTCTTAATTTTTTTGAAAAGTAGGTCAAATATGTAGGTCAAGGTCACTAGGTCAAAAATTATGGTATGTGTAGGAAGGTCTTGTCACAAGGAATACACATGTGAAATATCAAAGCCCTATAACTTACCAATCAAAAGTAATGGGCTGTGACACCAAAAGTGTGACTGACAGACTGACTGACAGACGGACGGACGGACAGACGGACGGACAGACGGACAACGGACAAAATGATCTCTAAGTGTCGGTATGCTTCGCAGGCGACACAAAAATAATGTTGTTTAGTTTCATTTCTCTACATTAGAAAATTGAAAAAGTACAATTATAGAAATTTGTATGTACTATTATGCCGATATTCTGTAAATATTCTACACTGTTAACATTGTACTTTTGTTAAGGACCTGTTAAAAAAAGGCGTAAAATCTGCCCAGAAAAATCGAAAAATTTCAAAATGATGAAATTGAGAAAAGTTTTTGGTTAAAAATAAAGAATTATCTTGGTCCAGATATGAATATTCTGTCAGGTTGGATAAATTATTCAAAATAAAAGCGATTTTTTTTATCAAAATCAACGCTTTTCCTATAGAAATCAAAGGAAAACGGAACCTCGGTTCAGAATGCCACTTTCAACAAAGGTGTATATCAATTAAAACAAATTTTTGGCCAAGTGGGGTTCTGAACCGAGGGGGGAACAATGTCCAACAGGCGAAATACGGAAAAGGGGGGTACTTGACTATTTTAGAATCAGTCTTTAGAGCGGTAAAATATTTTTTCTTTTAATATCATGTAACAATCTATTCAGAGTGTGTTCCGATCAAATATTTAACCGTTAAAAAGGAAATAAACGAGAAAGTTGTCTATTTCTACACTGCCTGAAAGCTACATAATTATGCGGCTGACAAATACGAAATATTACCATTTTTCAGTTTCCGGATTGCGGATTTTGCCGATTATATTGATATGATAACCTCAAGGTTAATTTCTCTTATCTAATTTTGACATTAAAAAGTACAGAAGTATAATAAACGTCAAATTTGTGTTAAGTAATGCATTTTTTGTGATTTTCGCTCGATATTTGACATTTTCTCTCATCAGTAACCCCTACCTCTTCAACCCGTAATTATAGCATCTTTCGCCAAATCTATTTGAATAAAGGTCATCTTCTAATTCTTCATATTTGAATCCCGACATTTTTTTTCCTAAAATAGGAGGACAGCGCACGAGAAATAATCGAGTGATTTCAGGGCTAAATCAAGCCCTTAACTTAACAGCTCCTTTAGTCCATTAATACGAAGTTCAAGCCGATCGTACTTTATCTTTGATAACAATTACAATACTGTGTCCTAAGTGTCAAGCTTTAAATTTCATACTTAACCATGACTTTGCCATGCTCAAAAACAAAGATATTTCCTTAGATTAAAATATCTGAATTTCTGCATCACGGATTCATCTGTCAAAACTGTATCGTTTGTAGAAGAACTTACGTGTATAAGTAATTTCACACTTACTTTTTGCGTTTTCCCAGCATTTGGAAACGCATTTAATATACAAGCAATGTAGATCATAACTGAAGATGAATCCGTCATATCTAAAAAAAAAGGAAAATAAAACATTTTACGTATGTGAATACCGAATGACTTCTTCGACTTCTTTGTCGGCTTAACAGCTATTATGTATAGGGTAGGTCATACTCTAAGGTCAAGGTCAAAAGGTCATATTCGTTAAGCAAATGGAAAAGTAGGGGAATAAGAAATATTCAAATTAAACATGGAAACCCTATCGCTTACATATATCATTAAAGAATTATAACGAATGTCAAAGAATAACAAAATGATATTCATGTACTGCAAGGTAAGGGTAAAATAGTCTTTAAGCTCATTCAGGATTAAAGACCAAGATAAAATTGTTATCATTTAAGAAAAAGAAACAAGACATGTCATTAAACTTTTAGTTTAACGCATTTAGATATCACTTTATCTCAGATTTTCAAGTTCATCATATCTACCAGGATAATTGAAATTACAGGATTGAAATCGAAATATCAGCGTCTGTTCTCTTACCGATTAATATCTGAAATAACCATTCATATTATCATACCCTTTCTTTGAAGCAAATATTTGGGTATTCCTAATCACTATGCATCTTTAATACGGATGACAATATCATGTATCGTGATACTCTGAAACACAAGATCATATATGTGATAAATGAACAAACCATTTGGATCGAGTATTCTGGCTATTCCAAGATGATCCTCCGCTGCCCTGAAGGCATATTCTAGTCTCGCGGGAATTGCCTCCTTCTTCACCTTTTCTATGTCAAGAAGAAATGGTCTTATCGTGTTGAGTAGTTTTGTCAAAACTGTACCATCACCCCAACATTTTCCAAAGTTGTTGACCTTAACATTTCTTTGACTGTTAAAAAAAACATAAGATGTCTAAAGGGTATATCACACCATGTAAGGTGTCCTGACCACGAGTGATTTTTTGTGTTATTTGTCTTGGATTTTACGTGTTTGTCCTGGATTATTTGTGATCGTTTCGAGCGAAATCGGCAAAATGTCATATTTTTAGACAATTAAACGAAATGTAGATCATCTTGAGATACGAGTCTATGCATGAAACATTGTAAATGCATTGTAAGACTGAATTAATGCTTAAAGTTGTCTGTTTTTCATTAAATTAAGAAGGCTTCTGTTCGATGTCCTTCTACTATATATTGCAAACTAAATATTGATAGTCTTCCGTTCGATCGAATAATCATGTAAGGATGACGAGTGGGGGTTTCGTCAGATTTATTTAGCATATTTTGAATTTGATATGTGAGTTTCATTTTACGTTTACTTGCGTCTTCGTTTTACATTTGTTTTCTTGATACGTTGATAAAATGGCCTGACTACAAAATTGATTCTATTCAATTCCGAGTTTTGCTAACAGAGAACCCCCGATATAGTCTTACAGTTAAATGTTATGAATAAGTATTGCTCGCGAACAGTAACTTAGATTTAGAGGAGGAGGACAGTGGGGCCGCCCCATCACCGTATCTAAAATTACATGCTTATCATGCTCATTTTCAGCTTTTTTTGCTATAGAGGGGTCGTGCGAGTCCCTAGCCCCTCCTTCGGTGGTCAATTTTTATTATCAAATATTCTAAATTTGCTATGATAATTCTAAATAATTACGAATTTATCTGTCAGTCCAAGTATTTGAAAACATTTCGTTGACTCGCTGTTGCTTGCCGGTTTTCAAGACTTAAAATGTGCATAGACTTGGAACTTTATGTTGGAGACTCAAAATATATTGACAGAGGAGATATATATTAATTGTCTTTCATTTTCATTCTAACTCTGAAAAAAGTTCAGACTTGGAACTTTATGTTGGAGACTCAAAATATATTGACATTTTCATTCTAGCTCTCAAAATATATTGACATTTTCATTCTAGCTCTGAAAAAAGTTCGCCAATCATCTTTCAATCATATACAAAGTTTGTTAAAAGTCATTAATCAAGGAATTTAGTGGGGTGTATTAGATTAACTTCTATTTTCGCTTGTCAGTTTTCCGTAAAAATTTTCTTTGTAACTGGACTTTGCCCTCCCCCGCCCCTTTCTAAAATCATAGATCCGCCACTGGTGACCTACAATTGTGTGTCATAATGTGATATTGGATGTCATTTTGCTATCTTGTTTGCATACAAAGGTATACCTCTGATAGAAATAGCAGGAGTGGAAATATTTAGTTTGACAAGCCAAAAATCAACAAACAAACAAAAATTTAACAAACAAACAAACGAAAATTAAAAATCAATAAAAAGGATGCTTGGCCATTCGTTTATCATCCTTTAAAAATTCATACTTTATTACCAAACTGTTCCTACGCCCTTGAAGTTACATACAACTGTACAAAAAGAAGGGGTGAATGACGCCCCCCTCCCTCTCTCCTTTTTACAAGTACACAGATGCTTCCATATTGTTTTGCAAAACAGACTAATAGAAAGTGTACAAAAGGTCATTTTAACGTAGAAAACTGAACTGCTCAATAACTGTGTTAAATGCATAAGTTTCCGGAACTTTGCCTCTTGGCCTGGATCCT
This sequence comes from Pinctada fucata, assembly GCA_028142955.1. Lineage (NCBI taxonomy): Eukaryota > Metazoa > Mollusca > Bivalvia > Pterioida > Pteriidae > Pinctada > Pinctada fucata. The sequence goes on from AP027114.1 coordinate 26,823,680, forward strand.
CACAAGGGCTTCTCTCTGAATCCATTTTGGGCCTTAAAGCGATCCCCACAGCTCATTACTGAAAGTGCTTCCATTTGAAAAGTATTCTTGCTATGCGCCTGCCTTTGGAAGAATATGAAAAAGAAATCAACATGTCCGCTAAGAGGCACCGTAGAAAAGAAGGGAGAAAAAGGGGGGAAACAAAAAAACCCCAAACTTTCACTTCGTTTATACTAAGGCATAGGTCATTTTCTCAAAGTAAATAGTCATATGGACCGATTATAATAAAAAATATTCGCTCGCTTGTTAATCTATTGAAATCATTTTCTAAGAGGCACCGTAGAAAAGAAAGGGGAAGGAAAAAAAAAAACTTTCACTTCGTTTATACTCAGGCATAGGTCATTTTATCAAAGTAAATAATTATATGAACCGATTAAAATAAAAGATTTGCTCGCTTAACAAACCTATTGAAAACTATTCTCCGAGAGGCACCGTAGAAAAGAAGGGAGGAAAATTGGAAAGAAGATGAACACAGGCTTTCATTTCGTTTATACTAAACTTAAAGGCATAGGTCATTTTATCAAAGTAAGTAGTTATATGAACCGATTATAATGAAATATTCGCTCGCTTTTCAACTTATTCTAAAATACAAAACTGAAAAATCCAGGACATCACACAGAAATTCCAGGACAAGATACAGAAAAAAGTCAGGACATAGTCAACTCTTTTCAGTCTGGTGAAAATCGAATATTTTTAATTGCGGTCCCCTTCAGATAATCAAAACATAATAGATACATCAAAACAATTTGAAAAAAAATGTCAAATTGCGCAATTTATGAAGTTTGAAACAATTTCATGACACAAAAAATCCAGGACGTACACAAAAAGTCCAGGACAAATAACACAAAAAGCATCCCTCCCTCGTCAGGACACCTTACATGGTGTGTATATGATAGAGTTCAATCAGTTGGAAAACTAGAAAGCATTTTTCAAGCCAAAATGGATTCTTTCTTAGTCGTACCATCTTTGGAACTTAAGTAACAAAATCCGAATAAAAAAGATAGAAAGAGTACTATATTTATTAATATTTAGAGCTGCCCAATCATTGCTGAAGACTTTGAAATGATAATTTAATCTTAAATAAAAGTTTAACGTGATCTTAAAATCCTTTCAATGATTTTGTGTCATGGTTAAAGTGAAACAAATTAATACGGGGTACATTTACGAAAACATTAAATTCTGAGTTCAAAAGCTCAGGTCCTATGGGAAAAAAGTATATCGTGGATGGAAAAATTGACCTCGAACTAAGGTCACGTATAAATAAGGTGTATAACACATTATTTCCAATAGGTCTGACCCCTTTCTCATTAGTATGAAATTTTATTTTTATATCTAAGCAAAATGACCGTATTATTTGTTGTGGAATTATGTTGTGATAGCAGATGTTAAACGTCTTCAAATTCAATAGCATCATTTATGAACAGAAATTCGTAACAGAGATTTCGAATGCATTGAAGAAACGATCAACCGACGTAGATCGAACTTGGCAACATGTGCCCTCGGGAACTCCTCGTCAACTTGCAGTGACACTCATCAAGTGGTACAAATGTTAAACGTCTTCAAAGGACCAGAGCCACGAACGGCAAAATCGGCCTAATTTGCCACAACGTTCATCTTTTATATTTTGATAATACCATATTTCAGCACTTCAGAACTGGCCAACTTTTGTGATTTACGGTCTTGCTGAAGCAAAATATTTTTATGTGAATTGAGGGTATGGTATATTGTTTGCGACGTCATTTGACGTCATTTTCACATGTTCGTCCTGGTACTACAGTATGCATGTCTTCAGTGTAATACTTTTACTTTTTGTATTCGTTTAAATCGCGTTAGATGTAAGCTGCATCGTTCCACAAGAAATTGATGTCATTATTTATAATTATATGAAAAAAATTAAAGAAAGATTTCATGTTTACCATCTTCATGACTCGCGGATCCGATACGTCCCAACTGTCCTAGAAGAGAGTTAGGCTGTATCAGATCAGACAAAGGCATACCATGTATGATTCTTCATTTTTTCCGACAATTTCTGAAATACCGTGAAATTCAAAGATTTTCTCGTAATAAAGTTGTCAGATCATCTCCAATCAAAAGTGAATACCCCTGTGCAACATTAAAACACGGTTCTATATCTGTTCTATATCTGTTGCAGACCTAGATATTTAAAACATCCACTTAATTTTGCCGTAGATACACCACTGTCAGCGATGTATGAAGATGAACATTAGTGTGACTCAATTTGACATCTTTAAGTACTTCAAATCTGTTCCTATATACTAATAGGCTCAAATTACACGTATCAGATTTTAATCCAATTTAGATAATACATCGGCTAAATTGAAAACCCCTTCCCTACATTTCGGTGCATATGAGTCAATGACTCAACATAAATAAGTACAGCTGAAAGTCGAGTTGAAAAATGAGAAAAATAATGTCTTAATTCATTGCATGATTTTCCTTCTAAAGTCAGTGCCTAATACCCATTTGCCGAGGTTGTGGCGGATACAGGAATGAGGAGGGGGGGGGGGGGTATTTCTAACATAAAAGCGAAGGGTCCCATTCTGGTCAATGGTAGCTGACTTCATAGAGAAAAAAAACGATGGTTGCATTTTGAATATTTCGTCTTTTAAATTACTTTTCATGCTCCTGTTCTTATTATGACATATATAATTATTGATTAGAGAAATACATGTGACTCTTCTCACATGTATGTGCTAGTATAAGTGTTGGGCAATCGGAAGTTAAATCATAAGCGGAAATAATCGGATGGGCATAACCCATTATTACTATAATCGGAAAATTCAAAACAATTTTGTTTTTCATTTTGCAACCAACAATGAATTGAAATAAACACCAAATCATCATTTCTTTGAATAAAATTGTTTTATTGAGTAAAAAACTTTCAATCACAACTACTATGAATACCCTATCAATTCGTTCAAGCTTCTTTTTCTTGAATACCATGCAACAGAAAATGTCATACACTAGTATGTACTTTGAATAATAATAGTATAAAAAGGGAAATTCACGAATTTATCAAAACCAAAATACTAAATAGCACAATCCGGATATCAGCGATGTCGGCGACAATCGCGTTTAATTTTCAACATCAATTAGTAATTTTCATCGCTAGCCATTCAACGACCGACAATCGATCGTCAGCGATAATCGTTTCATGACTAAACTAGAATTCGTTGTCATGACTCCCATTCTGATACATTTTTAGTGTCATTTTGTGTGAAGAGAGAACATTTTTCAAAGAAGTGTATTTACTCCGATTAATTGATTCTCAGAGATAGAATTAATCGATAGTCGGCGAGTTGGATATTTTAGAGACGATAGGGACGATGTCTGCGACTATCGTTACTGTAATACAGTGTGTATAAGTGTGAATAAGATAGAGATCGAGATATGGAATAAGAATACATACATGTACGTAATTATTCGCGCTTAGAGGAATGAAAATTTTGATACGTTACACGAATAAGAAAACCACTGATCCAAATCTGCCAGCACAGTACCATGAATGTGACAAAACGATGTCATAGATACACAACATTATTAATTTCTGGATCGATGGACGGTAGTAAAGGTGATTAATGTTCGAATGTTACGAATTGCAGCGTTCGCGTACTTTTGAAGAATCAATTTTTTTTCTCACATTTTTGCAATATCGGATAATTGGCGAATCAAAAGGGAGGGATAAGGCCAGGGCGAGAAGGGGAGCATGTTCTCGACTTTCCCCTTTTTGCGGTCACCATTTTTTAATGACGTGATTTTTTTTCAGAACTTGATGATAAAGCTTTTATTACTTTAAAGGTACTGGAAATTTAAGGTTAAAAATAAATCAGATTGAATTAAAAGAATTGTAATTTTTCTTGGTTCCCATGGTAACATGGACGGTATCCAAGGTAAACTACATTTTTTACTACAGATTGTAGACCTTCTTTTTGACAATATCGGGGAACAGAACAAGAAAACTTTTCATTTAATTATAAGCTATTACGATTATCTGAAATTTTTATTAAAAATATTTTGATCAACACTAAGCGAAATAAGCCGTTGGTAAGGAAACATATAGAAGACATAAGCTTCAAATTTGAAATAGGCTTGTTTGTTTTCTTGGTTACGGCCATTTTGATGAAATATTATGGATTCAATCTGTTCCATAAAAATGTCGTAGCAACCTTTCTTTTTTTTTGTGCTCAGACAAGGCACAAGGTTACTTAATTACGCAGTGTTACATACATTTATCAAAAAAAAAAATTATATCGTGATTGAAAAAGGAGTTTACATTTTATATCGTTTAAATATTTTTATACTTTACATTATCCCTACATTAAAACATTGATGTGACGTCATGCCTTTGTTCGAACAGTCCGAAATTTACCTTTGACTGTCCAATTTCAAATCTAGGTCACGTTTATTAGAAAAAATATACGCGACCTAGATTAAATATTGGACAGTCACAGGTAAATGTACTTTGACAGCTACAGGACAACCGTTACAATCCTTATTTAGAAATCACGTGACAAGAATTCCATGTATCGTAGTACTGACTATTCCAATTTTTGCAATTTTTCCCCGGAGTTGACAAAATCCAGCACAATCTTATATATCTAAAGAATCGGCCGTTGTGTCGGAAATGATAATGCAAGAGGCACTTTAGTTCAGTCCGTTATTTCTTTTTTTTCGGTCTTAATTTTTTCCATCTTATTAATTTTACTTTTAATTAAGATTTTTGCTCGACTTCTTTTAGTCCGAAAAACCTTACCTAAATCCATCCTTTGACGGTTCTTTTGACCCAGTCCCCAGACTCAACCCCCCCCCCCCCCCCCCTCCCGGTGCAAATAACCGTCAAAGGCTAGGTTTAGGTCAGGTTTTTCGAACTGGACTCCTTGAAAATATCTTCCTGAATTGTTTCTTTCATTTAACCTTGCACATAGTAAGTTGAACGTCCCAACTGATTTCTTTTCGGTATTTAATTTTATATATATCCAAAGAAGCTTAAACTAGATCGTCATCACGCAAAGTATTCTCGTTGATTTTTTTCCAAAAAGTTACATCCAATTTCGTCTCGGTTTACGGAATCTGCGTCATAATTTGTCAAAACATTTTTTTAAATTGAGAATGTCATCTCCGTTATCTCCTTACTGCTAGTAGCAAGAATGTTATCTAGAATCTGGAGTGATTACATTTCGTTACAGTAAAGGCAATTTACATAATAAGAACAAAGTCAAAGGCCATGCCACTTTGAATAGTGATCAATGTTTTAAGTACGATATACGCCTCAAACAATTCATTCTTAAAGATATTGGACAGTTTTCGGCCCTGTGGGCCTCAAACTGTCCAATATCTTTAAGAATGAATTGTTTTCGGCGTATATCCAAGTGCATGTGATAGTTATGTATTAATTTGTCAGTAATTTACGTAAAAGAAAGCATTTCTTTTTTAATAGAATGTTAAACTTCTTCAAATTCAATAGCATCATTTAAGACCAGATAAATTTACAGCATGGCCCAGACGTTCACGTTTCCGGTACGTAGCCCTCGTCAGTGATCTTCAGTCTAAACAATGTAATGTGGTCCAAAAGTGTAAAAATGATTATGTCCAAAAATATACCAAAAGACGTAGCAGAATCGGTGGGATATGATGCTACAGGATACATATTTACGAGCCTTTACATCGTTTCTATTATATCTAATGAATTAATATAACCAATGCATTAATCATCGCACATTATTTTTTCCTCAATTTTTGATTTTTAGCTCACCTGAGCCAAAGGTTCAGTGTGAGCGATTTTCATAACGATTTGTCCGGCGTCCGTCGCTGTCCATTAACTTTTCACATTTTCGACTTCTCCTCTGGAACCGCAAGGAACAAACTTGGTATACATGAAGTACTAAAGGTCCTCTACCAAATTTGTTGATTTCGGCCGGATCTTTTCAGGGGAGGATCCAGGGTGGGGTCAAATAAGCTCCAGATGGTACCCCTCTTAAAAATATTCTTCTCCAGGACCGCTGCATGGATTGAAAAAAACTGATGGCATCTGAGTGATCAGGAAGGTTGTATAATGTAAGTTTGTTCATTTCGTTAAAATTCGATAACTTATTTTTGACGCATTTTTTGACGTCTTTTTCGACTTCGTTATTTTAATGCAAAAATTGAGATTTCTTTTCTCTCTTGGCTAAATTTGCTACCCCAATTTAGTTCATTTTAGCCATGATGAACTAGAGACATGCTTATGTGAAAGAATTTTGCTGAAAAGTGTTTTTTTAATGATTTTTTTAACAGCAAAAAAAAACGAAAGCGGGAATGGTCATTATAACATTTTCAACTTCTCCCCTGAAATTTCTAATATACTTTATGATATTTATAGTAAGAAATGCAACTGTTAAAGTTGTTTGTCAAAATATGGACTTTTGGATTTTAGGGATTTTTTAAAGTATGTACATACGTACGTATGGACCCAAGGGTAGTGGGTTCAAATCCCGGTGGGACCTAAAAAATTGTTTTTTTTTTCAGTTTTTTTTTCTCATTTTCTTTTGATATTTATTATGAGAAAGGTATTTTGAGAAAGAATTTTGTCGAAATATAAACTTTTGGAATTTCAATGAATTTAAAAAAAAAATTCAAAGATTGTATATATTTTATGCTTTGCATGCCCAATGGACCCAAGAGTAGTGGGTTCAAATCCCAAGTATTGACAAACTGAAAACATCAGGATGATCTAGAGAGATTTCCTAAGAAGAATTGTTAAATTTGGTTCCACATCGAATTTTGACGCGTTTTTGACGTCTTTTCAGACTTTGTCAGAAATGCTCATTTTTGAACTTTTTCTTTGAACATCTCTATTAATGTGTAATTTTGTGCACTCATTTACCGCATATTTGTCACATTTTTAAAATTATTAAGTGGCTTGGTATAAACTTTGAGTGAGATTTTTATTTTGTTTTGATTTTTCATTAAATTTAATTCCTTTTAAATTACCTGGTAAAACTATATCAATTGATAGAAAAGTACCGCTAGCTTTTTCCTCACGGCGATAACACGTGACCACTGAAGCATTACATATAACGGGTATTCAAACCGTACATTTACCTCGTGGTAGTTCTGGTTATTTAATTGATAAATATTAAAGTATCTTTCTTTTGATTACCATGGTGATTATCCAAGGACAGGATGTAGGAAATTCCCTATCATTTAATAAATAAAATTGCTAATTATCGCTAGTATTTTTTTTTCATTGGGTGATTTGTGTGTTGTTGGAGATTTCTTCTACAGACAAATAATTGTCTTAATCTTGAAATTGAAAAGTTCAGCTGGATTTCAGGTCGCGTTTAACACTCAAAAAAATTGATACAAAAAGAAGGGAGGAGATCTCCAACAAGACCCCGTTGCAGCATCAACAGTAAAACACCAAAACACCCGATGCAAAAACACAAAAGACGAGTACAGTACGAGACGGAAAAGAGACACACGACATGTAAACATCAAACACAAAAGACTACACATAAACCGACGAGACCAATGGGTAACCGGTGCCGCCTTTGGACGGCCATCTGTCACGCAAGTAGCAAATGGTGTGGTTATCCTGGATTACGTGCGCACAACCCTCTCACTTCTCCAATTACCCAGAGGTCTCGAAGAACGTACAATTGTGGTGTAAAACAACCTCCTCACTGTAAGATGACATCACACAAACAAGACCGCGAGACGCAGAGGCCCCATAGACACAGATGAATATGTAAATGGATATAAAAAAGAGGGCATGCGTAATACAGTCCGTGCTCTGCCGGCTGTAGCGAGCTCATGTATGTAATCACCCGAGGAGTCCGACTGACATTCAGAGAGGAAAGGTGGTCGGGGCCCTGTCTTCTCTAAAGAGGTTTGGACAGGGCCCGTCATGGAGTCCCGTCGTCACAGTCAGTCAGAGTGCAAGTCTTAAGGATGCGCTTGTACAAGACTGTAGATTGGTCAAGTACCAAGCCTAGTGTCCGTCTGGTGACATTAGGATCATACCCACGGTATAAAAGGCGTTTGATGATTCTGACGCATTTTCGATGGTTATGCTCCCTACCTTTGATCCTTTTTATATTGTTTATCATATCACCATAAAAGGCAGGTTGTGTAATACCCATAGTAATGTACTCTGTTGCATGTATAGATCCAAATTTTAAAAGAAGTCGACAGTAACTTTTGTAAAATTTCCAGAAAGACTTAACTAGTTTATGAAAGCGGAAACCTTGACCTAAAAGTTTTTTGGTAATTTGTAAATTTCTACTGTGAAAATCCAAAATATCAGTACATGCTCTAGCGTACCGGATGAGCTGTGATATGTAAATGCCGTATGACGGTAATCTTGGAACATCAACGTCAAGCCGAGGGAAATTTACTATGTTGAATCCAAAATCATCCCTTTTGTCATTCACGTGGAGTTAGAATGTAAACCTCTTCAAATTGAATATCATAATTTAAGAACAGATAAATTGGCAACATGGACCAGACATGCACGTTTCGGGTACTTAACCCTCGTCAGTGATCTTCAAATCTAAACAATGTCATATGCCAAACAATTATGAAAGTTACTATGTCGAAAAAGCGTACCGAAAGATGTAGCAGGATGGGTGGGATATGATGCTACAGGACCCACGTTTTAGAAATTTTAAGAAATTTCGATAACAGAAATTTTAGAATGCGTTGAAGAAACGATCAACCGAAATTGATCGAACTTGGCTACAAGTGCCCTCGGGGGCTCCTGGTTCACCAGCAGTGACACTCACCAAGTGGTATCAATGTAAACGTCTTCAAATTGCTCTTAAGGTAAGAAACAGTTACAATGATCTTGAGAATGTAAATTTGAAATTGAATCGATTTTACGTTTAACATTTATGTATATGAGATTATTCTACTATTTTTGGTATTTGTCTTGTTTATCTTTTCACTGAAACATAAATCTAAGGAAAAAGTAATGATTGATGATTCTTAGAAATAATTAAGTTGTTAATGAAATGAGAAATTGTGGCATTTGAGCCTTATAAGATGAAACTTGAAATGACTGATTTTCCTATACATAAACTTTATGATAAAGTTTAACGTAGAATCATCTCAACTTGCAGAGTTTCTTTTAAAAACAAATAACACTCTTCTTACAAACCTTGAAAAAGCTTCGTTCACACGCGTCAATAAATCATTTCTTCCTGATAGGCGACCTTTATTCTCTAAATCAGAACGTGAACCCGAAATCTGTGAACACAAATAAATAAATATAATTGAGAAATAAGAAATCTTGCCATATTTAATTGTTATATTCTAGATCATCTTCAAATTCACACAAGTATGTTTGACAAGAGAGATTATTTTATGTAAGCAAAGTAAAATGTCCGCGACTCGGGACGGTGATGTTCCCAGACTGTTGTCATCATACGGTAACTAGATATCTCAACTTATACGATACGATAGTGAATGAACTTCTGTTTTCGATTTTCAAATAAAAATTTACAAATTACGAAGAAACTGTAAATCTAAGATTTCAAACTTGATAAACTTGTCATAGACTTTCTGTCAATTTCACTAAATTACTCTCAGCTTCTTTTGACATTCGGACCTATGAATGCTACATAGTATATACTGTGAAATCATTTATTTTCGTGGGGCCCAATTTTCGTGTATTCACGAGTATCAGTATTTTCGTGGGGACGTAATTTCGTGGATGCAACCCGTTAAAAAAAGATAAGTCTAGCGAACAATTATTCGATGATGATGTAAATTCGTGGTTGAGGCCACCCAGGAAAACCACGAAAATTGGGGTCCCTGTAAAGTGCGAAACGAAACAAGAACGAAACGAAACGAAACGAAACAAAACGAAACGAACAGAAACAAAACATAAAACTCAAAGAACTTGAGAAAAAAGCAAAAAGATAGATCATTGCTGAGAACAATCATCTAAAGACATATCTGCATGTCCATAAGTTCTAGTGGCTACAGGGTATCTTGAAATAGTCGAAGTTGACCTTTAGAAACATAAATGTTAAATGCCATAGATGTATTCTGGTGGACTAAGGGGGGAGGGATAAATGACTTCGATATGAGATCGTAATAAGAAGATATATCGGGGCACATTTCAGGGATAAAATTTTATCCCTTTTCAAGCAAAATATGCCTCCCCACCTCCCCCCCCAAATGTTTTTCTTGATAAAGTTTTTATAATGCAGAATTGAACCTTCCCGTCTTCTCTGCACTGTACCCCTCCCTGCTTAATAATATTTTTCATCCGCTTATGACGAGGTTTTTCCCCCAACCCAATTTAATCCTCTCAAATGCAATAATAATAAGGCATTTACCATAACATTTATGTTTTAAACGTCTACTTTTATTCTTTCAAGAAATCCTCAAGTCACTATCTAAAACTGAAATATCAAAAGGCAATAACATGCCTATTTTGACTTTACGTAATCGGTCTCGGCAGCCTTTCCCTCTCTGTATTGCTTTTTATCTAAGTTCTTTAAGATATATGTTTTGTTTCGTTTCGTTTCGATCTGTTTCGTTTCGTTTTGTTTTGTTTCGTTTCGATCTATTTCGTTTCGTTCCGACTTGTTTCGTTTCGTTTCGTTTTTATTTCGTTTTGCACTTTACAGCGACCCCGAAAATTGAGACCCCGCAATAAATATAATGATTTCACAGTAACTGTTGGAATTTCACACCTTCTAATTCATTATGACATTCATCGAATTAAGACAAATCTGAGGTAGACAGTTAATGAAAGTCATACACAAAACCTAAATTCAGAATCCGTAAGTCATTGTCAATAGACAAGCACAACCTTGAAACTTACAAACCAGAGATAAGTTGGAGATCCCCAAGACAGAAAACAGCGTAATGTACTCTCATAAGACGAGAAAAAGAAGAAATGGGGTGCCCCTCTTACGAATGCGACGCCTTACAAACGTCAAATGTCTTAATTAACTTGAAGTAAACAATACATGCTCTAGCAGTATTGACATGAAAATCTAAAATATGACATGGGGACTTTCCAAATATATTCTGACTGCATGGAAGTTAGTGCTGTATATTGAAATAAATTTTTCAATACAATACATTTTGCTTCAATACTCAATATTTTCAATACAATACGCATCTTTACATTTTCTCAAATACATGTTAGTCAATATTCCAATATCAATATACAGCACTAATAGAATTAATACATAGAACATAGTCCCTTAGAAATATCATCGTGCATATCACTTTAATTAGATGACATATCCGTGGTTCGCAACATCATTTCCAGTAGTACGTTCCGCCTGAAGCTACAAAAATATAAATTAAGTAAAGCCGTGATCTCAGAGAAATTTCACGACGTTATATGAAATAAATAATGCAAGATATATAGACAATCAATCTCATTGATCTTATTTATAACAGTAATTTCGTTGAAGGTGGCCTGACGCTGTAAGATGAATTCAGAAACAAGAAGGAATTCGTTTTAGGAATAAAGTTATGGGAATCATCTGATGGATATGATCCTGGTCTCATAAGAAAACTGTGATTGTTACGTAACAACGTACACCATTTAATCAGCGGGCACCTCTAGGAGTTTCGCCATAACTAGCTGTAACGACGCACTCTACACGGGCCCTGTCCAAATTGTGTTAGCGAAGACAGGGTCCAGACCACATGTCCTCTCTAAATGTAGTTGAAACAAAGGCGGTTTTTCGTGCGATCTTTTCCAACTTTTGATATTCACATATTCTTTTTGGTTTGAGACAGAAGTATTCCTTCCTTCCAGTATTAACAAGAATTTATTTCTGTGGATTCAAAGAAAAAACTTAAGATTATTTACAATAATCAACCTTTCCACATTTATATAAGACAAAATTCATTGAACGATTTGAGTCCCAGTCACACTGCACCTCATGCTAAATCGCGTACAAAAATAAAGAAACGAAGAATCTTGTAGACGTGGTCACAAAACAAAGGAGGGGATCTCCAAGAACACAAGGTTGTAGCACCCACAGCAAAACCCCAAAACACCCAATGCAAAAAGACAAAGCAGACAAGCACAAAAAGAGACGCGCAAGGAACAAGGAACGTCGACGCACAACACAGAAACATCAAACACAAAGGACTACACATAAACCAACGAGACCAATGGGCAACCGGTGCCGACTTAGGACGGCCATCTGCCACGGAAATAGCAGAAGGTATGGTTATCCTGGATTACGTGGCACTTTTTGTCTAATTTTGGCTTTGTGTGGACTATGACCAACGGCAGCTATTCTGCTTCCGAAACTCTGTTTAAGCATGCCTAAGCACGCCCAACTCATCGAAGCCAACCTAGGTTTGCACATTCGTGATAAGACGCTCTACACACGCTATTTTGCTTTCTATGAACGCATAACACCCGTCCGTTGACAGTTCTATGCCCTTGAGAGACCGCTAAATATTCGCTTTTTAACACGTGTCCCAAAAGTTTTTTTTCTTAAATCACTGCACGCGGGAGCTTGGGTTATCACGTATGTTTCAAGTGCGTTACACGTCTTTACCGTGTTCTAGGTTGTCCGCGATATAGAATCCGATTCAAGACAAATCACGGGAGACCTTTTTGCGGGCTTTGATCGTGTTTAAGCTTTTTGTAGATTGGTCAAGTACAATGCCGAGTGTCTGTTTGATGTCACGATATAAACATGGTGGCACACCACTTGATACATAAATAATCTAGTTCACGGGAATCCCCTCTCTCATTAAACAAAGTTATATATTCTTGTCAAGAATAAAAGTATATTCGGGGAACACTTAAGCAGAAAATGTACGATACTCACCACCAGTAATGATATGATGCACGGAAAAATAATAAAAGGTCCATAAATTTTCTCTAAGTATACCTCAGTCTATTCTTGACCAGAATAAATTTCCACCATATAATTGATAATGATGACCATATGATAGGTCTAAAATGATTACATATTGAGAAGATTTATACCATATTACCTTCTTTAATCGAAGGAGGTTTCGGTACATTTGAATATTTGCGTATCATGTGTTCTGCGACCGTGATAAAATGCATTTGATTATCATGACGCACCTATTGTGTTGAGATTGTCAGCAAGATCTTCTTTGTTATTAGTTCCCTACTGGCTCGTCGGAGGGGACTTATAGTTTCCAATCTGACTGTCTGTCTGTCTGTCTGTCTGTCTGTCTGTCACACTTCAGTTTTTCAAACTTTGTTTTGATTGACGTATTATTAGGATAGTTAATGCCCTTGGACTTGGCAAATTTTATTAAATGTTTAGTTTTCCGGACTTTTCATCCATGTTATTGCAAAGAATAAATATATTTTTTATATGTAAATGCATATTAAGGTAATACAGATCAAGTTTAAGTTTTGTCATTTTTTTATTAAAGTAATTGCACCTTTACTCTGCAAATTCTATCAAATTTTAAGTTTTTTAGTCTTGACCTTTTCTACTACATATATTGAACTGATTTTTCACATTTCAGTGTTAGTACATCGAGTTAAGATTAATGTTTAATTGAAGCGTTCAAGGCAGGACATAAGAGGACTAGATCAGCGATCAGAATTGTTTTTATTTATTATGTCAACATTAAAGGTAGGTCGTGAAAGTCCCAAAGTAATATACTCTGTTGCTTGTATAGGTCAGAATTTCAAAAGCCGTTGATAGTAGTTTTCGTTAAATTTCCAGAAAGTCTTAACTGTAAGTTTTAAAGCAGATTCCTTGACTTACATGTTTCTTGATGATAAATTCATACTGTGAAATCCAAAACATGTGTAATGCTTTCGTGTTCCGGATGAATTGAGATATGTGAGATAACCTGGTAACATCAACGTTATACATTAAGCCAGGTCAAACTCATCACACTGATTCCAAAATCATCTATTTTTTCCTTTACTCTGGTATTATTCTCAATACGGGGCGCCGAATGGTACATTTACTTTTGTAAACGAAATCAATTTTGTGAACATATTTATTTCTATCACTACAAAATCATTTATGCAATCAGATGTGCAAATGTAATTCTATTTGCATACAAAATTGAGTTTTGTCACATACTTTGAAAAAAAGGTAGCAAAATTCAATAATTTTTTAGACAAAATTCAATAATTGTTAGACAAATTTCAATAATTGTTAGACAAAATTCAATAATTGTTAGACAAAAATCAATCATTGTTAGACAATTTTCAATAATTGTTAGACAAAATTCAATAATCATTAGACAAAAGTCTGTCCTGACAAAACTCAATTCAGTCCTTGCAAAGTCACAATAAAATCATACATATATCATCCAAAAATGGGACAAAATTGAAACTAGTATCACAATGAGGGGTACTACAATGACTCTGTAAAATTATTTCTCAATTTTGTTCATAGAATGTTAATTCGGAATATTAATTTGTATACAAAATTGAGTTCGGTCAACGAATTCAAATATTTCAAAGTAACAAAATTGAATTTTGTGGCACAAAATTGGATCCAGTGATAAAAAATTGAAAAATGTTAAACAAAATTGAACTTCGTCGTACAGAATTGAATCATGTACGACAAAATTTAATTTTGTGACAACGAAAGTACGTTTTCTTACATGAAAGATCTTTTCGTATAAAGTTGTGTCTGTTGAAAAAATGAAAATATTTCTCTTCTTTTAAAAATCAAAATTAAAACCCACTAAATGTTTCAATCCAATTCTAATCAAAGAGTTTATTCAAGAACCAAAACGAATAATGGAACAATGGCAGCATGTACTGGATCTGACGACAGACAGTATAAAATGGAAGGAAGTTTTTAGTCTTGTTTTTAATATTATTCCAGAGGCCAAATTGCAATCATTTCAATATAAAATCTTACACAGAATTTTGTACACAAATCCACTTCTTTTGAAATGTAACCTTAAATCAATAGACCTTTAAGTTTGTAGTTTTTGTCATAAAACAAAAGAGACTTTATTACATTTAGTCTATTACTGTAGTTTTAGCATCACCATCTGGAGAAATATTGAGAATTTGCTGAAAGAAACAGGCGATATTGAAATAAATTTCAAAGAAAAAGACATAATTTTAGGAAATTTTGATCATAAATACAAAAATGCAATAAACTACATTATTCTTTTGTAAAACGGTTTTTAAATGTTAGCAAATGCAAAGAAAAGACTCCACTGTTTTCGGACGGTATTTTCTTTCGAAGAAATCAAAAGAAGATGGACTTATACTCCTTCCATTCAAAAACTGATAAAAAATCAAAAAATATTACGTATGGACGGTGATTAACTCTCTCTAAATTATATGTTTATAATGGTGTGAAATATATATACTTATATACATGACTGATATAATAAACTAAATTTTAAAACAAAAGTTGTGTCTGTTGTATTTTAAAGATTTCATTCATATAGACCCGTTTTTGTTGAACAAAAGTCAATTTTATCGAGACAAAATTGAATTTTGAATACAAAATCACAAATGTCTCATTTGGATCTTTTTTGAAAGCAGATTCCTTGACTTTAATGTTTCTTGGTCATGAAAATTCCAACTTCGAAATCAAAAACATGCGTAAATGCTTTCGTGTACCGGATGAATTGAGATGATTTAATGTAAGATAACCTGGGAACATCACGATACGTTAAGACAGGTCAAATTCATTACATTGATTCTAAAGTCATCTCTTGTACATGTCTGACTTCAAAACAGATCTTCTCCTTTCATTTGGGTCCTAATACTCACAATTGAAAGTTTGGATATTTTAGTTAAACAAAAATGGTGTTCCTGTGTTGGTAATGTTGTTGAGTGTCAATTTAAAGTGGATAGATTCTTATACTCTAAAGAGTTCAAAAACATGATTGTAGTCTGAATATCATCAGGTACCTAGGAGTACTTATTTAGTCATTTGAGATCTCATTTAAGTCATCTGAGATCTCCGTTTTGTCCTCTGAGATCTCAATTACAAGACTCCGTAGCAAACACATTCTCCTCTTTTGAAGGAGGAGTGCTCATGAAAGAATAATAAATTGATTAAACGAGAGAACAATGGGCCATATCGCTCACCTGAAGACGAAGAGCTTGAAGTGGCAAAAAAGCCTCTACAGGTCAGACCCTTGACATCCTCATTTCTTGAACGATGGACACAAAAACTTGATAGAGGACCTAGATTACTTGCTTCCTAAAAGGGTATGTGAATTGCTGTGCAGAGGTTGCAGAGGAGAAGTCGAAAATAATTCTGCCAATCAGAGCCTTTGGTTGCCATTTTTTTTACCTATCGGTACAAAAATCCACACTTAGTAGAGGACTTTGAGTTCTGTGTTGTGATTGAAGAGGAGAAGCCAAACATGTATTCTGTCCTGCGGTTGCAGAGGAGAAATCGAAAATGTCTCAGCCAATCAGAACACTCAGCAGTCATTTGTAATTATCGATTGGCACAAAAAGCACAAAATGGGTACAGGACCTTGGGTAGTTGCTTCCTGATAATGGTCGTGAAATTCTGTTCAGCGCATATGGCAAAATAGCGCTCAATTTCCTAATTTGCATAGCGGCCATATTGGATTCCGTAGGCTTCATATTCTTACTATAGGAGTCTATGGGGAGCAAATAATAAATTGAGAATACTCACGATTTAATGACACCAATCAAATTTGTCCACATATAGGAAGAAACTCTACAACAATCTGAATTTATAATTCCACATCTTTGATAGATTAACGAATTTTTACTTCTGTCATTTTTGAGGTGAAAATTCGAGGCGATACTGCCCATACCCCCAATGTTAAGAAAGTCCAAAACTTGTCACTAGAAGCACTTTAACTTTGTTTATCAGTAGGAAATCTTAGGAGCTGTGTATTTGTCTACATGGTTTCGGATAGATCGCGATATCAAATTCCGGATTTTGTCACTTTGAGAATCATAAAATTAAATTAAGTCCTGTCACTTTTGGGTTGAAAAATCGATATTTTGAGAAATAGGTCTGTCATATTGATAGATTCACTTTATCGGCTTTGGCAGGATAAAGATAATCTTGTGTTCATACGTAGAGTGGGTAAATATTTTTGTAATAAATAAGCTTAAATATATAAGAAACAGTTGTGTTTTGCCACGGGCGCATTCTGCTCTTTGCATTTATTTGATCTGATGCATTTAAAATGTATTGCTTTTCCTGGTATGTCGGGTCATTCTTGTTTGAGATTTGGCGCGTTTCAAACATAGGTTTATGATGTAATATAATCGTCATATGAATACATTTGCATATATGAATAAATTGAGCGCTATTTTGTCATATGGGTTGATGAGCAGAAGTCGAAAATGGATCAGCCTATCAGAACAATTTTGCGGCCACATTTGTTGCCAAATCGGCACGAAAAATACAAACATGGTATAGGATCTTGAATACTTGCTTCCTGTAATTTCGAGAAATTCTGTGCAGTGGTTGCACTTTATCATCTAATCAGAGCACATGGCGGCCATATTTGTTGACTAATTGGCACGAGAAAACATAAACTTGTTACGTCAAGTACCTTGTGTACTTGCTCTCTGTAAGGTTTCGTGAACTCTGTGCAACGATTGCAGAGAAGAAGTCGAAAATGTGTCAGCCAACCAGAGCTCTCGGTGGCCATATTTGTTGACAAATCGGCACGAAAATACAAACTTAGTAGAGAACCTTGAGTAGTTTCTGCCCGCAAGGTTTCGTGAAATATTGTTCATCGGTTGCAGAGGAGAAGTCGAAAATGTGTCAGCCAATCAGAATCCTCTGCAGTCATATTTTTAAACCGATTGAAAAGAAAAACTCAAACTTGAAGGACCTAGGCTTCTTTTTGTAAGGTTTCGTGTAATGCTGTGCTATGGTTGCAGCGGAGAAGTCGACAATAAGTATGCCAATCACAGCCTTTGGTGGCCATTTTTGTCGACCGATCTTAGTAGAGTACTTGAGTACTTAATGTGAGGTCCTGTGAATTTCAGTGCTGCGGTTGAAGAGTAGAAGTCGAAAATGTGTCAGCAAATCAGAATCCTCGGCAGTCATATTTGTAAAACTGATCGGAAAGGAAACACAAACTTTGTAGTGGACCTTGGCTTCTTGCTTTTTTGTAAGGCTTCGTTTAATGCTGTGTAGCAGTTGCTGAGATGTCGAAAAAAAAAGATAATAGTTACGGAGTGACAGCAGTTGGAGAAGAGTTGTCAAAAATGTCTCAGCCAATCAGAGCCCTCGGCGGCCATATTTTTTGACCGATCGGTATGAAGCACAAACTTGATAGAGGATCTTGACTTATTGCTTTCTGAAAGATTTCGTGAAATTATGTGCTGCGGTTGCCGGGAGATGTTGAAAATTTAAAAATTAACGACTACAGAGAAGTCGAGAATATGTTAGCCAACAAGACCCTTCGGCGGCCATATTTGTTGACCAATTGGCACAAAAAGCACAAACAAGGTAGAGGATCTTGACAACGTGCTTTCTGTAAGGTTTCGTGGACTCGTGTGCAGCGGTAAATTGCTCAGGAGATTTCGAAAAGTAAGTTGTTAACAACGGATGGACGGACCTAGGACGCTGCGCTAGAACAATAGTTTAATTTAGCTTCAAAGAAATGAAGGGATCTCCAAAACACTCAGTTGTAGCACCCGCATAGACACGAATCAATATAATTATTCCGGAAAATGAAGCGAAAATATGACCAGTCTAGCTGTTAGACGGTATCACTACTCCAACCTCAGGATAACACCGAAATAAACAAAACGCGTACATCAAATGTAAGTATCTTCTCATTTGTATTTGCTTTTCTGTTACCTTTTTTGCTTCTGGATGTTTATTTTTTCGGATGTTTAAGATTTGTATGTATAATTAGCACGATTAAAACGTTAATGGTATTATCATTTGAATTGTCTATCCTACAACAATGATGAATTTCTTCAAAATTAATTATTGATATTTCTATAATCAAAGGACTGAAAGTCCTGCGAGTTGGCAAAGTCTAATATTAATTAAAGCCTGTGTCAGTATATAACACCAAATTCTGTTAAGTATGTGAAAGGTCAAGGTCACTGGGCTTAAAAATGTTGGTATCAATGGAAAAATCATGTGACAAGGAATACACATGTGAAATATCAAAGCCATGCAACTTACCATTCAAAATGTATGCCCAATGTTAAAGTATTTGTAAAGTAGGTCAAAGGTCAAAGTCAAGGTAAAAAAAATTGTTCTCAATAGAAAGACCTTGTCATTACTAATACACTTGTGAAATATGAAAGTCCTATCACATACCATCCAAAAGTTACGCCAAATGTTGAAGTGTTTGAAAAGTAGGTCAAAGGTCAAGGTCACGAGGTCGATTAATTTGATATCTATGGCAAGGTCTTGCGACAAGGGACTTTTATGTGAAATATGAAAGTCCTATCACGTACCATTCAAAAGTTATGCCCAATGTTAAAGTTTTTTTTTGGACAGACAGACAGGCCAAAAACTGTATGCCCAAATCTTTAATTCCGGGGGCATAAAAAGTGGGCTATTTTTTTAATCTCTATGCAATATTAGTCCCCTTAGTACCAGCATAAATCTAGGTCATAAGTTTTACAGTATATCTTACATTTTCTCGTCTAAAAGCGCTTAAAATAAAATTTAATGTATTCTTTTTCATATATTGATCGCCCAACCCAGCATTCATGAATGACGTCACAATTGTCTTAATGTCAAAAGACACGTGAAAATGTTATCTCACCCAATAGGGTTAAGACTAATAGAATCTATCACCGGGTGTGAGCATTGACAAGGAAATCCACTCCAAATGTCCATAACTTGCTTGTACTATGACGAGGCTTGTCGAGTCATGGACAAAAGCAAATCCTGAACAAGAGGGATGGATTTTCTTGTGACGGTCACGTTGTCAATTATCACACCCAAGCGATCGATGTCTGATAATATGTTTTCTATACTTTTATGCCATCTTTTGATCAAGATTGAAGCGACGCAGTATGTCAATTATTATTTTCTCCTTATGTGCATAAAACGTCAAAAATAGTGCTTTTCCTATGCTTTCCACCATCTTTTTTTTAAGGACTGTCGCGGTTCAGTCTTTAGGCGGTTCGGTTCAGGAAAATGAACCGCAGTTCTCGTTTTTTCTCGGTTCGGTTTGAGTTGTTTAATTCCATAAAAGAGTGAAATAATGGTAAGAATGTAACTATCAACCATATGCTCCCTGACCAGAAACCAGACCCCGAGGGTGGGCTTTTCTCATCCCACATGACAAACATATGGTTGATCATTTTTCTCCCATTTCTAGGGGCCTTTCTTGAAATTCCATGAAATCATGAAATCGTCAATTTTTAATTATCAAAGTCGAAAAATAAAGGAATATTCGTTTTCAGCGCCCTCAAAACTGGTTTATTCTAAAAGAATAAACCATACTCCTTAGCCTTAATTGGTTTAGTAAGAATTAGAATATAAAAAAAGAGTTTAAAACGAGGTTTTTGCTGAGGTCGCCGCTTAAGGTGCAAAAATCATCACTTCACAATGAATAACAATGACGTCACAATATGGATACGGCCTATATACCGCCGACGTCAAAAATCACGCGAGGTACATGATACAGTGACCCTACAAAATGTACCTGACGCGTCGCTATGAGCAAACTCTATCCCACATAGGAGCATATGGTAGAAAAGGCTATCTTTTCCCAGCGTTCCCCTGAATATCCAAGTCCAAGGTAATAACACATGTGATGAAGTGAATATGTCGGAATACTACACGTACCCGGTATATGGTTTAATATGCATGGATGTATATATTATTTATTGCAATCTCGAGGACAATACTCTTGAATGTATATTATAATTTATTCATTATTCATTTACCTAATCAAGCACATCACGCCCCCCCCCCCCGAGTCCCAAAAAATCGAATTTCGACATACATACAATAAATAGACGATCTAGTCTTAGACATAATACTTTCTACAACTAAAATATTCAAATATTTCATAAGTCATTTTCAAAACTTACTAAGCTATTCTGATTCGGACAAATCAAGTTCATCGTATTGCCTTCCGAGTGTCCTCTGATCCTAGGCGCAAGAACCATAGCGATTTATATTGACATCAACAGACTATTTTATATCTATCTTTTCATCAATGAAATATAAATAAACACGGTTAGAACAACTTTTACCAGATAAATTTCAGTAAACGCTGGTTTCTTCTCCCGGAAAAAAGGACATGGCGATCCGATGCAGTGCTTCTTTGGACAACTTGAGGGTTGAATTCCTACGCCATACGAGAACTAATTCCGAATCTTCATTAAAATAGCTCTATTAACTATTTTTTCACTCCAATAATTGTATTGAATTCATTATTTACAATTTACACTTAAACTTGTGTCGTTTAAAATGTTTATGTCCAGATGATAGTGGTACTATTTCTTACTTCGTAAGACGAATATATACAGATTTTCGTTGTTTGGTTCATACTACAGCATCAAAAGGAAAAAGGTCGAGGTTACTCCGAATGATTCTGAAAGTGATCCCAATGTAGTTGGCTTTGCCAACTCAAAAATATGTCATCAGACGCACTTACATGATATTCCAGAAGGAGCCTCCAAAGCAACCCCAACATCATTGTCGGATTTCCGCCAAGAATGTCTTGCTTATGAACATTCAACTCTGTGATCTGCAAAATACACATCGAAGAAGTACGCATCATTTACTCAGTCGAGAGGGTAAGGCAATATCGTTAGAAATTTTACTGGAACAGTTGCTAACTCGGAATATGGAAAGAAGTAAGACCAGAAGCCCGGGGAGAGTCAGCGACTCCTATTTGCATGCAACACCCATAGCAACAATTCCATGAAATTTTGTCAAATTCGCCGATCGTCTCGATGTACATATTGATGCATACATAATGCAAAGATGCACTGCTTGGTGATGTCAACAGCCATTCGATCGCAGTCCAGAATGTCATTTATCATTCTGGAGAGAGTGATAGCATATGCTTTAATACGACCACAGAAACGACAGAAGAATTTCCTCCTTTATGTTTTCAGCCGTTGTAAAATATAACCCTGAACGAGTAGCTTACCTGCAAGCCGTCTTGCTTTAACAGTGCAATTGTCATATTTGGGACATGTCCTGGCTTACCGAATTAGTTGGGGAACAAAAACGCAATATGCAGGAGAAAACTTAATGTTGCTACTCATGAAATGGAGTTTGTTATGAGGAAGGTGAAATCGCCTTGGTTAAATTTGAAGACGTGTAACATTTGTACCAATTGGTGAGTGTCACTGCTGGTGGACCAGGAGTCCCCGAGGGCACATGTAGCCAAGTACGATCAGCTTCGGTTGATCGTTTCTTTAAACGCATTCGAAATTTACTGCTCACAAAATTGTCTCGAAATTTTTTTAAAAGTGGGACCTTCAGCATCATATCCCACTCATCCCACTCATCCCACTATGTCTTTCGGTAGTTTTTGGACATAACTTTAATAGTTTTTAGCCATATTTCATTGTCTAGATTGAGGATCACTGGTGAGGGTTAAGTACCCGAAACGTGCATATTTGGTCCACCTGCAAATTTATCTGTTCTTAAATGATGCTATGAATTTGAAGACCTGTAATATACAGTGAGGTGTTCAAATGACCGTCGCAAGATAGAAGCATATGCATCCAAGTACGAAACGAATTTGTCCCTATCGGTCTTTTACTTTTTCTTTAGTTCATGACTGATTTACGAGGATAGATTGCATGTAGGTGACTCTTAATCGTAGGATTATTCATGGATAACTCGTCACCTATGTGTCTATAGGTAAAATTGAACTGAGAATCGTGATGCTTTCGTCCTATTGAGAGCAAGGTCTGACTGAAGTCAACTTTGTATGAATATAAAAGTATATCCGGCAGAAGTGGGGCGCAATTGGTATTCAGAGGGATGCCAACAAATTGGATAATTTATAACGAGCGATCACAATCCCACTTACTTTTTTGATAATAATTCGTTTCATATATCTTTATTGAAATTTGCTTTTTGCAGTGAAAAGCAAAAGTAATCTCATTAAAAGTTGCTATAGTTTTCATACAATGTGATGCCTAAAACTAAATTAATGGTTGATGGCATTATATTAAGTTGCATTATTTCTGAAAATGTAATACACGAAGAAGTCGATATTTAATGACGATTTTAAAGCACTATTCCTTTGTGAAATATAAAAACACCGCGAATAGGTGAAAAAAGAAACAAAGTTTACAAACTCCAAAACAAACTCTTTATTTTAGGAACAACTCTTTCCCTTTGTGTTTGGCATTAAACTTGTGCTTTTTAGCTCACCTGAGCGAAGCTCAAGTGAGCTATTGTCATAGCGCGCCGTCCGTCGTCCGTCCGTCCGTCCGTCCGTCGTCGTCGTCGTCGTCGTCCGTCCCTCCGGCGTAAACTTTTAACATTTTCAACATCTCCTCTGCAACCGCTGCACAGAATTTCATGAAACTTTACAGGAAGGAAGTACTTAAGGTCCTCTACCAAGTTTGGGTTTTTCGTGCCGATCGGTCAACAAATATGGCCGCCAAGGGCCCTGATTGGCTGACACATTTTCGACATCTCCTCTGCAACCGCTGCACAGAATTTCATGAAACTTTACAGGAAGGAAGTACTCAAGGTCCTCTACCAAGTTTGTGTTTTTTGTGCCGATCAGTCAACAAATATGGCCGCCGAAGGCTCTGATTGGTTGACACATTTTCGACATCTCCTCTGCAACCGCTGCTCAGAATTTCATGAAACTTTACAGGAAGGAAGTACTCAAGGTCCTCTACCAAGTTTGTGTTTTTTGTGCCAATCGGTCAACAAATATGGCCGCCGAAGGCTCTGATTGGCTGACACATTTTCGACATCTCCTCTGCAACCGCTGCACAGAATTTCATGAAACTTTACAGGAAGGAAGTACTCAAGGTCCTCTACCAAGTTTGGGTTTTTCGTGCCGATCGGTCAACAAATATGGCCGCCGAGGGCTCTGATTGGCTGACACATTTTCGACATCTCCTCTGCAACTGCTGCACAGAATTTCATGAAACTTTACATGAAGGAAGTACTCAAGGTCCTCTACCAAGTTTGTGTTTTTCGTGCTGATCATTCAACAAATATGGCCGCCGAGGGCTCTGATTGGCCAACACATTTTCGACATCTTCTCTTAAACCACTGCACAGAATTTCATGAAACTTTGCAGGAAGGAAGTACTCAAGGTCCTCTACCAAGTTTGTATTTTTCGTGCCGATTGTTCAACAAATATGGCCGCCAAGGGCTCTGATTGGCTGACACATTTTCGACATCTCCTCTGCAACCGCTGCACAGAATTTCATGAAACTTTACAGGAAGGAAGTACTCAAAGTCCTCTGCCAAGTTTGTGTTTTTCGTGCCGATCGGTCAACAAATATGGCCGCCGAGGGCTCTGATTGGCTAACACATTTTCAACATCTTCTCTGCAAAAAAACCACTGCACAGAATTTCATGAAACTTTACAGGAAGAAAGTACTCAAGGTCCTCTACCAAGATTGTGTATTTTGTGCTGATCGGTCAACAAATATGGCCGCCGAGGGCTCTGATTGGCTGACATTTTGAAATCTCCTCTGCAACCATTGCACAGAATTTCACGAAACCTTGCAGCAAGCAAGTACTCAAGGTCCTCTGCCAAGTTTGTGTTTTTCTTGTCGATAGGTCAACAAATATGGCTGTCAAGGGCTTTGATCTGTAGAAGTATTTTTGTGACTTTAAACCCTTTGTCTGCAACTCAGGTGAGCGATGTGGCCCCCTTGGGCCTCTTGTTATTCAAACAGGCCTCGAGCATCAACGCTGAAATGTAACTTGCTAAAATACGCATGTGGTGCACTGAAACTTTTAACTAGACCATATATTTTTCAATATAGACAACTTTTGACAATTTCTTTCTAAACCTCACAAAATAGTCTACAACAGACCTTTCCCCAACTATCAGAATTACCGTCCCGAACCTTGATTTTTTTTTTGCGGACTTTTGAGTAGTGACCTTCACAAATGGTAAAAGGTGGTTCGACATTGATTTCTTGATTTCCAAGGAATTAGGTATGATGTAATAGTTAAAATGTTTGCCAAAATTTATGTCATATCGGGTCTTTCAAATAAATGGAGGATCGACTATTCAATCACAAGCCACAGGAATTCTAAAAAAAGATGTGGATGTTAGTTCTTGAAATACAACGAATCGCATGCGCAGATGCGTGACTTGAGGATTAATATGACATTATATAGCAAAGATGAACATGTAAAAAAAAGGAAAACTCTTCCTCTTATTTTTTCTATGCTATTTTCGAGGAGAATATACATCCATCTAATTTTTTTGAAATTCTAATTGTGATTATATATTTCTTGGTCCTTCTTATACGTACGTTGATTTTGTCTTCAAGGTTTAGTATTTTCAATTCGATGTTCGTATCTGTAATTGATAAAGTTATGGCCATTTTTGATACAATCTAGTGTCTATGTCCCGCTCTGGCCACGGTAGGGGGATCTTGTCAAACGTTTCTTATATTCTCACAATTTTGAAATCAGTAGAAACGTTCATATTATTTACCTGTCTCCCTGATAAGGCTTCAACGAATTTTGACAAGATACCTTCATCTTTTAGGTCTTCAAACAGGTTTTCTGTTGATATTTCCTCCTACAAATAAGATAGATAAGTTAGAGACAACCCCTTGTCAAGTGAATGATTGCAGCCATTTTTTTTTATATCTAACATATATCAATCTTCCTTCTGGATTATACATACTTCGATAACTCGTAGATCTGAATGATTATAGTCTAGTTGCAATTGACAATTTTGGGTGGAACCCAAAACATTATTTCACACAAAATTGTTTGAAATTGGGTTAAAGCAATATCTGTTTACACTGTAGCTTAAATCAAAAATTTGTATCAAAGGCAATGAATTTATTGACTTGAATTCTTAATGTCAAACCATCAATTTACTAGTTCAAAAATGGGAAAACAACACATTTTGGATGAAAAGTAAAAAAAAAAAAAATTGGGAAAGTCCAATGATATTTTGTTCATGCTGTAGTTAGAAAAACAATTACAGTACCAAAAAGAACGAATAATTTTATTGTCTTAAATTCAGAATTTCAAGTAACCCATTTACTTCTTCATAAATTCAGGCATGAGAGAAAAAAAAAAAAAACACTTTTATAATGCTGGTAAAGATCTCCATCCAGAATTTCTATGCAGAAAGTCAGCAATGACATACCTCTGTTATATCATTGTTTAAAAGGCCATAATTTTACCTACAATCTGCAATTTGTTTGATTAATTGGAGCTCTTGGCTCCAGAGTAATCTCGAGTTTATTGTTGCTATTGATTACCAAAAGTCCTCATTTTTCATCACCAGATTTTCCGATATTCCAGAAACAAGATCATGCTTCGTCTTCACTTTCGTTTCTCAGTGCAAAAATACTAAATATAAGAAAGACTTGTAACTCTTATGACAAGCAAACAAAGATAACTCAATCAGCTTAGGAACATCCGGGGGGGGGGGGGGGTTACGTACGACCGAGGTCGTATACTGAAGGTTGTGCCAATGGGTTAATCAATTTGTTAATAAACAAAATAGAATAAGACTATTAATCTTCATCTTATGTGCAAAACGTCACGATAATTCTATAATGATCTCAATTAAGGATCGTGAATAATAAATATACCCGCAAATTTGTATCTTTTTTCTTTCAAAAAATGTTGCAATTGGGAAAATGCAAAACGTTGTTAGAAATTTTGACACAACGAGTTTCACTTTAGATAGCAACATCTATTTTCATTAGATATGGATAGAAAATCTCAATTTTGAATATATCATTCCATATAGTGCAAATGTTGTACAAGTACCTATCAACCTTGGGGAACATTTCACAAAAAGAGTGTTCCATTTTAAAAAAAAATTATGACTTATAAATTGTCATATCATTTTTTTAATTGCAGTCACCACCACTCCAAAATCTTATTTAACTTCAGTTAGATATGACAAGAATACCCCTCCAAAAGCTTCTCACAGAAGAACTGTTGCCTCTTCAATCATCGTCTGTCACAAACGCTTAATGTACACAGCCAATTGTGCCTCACATGAAATTCATATGAAATTTACATGAAATTTACGTAAAAGTTCACATGAAATTAATGTGAAATGAGCACGAACATGAAATTTACATGAAAATTTTCACATGAAATTCATGTGAAGTTTCTAACATGAATTGCATGTAAAGTCAATTTTGCATGAAGATCACAAAGAAAAATTCATGTAAAATTTATGTGAAGTAAATTTATGTGAAATTCATGTGAAATTTTTTTCACATGAATTTTATGTAAAATCTATATGAAATTCACATGAACTTTCATGTGAAATTTACATGATGCTCATTTCATATGGATTTCATGTGAGGCACAATTGGCTGTGTATTAACAGAAGTAAATCTGGAATAGTAGTTGATTGTACTCTTGTTGTTGTCACAACATAAATTCTTGTCTTTTTTTAACTTTTTTTTCCATGTGGAGTACACAAAATGCATGTTTAACTTTAGGAATTCAAGGTAGTGTACTAAGAGTAGATAACATCCGTATACTCAAATGAAACGGTAAAATACATAACCTAATTCAGTATGATACCATAAGCTTGAGCATAATCATGATCTTTTCTCAAATTCTGATCAAATTCAGGAGGAACCGATCAGAATGTTTGTGGCGTAGAATGCGAGTTCCTGATACATCAATTGTAAATAAGATCCCCTTCATGATCAACTAATTACAGAAACATCTTTAATCAAATGATATATCCATTATGCTGTTTCATAGAGACACTTCATAATTAAATGACAAATATTGATAATGACCATATCCCTGTATACAGCACAAAATCGATAATTCAGAAAATCAGAAACCGAAGGCATACAAAATCAGGATAAAACAGGAACCAAAGCAAACAAACAAATACCTCCATCACATGAAAAGGAGCGAACTCCCGATATGGGAGTGAGACCAGGTGCCCAGGAAGAGTGAGCATCTCCTGCTTGCATGCAACACCCGCCGCTTCAATTCGGTAGAATTGTCACATCCGGTTACTTCCATTTCGGAAGACATAGAGTACATAGTGTATGACGAGTTCCCCATATCGACCGTAGAACATCCTCAGTGACGATGTTAGTCGGTCACAAACATATCCCTGACTGAGAAGCTTATCTGAAAGACGCATAGCTCTCAGAACAAAATCCGTATATTTGGTACTAGCTTTGGCATAGCGTATCAACTGAGATATGAACACGCCATAAGCAGGCGATGAAGGGATGTTGCAACTCAGAAAAGGAAAGTTTGTAATATTGAAATTGAAGTCGTCACGTTTGTCATAGAGTGAGGTGTTCATGTGACCATCAGTGTCGTAGGACAACATTATGTCCGAATAGGATGCTGAATTATTTGTCTCTGTAGTTTCTTTGACTTCAAGCTCCGAAGGAAAGATACTGCTCAGGTAATCCGCAAATTTCGGATTATTGATGATAAAACGTTACATATCGATCTGCTTGAATGCGATTGGTCAAGTTTGAAGCCTAATCGCCTACATTGTAATAAGTGTGACCTTTCAAATATCGGTTATATGTTAAAATCTGACGCAAATTTAATATCAATGATAAAAATTGTTGCTATTTAAATAATCATTGCATTAAAGTACTGAACAAATTTGAAATATTTTTCTCTTTGTGCGCAGAAAATCTATCCGATGTAGAGCGACTTCTCATGGCGTAGCAGACAACTTCTAGGTCACGGCGTATTTCGCCTCTAGTTCTCAGAAATGTTTATTTCAAGTTAGAAATAAACGTTTTTTTTGGCAGAATCATGTGATCAAAAGAATCTCAAATGAATTTTCATTTCATACGATGTAGTATGAAACTCGTTGTGCGTTTTATATAACAAAAAATTATTATATTTTTATATAGTATTTTATTTTATATAAAAAAACTTGTTTCATAACACATCGTATGAAATGAAAATACATTTAAAGTTCTATATATATCAATCAGTTGCACTTCATTTTCAGTGACTGAGAGAACGACGCCATGAGCAGGAAATGGTGTATTTCTTTTAATTCATGAGCTACTCAATATATAGCACGAATAGTTTCAATCAAAGCCCTCTCTCGTTTTTTTTTATGTGAGGATGAATAGCTTAATCACGATCCTAATTAAAGCTGAGCTCCCAGGATTTAAACGCAAGTGACGTAATATTTTTTTGGGGGGGGGGGGGGGGGGGGGGACGGAGATTGTTAGATACAGACTATAGAAACAAGCTATAGCGACCTTTTACACCTTCTGACGTATGCATACTAATGAAGGTACGACCCAAATGCAATGTACATCGCTCTAGTCCCGGTATATAAGACGAGCTTCAAATCCACAAACCGTGACATTCAGTGATTAGAAACCTGAAAGGCAAGAACACCTGAAACGAGAAATGTAGTCAATTTATTAAGTCATGTATAATCGATATCGATATCTGATATATATTGAAAACTATCTAAATTTCATAATCTAGAGTGAAATTGTAGTCCAAAAGTAAATTCCAACCTCTGTCTTTTTAAATCCCTGAATATGTCAAAGTTACCTCGACACCCACCTCCCTGGCCACACTCGCAAATAAACAAGTCTTAGAGTTTTCTGATTTTTATTTATCTCATTTATTACAGCCACACAGATCGCCTCATTTCCTTATTCTTGAAATGTTCAAAATCAAGTTCTAGTCGGCTGCAATCAAACCGACGTAAACAGGGGGGGGGGGGGGGGGGGGTCAGGTTTCCATGATAGCTACTTTTAATTTTTTTTGAAAGAAAAAAAGAAAAAAGTTCAGCTTTATGATACGTTTGGGAGGGCGAGAACTCATGTTTTCTTATTCACTAAGAAGTCCTTCTGTGTTTTCTTTTCTTTTTTCTTCAAAAAGTAAGATTCTGGATCCGCCCATGTGAATCCCCATTTTCATTCACCATATGAATGAATGTTAATGCAATATTATGGGTTTTTTAACTTGAAATGGACGACTTAGACAGATTAACCTAATCATTCTTGTTGTGAAAATGCAATATGTATTTTACATGTAATATCTTAGTTGGTAAACAAATGAATTTCTCCATCTCTCCATTGCCATGTCACTTCCGGAAAAGGAAAGGGTTGAGAGTGTTCGCTTAGTTAGTAAATTAGTTTTTTTTTCAATTAGAACGGAGAAGGGAGATTCTCATATTTAGCATATTTTGAATTATTTTAAGAATATTCCTCATGGTCCATGAACGAGATTCGAAGGTTGTCAGAAAGTTACCAGGTACACAAATAACTAACCATTGTACTTTTTTCTTTTTTTCAATTTTCATATTCTTTCAATCTTGTATTCTTTACATTTTTCTGTTTTTTTTTTCACTTTATTTCAATTTAAAGGTAATGTGTTGACTTACATTTTCATGAGAGCAGTATTTACATTTTATTTTGAAAACTAAGTGTTACATATAGTGATAGAAATACATTAGAGAAAATAGTCCGGCTGAATCGTGCAAATAATTGCATGAATTGTGCAAATTTTCAGGATATTATGTTCTGATTTCAAAATAAGATGTGCATACGTGTATGTACATCTGAATCGCAAATGTGTAATAAAGCAACAATTGAACAATCTTTATAATGAAAAAGGGCGAAATTTTGCAATACGTATACTAATTTTGACTATAGATTAGCAGAGAAACTATTTTGTAAAAAATGTAGGGGATTGAAATAAAAGAACAGAATAGTCACAAGCAATGTACAATTGACAAATAATTGCAAATAATTGACAATTGACAAATAAACTGACATTAGTGGTTTTTTTCTTAAATTTAATCTTGCTATACTGCCAAGTCAAGTATGTTTGGACAAAGGTCAAGATATAAAAGATTGGCATTCGAGGGGGGAGGCACACCCAACTATTTTTGAGAAAAATGTCATAGTTTCGTTTCGCTAGCCAATGCTATTCTCAACTGACTTTGCATGCCGCTTTCTCTTTTAGGTCACATGTTATATACATACGGTATAAATGAATTTCAATAGCACCATATTATGAAAATGCTATATGCGTTGCGTAGGCGGATCTAGAAAGTTTTCAAAAAGAGCAGGCGCGTAGCCAGGCTTACTCCAGTACGCAGATGCTTCCACTTCCTTTTGCAAAAAAAAAAAAAAGAATAAAGGAAGTGCACAAAGGGTCACTGCCCGGTTAATATGTAAAATCCTTCCCCTTTGAATACCACAAGGTTTTTTTTTCCCTCGACCCAATAAGGGCCTCAAAGCGATCCCCAAGCCCCCTGACCGAAATTTGATTCCACTTTCAAAGTACTCTGGGTATGCGCCTGAACGCGAATTTATGAAAAAGTAAAATTAAAAAAAAGGGAAATTAAGATAAATATTCAAATAAACTTCTCAATTATGATTTTCAAAATGTACTGATAATTCATACGTGACTGACGAGCGACAGTGGGCAAGCAAAATTTTTGCAAAATTGCAGAAAACACTATCTCGATACACCCAACGCCGTGGCGTATTTTGAATTCAAGATATATGTAATGTTTGTAGTGGAAATCTGTATTCTTTTCAAACTTAATTGTGTAAGACTTGAAAAAAATGATGTCTATAAAACAGATGTAGACCTACATTTGTTAACGTTGACCGCAAAAAAACAAAACGTGGGTAGGGGTAGATAGGGACCCCGATACCCCCCCTCTAAATCAGCCAGTGCTTTTATAAAAATTGAAACATTTTTATGCGAACAGAAAAACGATCATCTCCAGGTACAAAAATCATCTGATCAAGACATCATTTTCTGAAATAGGTGAAGGCATCGAATTTGAATTGATTTTTTGCACTTGATAAAAGAAATATCAAGTTATTGAAACAAGAGGCCCACGGGGGCCACACCGCTCAACTGATTTGCAGTCAACAGAACAATATTGGACAATTTTGTGGAGGCCCTTGAGTACTTGCTTCCTGAAAGGTTTTGAAAAATTCTCTCCATCATTTTATTAATTGTGCGGCGGTTGCAGAGGAGGAGTTGAAAATGCGTCAGCCAATCAGAGCCTTCGGTGGCCATATTTGCCGACTGATCGGCACGAAAAACACAAAGTGGGTAGAGGGCATTGAGTACTGTTGATCTCCCTGAAAGGTTTCGTGAAATTTTGTGCAGCGGTTCGGAGGAGATTTCGAAAATGTTAAAAGTTAACGATTGACGGACGGACGACTCGATACGCTAATAGCTCACTTGAGCTTTGCTAAGTTGAGGTAAAAATGAAACTATTTCAGTGACGTAAAATGTCTAAATTCAGATTGAAGTATTTTTCTAACTTTCATTTATGTGTTTTTGTTTAGTTTTGTTTGTTTGTTTGTTTTTTGTAGTTGTTGTATTTCTTCTTTTTTTTTTCTTTTTTTTTTGTTTATTCATTCAGATTCGTTTCATTCCCTTTCTCCTCTATAATTTTCGCAACCATCAGCTCAAACATGTGCAAACATGTTTAATTATAGACAGGGATACCCCTAACTTCTCGATCTGAAACTTTAAAAAAATTATCCGTAATGTTTCGTTGATATTTACATGTATATACATGTATATATCAATCACTACCCATTACTTCTCTATCCGGTCTATAGATATTCGTTAGAATTGGTATTAAATCGTGAATGTTTATATAGCTCTGAAAGTATAAAAGACAATGAGGAATTTATATTTTCATTGGTAAGTTAAAGAATTTGATGTAAAGGGATGAAATTCTTCTACACGCATTTTTGTGTGAGTGAGGGTGTGTGTGTGTGTGTGGGGGGGGGGGGGTCTGCAATGCAAGAGCGATATATAGGGATCACTTTGTCTATCCGTCTGTCATGTGGTCATGCTTTCAAATATTTGGATTTATTTCAAACCTGCAGGAATGGTAAATGTAAAGCATGATGAGACTCAGCATCCAATGTATGCCAAGGTCACAATGAAGGTCAAGGTCACGCACTTGGGTTTGACATACTTGATCATGAACTGTCCTATTATTCTTAAAACGTGGTCCTTTTCTTCTTTTCATGGATAATGTAGGAAAATGTGTAGGTATTAGGTGCATGACTTTTAAAACCTAATTTGATTGTATCACGCTTACATCTGGTATAGATGGCAATATCGGGGTTTTGTTCTGTGTGTGGGTTTTTTTTTCATAAAATTATTTTTTTTTTCATTGGATTTGTGGAGCAAAAGATATTTGTGTTTTTCACTCACACATCGTTTGATCTAAAATGAAAATCAGAATATCGCTTCCACAAGTTTAAATTGTCTTTGAACGTAGGCCGGGGGGGGGGGGGGGGGGGGGGGGTAGGGGTGCCATATACAACCTAACATATGATGAATGGCACAAGTAGTGGTTAATTGAAAATTGATGGAATAGGTCAGTTCAAATACAATGTATCTCTTTATTTTAAGACAAATTTTCTTCAATTTCTACTTATACAATCGAACACGCTCATTTTTATAACGGAAGTGTTGAATCTGCCTTTTGTATAATCGGAGACATGATTATGTTTTTATGGCTTTTCAACAAGGTAAGATGTAGCGAGTTTTCCCTAGTTATTAAGAAATAAAAGCAAATCTCTACGGTAGCGTGAAATGCAAATACATCATCCAGTAGTTCTAAATGGTTCCTTGTTGAAGTAATTAGAAGAAGGTCGAAAAGAGGGGGAGGGGATAAAACAAGAGCCCCAGGGGGCACAACGCTCACCTGATACCCATGCACGCTCTAACTGACATACTGACATTGAATACTGATAGTGCCAGCACCAGGATTTTAGCCCACAACCTTTCTAAAAAGATTTTTACCGGATGCAGAGAAGTGTTTTTTTCAGACAACCTTTAAAAGTACAAAAAAGAAAAAAAAATAGTCACATTTCAAAACAATAACTTTTTTACTGATTTGAAAAAAAAACGGATAAAGTGGTCCAACGTCATATGCCCAGCTAGTATAGTTCAATTATGCAACATCAAAAATAAAATCATATTGTAAAATTCCACATAAATGTGCAGCAGAAAAAGAATAAAACAATGAAATGATTTCACAAATTAAGTTTATTTAAAATTGAACACAAAACCTTTCATTATTGATAGCAAGCATGCCAGAAATTATAAAGCCTGTGTTTGTGAAACGAGAATGCCCCCGGCGGCATCTTTGTTAGTATAAACACCATTTTCTGTTAAGTATGTGAGAGGTCAGGGTCAGCGTAATATTGGTATCAATGGAAAGATCTTGTCACAAGGAATACACATGTACAATATGAAAGCCCTATCACTATAACCATTCAATAGTTATGCCCAATGTTAAAGTTTTTGAGAAGTACGTGAAAGGTCAAGGTTATGGTCATGAGGTCAAAAATTTTGGTAAATACACATGTGAAATATGAAACCTCTATCACCAGCTTCCATTCAAAAGTTATGCCCAATGTTAAAGTTTTTCGGAAAACAGACAGACAAACAGACAGACGGACAGGCCAAAAACTTTATGCTCCCGAATCTTTTATTCCAGGGGCATAAAAAACAAAGATTTTTCGGTTTTGCCTTTATTCACTGAAATCTATGAATTATGCTTTTGAATAGTTTTGATTTCATCTCAAATACATGAAACGTACAGTTAAAATCGTTTTGATCCAATATTCATCAATTCAAGTGAGTTGTGCTGAAATTGTGCCAGTTTGTTTTCCAAAAAAGCAGTGCATGTTGTATCAAACCTCATGACCCAGTGAAGCCACTTGAACAAATAATTTTCAGTAAATATGCTGAAATGCGACGCTTCTTGCCTATGCATATTTCAACAGGCGAGAAGGAGCACTCAAGTGGTTTCTCTAAGGTTTCGCAGTTTGAAACAAATTAAAAGGCCCATGAAATTGTTAAGCTTGTCCAACTAGCAGACCTACGACATCGTTATTTACTGTTAACTAATTGTTTTACCTCATCATAGGTCTGTTACACGGACAAGTTGTTAGCGGAGAGAGTTCATGAAATGTATCGGTTGCATTGGATTTGCCGACAAGAAGTTATTTGGTCCGATAAAAACTCATTATGTATCTATTATTTGAACAGATGAAAATTCCCAAATGTCTTAACACAGGATCCTGTCGTTTTATGAGAGAAAATGTTTTATTATTCACAACCTCAGGCCTCTGTGTTCCTCTTAGAAATATTATACATACAAGATGACGAACACAGTGGCTTAAGGTTGTGAATAATAATTTATTTTCTCTATTAAAACAACAGCTTCTGTGGTCCAACATTTCATTGGAAGATTTCAGGAACTCTGAACGGAATTATTTATTTTCAAGAATTTCAGATATTAAATGTCCTATGCATTCTCAAAATCCAGAGGAAGAGATTACTCATTAGACGTTTCTTCATGAAATCAGTCCGTAAATTACAGTACTTCATCTAAGAGAGTCTAAGACAGAGGAAATTCGAGCAAACTTTATACATGATAACAAGTATATGCAAGGGTTCCAAGTACATGAATGATAACCATTATGAAAGTGTTCCAAGTATAAAAATCTATTCCGGTTGCACTGTATCTCCTGAAATATATCGCAGTACTGCTTTGCGGTTTGTATTGCAATGAAGCGCCTAGAGGAATACGATGCGCCTTGGGGACGAAGATGAATTAATGCATATCTAGGTCATTGTCCTGTCAAATAGTTCCGATTATTTTCTTATTATTTTCAACAATTGGTGGAAAATACACACAATGTTTATCTTGAATTGTCTTCCCGTGATTGTTTACTAGATAGATGAAATAAAATTTTGAATATAGTTTTAAAGTGTGTGAGACATCTACATGTGTGGAAGAATACGTGTGAAAATGGGTCCTCAGATCATAAAATTCGAATAATTCCTGTC
The DNA here is from genome assembly GCA_028142955.1 of Pinctada fucata. Lineage (NCBI taxonomy): Eukaryota > Metazoa > Mollusca > Bivalvia > Pterioida > Pteriidae > Pinctada > Pinctada fucata. Next base: position 26,859,655 of record AP027114.1, read on the forward strand.
CGGAACCAGGTGAAATATTAAAAAAGTTGTGTACTTTTAATCTTTACGGCATTTTTTTTTTGTGATTCAAATAAAATTTCTTCATTCAAAAGTAGTATCAATGTGTATAACCCGGTGCGATTTGAGAATTTTTCTCCTATTTTTGGTAAGAAAACATACATTATACCTATGTACAATCTTAAAAAATATTCGTTAAAAATCCAAAAGTGGATATCTGGACAAAATTCTTTCACCTGTAGGGTACAATGTACCATGCATGAGTACCTCATACCTACAAATTGTCATGACAATCTGAAGAGTGGTTATAGAAAAGAAGCAGAAAATGTATGAAAATCACCCCCCCCCTTCCTTTTTACATAAGAAAAAAATTCATAAAAAATCAAAAAAAAATAAAATTTAAGCATAAAATACATATCAAAGCATTAAGTAAGTTAAATATGATAAATATGTAGTAAATGAGTGTGTAAAATCATACACTTATTGAGTTATTTAAAGAAAAAGTGCAAAAATGTGCATTTCTGACTAAGTCCGAAAGGACGTCAAAAACGCGTCAAAAATTAGTTATCGGATTTTAACGAAATGACCAAACTTGAATCATACATCCTTCTAGATCACATAGATACAATTAGTTTTTCAATCCATTTAGTGGAACTGGAGAAGAAGATTTTTGAAGAGGGGTACCCTCCGGGGCCTATTTACCCCGCCCTGGATCCACCCCTGAAGGAGATCGAGCCAAAATGAAGAAACTTGGTAGAGGACTTTTAGTACTTCATGCATACCAAGTTTCATCAAAATCCCTTCAGCCGTTCTTGAGAAGAAGTTGAAAATGTTAAAAGTTTACGACGGACGGACGGACGACGGACGACGGACGCCGGACGCCACACTATGACAATAGCTCACTTGAGCCTTTGGCTCAGGTGAGCTAAAAAGGGAAAAAAAATTTGTTGGGGTCCCGCCGGGGTTTGAAGCCACTCCCCATGGGTCCATTGGGCATGGAAAACATACATTATACCTATGTACAATCTTAAAAAATATTCCTTAAAAATCCAAAAGTGGATATCTGGACAAAATTCTTTCACTTGTAGGGTACCATGCATGAGTACCTCATACCTACAAATTGTCATGACAATCTGAAGAGTGGTTATAAAAAAGAAGCAGAAAATGTATGAAAATCACCCCCCCCCCCTTCCTTTTTACATAAGAAAAAAATTCATAAAAAATCAAAAAAATAAAATTTAAGCATAAAATACATATCAAAGCATTAAGTAAGTTAAATATGATAAATATGTAGTAAATGAGTGTGTAAAATCATACACTTATTGAGTTATTTAAAGAAAAAGTGCAAAAATGTGCATTTCTGACTAAGTCTGAAAGGACGTCAAAAACGCGTCAAAAATTAGTTATCGGATTTTAACGAAATGAACAAACTTGAATCATACATCCTTCTAGATCACATGGATACAATTAGTTTTTCAATCCATTTAGTGGAACTGGAGAAGAAGATTTTTGAAGAGGGGTACCCTCCGGGGCCTATTTGACCCCGCCCTGGATCCACCCCTGAAGGGATCGAGCCGAAATGAACAAACTTGGTAGAGGACCTTTAGTACTTCATGCATACCAAGTTTCATCAAAATCCCTTCAGCCGTTCTTGAGAAGAAGTTGAAGATGTTAAAAGTTTACGACGGACGGACGGACGACGGTCGACGGACGCTGGACGCCACACTATGACAATAGCTCACTTGAGCCTTTGGCTCAGGTGAGCTAAAAAGGGAAAAAAATTTGTTGGGGTCCCGCCGGGGTTTGAAGCCACTCCCCATGGGTCCATTGGGCATGGAAAACATACATTATACCTATGTACAATCTTAAAAAATATTCCTTAAAAATCCAAAAGTGGATATCTGGACAAAATTCTTTAACTTGTTGGGCACAATGCATGAGTACCTCATACCTACAAATTGTCATGACAATCTGAAGAGTGGTTATAGAAAAGAAGCAGAAAATGTATGAAAATCACCCCCCCCCCTTCCTTTTTACATAAGAAAAAAATTCATAAAAAATCAAAAAAATAAAATTTAAGCATAAAATACATATCAAAGCATTAAGTAAGTTAAATATGATAAATATGTAGTAAATGAGTGTGTAAAATCATACACTTATTGAGTTATTTAAAGAAAAAGTGCAAAAATGTGCATTTCTGACTAAGTCCGAAAGGACGTCAAAAACGCGTCAAAAATTAGTTATCGGATTGTAACGAAATGAACAAACTTGAATCATACATCCTTCTAGATCACATAGATACAATTAGTTTTTCAATCCATTTAGTGGAACTGGAGAAGAAGATTTTTGAAGAGGGGTACCCTCCGGGGCCTATTTGACCCCGCCCTGGATCCACCCCTGAAGGGATCGAGCCAAAATGAAGAAACTTGGTAGAGGACCTTTAGTACTTCATGCATACCAAGTTTCATCAAAATCCCTTCAGCCGTTCTTGAGAAGAAGTTGAAAATGTTAAAAGTTTACGACGGACGGACGGACGACGGACGACGGACGCCGGACGCCACAATATGACAATATTGAGCCTTTGGCTCAGGTGAGCTAAAAACTAGAGGATGGTATTTACATTTGGTATTACTGCATGCTGTTTCGTGTAAAATGTTTCTGATAATTTGCATTCTTGTGTTTAAAATCACGCACACTAGGCCTTCGTGGAAAAGATTCAAAGTTTCAGACGCACTTGAAGAGTGCTTGTTTGGCGGGGGGGGGGGGGGGGGGTTGTACTGGTGTAATTCAGTTTTGTATTGGGTCTGTAATTGCGGGTACATTATAGTACGAATACTTTTCACTCTCAATTATGAACATATTCGATTAAGTTTTTATTATATGTACCAAATATCGATTATACATCATTTAATCAATTGTTTGCATTTCTCGTTTCAGGTGTTCTTGCCTTTCAGATTTTAAATTACTGAATGTCACGGTGCGTGGGTTTGAAGCTCGTCTTATATACCGGGACTAGAGCGATGTACATTGCATTTGGGTCGTACCTTCATTAGTATGCATACGTCAGCAGATGTAAAAGGTCGCTATAGCTTGTTTCTATGGAATGGGATGGAGATTGTTAGAGTCTATATCTAACAATCTCCGTCCCCAAAATAATTTATTACGTCACTTGCGTTTAAATCCCTGGAGTTCAGCTTTAAGGACATTGTAATATCATACAGACTGTATTACACACTAAAATCCTGCTACGTCTTCCAGTGTTTATTTGGACACAACTTGTATAGTCTTTGGCCGCATTTCTTTGTTTTGGATTGAGGATCAGAGGTTAAGTACCCCAAAACCTATTTTCTGATCCATGCTACACATTTATCAGTTCTTAAATGATACTATGAATTTGAAGACGTAACTATCATATTACTAAGTATTCGTGAGTGTCACTACTGGTGGACCAAAGCAAATGACAAATATGGCTTATGACCATATCTCCATACACAGTACAAAATCATCCACCATTATGGACAATAGGACATTATAGTGTATGACGAGTTCCCCATAAGTCCGATCTACTTCAGTTATCGTTTCTTCAAACGCATTGAATTTTGAAATGTTAAACGTCTTCAAATTGAATAGCATAATTTAAGAACAGATGAATTGGCAGCATGGACCAGACATGCACGTTTCGGGTACTTAACCCTCGTCAGTGATCCTCAAATCTAAGCAATGTAATATGACAAAAAGTATGAAAGTTACTATGTCGAAAAAGCGTTCCGAAAGACGTAGCAGGATGGGTGGGATATGATGCTACAGGAAAATTCTGTCGCAATTTCTGAAAAATGTAGCATCATATTCCATCCATGCGTTTACGTCTGTAGACATAATTTCAGTCAATTGCCATATTTAATTGTATGGTTTGAGGATCTCTGACGAGGGTAGAGTACCCGGAGTATACATGTCTTGTTCGTGCTGTAAATCTAACTGTTCTTAAATGATCATGATGATGCTATGAATTTAAAAGATGTTACATTTATTGAAAAGAGGTTAAGAGTATGTTAAATTTCCAAATTTTGATAATTTTTCATCAACAATTAGTAATCTACATTCATTTTGTTTATGAGCTTAATTGAATCTGAATAAATGGGTAATGAAATTATCGTTCTTACTGTAATTGTAATGTTAAACGTCTTTAATTTCATAAGCATCATTTTTAAAACAGTTAAATTTGCAGCGTGGACCAGACATGCACGTTTCGGGTACGTAACACTGGTCAGTGATACTCATTCTAAACAATGAAATATGGCCAAAGAGTGTGAAAATTATTCTGTCCAAAAATATACATTTGTTTTTTTTTTGGTAACAAAATCGTCGTTTTAATTATAACCACTGAGTTTGATGATGATTTCTGTTATTAAGTCCTTGAGTATATCGACCAGATACATAGTGTTACCAATCTGACTTGAAATATATTTATGGCAAACCCTTATAATTTATTTTCCATTGTCATTTTCAAGAAACGAAGATTCTGATTGGCTGAGAAATTTTGTTGATACATCGATCAACACAATTTTTCACGGAAGATTATTTATAGCACTATTTTTAGAACTGGGGGTTCGATCAAACATGCTTGAACTCGTTGCTGAAAATACGATTTGTTGATGTTTGCTTATCATTTCAAGGGTACCATTTCTTTTCTACTTACTAAAAAATTAAATTGAGATTCGTTTCTTTAGTACATTACACCATCCGTGTTGTTGACCGTGCGTGTTCGGAGAGGGAATATAGTCACAACATCTGTCTGAAGACGAAGGGAAGGACATGGCAAGATTACAGAAGGACTTCGTCTATGCATGTCGAATGCACGATAGTATAAAAATTCCAGTGCATCTTATGTTGTGCACATGGAAAGTGAACTGTACGTGATACTGTAACAACGTGCTATCTACACACAACCTCCAAGTCATCGTAAAGATGTTGCATTTACACTTGCAGTTTAGGATTATCACTCCCGCTTTACACGGCAAGTTATACAAGCTTAGACAGTCGGGGAAACTTCCTTATATAGAAGTCAAGCATAACGGAACGACTGATTCACATAATCAGTTCAGAGTGACCGCTCTCTCATATTCAACGAACTTTGCATTATATGGGATTACTATGATAGTAAAATCGTGCGTATATTTCGGCTTTAGTACTGCCTTCAAAATTGCACCGCTATCGCAATAAAATTCCTTGACATCTTTGTCAATTATACTTCAGAGGTATATCTATCTATTCCATGATGTATTTTTAAAAATTCTAATTTTAAATTCAGATAATTAGATGAGAAAATTGCATATTTTTTATAACGACTTGCATTATTACATAAAGTCTTCGTGAAATAGATCCATGCAAAGATTTCTCTGTACTAGACATGAATAAATTTACGTTTGTTACATTATAATATACGTTTGTGATAAAAAACATCGGGTATTGAAGAATAATGTGTTTCTAATATACGTTGCAAACTATTTTTAAAGGAATGCCATGTCAGGAAGAATTTATCAGGTTTGCCGAAAGTGCATAATTTTTCCAAATGTATGTTCAAATTTCTCAAAACATGGGTTTACACCCCTTTTCGGTATGTATACTAATTTGAAAAAAAATCTAGAAATGTCACGGTTAAGTAATCGAATTTATTGAACAATAGATAAGAAGTTGAAATCAATCCTTTATATATATATATATATATGTAAAAATGTTAAAGTACCACAAAAAAGGCGATGTTAAATTTTACATTTTTATTACGACACGTGTTTCGGCTAGTATAGTTAGCCTCTTCAGATAATAATAATGTAACATTTGTATTAACATTGAATACAGTACAAGCAATGGTAAATACAGTGATAAAAATCAGGATGCGTTAATAAGATTATTTTGCACTCCTTGCTGAAAATTTGCTTATTGCTTATACCTAATAGAAATAGTAAATATGCATGGTCTTATCAATTCTATCTACAGGAAAAGCTTTGTTTATCAGATAAAGTGGTCAAATGTTTATAGGATTGTGGGTGTTTTTCATGTTCTGTTTAACATAGGTTTGTATCTATCAATGAATATTTGTTCTTTGATTGTGATCATGGAGTAATCGTCTGTTTGGTAAATAGGCATTACTTTGAAATTCCCATCACTACAATCAAAAATATGTTTTGAAACAAAAAGAATCCTGTTTTGTGGAAGTTTTATATTACTTTTATGAAGAGAAATTCTGTGGTTTAGTTGCTTTGTTGAGCCAATATATTCCTCCTTACATTTGTCACATTGAATGACATATACCACATTTTTAGAAGTGCATGTTAAATTTCTTTTAATTTCAAAGTCTCTGGCTGAATTTTTAAATTTGAAATATTTTCCCTCAATTAGGATATCGCATATTTTGCATCTTTTGTTTTTACATTTTGAAACACCTTCTAATGGATTATCATTTTTCACTTCAAATTTTGCACTTGTAAGAATCTTTTTTAAGTTTTTAAGGGGTTGTACTGGTGTAATTCAGTTTTGTATTGGGTCTGTAATTGCGGGTACATTATAGTACGAATACTTTTCACTCTCAATTATGAACATATTCGATTAAGTTTTTATTATATGTACCAAATATCGATTATACATCATTTAATCAATTGTTTGCATTTCTCGTTTCAGGTGTTCTTGCCTTTCAGATTTTAAATTACTGAATGTCACGGTGCGTGGGTTTGAAGCTCGTCTTATATACCGGGACTAGAGCGATGTACATTGCATTTGGGTCGTACCTTCATTAGTATGCATACGTCAGCAGATGTAAAAGGTCGCTATAGCTTGTTTCTATGGAATGGGATGGAGATTGTTAGAGTCTATATCTAACAATCTCCGTCCCCAAAATAATTTATTACGTCACTTGCGTTTAAATCCCTGGAGTTCAGCTTTAAGGACATTGTAATATCATACAGACTGTATTACACACTAAAATCCTGCTACGTCTTCCAGTGTTTATTTGGACACAACTTGTATAGTCTTTGGCCGCATTTCTTTGTTTTGGATTGAGGATCAGAGGTTATGTACCCCAAAACCTATTTTCTGATCCATGCTACACATTTATCAGTTCTTAAATGATACTATGAATTTGAAGACGTAACTATCATATTACTAAGTATTCGTGAGTGTCACTACTGGTGGACCAAAGCAAATGACAAATATGGCTTATGACCATATCTCCATACACAGTACAAAATCATCCACCATTATGGACAATAGGACATTATAGTGTATGACGAGTTCCCCATAAGTCCGATCTACTTCAGTTATCGTTTCTTCAAACGCATTGAATTTTGAAATGTTAAACGTCTTCAAATTGAATAGCATAATTTAAGAACAGATGAATTGGCAGCATGGACCAGACATGAACGTTTCGGGTACTTAACCCTCGTCAGTGATCCTCAAATCTAAGCAATGTAATATGACAAAAAGTATGAAAGTTACTATGTCGAAAAAGCGTTCCGAAAGACGTAGCAGGATGGGTGGGATATGATGCTACAGGAAAATTCTGTCGCAATTTCTGAAAAATGTAGCATCATATTCCATCCATGCGTTTACGTCTGTAGACATAATTTCAGTCAATTGCCATATTTAATTGTATGGTTTGAGGATCTCTGACGAGGGTAGAGTACCCGGAGTATACATGTCTTGTTCGTGCTGTAAATCTAACTGTTCTTAAATGATCATGATGATGCTATGAATTTAAAAGATGTTACATTTATTGAAAAGAGGTTAAGAGTATGTTAAATTTCCAAATTTTGATAATTTTTCATCAACAATTAGTAATCTACATTCATTTTGTTTATGAGCTTAATTGAATCTGAATAAATGGGTAATGAAATTATCGTTCTTACTGTAATTGTAATGTTAAACGTCTTTAATTTCATAAGCATCATTTTTAAAACAGTTAAATTTGCAGCGTGGATCAGACATGCACGTTTCGGGTACGTAACACTGGTCAGTGATACTCATTCTAAACAATGAAATATGGCCAAAGAGTGTGAAAATTATTCTGTCCAAAAATATACATTTGTTTTTTTTTTTTTGGTAACAAAATCGTCGTTTTAATTATAACCACTGAGTTTGATGATGATTTCTGTTATTAAGTCCTTGAGTATATCGACCAGATACATAGTGTTACCAATCTGACTTGAAATATATTTATGGCAAACCCTTATAATTTATTTTCCATTGTCATTTTCAAGAAACGAAGATTCTGATTGGCTGAGAAATTTTGTTGATACATCGATCAACACAATTTTTCACGGAAGATTATTTATAGCACTATTTTTAGAACTGGGGGTTCGATCAAACATGCTTGAACTCGTTGCTGAAAATACGATTTGTTGATGTTTGCTTATCATTTCAAGGGTACCATTTCTTTTCTACTTACTAAAAAATTAAATTGAGATTCGTTTCTTTAGTACATTACACCATCCGTGTTGTTGACCGTGCGTGTTCGGAGAGGGAATATAGTCACAACATCTGTCTGAAGACGAAGGGAAGGACATGGCAAGATTACAGAAGGACTTCGTCTATGCATGTCGAATGCACGATAGTATAAAAATTCCAGTGCATCTTATGTTGTGCACATGGAAAGTGAACTGAACATGATACTGTAACAACGTGCTATCTACACACAACCTCCAAGTCATCGTAAAGATGTTGCATTTACACTTGCAGTTTAGGATTATCACTCCCGCTTTACACGGCAAGTTATACAAGCTTAGACAGTCGGGGAAACTTCCTTATATAGAAGTCAAGCATAACGGAACGACTGATTCACATAATCAGTTCAGAGTGACCGCTCTCTCATATTCAACGAACTTTGCATTATATGGGATTACTATGATAGTAAAATCGTGCGTATATTTCGGCTTTAGTACTGCCTTCAAAATTGCACCGCTATCGCAATAAAATTCCTTGACATCTTTGTCAATTATACTTCAGAGGTATATCTATCTATTCCATGATGTATTTTTAAAAATTCTAATTTTAAATTCAGATAATTAGATGAGAAAATTGCATATTTTTTATAACGACTTGCATTATTACATAAAGTCTTCGTGAAATAGATCCATGCAAAGATTTCTCTGTACTAGACATGAATAAATTTACGTTTGTTACATTATAATATACGTTTGTGATAAAAAACATCGGGTATTGAAGAATAATGTGTTTCTAATATACGTTGCAAACTATTTTTAAAGGAATGCCATGTCAGGAAGAATTTATCAGGTTTGCCGAAAGTGCATAATTTTTCCAAATGTATGTTCAAATTTCTCAAAACATGGGTTTACACCCCTTTTCGGTATGTATACTAATTTGAAAAAAAATCTAGAAATGTCACGGTTAAGTAATCGAATTTATTGAACAATAGATAAGAAGTTGAAATCAATCCTTTATATATATATATATATATGTAAAAATGTTAAAGTACCACAAAAAAGGCGATGTTAAATTTTACATTTTTATTACGACACGTGTTTCGGCTAGTATAGTTAGCCTCTTCAGATAATAATAATGTAACATTTGTATTAACATTGAATACAGTACAAGCAATGGTAAATACAGTGATAAAAATCAGGATGCGTTAATAAGATTATTTTGCACTCCTTGCTGAAAATTTGCTTATTGCTTATACCTAATAGAAATAGTAAATATGCATGGTCTTATCAATTCTATCTACAGGAAAAGCTTTGTTTATCAGATAAAGTGGTCAAATGTTTATAGGATTGTGGGTGTTTTTCATGTTCTGTTTAACATAGGTTTGTATCTATCAATGAATATTTGTTCTTTGATTGTGATCATGGAGTAATCGTCTGTTTGGTAAATAGGCATTACTTTGAAATTCCCATCACTACAATCAAAAATATGTTTTGAAACAAAAAGAATCCTGTTTTGTGGAAGTTTTATATTACTTTTATGAAGAGAAATTCTGTGGTTTAGTTGCTTTGTTGAGCCAATATATTCCTCCTTACATTTGTCACATTGAATGACATATACCACATTTTTAGAAGTGCATGTTAAATTTCTTTTAATTTCAAAGTCTCTGGCTGAATTTTTAAATTTGAAATATTTTCCCTCAATTAGGATATCGCATATTTTGCATCTTTTGTTTTTACATTTTGAAACACCTTCTAATGGATTATCATTTTTCACTTCAAATTTTGCACTTGTAAGAATCTTTTTTAAGTTTTTAGGTTGTCTTTTGCTTTTAATTAGTTTTGTTTCATTTAGTATATTTTCCATTCTTTCGCTCATTCTTAATTGGTTTAGATTTTTATATGCATCGTTAAATATTTCTGGATTACCTTTATTAAATGTTGTAACAAATGTTAAAACATTTTCTGATTTCTTTTCCTTTACTTTTCTTAGTTCAGATAATGGAATATTTTTAGCTAATTCGATACCTTTATCTATTAATGAAATAGGAAATGCTCGGTGCAAGAGTGATGTACGTAATTCATTTAGACGGATATCTCGAATTTTTAAATCACTAACTATTGTACAAATTCTTCTAGCCAAATTATATGGTATTGATTTCAGACAAGTTTTTGGATGTTGACTTTTAAAATGCAGATACTGCTGTGTGTCAGTTGGTTTTCTGTAAATATCTGTTGATATTACTTGTCCTTTACTTTGCAGAAGAATGTCCAGAAAAGGTATTTGTTTAGTACTGCTTTCCATTGTGAATTTAATATTTGGGTGAATATTTTGTAAAATAGAATGTAAAATGTTTATATCTCCCCAATTTGGATCCCATAAAATGATGCAATCGTCAATGTATCTCTTCCAAGAATTTATAAAACAGTTTTCATCCATATTTGGAAAATTGGTTTTCACGTCTTGATAAAGAGTTTTTTCTAAGTATCCAAGTGTAAGATTAGCATATACTGGTGCCATTTTTGTACCCATTGCCGTTCCTAGAATTTGTATGAAATTTTTCTTGTTGAATTGGAATGTGTTGTTGTTTAATATTACATCAATGCTTTCTAAAACAAACGACTTATCAAAACGATGGTGTAATTCGTTTGGAAAATTTTCAAGCCAATACTGGATAGCTTCTTTTCCTAGGTCATGGGGAATATTGCTATATAAGCTCGTTACATCAAATGTTGAAAGTATTGTACCCTTAGGTACAGAAGATGGAATATGATTCAAATAGTCGATATCATCTCTTACATAGCTGTTGACGTGTTTTAGGAATGGTTGCAGTAAAATATCTATTAAATTGCTAAGTCTATGTGTAGGACAAGAAGGGCCTGCAATAATTGGTCTAAATTTTAAGTCATCAGGATTTAGAATTTCGATATACTCAGATTTTTGAGATTTTATTGCATCCTTGATTTTTTCAGATTTATGGATTTTTGGAAGTCCATAGAAGTTACTTGTTTTAAAATCAAAATTGATCAAGTAATCGCTTTCTTTTTTAGTCAATATTTCACTATATTTATTGCAAAGTTTACTTATCTTTGACATGACAGATTTGTCTTCATTTGAATCCATTGTTTTATAGTTAGTTTCATCGTTCACCATTTCATTAATTTTATTTTCATAAAAATCCTTATTCATAATAACGACAGCACTATCTTTATCTGCCTCTTTTATAATGATGTTATTTGTACAATAGTTAGTGATTTAAAAATTCGAGATATCCGTCTAAATGAATTACGTACATCACTCTTGCACCGAGCATTTCCTATTTCATTAATAGATAAAGGTATCGAATTAGCTAAAAATATTCCATTATCTGAACTAAGAAAAGTAAAGGAAAAGAAATCAGAAAATGTTTTAACATTTGTTACAACATTTAATAAAGGTAATCCAGAAATATTTAACGATGCATATAAAAATCTAAACCAATTAAGAATGAGCGAAAGAATGGAAAATATACTAAATGAAACAAAACTAATTAAAAGCAAAAGACAACCTAAAAACTTAAAAAAGATTCTTACAAGTGCAAAATTTGAAGTGAAAAATGATAATCCATTAGAAGGTGTTTCAAAATGTAAAAACAAAAGATGCAAAATATGCGATATCCTAATTGAGGGAAAATATTTCAAATTTAAAAATTCAGCCAGAGACTTTGAAATTAAAAGAAATTTAACATGCACTTCTAAAAATGTGGTATATGTCATTCAATGTGACAAATGTAAGGAGGAATATATTGGCTCAACAAAGCAACTAAACCACAGAATTTCTCTTCATAAAAGTAATATAAAACTTCCACAAAACAGGATTCTTTTTGTTTCAAAACATATTTTTGATTGTAGTGATGGGAATTTCAAAGTAATGCCTATTTACCAAACAGACGATTACTCCATGATCACAATCAAAGAACAAATATTCATTGATAGATACAAACCTATGTTAAACAGAACATGAAAAACACCCACAATCCTATAAACATTTGACCACTTTATCTGATAAACAAAGCTTTTCCTGTAGATAGAATTGATAAGACCATGCATATTTACTATTTCTATTAGGTATAAGCAATAAGCAAATTTTCAGCAAGGAGTGCAAAATAATCTTATTAACGCATCCTGATTTTTATCACTGTATTTACCATTGCTTGTACTGTATTCAATGTTAATACAAATGTTACATTATTATTATCTGAAGAGGCTAACTATACTAGCCGAAACACGTGTCGTAATAAAAATGTAAAATTTAACATCGCCTTTTTTGTGGTACTTTAACATTTTTACATATTCATATCCTTTACGTTGGATCCTATTTTTCTGATTTTGGATATATATATATATATATAGACAGCACAAAAGAGGTGATATATATATATATATATATATATATATATATATAGAGTGGGGGGAGGGGGTATTTTGTTTGATTTTACTCACTTGATAGAGTGGGGGAGGGGGGTATTTTGTTTGATTTCACTCACTTGATAATATGTTACTTAATCAATCAGGGAGCATCTTTTCAGCTTTTATTTTGAACCTATAGAAGTGTTGGACGTGTTTCTATCGATCAGTCCGTCTAGACTTTTTGGCAGCGGGTGTTGCATGCAAACAGGAGACGCTGACTCTACCTAGGCACCTGGTCTCGCCCCTTGCGGGGTCTGCTTTGGCTCATGAATTGAGAATATTACCTACCTGGGTACTAGTATAGCCTTTCGAGCTTCAGTATTGTGCAGGTTCTGACTAGCATAAGAGTGTGTGTATGTTTTTTACGTACTTGTGTCCGAACGGAATGAGGGACGCACTGTCCCTTGTTCCGTCTGGATACAAGTACATGTTCGTGTATCCAGAGGGCTCAAGGGATGTACTGTCCCTTCCGCTGGGTCTGAACACGTTTAGTGTCGTGGTCGCTTGTACCTTTTTTGTGCTTTTATATACATATATCATTAGCAAATCTAGAATTATTGAACGTGAAATAGCAATGATTCATTCTAAGTGAAAAGAAAGGATAAGGTAACTTTTTGTCTGAAAATTAATGGTACTATAATAATTTTTTGAGTTAATTTTATGTGTTTATGTGTTTATGCCTGAACTTTGGGTGGCTGGATATCAACAGATACGCTCTCAGAAAAAATATTATGTTCGTGTATAAACATCAATTTCCTGCCTAGAAACCTCAAATTAAAGCAAGCAAACGAATTACTTCCGATTTATTACCCCCTTCCTTTTCCAGTATATTACGTAAATGGCCTACAAATAATAAAAGTTGCTTTGAACACCACAGTATTATATACCGAAATAATAAATAAGTCTACAGACATCGTTTGGTATCAAATTGACCAAAATCACATTCCATTTTAGATATAAAGAAGGTAATTAAAATCCTAAAAACTGATCATAGATTTCCATTATAAGAGTTAACCCAGTAGGGCTTCCATACTTCTGTTAAGATATGCGATTGAATATCATAAGACAGAGCAATAACTTTTCTACCGTTTAATGTAATAAAAAATGAAGGTTACTGTTGCTTTTCGTCCTCTTATGACAAATATGGATAATTACCATATCCCTGTATACAACACAAAATCGATAATTCAGAAATTAGAAACCGAAGGCATACAAAATCAGGATAAAACAGGAACCAAAGCAAACAAACAAAAACCCCACCATATGAAAAGAAGCGAACTCCTGATATGGGAGTAAGACCAGGTGCCCAGGAAGAGTAAGCATCTCCTGCTTGCATGCAACACCCGCCGCTTCAATTCGGTAGAACTATTACATATGGTTACTTCCATTTCGGAAGACATAGGGTACAATCTTTGGTTGGATGATTCAGATGGTCCCACCTCTAGCTTACTAGGGGTCCGTCGATGCTTAATTTTGTGCTCTATTGTTTGTGCTGTTGAGATTAACGTCAGGATCTTCTTTAACTCATTTGTGTCACACTTATGCCCTTTGCCGTGTGGAGCTCGTAAAAAAGTTCCCCGCGAGGGGTTTGACAGTAAGTGTTTTGAATATATTTCCCTGACATTGTCGCCATAGCACTTTCTATATAGATATAACGTCAGACAGTGCATGAGTTTTAATTTTTCATTTTCATGCTTGAACATCGACGGCGGGTGCGGCTAGCCAACAGGGGATGCTTACTCCTACCGGGCACCTAATCCCACCTCTAGCTTGCTAGGGGTCCGTCGATGCTTAATTTTGTGCTCTATTGTTTGTGCTGTTGAGATTATCGTCAGGATCTTCTTTAACTCATTTGACAGAATATCATCCACCATTCTGGAGAGTGGGACATCATAGTGTATGACGAGTTCCCCATATCGACCGTAGAACTTCCTCAGTGACGATGTTAGTCGGTCACAAAGATATCCCTGACTGAGAAGCTTATCTGAAAGACGCATAGCTCTCAGAACAAAATCCGTATATTTGGTACTAGCTTTGGCATAGCGTATCAACTGAGATATGAACACGCCATAAGCAGGCGATGAAGGGATGTTGCTACTCAGAAAAGGAAAGTTTGTAATGTTGAAATTGAAGTCGTCACGTTTGTCATAGAGTGAGATGTTCATGTGACCATCAGTGTCGTAGGACAACATTATGTCCAAATAGGATGCTGAATTATTTGTCTCTGTAGTTTCTTTGATTTCAAGCTCTGAAGGATAGATACTGCTCAGGTAATCCGCGAATTTGGGATTATTGATGGACAACGCATCGTCTATAAATCTGTAAGTAAAGTTAAAGTCAGAAGTTAAGTATCTTTTTCCTTCAGAGACCAAAGATTGAATGAATTCAGCTTCGTACGAGTAGAGGAAAATGTCGGCAAGGTGTGAAGCACAATTGGTCCCCATTGGAATTCCGACAATTTGTTGGAAGACCTTTCCTCCAAACACCACAACAATGTTGTCGATCAGAAAGTTTAAAATCTGAATAATATCCGTTTCAGTGTACTTATTTTCAGAATCGGACTTTTATTTTACAAAGTAGGATTTGTCATAGTTAACTACAATAAATTTGTATTTGCGATTACCGTTCTTAGATTTAGAATGAATATAAAAATGAAAAAGTGAAAAGAAAAGAAAATGTGATAGGTACTCCTCGTTAGAAAACCCATCTAATTTCTGTTCATATAATAATTGATTAGAAATCAATATTCGAGGTGAAAGTCCATCTTTTGTACTTTCTCTCATGTGAATATAATCCAATCACAAATGCGCGTTCAGTCAATCTGTCTGTGAGCAGAAAACTCATTTTAAGGACATATACTGTTTATTCATCTTTAGGATAGATATCCTTTAGGCTTGAATCAGTTTCATATTATTGTATGTAAAAGTGGTGTGGTTACCATATGAAAAAATGAAGTTTCGAGTACTTCCGAAATTGACTGATGCAGATATTTTCCATTGCCAACTATGGCAAATTCAAATAATGCTCAGTATCTTATTTATTGTTGGATGATTTTCCTTCATATTTGGAATACAATTTATTGGATATACTATAGCTACTAATCAATTTAAGCGAAGAATTTGAAACCTTCCAGACTATACCTTTGTGTAAAATGATGTTAAATATTTTTTAATAGTTTTTCATGAAGCAAATCGGAATATCTTTCTTGTAAGTCAGAAATACAGAATACTTCCAACTAATCATGATAATAACTGTTTTTAGACATTTGTCATTTCAAAAGAAAAGTCAGTACTTTATGCAAAATATTTGAAGCATAATTTGACTTTATCAGCATTATAAACATACAAAATATTGCAGTGCACTGTTATCAAGCAGGAATGAAGAGATACAATATGTCAGTCGGTCATGAATATATGATGGTATTATGAAAAATAGCATTGGCAACATTAATTCTAGATGATTTTATATGCATTTTGGGTTTAGGAAACTCTTCGATGTGAAGGCTCAAAATTCTGTGTGTCCGATATGTCCTTAAATCGTGCCAGATCTATACCAGACATTCATATCATTACTTCGAGAGTTATCTTAGAACTGCTACATTTTTAGGTACATTTTTGAACATCATAATTTCACGCTTTTTGGTCATATTAAATTGTTTAGACTGAGGATCACTGACGAGGGTGAAGTACCCGAAACGTGCATGTCTGGCCCATGCTGTAAATTTATCTGGTCTTAAATGATGCTATTGAATTTGAAGACGTTTAACATTTTAATTTTAAAAAGTCTCTTAAGGTGGGTCCCTACTCATAGATCAAACAGATGAAATTTGTATTTAAGGCTTTTTTCCTAAACAAAATGGTCCATATGTGAAATAAAACACACACATAGATATGTAATTTTTTTTTCATCAGAGATTCAGTACATTATAGAAAGGCACCCTTGCACAGGAATATCAAATATACAGATATGCTTTTGAACCCTCCAAATTCAGTAATGCTAAGAATATGTTTATTTAATTTGTTTTATTTTATCATAACGAGTCATATAGAAGAAGAATAACACATAAAGTGATATTCTTACATAAATATAAGTATGATATGTCTCCAAACATAAGGGTACCCCCTACAAATTTATCACATTTTTTACCAATAACATACACTAAATCCAACGTTTTGCAAAAAGAAACAGATTAATTTTTTTCGTTTTGTAATATTTCATGATATTATGTATGTAGATGAAAAAAAAAATAGCATACAGATACACAGTTTTATAAATGATCAAGATATGGCTCCAAACATAAGGGAACCCCCTTATAATTTCATCACATTTTGACTAGTATTAGATAGTATATCCAAATTTTTACAAAAAGAACGGATAGAATTTCTTCATTTTGCTTCATTTCATAAGATAATGTATTTAAATGGTGAAAAAATCACATACAGGTGTACAGTTTTATAAATGATCAAGATATGGCTCCAAACATAAGGGTACCTCTTATAATTTCATCACATTTTTTACTTATAAAAGATAGTATATCCCACTTTTTGAAAATAAAACAGATGGAATTTCTTCATACTGCATATTTTCATAAGATAATGTATATAGATGGTGAAAAAAATCACATTCATATATACAGATTTATAAATGATCAAGATATGGCTCCAAACATAAGGGAACCCCCTTGTAATTTCTGAAATTCATCACATTTTCAACTAAGAATATATACTATATGATGGGTATGGACATTGATAGATTGCCCAATTTTTTGTTTGTTTGGCATTTTAGACCTTTTGTCTGCGTTTTTCAATGTGCTGGCTCGTCCGCCACTAATTTTTGTAAAACGTTATACGCAGACTGCTGTGTATTAGGAAAACCTATAACGGTTCGAGTAGGGACCAACCTTAAGTCATGGATTGATAATTTTACGGGGACTTTGTAGTAATGTTAAAAGTCTAGCATCATTTAAGAACAGAAAAATTGGCAGCATGGACCAGACATCCACGTTTCGGGTAATTAACCCTCGTCAGTGATCCTCAGTTCAAAACAATGTAATATGCCAAAAAAGTATGAAAGTTACTATGTCGAAAAAGCGTACCGAAAGACGTAGCAGGATGGGTGGGATATGATGCTGCAGGAACCACTTTTTAGAAATTTCAAGAAATTTTGATAACAGAAATTTTAGAATGCGTTGAAGAAACGATCAACCGAAATTGATCGAACTTGGCTACATGTGCCCTCGGGGGATTCCTGGTCCACCAGCAGTGACACGTCTTCAAATTGAATAGAAATTGAATGCAAATTCTTACCTTTGAAAGATAGCGATTAATAACTCTTCTGAATACCCTCTCGTGATCTTTTTGTCGATTTTCTGTCAATTAAAGAAGTTTTTTTTTTTATTTTTCCGATGAATATCTACAGATTTAAAAAGGTTATATTAATCAAAATTTAACAATGACTGAAGAGAAAATAAAATCCTCAACAACTGTTTCAAACTATCGATACTAGTACAGTAACTTCTTATTATTAAGCCTGATTCTTTTACTATTTGATAAGAAACATAATGGATTAGACAAGACAGTGTGTATGTAGTTGACCCTGGTTTCTAACGAAAGACTAAATCACTATCAAAAGCCCAACTTGATAGTAAAATTTCCTTAATGTTCAATTAAGATTCATTGCAGTTCAAATTCTTTAAATAACACAACAGAATCGCAAAATTTTCCTTTCTCTGTGCCTTAGTCTTAGATTATACTACCGATCGCCAAAAGAGATAACTCCAAATGTACTTAAGCAACACTAAGTGATTTTCTGGAAGGGTGAAAATGGTACAAAAGTTGTATTAAAGTTTTTCATCGTTAGAAGGATTTACATTAAGTTATATATTACTCTCTTGTTGAAAATACTAATGAGTTAAAGAAGATCCTGACGATAATCTCAACAGCACTCAGAATAATAATAATAATAATAATAATAATAATAATAATAATAATAATAATAATAATAATAATAACTATATACAGATTTGTATAGCGCCCTATCTATAAAACTCTAAGGCGCTTACACTGATATAAACACAATATAAAAATATACATAATATATAGGACATAGTTCTTAATGACTCATTAAATTTTTTTTAAATTATATATAATGTCTTGTTTGAAAGTTTGTAGATGTAAAAAAAATAGCCGAAAATTTACATATTAAAGGCTTTTTTAAAAAAGAAAGTTTTCAATCCTTTCTTAAAAGCATCAATGGAGTCTAGGCCTCTGAGATGAGTAGGGAGGTCGTTCCAGAGAGTAGCGGCAGACTTATCAAAGCGACGCTCTCCATAAGTCTTAGTTTGTACACGGGGTACCACTAATTGCCTCGTCGCTTGCGATCGGAGATTTCTTTTTGGTCGGTATTCCTCAATAAGTTCGCTCAAATATACTGGGGCGGATCCATGTAATGCTTTGAAAACATACACGATAAGCTTGTACTGGCACCTAAAGAACACTGGAAGCCAGTGCAGTTCGATCAACACGGGTGTAATATGTTCACGTTTTTTTCGTGCGAGTTACAATGCGAGCTGCCACATTTTGTACTTTTTGTAACTTGTTTATCAAGCAAGAACTGATATTGTGCAACAGGGCGTTACCATAGTCGAGCCTAGAAGTAACAAGGGCATGCACAAGTGTTTTCGCTGCATCCTCGGTCAGGAAAGGGCGAACTCGGCTAATGTTGCGTAGTTGAATATAACAGCTGCGAGAAATGGAGTTACACTGTTTCTCGAAATTGAGCGACTTGTCAAATATGACACCCAAGTTCTTCACATGTGAGGCTTGATGGATGATATCTGCCCCGAACGATATCGAAAATTCCGAGAAATCATTTGATCGATATTTAGGCGCAAAAACGATGAGTTCTTTTTTGTCTTCGTTTCGTTTTAAGCGGTTTGACTTCATCCAATTCCGAAAGTCATTAAGACAGAATATGAATCGTGACGAAATGTTTATCCAAGATTCGGTAGGTCGGAAAACAAGATACACTTGGGTGTCGTCTGCATAAATGTGGTAATTTATTCCATAATTTTTGCAGATTTCAGCAATTGGAAGTGAAAACATGCAATAGATTTTCGGCCCCAAAACGGAACCTTGGGGGACACCGATTTCAAGAGGCTGACATTCAGACAAGCTTGAATTGATAATAATCTGCTGTGATCTGCTATTGAGATAGGACGATATCCAATCTAAAGCTGATTCCGTTATGCCAAATGTGTTATTGAGCCTTGAAAACAGAATGTCGTGATCGATCAAATCGAAAACCGCGGATAAGTCCAGCATCATGAGCACCGCACACGAGTTGTTGTCTAATTCTGTAGCTATATCGTGATGTACACGCAGTAACACTATACCATCTGAATGTAAACTCCCATACGGCTAATAGTACGCTCTCACCTTCGTACTGTCGTACTGTCGCAGTAATAGAGCAAAACATTGAGCATCGACGGACCCCTAGTAAGCTAGATGTGGGACCAGACGCCAGGGAGGAGTAAGCATCTCTTGTTAAAAATACAAGTCAGAGAATACATGGAATATATAAATTATAGGCCCTTTAATATTTTCAGCTCTATATCAAAGAGCAGCTGTTAATGACATATAAAAAATCAAAAGTGATTTAATGCGCGTAAGAAGTCTCCGTATCAATTTTTATGCGTTCTTCGAAAGCACAGGGTAACTGAACAAGTGGGACCGTTGTGCGCACTTCATCAGGATAACTACTTCATTTGTCACACATGCTTCAGATCAACGTCCTCATTCGGCTCCGAAAGCCTATTGGTCTCGTTGGTTTATATGTAGTTTTGTTGATGTCGTATTTTGTTTTCATTGTCCCTTTGCAATTTTTCTTGTGTACTCTAAATTTTGCAGAGAGGTTCTTGGCTGTCGCAGCTGCCACTGATTCTAGTTAGATACCCCCTCCTTTTACGTAAAATATAACGATCACTGGGTAAAAAACAAGTTTACGCAATGCGTAAACCATATGGGAACTTTGCGGAAACCTGAAGTTTCCATATAGTTTACGCAAGGATTCTGTCGCTGAAACTGAAGTTTACGCTTCGCGTATACCGACTACCCGCTTAAATTCCAAATGGTTTACACAGGCGTAATCTTGTAATTTCCATCAGGTTTCCGCAACTGAAACTTAAAGGCACCAACTTGCGTAATCAATTGAAACTTTAGGATTCCAAATAGTTTACGCATACTTTATCTTGCGGAAACTTAATTACCATTTCATGATAGAAAGGTTATGCTTGTGTAAACCATATGGGAACATGCGTAAACTATTTTGAATCTGAATTGTCACAAGTTTACACATTGCGTATATCATTTGGAATCTTACAATATCAAGTTCAGGCTAGCGTAAACCATTTAGAAAATAACGTTACAAAAGCTGTAATCTTGTTGAAACTTACGTAAACCATTTGGAATTTGAATGATCACTGGTTTATGCACTGCGTAAACCATTTGGAATCTTACTATATCAAGTTCAGACTTGTGTAAACCATTTGAAAACCGTGTTTTAAAATTTCCAAATGTGTAATCTTGTTGAAACTGGTGTAAACTATTTGGAATCCGAATAAACACTGCTTTACGCTATGCGTAAACCATTTGGAATCTTATTATATCAAGTTCAGACTTGTGTAAACCATTTAGAAACCAAGTATATAAAAGTTCATAAATGGTCATTATCCATATAAATGGTCATTATCCATTATCGAAGTGTATAAAAGTTCATAAATGGTCATTATCCATATTTGTCATTCCAAATGTGTAATCTTGTTGAAAATAGCGTAAAACATTTCTAAACTTGATGCTCCAAATGTGATCACAGAATAAACCAGCAGAAGGTTGTGGAAACCATGTAGAAACTCAAATGTTCGTTACTTTTCAATGCATCCCTAAATAGCAAGAATATCTGGATATCAGCAAATTATTTTTCATCTACATTTCCTTATGTAACTGAAAAAAAGACGAAATAGTGTAGATTGAAACAAGTATTTAATTTTTATATGAATAATCCTGTAATAAATATGTAAACATAAAGCAAGAAAGTCTAGTTTTGACAATATCGACTAGAAAGTTAACTGAAATACCCCTCTTCACTATATCCATCAATTTAATATGCGTTCATACAAAGGAGAATAGTAGCCTAACAGTATTTTCCAATTTTCCCATTTCGTCTCCATCTCAAACCTATCTTCAGAATCTGAGCCCTGGCAGTATTCTAGGATTTTATTCAAAAATCACTTTTAAAGCTGACCTTCCCTGACGTTTTACGGGTTCATTTCAAATCTTAGACGTAAAACTTATGGGTACATTTTATTTAATTTCCCCTTTTCAGACGAAGAAACATTAATCGTTGTAATTTTTACTACATAAATAAATAAATAATCTTTCCGTCTGCATGTCCGTCCGTCTGATGATTATACTTTCACATTTAAATGGTCAAGAAGTGACAGGTCAGCTTTAAAAGGTAACTGTAGTTTGATCGCCTCAGGAAAGGATTGTGTATTGAACAATGTAAAGCCATGGCTGTGAAATATTCTGTTTTACGTATGCGGGCTGGTACCTTTTGAGAGAAAATACCAGATAAAAAAGCATAAACTCGCACACAATTCGAGATTGACAAAGGTATCCTGGGTAACCGAAACAAATGTCCACTACGGCTTTATTACTCGAATCGAAATACGGCTCAAATTGATCTATTTTAACCCCGCCATAGCTTTAAAAGCATTCCCGTCCCCTTGACCTGTGCAGGGGATATGTGCATTAAATATCGCATGTCGGAATAATACATCTTATTGACAACAATACCCCAAATTATATGTTTGTTTTTGCTAGCTGGAGGGTGCCTTTTTTAAACACCAGGGTGGAAAACAAATATTTAAAAATACCACGGCCTAATCCCTAACAACAGTGACCACTGAAGCGAAGAGGTGAGGTAAAAGTAGTGGTAAAGTAAATTAAATGCAACTGCTCTAATGCAACTGCTCTATTGTATATATCCCGTAATCGATCGATCAGGTACATGTAGTCTACCTGTGTGGAGTCAGTTATGCGTTCAAGTATTTACGTGAATGTGGTTGGGAAAAACTTGAAACCACAAGCGAGGCGAGAAAAACATAAGCTTATCCACTTTTATAAAATTAATAACGGCCTTGTTACCGAATATCTTACCTCACTCCTTCCTCCCCCACACAGCGAACTACATAGTTACAATACTAGAAATTCCCTCAACTTAGTTAACCAACAGTGTAAAAATACTTTCCATCAAAATAGCTATTTTCCTTCTTGTGTCCGTTTATGGAACAATCTTCCCCAAAGTATCAAAGATTCCCCGTCACTTTAATCCTTCAAAATTGCACTGAATGAATATTATAGTCCCATATCAGTTCCTAAATACTATATAATTGGTTCACGCCGTGGTCAAATTCTTCATGCGCGACTCCGAATGCGTTGCAGTACACTGAAGCAACACTTATATTTACGAAACCTCGAACCTGATCCGTATTGCAGTTGTGGACAAATCGAATCATCTTCTCATTTTCTTTTATATTGTCCAAAATATAATGATTTAAGAAATGCTACTATCTATTCTCTTGATATTCCATTATCTTGTAATCTTTTATTATTTGGCAACGAAGATTCCTCATTTGAGTACAACAAACAATTATTCATTTGTGTTCAAGAATTTAATACAAAGAGTAAAAGATTTGTTTGATATTTCGAAAGTGCATGTATTGTAAATAATATATATATTTTAATTTTCATGTGCATATAAAATACCTTTACTGTATGTTTGGTACACCCTTCAATATAATATAGCATGGTAAATTATCATATTTTTTATCAATTCGCCATAAATATACATGTAAATATGTTTTTTCTCTACTTTTCTTTTGTATGTGTGCGTTTCCATTTCATTAGCATATGACTTCTTTACACAAGGTCTCTCTCTCTCTCTCTCTCCCTTTATTTATTGTTCTGTGTAAAGATACTCATTTAATGTGAAATGATAATTACCATGTAAAAAGGTGAAAGCATATATAATTACTAGGAAAAATGTGAAAGAATGCAAAGTATTATTATAAATTAAAATGTGAACTTTTATATAATGTGATACACGTGAATAGTGTTTCATAAGCCAAGTGTGGCTGGATATCAAATTTTTTAATTATGTACTGATTTTATTGTGATTATAACATGTAAATTTGATATGTGACACTTTAATGAATTATTTCTGATTCTGAATGTTTGATAAGTGTGTATGACAAAAGAGATGATTTTGGATATAACATAGTAAATTTCCCCTGGCTTGACGGTGATGTTCCTAGATTACCGTCCCATGGTATCTATATTTCACAGCTCATCCGGTATGCTAGAGCATGTACTGATGTTTTGGATTTACATAGTAGAAATTTACAAATTACCAAAGAAAGGAGGGGATCTCCAACAAATCCTAGTTGCAGCACCAACAGCAACCTCCCAAAACACCCACTGTAAAACACAAAAAAGACACGCACAGAAAGAGACGCAGTAGTACAAGGAACGTCAAATCACAGAAAACATAAAAAACAAATGACTACACAAAAATCAACGAGACCAATGGGTAAACGGTGCCGACTTAGGACGGCCATCTGCCACTTCGGTAGCAGACGGTGTGGTTATCCTGGATTACGTTCGCACAAACTCCCACTATTTCGATTACCCAGAGGTCTTGAAGAACGTACAGTTGTGGTGTAAAACAATCTCCTCACTGTCAGATGACCACACACAATAAAGACCGCAAAACGCAGGGGCCCAAGCAACACAGATGAATATGTAAATGGATATAAAAAGAGGGCATGCGTAATACAACCTGTACTCTGCCGGCTGTAGCGAGCTAATGTATGATATCACCCGAGGAGTCCGACTGACATTCGGAGAGGACAGGTGGTCGGGGCCCTGTCATCTCTAAAGAGGTTTGGACAGGGCCCGTCATGGAGTCCCGTCGTCACAGTCTGTCAGCGTGCAAGTATTAAGGATGCGCTAGTACAAAACTGTAGATTGGTCAAGTACCAAGCCCAGTGTCCGTTTGGTGACATTAGGATCATATCAACGGTATAAGAGGCGTTTGATGATTCTGACGCATTTTCGATGGTAATTCTGTTTACCTTTGATCCTTCTAATTTTGTTGATCATGTCACCATAAAATGCAGGTTGCGAAATACCCAAAATACCAAGAAACTTTTAGGATAAGGTTTTCGCTTTCACAAACTAGTAAAGACTTTTTGGAAATTTTACAAAAATTATTGTCAACTTCTTCTGAAATTCGGACCAATACAGGCAACAGAGTAAATTACTTTGGGTATTTCACAACCTGCATTTTATGGTGACATTAACAAGATAAGAAGGATCAAAGATAGACAACATCACTATCGAAAATGCGTCAGAATCATCAAATGCCTTCTATACCGTGGATATGATCATAATGTCACCAGACGGACACTAGGCTTGGTACTTGACCAATCTACAGTCTTGTACAAGCGCATTCTTAAAACTTGCTCTCTGACTGACTGTGACGACGGGACTCCATGACGGGCCCTGTCCAAACCTCATTAGAGAAGACAGGGCCCCGACCACCTGTCCTCTCTGAATGTCAGTCTGACTCCTCGGGTGATAACATACATGAGCTCGCGGCGGCAGAGCACGGATTGTATTACGTACGCCCTTTTTTATATCCATTTACATATTCATCTGTGTTGCTTGGGCCCCTGCGTTTTGCGGTCTTGTTTGTGTGTGGTCATCTGACAGTGAGGAGGTTGTTTTACACCACAATTGTACGTTCTTCGAGACCTCTGGGTAATCGGAAAAGTGGGAGGGTTGTGCGCACGTAATCCAGGATAACCACACCTTCTGCTATTTCCGTGCCAAATGGCCGTCCTAAGTCGGCACCGTTTACCCATTGGTTTCGTTGATTTATGTGTAGTCATTTGTGTTTGATGTTTCTCTGTTGTGCGTTGACGTTCCTTGTCCCTTATGCGTCTCTTATCGTGCTTGTCTGCTTTGTGTTTTTGCATGGGGTGTTTGGGGTTTTGCTGTGGGTGCTACAACCTGGTGTTGTTGGAGATCCCCTCCTTTGTTATTTAAAATTTCTCTCTCTCTCTCTCTCTCTCTCTCTCTCTCTCTCTCTCTCTCTCTCTCTCTCTCTCTCTCTCTCGTTTCTATACTTTTATAGTAAGTGATATTGTCACATGTTGACTTTGTCTTTCTAGTGGATACAAATGTTATATAAATTGGGAAAGGAATTTATATAAGCTGTCATCTTTTTTTCTAATCCCTTTAGTTTCACCTGTATGAGTTTTGTAAAATTAAGAATGTTTGTGACAAATAAATATGTTCAAACTAAGTAATTACGTCCAAAAGTGACAGTGTCTGAAATGGTCAGATATTAAATATATAAAAAATATTTCAGAGTGACAGTGTGTTTTATTTATATTTTTTCAACAATAACTAAAGGAATACGTAAGGGAATTCCCCCTTACGAATATATTTGGCGTTTTTTAATTAATTAAGTTTTTTTTTATTTTCGATCATTTGTATATACGGGGCAAACGTTTATACTCTATGCTCCCTTCCTCCTCCGCGATTACAAATTACAAATTTCGATACCCATTTTGTTTTTATTTGCGGGAGGTCCAATTCTATGCTCTGAAAAAGAAGTTCTTACTTCACTGTTTTCCTTTTTCTTTCTTTTTTTTTAATAGATTCTTCATCTTTATTTCGATTTTATCTCGTTTTTTTTCCTTGTTCTTTCATCCATTTACAAAAATCCTTCTTTGGTTCCATGATGTGACTAAAATTTCTGGGGATTCCAACAAATCGATCACTGGATACCATATCGGGAAGGAATTACGGCCGTCTTATCAAACAATTGAAAACTTTTCTCGACGGACAAAAACTATATTCTTTCAATTTCTATTGGGGGCGCATTCCCGATACAACATGCCGTGCTTGATTGACGATCCTGGTATGTGAAGCCCTGGTCATGAGATGAATTAGGCACATAGTTGACATATTTTTTTTATAAAAATATTAACATGTTGTAGATCTAGAGACATTGTTTGAATGAAAGCGCGGATCTAGAGCGAGAGTAGGAGGACTCCCCATCCTTTCAAAATTTGCTTATCACCCTCCTCTCCCCTAAAGAATTGTTGACGATTTCGGCATGCCATGCAAAAGAAGAGGTAGCATTAGAAAATAGTTGCCAGAGTCACCTAATGCTCGACTGCATAGCATAATATCTCTCATGACAGCCAATTTATTTAAACTCCCTTTCTCAGGCAACAACATATATCAAGTCACATAAAAAATTTAAAGTTATAAATTAAAATTAGTTTATGGTGAACCAATGACAAAGGATACACTATGACAAAAGGTCACTTACGCTTTGCTCATATGAGTATAAGTAGGTCAAGGTCAGATTTCAATAGTCTAACCCAAGATGCATCCAATATGCAAGTCTGGTGCATGTAGCACTTATAGGTAGCTCAATATTGGCAATTTAAAGAAAAATCACTGAAGCAGAAAAAGTAGGTCAAGGTCAGATTTCAATAGTCAAACCCAAGATGCATCCAATATGCAAGTCTGGTGCATGTAGCACTTATAGGTAGCTCAATAATGCCAATTTAAAGCAAAATCACTGAAGCAGAAAAAGTAGGTCAAGGTCATATTTCAATAGTCTTAGCCAAGACTTTTAAAGGTAAAATCATTCAAGCTTTTAAAGGTAAAATCATTCAAGCGGAAAAAGTAGGTCAAGGTCATTTTAGGAAAGTTTGATCAAAGATACATCCAATATGCAAGTTTGGTACATGTAGCACTTATACTTTGCTCAATATTGGCTTTTAAAGGTAAAATCATTCAAGCAGAAAAAGTAGGTCAAGGTCATTTTATGAAAGTTTGATCAAAGATACATCCAATATGCAAGTTTGGTACATGTAGCACTTATACTTTGCTCAAAATTGGCTTTTAAAGGCAAAATCATTCAAGCGGAAAAAAGTAGGTCAATGTCATTTTTTGAAAGTTTGATCAAAGATACATCAAATATGTAAGTTTGGTACATGTAGCACTTATACTTTGCTCAATATTGGCTTTTAAAGGCAAAATCATTCAAGCGGAGAAAAGTAGGTCAAGGTCATTTTTTGAAAGTTTGATCAAAGATACATCAAATATGTAAGTTTGGTACATGTAGCACTTATACTTTGCTCAATATTGGCTTTTAAAGACTTTATTGCTATCTTAACATTTACCTTATCATCTCAACATTTGCCTTATCATTTGAAATAATTTTAAAAATCCCAACCCCAGGGGCTATATCCTCATCTGGATATATTAAATGATGTTTAATTAAACATTTGCAACAAAAAAAAAAACCAACAGAATATGAATATAGGAAAGGTAAATGTGTAATCTTAACATTTACCTTATCATCTAGTTCGGACGACGCCGACGCCGACGCGGACGCCGACGCCGACGCCGGGGGTATTGCAATAGCTCTTTTGCACTAAAGTGCAGTCGAGCTAAAAATGTAAACATTGATAGGGGTTCCTTTTTTTTAAGATATAGACGTCTGAATCATGCGCGTCTGAATTATGCGCTCGGTCCAATCTTGAGTTCGAGTTTTTTTCATTTTTCATTTTTTCAAACACATTCAATATTTTGAATCAAAAACTATTTTTCTCTTTAAAGAAATCGATCAGATTCAGCATAAGAAGATGGTAAAGGGCTCAGATATTTCACATCGACCTCGGTGATCTTCGCAACTATCCGTGATCGACGTCATATTAACCGAAGGCAAAAATATAAACAAACAAGCATGCAGTTGATTAATTACTCCTTATAGATAACTGAAAGACCTTTTTG
Source organism: Pinctada fucata (assembly GCA_028142955.1). Lineage (NCBI taxonomy): Eukaryota > Metazoa > Mollusca > Bivalvia > Pterioida > Pteriidae > Pinctada > Pinctada fucata. The sequence continues at coordinate 26,888,471 of AP027114.1, forward strand.
TAAGTCAAAAAATAAGTCGATACATATGAAGCAGGAATTTGCGTTTGCAATATCAGAATTATCTAAATATGAAGGTTAAAGCGTGTTATTTTCTAAAAATCTCCGATTGACTGTTCTTATATAATCATGACAGTTGAATGCATGAGTAATTGTATACTACACACTTCGTTTATCCAAGCAAGTCCACCTTGAGTAAATCGCAATTTTTATACGCAACTCATTCATACATCTAATTATCAATTATTCATACACGTCACATATCAGTCCAATGAAATCTTTTGATTTCACTAGGGGCATATCACTCGCGCTCACTGCAAATTTTTCGAAAATTATGGAAAAATACAGTGTTAAACGCTTGAAAAAAAGACGCTTAATCATACTTTGCTTAGTTAATTTTCAGTTCCTTTGGAAAAATTCGAAAAAAACCCATAATTCCGGTCTCCTTTAAATTCATCGTGAAGATATTATCTCCCTATTTAAAGTTGAAATGACCGCATGGTGATATCACGCTGCGATGATTTTCACACCTCGCAGGTAAACGACACCTACGTCCATTGCCCTGTGCCGTTGATTTACATGTGTGTATTTGTCAATACAACGATTTGTAAATTGGTATGTTACTTTAAAAAATGGATTTGTGCTATAGATGTACAAATGCGAAGAAAACAAACAACGATTTGTAACTTATACATACAAAAAGCTACTTTTCGATTTACTAATAAATGTTAAATATGCAGAAAAAAGTTCGTTTACAATGTATTTAAATAAAACTAATTAGTCGTGTATTTTAATGCAACACAAAGAAATTACATCAAATTACGTTTGTACCCTCTATTTAGGGAAATCCTCTAATATGCAAATGAGGAAGCCTTGCTTTGATTGACAAGAGGACTGGAAGAGGAATATGAAAGCGAAATATTTCGCTTTCGTTTCTCTTCTGTTAACGCTTTGCGTTTCCTTCTACGTTTTGCTTCTGTTTCTCAAAAATTCGTGTTCATTTTTCTCCTCCAACACTGAAGGCGAAATAAAAGAGGAAAATTAAAAGAGAAATTTTGTGAGGGAAAATGAAGACGGAAAAATAGAAGCGAAATTTGGAGAGATGAAGGAAGAAAAACGTTAAAGGGGGGACAGTTAATGTAATCGGGACTGTACCAACGGGTAAGTGCCAACCACAAATGTGTTAACCAAGTAAGGAAACTCACCCAAACAAAAATGTCAGAATTAAAAAGGGGATGTTAATTTTCTATCATGCATCCTAGCCATTAGTATGAAAATAATTTGTATGTCCAGACAAATATTGTCACGCTGAAAATACAGGATGACTGCTAAAATATTATCTTGTATGCTAAAATATTATCTTGTATTTTGGCGACCATATTATCTAAATTCATGAAAGGGATTAACATTTAAAACACATAAATAATTTTTGATAGATGGACAACAGAAAGGCTAATTCCTATTAATCAAGATATATCATTGATTATATTATGCATGTGGTGAGAACTGATTTGATAACGTCAGTGTCAAAATTCCAAAGAATTTCAGTATGTTACAAATTTGTAACCATTTCAAAAATTTGTCACTATTGATGATATTGGTCTGCTAGCCACACAAATTGTGCTGAGGTTAAATTTCCCTGAATTAACTGTATCAGCTCAAGAATCTTCTTTAGATGCTGAAAATAAATGCAAAGAAACAATTAAATACATCCAAAACAGTACAAAAGAACTATAATCATGAAATAAAACGAATCACATAAATGGAAAACAATCCCTTTTCTGATTGGCTAATACCACAAGTCAATGAAATGCTAAAATATTATATCTACCATGAGTGACATAATTTGAACCTTCATGTTACAAAATACATTTTTTGTAATAGCCTACTTTTACATGTTTTACCCTGATAAATTCAAATGGTAAGACTCGGTCTTCGTGAATATTGTCCATTGGGTTTAATCCCGATTGTCCCACATTTGGAAAAAATCATATCCCGATTGTCCTACATTTTTAAACAAACACATGCATAATGATAATACAAACATTCAGGTTATAGTCTATTTTATTGTTGTAGGTTTTTTTTTGTCACACTTTTGAAAATGATATTGATACGATTAAATACCGATACATCCTTTATTATTACTCATAAGAGACACCCCCCCCCCCATTGTTAACTTTTATTCTGGCTAAATGTTCTTATGTATTTCTCCATCTCGAACACTTTTATATGGACATACATTTACTCTTTATATTTTCATCAATAAGCCTAATATTTTCTCAAAATAAGTAGTTTTTGCAAAAAATATTTCACTCCAAAGGCATGGTCGATCTTCATTTTTGGCACCTTTATTTATTCAATTTATAGCTATTGGATATAATAATCAGGGGTTTTTTTGCATCAGGAATTTTATTAATTGTAGAGTATGGGATAACTATTGAAAATATTAAATACCGGTATATGAATCTACTATCGATAAATACAATCTAAGACTTATGGATTCTAAAGGATTAGTTTCGTATGCCGTATTTCATAGATTTAACGCGTAATCAAGATTTATAATTATAGTTCAGAAATTGCACATTTCAACTGAAAGAGCATATACTTGTACTTTAATAATTGTATCTGGACAGAACATAAGTTTCGAATCGTACGCAATATAGTAATGAAAAGATCTTTATGTCAATGAAAAGTTTTCACTTTACGTTCCAGCAACAATTTAGGCATTTTCATTTTCAAATAGATCAGTATGATAAATATGGATATTTATTTCATTTATTTCTAAAACCTCATAACTTCTTAGTTTTCATAGGAATGTGACAAATTCCGACAATTGTCAGACACTTTCATATCCGATTTTATGTTATTTCATAACTGTCATTGATTGCATCTTCATCCTTTCACATTTTTTAACAATCACACGCAAAAACTTCGTTGTGATACTGTCATGATTCAAAAAGAAGTACGGTCAAGAGCTATACTAGTGTCAGAACGGACTCCGGACAGACGTCGTCCTTTTGAAGTAATTTGAAGAAACTTATTTTCAAAATTCTGTGACAATTTTGAAGTATTTTTAAAAATCTTGCATCTAAGTTGCTTAATATCATACCGCCTTTTGACCCCTTTTGCCCCTTTGAATTTGTCAATATTAAAATATATGTTCTATAGTACCAATTTATTGTACTAGACACATGTTTGGGATATTGAATCCTCGTCAGTAGTACTTTAAATAAAGCCAAAGTGAATTTTCCTGGCGCCATCTACAATGTCGCGCACAGGGGGAAGTCGCCGAGAACCGTCCTTTTTTAATTTATGTACTTGATTTTTAATATCCAAAAATCCTTCAGTTTTTCCTGAAATTGATATAGATTGACAGCTTTAAAATTCGGTGTCCCGAAAATGGTCAAGTTATTTGCAAAAAAAAAAAAGAAAAAGAAAAAAAAAAGCCAAAATATAGGGTTACAAAAATCGGTCTACAAACCACATCTCTTAGAAGATTTCATGGGCGGATCCAGGATTTTTAGAGGGATGGTCCTAAAGTCCGAAAAAATGAGTCAAAGAAATAAATAAATAAAAGCACACCAGAAAGTACAAAACATTCATGCCGTTAATTAAGAAATCATGAATCAGACTTTAACCTTCACCCTTTGATCTCTGAATGAGATAATTGCCGCAATTACCTAATTAACCTGCACACCATATCCCGATTGTCCCACATGACTTTTATACCTTTTTTATATAAATGTGGGACAATCGGGATGACACCGCTCAGGGAGCACCCCAATTAAGTAAATAAACGCTAATTAACCGCTTAAGGTTGTATGGCCAGATTGTGAAGTGCCAGTTTTAATGGATCTATATGTACATGTATACTTTATCTACAGTATTGTTAATATTAGGAATCTGTCATTGAAATATTAAAGGCCTAGCCCTTTGAATTCCAGAAATATACCTAATATTAAGGTCACAGTCTCAAATGAAAGGTTCAAGGTCATAATCTCACTTACAAGGTCTTGTCATAAAGAATCTTAATGAAAATATGAAAGCAATACCGCTTGAGATAGCCAAATTTAAATTTTGAAAAGTATTCCAAAGTTTAAGGTCAAGGCTGCTGTTAAAAGCCAAGGGTTCATTAAAGCTGGACTATTACATTTTAAACAATGGAAATCAAACCAATTTTTTTTAGGGAACGGAGATTGCTAAAACAAACTTAAGCAATCCACATTCCCTACGTGAAATGAACTATAGCTCAGTGCCGTAGTTTGCATACTAATGAAGGTACGACCCAAAATCTAGGCACATCGCGCTATCGGTATATACAGCGACTCCTGGCCAAGAAACGTGACATTGAATGATAATGATTTCAAGGCAAACAGACCACCTGAAAGTATAGAAACATGAAAAATTGTTATCAAATAATATTTGAACATAAATCTTTTTACATCATTCTACGCTATGAACATGCGTATAACGAAATATATCCAATGCATGAACGATTCCAAAAAACAATCATGCACCTTTCCATCTTCTTCAGCCCCCCCCCCCCCCGCTTTCTCCCATGTATAATAAATATACTCGTCAATGTAACAGTGACAAATTCAGACAGAGGTTGCTTAGATATCTATTAATTTCAGCTTATCTCTTTCTAGAAATGCTCATCGTTACACATTTTAAATATAAACACCAGAATACATACACCCCATTCATATCCCCACTCTTTGCTCAATATTAAACCGTAAAGATACATGATACATTGGATAAATAGTATATACTATATATCTTCATAAGACACAGAGAAAATAGTAAAATAATACTCGGGAAAAGTTACTTACGCCAATAAAACTTCCACTAAAAGGTACATGTATGCATACATACACATAGATACACTGTTACATGTACATGTAATACATATGTGTTGTGTTTTCACTTCCAGTATGGAAAAAGAGTGTTCGATAAGCTAAAAAGCTCATCTAATTATAATGTGATCAAATATATCTTTTATACACAGAAAACTTATCAATCTGTTTGTCTTCACATTATTTATTACGCGAGGAAACAATGACATAATACATGTACTTGTTATGGGAATGGATCATGCAGATTTAGAGGGAGAGGCTCGTGAAGACACCAAGGTTTCCCATTTCCTCTACTATTTTTTTTTTCATGTTTTTTTTTTTTTTTTTGGTCCTGTTGTTGTTTTTGTTTGCTTGCAAATTGATTGGGGTTGGGTTTCTTTTTTCTTTGTTTCTTTGTTAGTTTCTTTTTGTTTGTTTGGGGGTTTTTTTTTTCGTTTACACGAATTCGCATAAAATTCAAATGGTACAGAAACTGCCAAACGTACATCAGATTTCATTATTGTCAAACAATTTTTTATTCAAATTCGCCGATTTTTAGATTATGTTTAATCAGTTTTTGACTCAGTAACAAACATTTCACAGATGTATAGTACGAATATACAACCAAAGTCCATAATTATATAGATAATAGAACTTTTGTAGGAGTAAACGAAATAAACGTATGCATGCGAGTAATTAAAAACTTAAGGTAACGCTAAACACAAATTTGGACTTCCAGATTTAATCAGATTTTTTCTCTTATTTTCAAGGTACATATACAATGTTATACATCAAATTGATTGTCATGAAAAGCTGCATACAATCATGGTATCAACTTCTTTCCACAGAGTCTTGGCTTGGAGAAATGTCATTTTTTTCACTCCTTCCATTTCACACAGTTCAGCAAGGTTAAGATAACAGCTTTCACCTAAACAATGCAGAATTATTGATGGTTAAAGTTAGGTCTAGTGCAAGCTAGATGTGAGTTTTTCATATATTCAAACAAATTGTTATAATCTGGCCTGAAATTATTGATATAAAAATCTTAAAATGTCGGCCATATTGGGGACTACTTTCATGTTGTAAAAAGTATGGTGTCCTTGCAGTGCCAACAATTTATTTGAATTTATGATCCAACAGTTAAATCGCAGTTACCTGACATTGTACATGTATATTGATAACGAGACTAGCATAAAAGTACACATGTATATACTGAAATGAATAATAATGATATTCAAATAAAAGAGAAGATGAAAGGGGGGGGGGGGGTCCTTAATAAAAAAATCACCAAGTTGAAATGAATCACTAATCCCAACAAATGTTTTATTATGTACTGTATAGAAGGTACTATTTCAAGGAAACTCACTTTATTTAACATTTAATTTTTTTCCAAGCAAATATAAAATGTAATATATAGTGACAATGTGAATTTTCTACTACTGTTTTCAGGAAACATTCATTGTACAAAAAAAAAACAATAAAAAAAAGATGAGCTTTTTTTATCTATCACATTCCATTTTTTCATTAAAATGCAACCACACTGTACGTATATATATACTCATGATCAACCCCCCCCCCCCCAAATAAAAAAACAAAAAACAAAAAAACAAGTCACAATTTAGACACAAGCTGTTGATTACTTTGCTTTATACTTACTCATATTCTATTTTTCATCTGGAAATATCTGTAGTAAAGCTGAATGTGCAACCATTCTTCGTCACTCAGGAAAATAACTGAAACATTGATGAAATTTGTAAGCAAATGTCAAATTCTAAGAAAAGTTTACATTTCTCTTATCTTTTTGTGACATTTTATTTTTAAGCTATATTATATACAAATTAATCTCCTTCATTTTAGATATATACATGTAACAATTATTGAAATTATTTCACAGTAGACTTTATCAACATTTACCTATTTACCTAGTAAAATGCATGAGTCTGAATCTATTTCCATCTAAACTACATACAACATGTACAAACAATATTTTCACTAAAATGCTAGGTTGCTGAAAGATGTTTGTGTATAATAATTAAGAAATAATAACTAGCTTGCTGTGGTCTGTTGTCCAGTAATTCCCCTCGTTGCATGAACCAATCAAATTATCACCTCGCAGCGAGGTGATAATTTGACTGGTTCATGTGACTTAGGGATTACTGGACAACAAATCACAGCTATTTAGTTGTTATTTCTATTCTTATATTGTTCTGCACAGGCTCTATAGCATGCACACGTGCATGGGTGGAGCTTAGCGAACTGGAATTTTGTTGGAGATTTTACATCAGGCGAGTTCTATGGTACATAAAGGGAGAAAATCTCAAGTCATGTTAGAATTTTATTTCTATAGCACCACTTCTTTCTGAAATATAAGGGGAAAATTTTTGAAGTTTTAAACTTCTTATCACTTATAATGTAATTTATGTGAATAAATCACATACTTAATGTGTTAGGTATTCGAGAGAAGTCCATTCTACAACCATAGCTGTTCATTCATCCTCAGAAATACACAGGAATTCTGTGCAGGAATCAACTGCAAAGGGAAAAAATATCATAAGTCCCTAATAACAAAAGTATTAAACATATTTATGCATTTATATATAAATATGAGGATATGTAAGCCCACTGTCGAATTGTTATAAATTCATCATCAATTCATCAATGGGTATTGACCGCTTTATACTGAATGTATGAATATTTTTATCTTCATGTATGATTGCCCTTATTGCAAGATTACACAAAACTTATAAATCATTTTGAAGTTTTAATAATTAATAATAAGGGCAAGGCAATTCTGCTTTAAATGACAGCATATTTTAGAATATATAATATTTATTGGCTCCAGACAGGAATTGAAACCAAAATCAAAACAATGTATATATTGTAAGACCATATTACCAGTCTGAAGTCGTATTAAGAACTTTCTAATACTGCATATCATGTATTAATCAATAAATTGTCTGTAAAATGCTGTTGTAAGGATTTTTTTCTAACATTCTAACTTTCACATTTGTTAATTGAATTTTAAAAATTGTTCCAAATGTATCAAAAAGTTCTTGAAAGTCTTAATACAAGATTTCAATTATAATACTGTAAGATACACACCACATCTCCTTGAACCACATAAAGGTATCCATGTCAATCTTAGACTGTATGTAGCAGTAGTAAATTTGAATATTTCTTTTCGATACCAAATATATTGAAAGGCCTTTTTGGTTCACGATTCTTTCCACTCCACGTAGAACATATTGAATTCCTGAAAAAGAGAAAGCAAAATTGTATTCAAAATGCAATTCAAAATATTTCTTCAAACAGATTTATTCAATTTGGTTTTCATCATAAAAATTTTGAGACATTTTCATATTTTCGGCATAGATATGATGTATGCAAAAAAATATACAAACTATGAAGTGATGTCATATTCAATGAATTTGATGGCTATCATACCCAGTTACATCATATAATTAAAAAAATAGCAATCCAAGGAATGCTTGTGTCGCCTGCGAAGCGGTTTGATTATTATTCTAGAAAGTGGTCAAATGAAATTCATTTGAAATATCAGACCTCTTAATTACAAATTAAAAGATATGGTCATTCTCAAATTTTCAGAAAAGAGTGTCGATCATCTAGGTCAAGGTCACTACGTAAAAATTGGTAACAAAAAGGTCTCACCATAAGAAATATGAAAGACCTATCACCTACCAATTAAAAGATATATTAAACCTTAATTTCTTAGAAAAGAAGGTCAAATATCTAGGTCAAGGTCACAAGGTCATATAATATGGTCTGTGTAGAAAGATCTTGTCACAAGAAATACACATGTGAAATACCAAAGCCCTATCACTTACCAATCAAAAGATATATACAATCTAAATTTTTTTTGAAAAGTAGGTCAAATATGTAGGTCAAGGTCAATAGGTAAAAAATAATGGTATGTGTAGAAAGGCATTGTTACAAGGAATACACATGTGAAATATCAAAGCCCTATCACTTACCAATCAAAAGATATAGCAAATCTTATCTTTTTTTCAAAAGTAGGTCAAATATCTAGGTCAAGGTCACAAGGTCAAACATTATGGTATGTGTAGAAAGGTCTTGCCACAAGGATTGCATGTGTGAAATATCAAAGTCCTAACACTTACTAATCAAAAGATATATCCATTCTTAATTTTTTTGAAAAGTAGGTCAAATATGTAGGTCAAGGTCACTAGGTCAAAAATTAAGGCATGTGTAGGAAGGTCTAGTCACAAGGAATACACATGTGAAATATCAAAGCCCTATCACTTACCATTCTAAAGTTATGGGCTGTGACACCCAAAGTGTGACAGACAGACAGACGGACGGACTGACAGACGGACAGATGGGCAACGGACAAAGTGATCCCTATGTGTCGCTATGCTTCGCAGGCGACACAAAAAATCTGGTGTAGCCAAATGCCCGGAGCTACTGAAAATTTAGCAACGCAAATATCTGTCTTTAGGCTAGTGGTATAAAAAGTAATATATTGGAGTCAATGAAATATATGGTGTGTCAAAATTTTATGCACAATTTAAGTTTTTTTTTGTACTTTACTGTAAAAAGGCAGCAAGTGTGAACAGAAGTATTTGATGAATTGTTTCTGGTAGTTGAATCCATAAGGTATACTGTATAGAGGTGTAACAATTCCTCAAAGATTCCATACTGTTTGATAATTTTGCTCGATTCCAAGGTTCATACGGAAATTCTATACCAAAATTCCATTAATTTTTACATGACTCAAAACGCATTTTCAATGACTTTGTAGACAGACAAGCGGCTAATTCATTAATTGCTATGACCATTAATTATATGAAACAAATTTAACTAAACAATTTAATCTAGTCATCTTCAGAAATCATGCATTTTGTGGTATGACCGGGTGGAACTTCTTGAATCAAGCGACTGAGACAGGTCGACAAAAATTTTAGGGTAGGGCTGTCACGATACGCTAAGTTCACGATATGATATGTATCACGATATTTACTCACGATACGATTCATATCACGATACAACATTTTTAATGTAGATATGGAGGCATTTCTGTAATTCGTCACATATTTTATTAAAACAACAAATTAAGATCATTCATAACTTGAATGATTTGAGAATATATTGTATTGACTAGAAACAAAGTACAAAACTCAGAAGTTATCTTTGACGACTCGGCGTTCAGCATCGCCATGTTGAATTTTTAAAGATAAAACTAAATGCCAAAAACGAACCGCAAGTCAACGATACAGCCTCTTCTTGTATTGTGTATCGAACCGTCATCAAGAACAGCGGTGAATCGAGAACCGGGCGGTGAATCGAGAACCGCGATGAATCAAGAACCGCGGTGAATCAAGAACCGCAGTGAATTGTGACAGCCCTATATTAGGGTAGATCTATTATAGTAATTAAGTTAATACTTAATATCTGTAATTTTGAACGGCTTATTTTTAAAATCTTTTCATCATGTTGATAACCAGGTGAAAATAAACTCCACCTGGTCAGGTCACTTTGCTACGATAATAAAATAATCATACAAGAAATTTGAAGGGATATTCAAACATCGTCTGGCTGACAAGAAACCAATGATAGTGAAATCAAAGAACTAATGCTAAATTCATGATACATATAAATGAAACTTTTGTTGAGGAAAAGAGCAAAGACATCAAAATCAAAATGATGTCAAGCAAAATTAGATACAAACTTAAGCATTTATATGAATTTGCATTCCTAAAATGGGTTACCTCATGTGGAGTAATCTTTGTAATTTTGAGTAATACATAGACTTTGTTATGCTGAACGTATGAAGAAATATAGATTTTCCCTGCTTCAACACGTAGCAAATCTTTATAAATCACATGCTTGCCTATGTCATTGGTATAGAATAGATTCATTCAAACACTGAAGTGACAAAGAATTAACATTCACATGTCTATTCGCTTGCTGACAAATTTGCAAAAAGTCATTTCGCATGATAATTCATTTAAGACATAAAATTTAGCAGCAAAAGAGTAGAATGTAATTTTACGTAAATTGCAAAATAATTCAGTGATGCTGAAAAGTACCAGTCCGAAGGATTTCACCGGCAAAATTACATTCAGACTGGCAAAAAGTTTAAAGTTTTGCTACACAATACACATGTACTTTGTTCGGACTGGCATAATTTTCAAAATGACTGGCATGCCTTAAAAGTTTTCAACATCTCTGAAAACTACACCAAAAATGCAAAGGAAAACAGGTCTCGACTTAATATAGCTTCAAGTTTTTGCCTGTCATACACAATATTTCTTATCAGTAGATACATGTATAACTATAATTATTATGAAATATTGTGAATGGGCCATTTTCCATTATTTTTTTTTTGCATTTTAATGGGCCATTTCTTAATATAAGAAAGATTGGACTATCATAGTCTATGCGCAAGGCCTCTGTCCTTCCCAATCACTGTTGAGATCACAATCGGCTTGCATTAAAGCGATAAATCATATATTGGCAGGAATTGAAGCCTTCACACAAACATGAACTATACCATATTACCAATAAGAAATAATATGTAAGATACTTGTGAAATATTGAAACCATTTGTAAGTAGGCATTGTAGGGAATTGCAGGAAAAGAAGGTAATGGTACGAATTGACATACTGCTGTTCACACTTGCTGTCTTTTAACAGTTATACAATTATTAAGCACAAAACAATTGTTTTCTATGTGAAAGAGTATACCAAAGATCCAAGAGCAAATGTGAGTACTGTTCAGGTACAAAATATCTGAGTATGAGGTATCAATGTTGTTGTAAACACTATTTACATCTAAAATACCATACAAATGCGTGAATGACCATTTTTGGCTTCCATACAACACTTTGACAAAAACTTGACAGAAATGTCAATTATTTCAAAATAATTGTTGTTGCATCTTATGTCAATTGCAAATATTGGATATATTTCGGTATATTTTTGTATTAATATTTAAAAAAAAAAGAAATTTCTGTCGATGTTTTCACCATGTGACGTCATAACTTTTAGGCCAAATTGATCGACTGAATTTAAGTTTTAGAAGGGCAAAATCTTGTCCGATCTCTTTCAGACGTGCGTCAATAAATTCTTATAGCCAACAATTATTGTTTACAGTACCTGTCTTACGTCTGAACAAAGCAGATTTTCTCTCGATTGTTTATTTTCTCTTTCGTGCCAACTGCAGACCTTCGAACGCAAAGAGGGGAAATACTTCCAACGAAAAGTAGTTCGATATAATGATGACAAACCTTTATATATAATCTCTCCTGTGTGCTTTTGTAGAATAGATATAGTAATTTATATTATGTCTATGAAAGTAAGAGACTGTTTTATCAACATTCATATAAGTTTCTCAAACGTAAAAATTCGCGCAGGAATTTGACGTACTTTCATTTTGATCGAGGAGGGAAGACCGAAATTATACAGTTGAAATAGTACATTAATATGGCTAGAAATAAACAGGTACCACGTGTTTTAAAAAATATATGGGTATCTTACTTGAATACTTTCAGAAATATGGGCTGTCACCCATTAGATCATGCATTAAATTGAGATGAAATTGGCTACTCACCAAATCAAATATGGCGACCTCCATCTCGACAAATTGACATACAAACGGCCTCCATTCAGAACTGTACAAAAGTGGCGCGCAATTTCAAATCCCGCATGTACTAGTATCAAAACATATTTTTCTGTTGCCAAAGTTTCAATTTTTATTTTTCAAGTATATAACAGCTGAACTGTTTGAAAAATTGGGTAGGAAAACAATAATTTTCATAAATTATATGGAGTATTGGTTAAAACATGGGCTGGTCACAGAGAGGCCATTACTGTAAATGTATAGTACGTACTTATATGTAGTTACATGCAAAGTTTGAAAGTAATAGGCACAGAGAGAAAAAAGATATACACAATTTTATTACTTGAGCTGCCAGGCGTCCATTTTGACTTTAGCGTTACCTTAACCGGTGAAACAAAGATGGAATTGAAGAAAGTCAGTTTAGAGGAAAAGAAAACATGCATCAATCTTGGAAAGAAAAGTATGTAAAAGTCTTTCTCATCCTAACTCATCTTTGTTTTCTCATAAAGGAAATGTAAAATTTACAGGGAAAAAAAATTAAAACACATCAGGAGATAATCGACAATTGACTATTTCTTAAATTAAATCTATGAAAATAGTTATAGTATACGGATTGTAAAAACATGAAAAATGTTATTTAATTAAACTCTTTGATGAAGGAATTAAACCAACAGTAGTGGCAATTCTCTCCTATACCTTCCTTCTTTCGATACTTCCCGGCGATGCGGCTCCACCCCCCCCCCCCCCCCCCCCCACTTTTCCCCACTAACGTTGGATCCGCTCAGGAAAGCTGACGTTTCACACAAATTTATACAAATCAGACTTTACAAAAATAAAAAAGTAAGAAGACGATGGAATTACACTATGATATAAAATCATTGGATGGAAATCTATGTTGCTGTATTCAGCCAGTATTTTTTTTTCTTTTTTCGTTTTGAGAATTGATCGACGGAGTGGAATTAACAGAAGGATGAAAAAAATGTATATATCTATAAATATCCGGCTACTGAAAAAAAAAATCCAGCTTTCAAATGTACTCATCGCCTTCCCTCCATCCAATACATTAGCGGATATAAAGGTGGTGGCGGTCAGCCCCCTTCTCTAGAATCTCCCAAAAATGCTGATTTTAATCCTTTGGTGTACCTCCGTCTGGATAACTTTAGTTGATGTATACAATGTAAAGTTATGATATGTATTTTCCCCTGAAACAGGTTTTCTTCCTCCTTGGACGTCAGAGGACGACCATGCACTTTTGGAAATAAAAAATGGTTTTAAAAAGATCTGACTGCTGATAATATTGCCAGAACACCCCCTCCTCAGCATCAATTGGTCGTCCACTAATACATTCAGATTCATGTAGATATAACAGTGGCGTAGCTGAAGACTAAAAGTGGAGGGGCCATAACAGAAGAAACTGACACGTATAGAAATATTACAATAATATTTGTCACATTCCCAATGAATACCGAAGTATTTATATGTAAAACCTGGAAATTTTCCCATAAATTGTACCATACAAAACATTGACAATCACATTAAAATTATTAGACATAAATTCTCAGAGAAAACCGCTTCATAACTTGTACCCTTTGACAAGTCTTTGAAACTATCTTTGTTTGTAATTCTCATCAAGACATTGATGTATACGATGTGAAAACATCAGATTTTTTTGAGCTGAACAATTTTAATGGCAATAACTCAACTTTCCAGATAACGCTTACGGACGTCTTATAACACATGAAAATATTCCATAATACATGTAGTCCGTTTGTATATCGACACTCCCACGGCTCGAGGCTCTCGCGACTAGTATGGGACGGATACATGTACGTACCATACGATTGCAGGATATTTATCGGGTAAAGTAACGGACGTGTAACAGACTTCACCGTACGGGTAACGGAGATACAACGTTTAAAACGGAAATGCAACGTATAAGAACCGGACAAAACGGAAGATGAATGGAGATCCGTTACATGTTCGTTTGTCTCTGGAAGATGTACGTTACATTCCCGTCTTATCCGTTTCGTGTCCGGTAGATGTCCGTTCGTGACTCGAGTCTACCTGACATCAAATGACACCCAATGGATATCAATTGACACTTCTCGTAGAGCTATCGAAAATGCAACGGACGAGTAAAGGACAGAACGGATACCAACGGATAGGTAACGGATTAGTTATGGATGATCAATGGACGAGAAAAGGATTCAACGAACGAGTTACTGACGACTAATGGATGAGAAACGAATGCGAATGGAGACCAACGGATAGAACATTTTGTCATCCGTTATTCGTCCGTTTGCCTTATCTAGCTAGGCGTGACAGAGGTACATGTATGACTATAGGAACAAGGGCGTAGCTAGGGACGTCTACAGATGGAGTGGAACAGAGCCTTAACCGCCGAGGGGGGGGGGGGGGGGGGGCGACAATTATTTTGCGAAGGCTGATTTTCGAGTTCGAGGCTCGAGAGGCCGATTGAGACAGAGCATGGAAGGATGTCTCCCCCTCTCATTGGAGAGGATTCAGAGGCCTTCCCTAGGACATTTTGAAAATAAGAATAAGCAAATTGGTGGCCTCTGGTATCTTAGATAAAGAGAAGTTTTGATATGACCATGAAATGCTGCAGTTTTTCCCACAAACATGTACATCCAAATACAGATATTCGACTTGAGAGCCCTGCGTCCTTCACAATTGACTCGTATTTTTTGCGTTAATTCGAATGTATAAACCTGGGAAATTTTTGGAAAAAACGTATTCAAATCGGAACTCTCTGGAATGTATTTGGACTATTTCTAAAAAAGAAAACAGTTTGCAAACCATGTCATAATCGCGCCATCTTTTGACAAGTTGCCCAGGGAGGCAATTTCGCTTCTTTCTTTTGCGAATACGATGTTGACGTACGCCTGGCTAAGCCCCTAATATCATGCTTATGAGAGGTAATAAAATAATAATTTGTGAAAAAAAATGGCTATGGATGAAATTATTGTGAACAGATGAACTAGGAAGCAATTCCGTCCATCTAAAGTGGCTCATTCTTGTTTTACTTCAAGGGATTCTTGATCGAGATGATGAATTGCTTATTTCTGGATTCAACGACATTATTCTGGTGTATGATACTTATCTACTTTGATTTTCGTAAAAAATAATGTCAATGAAAAGAGAAAGATCCCACCATAATGGAAAATGAAAATAATATTTCTGTACCATGAATTGATTCAGAGGGGGATACGGGGATCATGACTTCCCCTGCAAATCTCTCCAAAAGTATTTTTTTCTATTTTTGTGCATAATTTTCGAAAGAAATTATAATTTATTGATGTATTCATCCGTTCATTTAATCTGTCAGTCATTTTATTTACTGTATCATTAATTACATGCATATAGCTTAAAATCTGAAATCTTGAATTGAAATCAAAGATGAATAATAATTTAAATGTTAACATATTTATATAGAGACAAAAGTAGTTCAATTAGCACGAATAATTTTCCCTAAGAGCAAAACGAATTTCGAACACTCTGCACCAGAAATTAGATACATGTATGTGAAACATGTTACAGTCCTTGTCATGTTACATATAAATATGAACTGATATACTTTGGTATAATGAGATATTAAATTTTGTTGTTTATCATTATTTACCGATGCATTTTTTATCCAAACTTTTCAAATACCTCAATTTTCAGAACACACACACACACACACTCTCTCTCTCTCTCTCTCTCTCACTCTCTCTCTCTCTCTCTCTCTCTCTCCTCTCTCTCTCTCTCTCTCTCTCTCTCTCTGTGATGTGTGTGGGTGTAATAGAAAAGTTCGGAGGAATCGATATATGATAATATGAAAATTATTAAGTTGAATAAGAAATAAAAAGGATATTGGTCTTGATATACATCCGAGCAACTTTGAACCCCCCTCCCCCTTTCATATGCATCCTTTTACACGTATGCTTATTCTTGAAGCGAACTTTCTATTGTTTTCAAAGTTATATTGAATGTAATAAATGTATCAACATTGTCTCTTTTTCAGCTACAAAAAGTTCAGTTGTGCAGTGAACTTGACGTACATGTACATACGAATCCAATGACACGGTTACTGAACAAGGAGACGCTTTATATACCCGCTATTCGCCTGGATTCTGGGTCGTACCTTCATTAGTATGCAAACTAAGTCACTGAGCTATATAGTTCATTTCACGTAGGTAATGGGGATTGTTAAATTCTGTTTCAACAATCTCCGTTCCCTAAAAAGTTTTGACACAACTTCAAAGTTTAAATTGTAATAGTGCAGCTTTAAACGTGTTAAAACGTCTTGACGTAAGGAATTTATACATAAACTATGGAAGCTTTATCCATAACAGCTCAAGAGTTATCATCAAGATATATTTTTTTTCGAAAAGTAGGTCAAACTTCAGGTCAAGGTCACCAGATCAAAAGGTAAGCTCACAAATGAAAGATCTTATCGCAATGAGTTTGAATGTAAAAATACATAATCCCTTCACCTTCAGATTTAAAAGATGTGGTCAAGATTATTGTTATTATTAAGTAGGTCAAAGGTGTTCATGTTCAAGGTCAAAAGTCAAGGTCACAAATGAAAGGTTATCACGAGGAGTTTGAATGTCAAAATACAAAATCTCTACCCCTTAAGGTTAAAAAATATGGCAAGGTTAATTAAAAAAAAGATCAAATTTCAAGGTCATTGTGTTAAACGTCAAGATCTCACATAAAAGGTCTGATGATGGTTAACAATTATGTTTAGTTACTTTTCAATTCTCCTCATAATTTTCTCCCTTATCCTAATGGCTTACATACAAATTCAGAATTTTCTATCTCAAGGTCAAAATTTGTTGGTGCGTTTGATTTGTCTCATCATGGTTTATCATCATGTAAAGTTTTCCTTTTATTTCCTATTAATGTCTTCTTGAAGAAATAAACAATTCAGTATAGACTCATTCATCTATAATATCAGAATACCTCGAGTTCATGTGAGAGAGGGTGTGTGAGGGTATATGTTTGTGTGTGAGGGTGTGTGAGCTAAGCATTAATAACAAAAAAATTCTGCCAACAGGCGAATTGACAAAAAATTTAAGAATTTATGCGAGGTTGTCTTTCAAACATCTAAGGTTAATATCCCTGAAAGTATTAAATATTGATTCACCTTTTTCGAATTCTTTTGAATTGTTCTTTACTTTCAATCATGAATTTATCATTAAAATCGCATTGTGCTATATTTGAAGGCGTCTCGCTATATTGTTATCATTTTTTGCATACCGTGCTACGTTTATTAATTTATTTAACTGGCCCATATCCGCTTAATTAGCCCCGGCTGTATACAGCTCAAGGTACCAAACGTCTTGTATTTACCAAAAGAACGGCTTTTATTGCCTCTACCTCTAGTCTTGTTTATAAAATATTTGATGAAATGTGTAACATTGTCAAAATACATGTTCATTCATTGTATAATACATGTATTGTACCGTACATGTCCAGCAATTTTTGCAGGTACCAAATTTCGCGATTTTATCGTAAAATAAGGTGTCTTTATTTTCGCAAGAACAATTTTTCGTAATTCCTAAAATTCAAGCAAATATGTACATATGATGTTACTGTTTTGTACCTTTCATTATTGAAGTTTTAGTAAGGTGTGTGAAAAGAGTACACTCAATTCTAGGGCTGTCACTATTCACCGCAGTTCTTGAAACATGGTTCGATACACGATACGAGAAGAGGCCGTATCGTTGATTTACTTTTCAGCATTTAGTCTTGTCTTACATTAAATAATCAATATGGCGACGCTCGGCGCCGAGTCATTAAAGATAACTTTAAAAGATGCTCCTTTATTCTAGTCTATTCTTAATGCATTCAAGTTATGAATGATCTTTTAGATTTGTTGCTGTTAAACTTGTAATATTTAAATGTCTGACGAATCACATAAAGGCTTTCATATTTACATTAAAAATGATGTATTCTGATACGAATCGTATCATGAGTTAATATGGTGATAAATATCGTATCGTGAGCGTAGCATATTGTGACAGCCCTACTCAATTCACTTCTATTTGCGTTTAATTAGGAAAAGTAACACAGGACGCATGTACAATTAGATCGAAATGTAATTGATATACATGTATATAGTATCTCAAATGAATTTTCATTTCATACGATATATTATGAAACGAGTTGTGTGTTTTATATCCCCGAGCCCGAGTTTAATAATACATCATATGAAAATTCATTTGAAATTCTTTTTATCACATGATATTACCTAAAAATGTGTATATCTAACGTGAAATTACATTTCCGAGAACTAAAGAGACGAACCACGCCGTGATCTAGAAGTCGTCTCCTACGCCATGAGAAGTAGTGTCCCCATCTTATAGATATTCTGTGCGTAAGAGAAAAGTATTTCAATGTTTAATAGTATTTTTATGCAAGAATTAATTCAACAACAACAATTTTTATCATTGATATCGACTCCAGGTCTGAATTTAATAGTTGACCGATATTTGAAAGGTAACATTTGTCATGGTTAATGTGATTAGGTTCCAAACTTGACCAATCGCATTTAAGCAGAGCGATATGTAAAGAAATGTAATGTGTTATCATATTATATATTTATGACATGGCTTTATGAAACTTCATAACGGATGTATGACAAATATGGATAATGATCATATCCCTGTATAAATCACAAAATCGATAATTCAGAAAATCAGAAACCGAAGGCATACAAAATCAGGATAAAACAGGAACCAAAGAAAACAAACAAAAATCTCCTCCATATGAAAAGAAGCGAACCCCAAATATGAGAGTGAGACCAGGTGCCCAGGAAGAGTAAGCATCTCCTGCTTGCATGCAACACCCGCCGCTTCAATTCGGTAGAACTGTCACATCCGGTTACTTCCATTTCGGAAGACAAAGAGTACAATCATTGGTTGGATGGTACAAATGGTCTATGACAGAATATCATCCACCATTCTGGAAAGTGGGACATCATAGTGTATGACGAGTTCCCCATATCGACCGGAAAACATCCTCAGTGACGATGTTAGTCGATCACAAACATATCCCTGACAGAGAAGCTTATCCGAAAGACGCCTAGCTCTCAGAACAAAATCCGTATATTTGGTACTTGCTCTGGCATAGCGTATCAACTGAGATATGAAGCAGGCGATGAAGGGATGTTGCTACTCAGAAAAGGAAAGTTTGTAAATAAATGCTGAAATTGAAGTCGTCACGTTTGTCATAGAGTGAGGTGTTCATGTGACCATCAGTGTCGTAGGATAACATAATGTCCAAATAGGATGCTTAATTATTTGTCGCTGTAATTTCTTTGACTTCAAGCTTCGAAGGATAGATACTGCTGAGGTAATCCGCGAATTTTGGATTATGGAATGACAATACATCGTTTATGTATCTCTAAGTGAAATTGAAGTCAGAAGCTAAGTATATTTTCCCTTCAGAAACCAAAGATTGAATGAATTCAGCTTAGCACGAATAAAGGAAAATATCGGCAAGGAGTGGGCACAATTGGTCCCCCTTGGAATTCTGACAATTTGCCTGAAGACACCACAAAAATGTTGTCGATCAGAGAGTTTAACATCTGAATAATATCTGTTTCAGTGTTCTTATTTTCAGAATCGGACTTTTCTTTTACAAAGAAGGTTTTGTCATAGTTAACAACAATAAATTTGTATTTGCGATTGCCGTTCTTACTCGTAAACGATTTACTTATAATTTTTGCGAGTCTTTCTTTCAATTTAGAATGTGGGATTGTAGTGTAAAGTGTCGAAAAATCAAAGGCTTTCATCGAATGGACTCTACTAAATTGAGTGGATTTTAGATGTTCTATAAGTTCCTTCGAATTCTTTAAAATCCACATCTGGTTGATGCCACTGCGAGAAGATACTGTCGAACAATATTTTTGAAGCCCAGATTTGATTTCAGATAAAACTTTGGTGAGTAATATCGATACAGATTTGGTAGAAAATTTTGAGGAACCAGCGATGAAACGTTGTTTGTATGGATTCTTATGCATTTCAGGTATGTAGTATAAGTATAGCAAATCTTAATCTAAATTGTTAGTATCGAAGCCAAAGGAAGCAAGAGCTGATTTGTGATTATCTATTATTTCAGCAGCAGAAAGGTTAATGGGGTGTACGTGGGATTTCCAGGTGTCGAATTTAAACCCAACTCTTTAATTAGACTGTCGAAATAGTACTTTTTGCAAGTAAATGTGTAATTATTTGAGGCTTTGTCTGCTGGTGTGATGAAATAATGTTCTTTGAGATAGGCAAGCTCTGTGATAACATCAGGGTCTTTAAAGAAAGACTGGAATCTGGTGTTCACAGTTGATTTTAATCGGTAAATTCTAGATAAAAGTAACCCTCTGATGGATTTTATCCATTCGGAAAGGGTGTCGAGCTGTACATCCTAATTCTTTGCCAAACGTCTTGCATATTCTTCACAAGAGTCGATGATAATTTTGACATTTTGGTTCCAGTTAAAGGACATACTTTCTCTGTACCTGGGACCCTTTTTTAACATTCCTCTCAACTTGTCGTTCTTGACTATAATGAGGTCACTAATAATAACGTGTCCACAAGGAGAGTAGTTGAAACCCGATGAAGAACATTCGCAAGGTAGTAAATGTAGAAAGGGATTACTTAAATCAATACACTGGAAATCGGTTGTAATTGTAAATTTTAGATGCAACTGTTGGTGTGTAGCTATATGAAATACAAGGAGTTTCTTTTCTTTTGAAATACGGTGAATTTTTTTTCTGTGACAGTTTTGTGATTCAAAATTTTACCGAGATTCAATTCATCAATACCTTTGTTTGCAAATCTTACTTTAATGAAAGGACGGTTTATTTTCTCCTCTGATTTATCTGATCTAACTGCTTGAAATAAACAAAATGTAGAAATATCCAAAATGACTACTTGTAGTATGTATTCTGGGGAACGTGTATCGGTAAATGTGACGTCCTTCGTATATTCGTAGATTTCATGTAACTTCCGTAAAGGAACAGGCTTAGAGGCACATTAAAAATTGGAACCAAACCATCGAAGGAAAAACTATGTATCTCAGGCCTATCATATTTATGAATGCCATGACTTCGAGGTCTTCGTTGTGGTCTGTTGAATAAGCTAGTCACATTAACCGTTTGACAACCGGGACTTGTTAAGTTTCCTATGCTGCTGATATTATCGTTGCACCCCTAGGGCGCTGCAGTGTTAAGATTTTTTATCCAGAACTTTTCTCTGTTGCGACGGAAAGATGTGCTCAAATTGGGATTGTTTGTGGGGTGATATATTTTCTCCAGGATTCTGACTCTCATAGATAAATCAGAATGATCGGCCTGGTCAAAATGCCGATAAAGAAGTTGACCTTCTTTATTCTTTATTTCTGACCGATGTCCTAACATTCTGGTTCGGAGCTGACCTTTGGTTTCAATCACATAAATCATTCTACAAAGTGAGCATTCTATTCTGTAGACAACATTAGATGTCTTACAGTTTAGATTTTCAAAACTATGCGTGTTAAATGTTTGTTTTGTGAGATCACTTGAGAATGAAGTGTCTGTTATGAGGATGTTACAAGTTTTGCAGTTCTTCGTGTCGCACTTAGAAATTGAGCATTCGCTTGGTGAAAATTGGTGCTCATTTAGCATATCGACCACTTCAATCTAACAGGGCTCAATTTTAATATACCCATCTGCATATTTATACCAAAACTCATGGTTGCTACTTACAAAAATGTTTCATCTCTAATGTCATGTAAACTAATTACAGGGACACCCAAATTACCTGTTGCGTATGTGTTCGTAGACGCAACAGGTTGGGGCCTTTTTATAATGGGCGACGCCCCAGCTACTTTGAAGGTCTTCTGAGTACTAGCCATTTAAGCAAAAGACTGTGTCCTCTGACTGACAAGTGCCCTCGGGAACAATTTGTCCACCAGCAGTGACACATGAACAGTGGTAAAAATGACAAATATGGATAATGACATAACCCCTGTAAACATCACAAAATCGATAATTCAGAAAATCAGAAACCAAGGGCACACAAAATCAGGATACAACAGAAACCAAAGCAAACAAACAAAAATCTCCACCACATGAAAAGAAGCGAACTCGCAATAGGGGAGTGAGATTTCATGTGATAAACCAATTTATGTTGTAACTTATCAAACACAATTTTCCGCTATTCAATTCGCGAATATAGCGATGTTGTTTTTGATCTGTCTTTATCATTCAATATTTAACATGACCTTGACGTCTTTATTGTTAGTCAAAATGAAGCCAAGAATTTTAAAGACGCACAAAATGATTTAATCATCTTTTAAAGGAGAAAAGTCACTAACTACCAAATATGGCCTAGATTCAAAATTTTGTAATATTCTAATTGTAAAAGAGTAACATTTGCTGATTATAGTATTGCTTCAATTTTGAAAATATCTCGATAAATAAGGAAGCTATGGCTATTTGAATGACGCCACCCCAACGTCGCGTTTACTTATAATGACGTCGTTGACGTCACATAAAACGTCTTGTTAAGTAAACATATTGATGGGTATACATTGTATCCTGAAAAAGCAATTGGTGCATTGATCTGTGAGAAGCATTTCTATTGCAAGTCATATCCAACTCATTTAGCCAGAAAACAGGTGCTATAAAGTTACGAATTGCGAGGTAGAATCACATTAGCACAATTTCTTTCATCTGTATCTGAATAAAACCGCAACTATACATGATGTCGTAGTATTGGTCAACAGTTGAATTAATAACTTATGATGGTGTGTTGAAACATTCTATTTATTGCGTTACTTTCAGAAAAAATTCAAATAATATTGTACTTCATAAGTTCAGCATGTTGTTATGTATAAGTGTTATTTATCTGAAAGTAAGAGAGAAAACAAATTAATCGTTGACATCTGTCTCCATTTTGGATATGCGTAACTCTTTTAATGTGCGTTGCGCCGCTAAACAACAGTGATGCAGGTAAAACTCGGCGTTCAAGGAAATCTTAATACATATTTAGAACATCAAATTATAAATCCTTGGAATTCTATTGGTTTAGCACGCGGGGACTATGAGAATATAGTGCCCCGACCGGGCACTATTGATTTTTGCTTAACAAAGTTACGTTGCTTGGGGAGTAGTGCGCTATAAATAGGTGTCGCCACATCCTTGTAAATAATCTCAATTACTAAATCTATTCTTTTAAAATATCAAGGTCATGTGATGCGCTAACACTTGGGCATTATTATTCAAGCGAAAAAAGTAGGTCAGGTGCTGCGTCCGATGTATAGGTCCACATTGGCATCCCAATATGAATCACATGTGCAAGTTTGGTTACTGTAGCATCGGTACTTTGCCAAAATACTGAGCTACCACAATCTTCTTTTAAAAGCAAACATGGATGCGGGGGGGGGCTAAGCTTATATCGATCGTACGTTATATGTACGTTTACAAAGCGTTTTGTGAAACTAAAGTTTTATGTACGTTTAGCTACTCCCCGTCTTTCTAAGTTCTTACTATGCTTACTAAATAATGAAGTATTGAAACGTGAGCTTAACAGAAAATACACACACCACTGAGTATTAGTATCCAATATACTTAGGTCCTATAAAACTACAGCGTTCTGGACAGTGTGTGGCAACGTTAACGTTTGAATTTTTTTTATTCAATATTTCTTTTTTTTTCCTTGCCACACTCTGCCGAACGGTGTTGTCGTTTACATAAATACAAGATCAAAAGAAAGCCGCTTTCTGAGACTCAGAGCGTTTGCCTATCGCAAAACTAACATGTAACAGCGACTGCAGAACGTTTACTTGGCGTGTGTGTAACGTGTTTATAACGTATGAATAGCGAACAACAGCGTATACCCACCGCATTTCTAGCGATCTCGACGTATGCGGAACTCGCGCAGTGTTCATAGGACGTTTGATTGCGTGTTTGAGCGTTGTATGAGAATTTTCATATCCTTTGCGCTGAAGTGGTTTACATAATTTATACGCCAGGAAGTTGTTAGAGAACGCTCCGAACACATTACAAACACATTGCGCAAACGCTAGACTATCGTCAAATTTATTTCATGAGCATGTTCCGGAGCGTACGCTCACGCTGCCAATTTTGTGCAGACAATATTATTTTAAATCCAAGAGCGTTCGACAGCGTATAGCTTCTTGTGAGACGTCACTGAAGCATGTACAACGATCATTCAGCGTGTTAGCTAGTGGCCTTCTATGCTGGCATACGCTACTGTCAACCACTGTAGTGTAACAGGAGTTTCGCCGATGTCACTAACTTATCGACAAGCTGTGCCTCTTGAAGTGCAACGTTATCAGTGGCGGAACTAGGATTTCAGAGGGGGGGGGGGCAAGGTTTCAGCTCGAAGAAAATTGTTCACAGAAAAATTGACAAGCAAAAAAATTTTTTTTCTAAAACGACAAACGTGAATCTCATGCAAGAATGGTGATATAATTAAGAAGTGTGTGTGTGTGTGTGGGGGGGGGGGGGGGTGTTCATTCCCGCTGCATGTACAAGATGTAGAGTTTCTTGATACATTTGCCTTCGTCTAAACTTTAAGGTAGACTGGCAAGCGTAGCAAGTCGGAAAATTTTAAGATATGAAGTATTCATTTTGTTTTAAATTTAGTCATCCATACATGTATGTATATACAACTTTATTCTATATTGAAGAGCGGAGCGAGCCGTACATTTTTTGGAATAGATGGTTACATTAAGAATACAATCCTTCTCACATTTTCCATGCTCTAATTCCGTTTGACCAATTGGGGAAGGTTGGGAAGAGTAGGGCATTGCAATTCCACTATCCACCTGTCTAACATGTCTAACCTGGTTAGATCGGCCCATGAAAATGAAGCATTTCGTAATTATTCAAAGGTTAATTTGATTTTAAATTTTGCATATGTTTATGACATATGAATCCGTTCAAACACGAAGACAAAGAAAGTTGAAGACAACGTGACGACGAAAAAATACACAGGTAATGAAAAATGAAGTGCGGCGAGCGAAGCGATCCGAAATATCCCCCAAAAGTAAAGAGATTCAGCATAAAAAGAGTATTTTGATTCAATAACTTTGAGTGAAAAAATGGGGCCCGGGTCCCCTGGGTCCCCTCTAAATCCGTCACTGTTTTTTGAGTTGGCAAAGCCAACTCTCATTGCTATCACTTTCAACTTCGCACTTGATAACCCTGCACGGACCAAACACCGCACAATGTTACTGGCGCAGTAAGAAATAGCACCACTATGATTTGACAAAAGAACATATTAGACGACAGACGTTTAAGTTCAATTTGTAAATAATGGGTTAAATGCATTATGAGAATGCAAAAAAATGCTACAAGGAACGATGCTTTAGGAATAGTGATCACTTGTTGATGTCAGTGCATTAAAATATGGCGCATCTTCTTCTTTGTACTTCCCTACTCTGTATAAGGATGACAAATATGGATAATGACCATATCCCTGTATACAGCACATAATCGAAAATTCAGAAAATCAGAAACCGAAGGCATACAAAAACAGGATAAAACAGGAACCAAAGCAAACAAACAAAAACCTCCACCATATGAAAAGAAGCGAACTCCCGAAATGGGAGTGAGACCAGGTGCCCAGGAAGAGTAAGCATCTCCTGCTTGCATGCAACACCCGCATCCCATTTTTAGGTAAATAGGTAAAAGTATTGTATTTAGGATAAAAAAAGACCTTAGATATTAAAATTTGTGGATGTGTAGAAGACTTAAAACAAGTAAATCAATCAATCAATCAATCAATGATATTTTTTTTTTAAAGTCAGACATAATTTATAATAATCAACATTAGCTCTGATGAGCTATTTACCAACTAGGAAAAAAGGGTTTTCAGTTTGATACTTAATGAACCTAAGATGTTGGTTTTAAGTTGGTTAAGAAGTTTCAAAAGCAAATATCTCCTAAAGTAAAAGTGATAGGACTTTATACTTCATACATACACCCATAACAATTGCAACAAATTTGACATGATCATATTGACCTTGAACTCTGACCTAAAAAGCAGTTACTTGGTTAAGAAGTTCTATCATTTTATTTATTTCCAGACTTTTTTTTTTTAGATTTGAGACAACTCTTGAATTGTGAGAATCACTCATTCAAGCATTTGAGGCATAGATTTGGAGTTTGATTTGTGCCAGTTTTATACTTTTCTTCTGTATGTTCTTCTCAATGTTACTTCTTGCCAACTCGCAAGACTTTCAGTCCTTTGATTTTTTCATAGTGACAGAGTGATTACAAAAGTTCATCCGCCAAGTTGTGGGTCCTACTTATATAAACAAGAAATTAAACAAGAGTGCATACCTCCCTGTTTGATTTAGCTTGTACATCAAAACGTCAACCAGTCACTCATTGTAATATTATTGTAGATCACATGGATCGGACACCTGGCAAAATTGAATTCTAGTTATTGGTAATAAATGTGCAAAGTATCGAAATTCTATATCAATCACTCTGTACTGCTTTAAATAAACAAGATTTAACATAATTCTTTGGAACATTACATTCTACCAACGGCGATTTTATGTATGAGCGTTTCACGTTTTGTAATGATATATATACAATTTTATGCATGCTATAAACTTTGGACTAGGTGCGCTAACCCTTTATATCGGCCCTATAATTTCGACGAAAAATGCTTTTGATAAACGAACTATAAATTATCACTTTTTGCAATGCTGAATGTTTGAGAAAATACGGCGTCATAACTCTGAGCACTCGTAACGTCATGCGCGTGATGTATGACGTCATGTTCTGATGTCATTTGCCCTGAATGACGCAAACCAAAGTAAAATCATCGTCTTTTACATTTATATATCGTCTTCGGAAATAATGAACAGAATGATAACCCAACACGGTTTTTCTCTTGTGAACTACTTCTCAAATATAGTTTATCTTAAGATATGTTTTGTGTTGGGTCCGCTTTCTGTTCATAGTAAATTTTTGTGTTTTATGATGGAAAATTGCAGAAAAATGCCGAAATCGTAGGATCATAATAGGTTCCGTCATGTACTGCACTAAATGTGGTTTCCGATAGCGATCCAGGTTAATGGATTTTTCAACACAAAATCTTCCTAAATAAAATTCCCATGCATAAAGTCTCCAATGAACTACTTTATTTTTGTAAATTCTACTAGGCCGTATAAGGAGTTAGTGACTTTTCTCCTTTAAAAAAAACCCTACCTACATGTACCTTCTCACTTCCAAAATGCTGAGTCACGTTAATGTAAATCTATATAATTTTAAGGATGGCTTCAAGTGTCTTGGTATCTAAATGTTGAAGTTGTTATTCCTTACGGTGAATGCTTGTATGAAATGTGAAAACCCTATCACTTATCTAAAGGACTAGGTGCGCTAACTCCTCATATCGGCCCTATAATTTCGACGAAAAATGCGTCTGATAAACGAATTATTGATTATCACTTTTTTCAATGTTTGAGAAAATACCGAGTCATAATTATGAGCACTCGTAACGTCACGCGCGTGATGTATGACGTCATGTTTTGACGTCATTTCCCCTGCATAACACAAAACTAAGGAAAATCATCGTATTTAACGCACAAAACTTCAAAATTCATCTACACTCCAGGCCTCGCCCATGAATGTTTTGATGCAAATTAAAAGATCAGAAATCCATCGATTGGTACAGAAATATTCACGGGCAAGGCCTGAAGTGCTACTTGATTTAATAGTTTTGTATCGAAATATATCTCATTTATTCATATTTTCAATGATTTCAACGTTTTAGACGTTTTAAGCGACGTATTATTCAATGTAGGACTGTGAAATCAAAAAAGGCTATCCCGATTTGGATTCACCATACATTTGACATTTTATAAACTAGAATATTATGGATATATAAACAACTTTGAAAAAAGGGCCGAAATGACAAGTTACCGAACCTACTCCTTTAAGAACTTACATCAACAAGACGGATGGTCAAGGTATTGTATTTATACCCCTTAAACAATAATTGAGGTTAAAAATATAGGAACAGTCAATAGATAAGCAATCAAGTGACTGAGTGATATCCAGCATCTTACATGATTTGTTCATTTTTCAACGAGCCAAACTGAATTTAATTTTTTTGCAGGAAAACCCACCAAAGTATCATTTACATACTGTAATGTATTTACTGCTATCTTAAACTAGATGACATTTTCTTTACGAAGGTACATGTATACCAGTCCCCCAGTGACAGCAAATTGATGACCTGTAAAATGTAAAAAAAAAAAATCAGATAAAACATTGTCATACTCTAGAAAAACCCACACTTTAAGATAAGACCTACCTAAATCTTTAAGTTGGTGTGCATACAAGTGTAGATTGTAAAAAAATCTAAAATATTGGTTGTATATTGCATTTTATCATGTCAGAAGGGGGAGGGATTATGTTAGTGTGTTTTGCAGGGATCACCCTAGGCCAAGATTTTGCTATATTCTCGAATTTTTGTCTCAAATATCATATTCGTATTGCCTTGTCACGCAGAGATTTTTTAGGGGTTCTCCCGGGCCGAAATTCGGCCCCATTCCCTATGCTGAAAAACAGGCATTTTTCCAATATCTGAGCTTAAAATTCCCAATTTGAAAAAAAAATAAAATTCCAATAAACAAAGTATAAAAACCCTTTGAAATTACTGAAAACATATTTATGATTATGTGTTTTGTGTAAACCTCTTTAGAGAAGACAGGGCCCGACCACCTGTCCTCTCTGAATGTCAGTCGGACTCCTCGTGTGATAACATACATGAGCTCGCGGCGGCAGAGCACGGATTGTATTACTTACGCGCTCTTTTTATATCCATTTACATATTCATTTGTGTTGCTTGGGCCCTTGCGTTTTGCGGTCTTGTTTGTGTGTGGTCATCTGACATTGAGGAGGTTGTTTTACACCACAATTGTACGTTCTTCGAGACCTCTGGGTAATCGGAAAAGTGGGAGGGTAGTGCGCACGTAATCCAGGATAACCACACCTTCTGCTATTTCCGTGGCAGATGGCCGTCCTAAGTCGGCACCGGTTGCCCCTTGAACTCGTTGGTTTATGTGTAGTCCTTTGTGTTTGATGTTTCTGTGTTGTGCGTTCCTTGTCCGTTACGCGTCTCTTTGTGCTTGTCTGCTTTGTGTTTTTGCATTGGGTGTTTTGGGGTTTTGCTGTTGGTGCTACAACCTGGTGTTGTTGGAGATCCCCTCCTTTGTTTTGTGATGTACACTAGTTTTGTAAAATCTGAAAAATTTTACTATCGATTATAGGAAACTATCGGAGAAGTAAAATCGATATCACAATCGGAATAATCGGATTTTTTTCTTGTTTAAAATTATTCAATGTTCTGCATCTTTCCAGAGTGAGAATACTCAGTGCTTGTGATTTAAAATCGTGGAAATCAATTAAATGATGAACATTCCTTATTCTTAATTTCAAAATCTTGAAGTTTGCTTGAGAAAGAAGGCATTTCACTTTCTTCACAAAGCCAATATTGTCCCAAATGGCGGAAATGTTGTCAAAGTAACCACAATAGCGACAATCGATTTTCAAAAACATTATCGATAGTCGGCGACTTTTATGTTTCAGCGACGATAGCGGCGACATCGGCGACTATTGTTACAACACTAATGTGCACTATCTGAAATATAATATTCTAGGTACTACAGGGGTCAATATGCGTTCAATAGCAAATATCAGAAGGTCATTTTGTTTGTTTTGTCAATTTATTCGTATAATTTGTTATTATACATATATATATTGGATACATATATATATTGGATCGAAGAAAAAAGTTGTATTGGGCTCGGCTTCGCCTCGCCCAATACAACTTTTTTCATCGACCCAATATACTTCTGTACCCCCCCTCCCCCTGTAAAACACTGTATAACGAATTTATCCCGCCGATTGGCCTGTGTATGTATCGTCAACATATTTTAAAGCATCTCGGTGACGTCGATATCGTAAAGCGTCTTAGTAAAAGCAGGATATTAAAATAATATCCTATCAGTAAAATGATACAACATAATATTCGGTTCTTTACGACTAATCAGATTGCAAGAAATTTGCCAGAGGTGGGATAAATTGCGATACTAGGCTTCGCAAAACGTACCACGGTATTTGTTTTCAAAAACCGGTTTTTGATGATATTTTTCATCTCCATATTTTTACGTTGTTTATTTAAAAATTATGAGAGAACGTGAATTCCTTCTCAAAATACAACAATAGGAGAATTCAAATTGCCAGAGGTGGATATAATTCTCCGTGTCGTTATGATATGCATTTAAGATACATGTATGATCTCTAAGTTAGAACGTCGTAAATTACATCATGCGCATTCCACCTTTTATTTTATTTCGTCCGATAACAGCGGTGATAAAATCTACCATTTTCTGACTGGCCACTTTTTAATACGACTGATTCAAAAAAAGAAGCCTCAGTACTTTGCTGCACAGCATAATACTATAGATACCAAAGAATTTGTTCGACCTTGACAAAATATGTGTACGTCACACACTGCACATGTCAAGGAGAAAAAGTAAATCTTTCAACCGGATATTCATTCATGTATAATTGACTTCGAATATTATAGAAAGAATGTTAAATTTGTCTGTACGTTATGTCCATCAAACATTATCAAAAATTGTGCGATATATAAAATTTATAATTTGAGATACGACAAGGGGGAGCAAGATATTACGTACGCTTGTTCTGAAGAGATGGATATTGTGATACGTATGGGATCAATCCATCTTTGGATCGGCCGAGCCCTACCTGTAATACCTAATAAAGCTAACATGGCTATTAGGCTAAGGAATAAAATCATGAACAATCTTTAAAAATCTGAAATTGGTACATAGCACTGAAAACGCTAGGCAGTCCTGAAGACTCTAACCGTTTTTTATATTTTTCGAACCCCCCCCCCCCCCCCCTCTGCATCCGACCCTGAAGAACGGTTCCTTTTTGTACAAGATCTTTCGTACCTGTTACTGGGATCTTTCGTATAGGTTGCAGAAAGAAAGTTAGGGTTTCTGCTATAAAGAGTTGATTCACTTGAGCTCCAATTAAATTTTGATAGTGGGATCATTCTTACTACTTGTAGATAGAATAAAGGGATACTTTCAAAATTTGACTATACAGCATAAAGTAAACCAGGGATTAATATACCTCTGCGTCCTGCGTCTCTGATGCAGGAAATCGCCAAGGACCCATTGATTCCTGATCGCTGCGCCACTTTCGTATAATGCGTCCCATTTAGTTCATTGTTTACATAAACTTTCAAAGTCGAGAAAACGGAAGCACATAAGCTGTAAATCGTGCAATGTCTTGCGTTTATATTTTGACCGCTCTTTTAAACCTTACAGAAGGTTACTCATGTGTAATGTCCGTAGTATTGTATGTACATGTATTCGATATAAAAGTTATATGCTGACTGATGCGAGACTAACTCCTTATCATTTGGATTCAAATGTAAATGTTATATAAACAATATATTTATGAAAAATTCTTCAATAGTATACTTTGTGAAATAAAGCAACTAAATAAACAATGAAGAGCTAAATTCAGCAAATCTTACTATTAGCTTGAAGTTTGGGAGATAGACCTATAACGATCTTTATTCTTGTGGACTTAAACATGATAAAACGCAGCAACCCATTCATATCACTTGTATTCACGAACTTAAGACGCCATGAAAAAAGACGGTTTATAGTACTTGGGACGCATAAAATTCTGCTGGAATACATCGTTTCGGCTAGGGACCCATCATACCATTGGTGAATTTTTTTGTACCGGTACGAATGATCAAACCAATCTGAATATCGGAACAAAAGAACTCAATATGAAAAGACATCAGTACGCAAAATGCTGACGCCCTGTAGAACATGTATAAGTCTACTCATCCGCTTCCCTTGGCAAAAGTCGAAAGGGAGCGGGACGCTTGTGACAAAGTAAACAAAGATTTTACATGTTCCGTTTTGGGGAAAAGAAAAACACAAATATGTCCAAATTTATGAAAAGTGATTCAAATAATCCATGGGATGGCCGTGAACGGTGAAGTGAAAGCAAGCATTTTAGAAAAATCAGCGCGTGGGGCCGAACTGGCCAAGCCGGTCTCGACAATTGTTATTTTGAGAAATACAAGTTTAAAAGTAAATATTAATGACTTAGGAACGCATCTTACCCTTTATCACCATAATATTACCCAAATAAACATGTTTCCTGTAGTTTCTTCGTGGGAAAATAACTTTCAACCCGCTTCTGAGATTCCTCTGTATGCAAATAAAATGCTCGGCTCTGATTGGTCAATATTTAATTTGAAATTGTGCTAGCGCGAGCACAGAGCCCGCTGTATATTTCGGGTTTTTTTCCACTCTCTTATCTTTTATTCCCACTACCTTTTTTTTTCTCTTTGTTTTCTTTTGTTTTTGTTTTGTTTTGTTTTGTTTTGGGTTTTTTTCGTTTTTTTTGCTCGATTGTTTGTTTTTTATTTCATATACATATTTTGCCTTAATGAATATTTTTATTCCAAGCCTCTAAAAGAAAATGAATATTCAAGTCCTTAGGCCTAGGTGATTAAGCAGGTGATTTTGGAATTCTAGATTGAATGTGTGTTTCCAGCTCGGCGATCCAGACAATATTGAGTATCATTAGCGGATCCAGCGCTCCCTTTGCTGGAGGATAAAGGGGCCGGCGAATTTTGCCCGTAAATGGGCCAAAATATATCTGTTATTGGACATTTTTTGGCCAGTGCCGTGGATGGACGTATATGTTTTGGGTCAGACTTGGTTGACCCCTCACTTGGAATCAACTGAATATTTACAATTATTATGTTCATCAAATCATAGACTAGACTTGAAGTCCTCGAAGGGACTGGACCCAACTTGAAAAATGGAGAAATCTATATCCACCCAACACAATAAATTTAGTGAGAGCGAAGCAGGTCCAATCAGTATTTCAAAGCTCAATTGAAAAAAAAATATTGCGTGAGAAGACATTGATTTTTTTTCGACGAATTGTCAAATTCTGTTTTAAATTATATAGTACTTATACAATATGTATTTATGAAAGAGATCTATTTATGATAAATGAGAAGTGTACGTCCCCCTTGTGTTTCATCCATATATCAGACAGTAGGGCAGAACTTTATCTTGTTTATAAACTCATTTTGCATCTTTAAAAAGGCTGAAGTAAATTGTCTGTCATTTTCTGTCTTATGTACGGCAATTACAGGGTTAGTTAATATAATTTACATCTTCAAATTCATAGAAATCGCATATCAGAATGCATGATTTGCAGTTCCCTGACTAAGTGACAAGCGGATGCAAATTACACGGGTTAGTGATTGTGTACGGGTAAAACTGTCAAAATATTCAACTGTCCGAATACTTGTATGCACAGAACAGGACACTTACATTTTACAAAGCAGAACTTTTTTAAATAAAATAAGATAAAATAAAATAAAATGAAATAAAATAAAATAAAATAAAACGAAATAAAATGAAATAAAATGAAATAAAATAAAATAAGATTAAATCAAATTGAATTAAAATAAAATAAAATATAATACAATGATATAAAGTTAAATAAGGAATCAATAAAAACAAAGGCTAAAAGGATTGATGAATAAAATAAGCTTTTAAAAACTGAAGATTTTTTTAATAAAGTAATTTCTATTGTATTTTAATATACTTGCATATGCATATTTCTAAATGATAAATAGAAAAAACAATTAAATAGGAAGAAATAGGAAGAAAGTAAAAATAAAATAGAATATATATCTGAAATATTGGAATAAAGGAAACTTACCATACATAAGTTACAATTTTCACACAAATATTGAGAGAGAGAGAGAGAGAGAGAGAGAGAGAGAGAGAGAGAGAATTTTAATAACCCATAAGAATATGTGTCTTAGAAATTTATCAAATAAATAAATGAATAAAAAAAATAAATACATAAAATAAATAAATAAGTAAATAAATAAAATGAGGAATCATTAGCACAAGTTTTACATTTATCAGTACATGACAGATAAGATTTTTGGATTTTATTTAATGGGCAGGTAAAATTTCGTCATTTTAAGGCCCCTTCACATATAGAACGCAGCCTTGCGAATTAGTAAGATTTGTCTTGACGAATATTGAACGAAAACGGTGTTCAAAAGTGTGATCATAACGAAATGCAAACACAATGGAACTGCTAATTGCGAATAAGAAACGAAGCACTGCGAATTGTTACGACTTCGCGCTATGATACTTTAGAAGGAGCATTGTGTATTTGTTTTTTCACTTGCGATTAGGAGCGTAAATATGCGAAAGTTTACGCAGCGTTGCGCATTGATACGAACTCTTCCGAAGCTAGCCGCACTTGCATTTAACAGACATGACATTTCCTGTAGACTATAGCAGACGTTAGTACAATTATGCCAAGAGGAAAAGGGAAATGTACGTGTAGAGGATCGGGAAGATCGGCCTAGTAGTCCTTATCCGTAAGAACTATGTGGCTGTTTTTGTTATATACACTAAACGTGGAAATAAATTTCATGAACTATTTCTTGAAAACAAATTATTGATGTTTTTATGATCACCGAAAAAAGTCCACCCCTCTATCTGTCCGTCTGAGCTCATACATCTTTATATAATATGTATACATCAGAATTTGATTTTTTCAGAAGTTTAGTCATTTGGATAACGCCACTTTGGGTCAAAGGGCACTTACTGTCACTTACTGTCGTTCTGAATTCAAGGTCACTTTATAGCTATATTATATCATTTACTTCATAAGATATTACAAACATTCATTAAAATGTATTTCTTGCCCAAATGAAAAATACATCCATGTGTTCTATACATGTAATTATATAAGAGTTGTAATTATTATCAAGATGGGATTACACTTAACTTCTTATGTATAGGCTGTTCATAATATATAATCATACATCGACAAATTGTTTTTGATTGTGAGCTTTTGGACATGTCACTAAAATGGGCATGCATTTCTTAAAGATCAAGGTCATTTGTAAACCATTGATAATATAGGATATGAAAATACTAATTCAGCAGACTTCACCAAAATGTTTTGCATGATCTGAGCTTTCCCTCAAAGGTATTCAAGGTAATTTTAGGATTAAAGGTCAATATTATAGATATGAACTTGTCGTTTCAGGTTATATGAAAAATAGATTAAAAAACACAAGAAAATCTAATTTATCTCTTAAAGTTCATTAAGATTGAATTGTTTATGAGTGTAGTTTTCTTTATCAATTCTTTTTTCTTTTTGTTCAGAAGCAGTGATATGCAGCAAAAAAGTCCAATTTCTTGAAGGTTCTAGGATTTTCTCTCCTGAGTTCAACCATGAGTAGATCATAAATTCCAAATCGTCGCCACATGACGTGATGCAGCCATGGTCTCCTCCAAGATATGACCTGTTCTGGCTTGATACGGCATCTGATATACTGATAGATGTTGAGTTGTAGCCGTAGCACTTTCTAATGGGCTATTGCAGTCGTACACTGAAGAACCAGACGTTGTGTATCTTCCTTTTCGAACAAGTAATTTCCAAAATAAATCCCTTTTCACAATAAAAATAAATAAATTTGTAAGATGTTTCAAAAGACCATCAAATTTTCGTTGCTATTCGTATGCAGTGGTAACCCCTCGTAATGATTATTACTAAAACGTTTGCTGTTCGTTTCGTATCGTCAACCTATCGCAATAATTCGTTCTTATACGCCATTTAATTCCGATTGAATAATTTACGCATCGTCGCTATTCGCACAAGTCGCACCAATAAGTAAAACATAGGGCATGCTTTCAGTCGCTTTCAGTCGCATTGAATGCAAATACGTTGTGTAATATGCAAAACAGAAGGTCACATTCTAATCCCTTGCGAACGTCGACGAACATATAACGAATGCATACTGAATTATTAACGCATTGTAACGCATTATAACGAATACTTACGAATGATGAACGAAACTTTTATTCGCTGAGAAATTTTGAACTTGTCCAAAAATTAACGACGAACAGAACTTACCGGAACGAATCAAGTCGCTCTCAAACGAATCCGCGCGAAGTAGACAACGAAGTATAACGTTTATATGTAAACGGAAACGAATTTTGAAAAAAACCTTATTCGCCAATTTGCGCAGGTTGACGTCGGAGGGCTTTCGTCCATATGTGGAGGGGCCTTTAATTTAGAACGTTGCGATACTGGTCGAATTCGATTGGTCATTGTTACGACCTTTATATCCCGTAGAAATATATAGGTGAGGTATGGGTAGTTCATCAGCATAATTGATTGACAATTATTGGTGATGTAATGGTAGCTTAGTTATGATTTTTTATCACACACCGCTGAAATCATTTGAACGCCGCTATCATCGAGCCAATCAAATCTACATCACTCATAAAAGGACCAGGCATTTGAAGACCAAGCCAATGACGTTATGCCAGTCGAATAATTAAAAAACAATTGGAAAGGAAAAAAAAGACCATGAATCAGAATTTATTTATTTGAGTGTCACATATCTATACATTCTATATTACATAACAAGGATTAAAATCACAATCAGTAAAAGTATTGATACCCAGCCAAATTTGCCTTATGAGACACTATACACCTAAAATTCTACAATTCATTGCACAAATGTATAAGATTATACAATAAAAATTTGTAAACAGATTGAAACAGTTCTTATACTGCACAGTATTTCCTTCTATAAAACATGGAAGATTTACATATTAATAAAAATAGATTAATTAATAAAAATAAATTTATTAATAAAAATAAATTAATTAATAAAAATAGATTAATTAATAAAAATAAATTAATTAATAAAAATAAATTAATAAAAATAAATTAATTAATAAAAATAAATTAATTAATAACTAGGTAAAAGTCCAAGGTCAAGGTCACTAGGTCAAATGTTATGGCATAAATTGAAAGGTCTTGTCATGGGCATGCTTCATGTATAATATAAAGTTTCTACTGCATATAGTTCCTTAGATTTTGCCTCAACCAGAAACCTTAACCAAAATGTTTAACTAGATCAAAGTCCAAGGTCAAGGTCACTAGGTCAAATGTTATGGCATAAATTGAAAGGTCTTGTCATGGGCATGCTTCATGTATAATATAAAGTTTCTACTGCATATAGTTCCTTAGATTTTGCCTCAACCAGAAACCTTAACCAAAATGTTGACAGTAGACGGACGGACGGATGAACAGACGGACATCGTCAATCTATAGACCGGAATTGCTTTGCAATCCGGCCAAAAATAGATTAATGAGATAAATAAATTAATCAGATAAATAAACTAATCAGATAAATAAATTAATCAGATAAATTAATTAATAAAATAAATTAATTAAAGGCCGGACGGGGACTATAAAAGAAGACAGGTAATTTTTCTGTCATTTCCTCACTGACCGTTGTAGGGTAACGTCTCTAATCGCAATCTGATTGCTCCCATGTATCCTTTATGACCCTCTCAATTTTTGATTGACAGCTTCAAATAGATAAAATTGTAGTACATCTAATTAACATAATCAAGTATACCTGTCGGTATGTCTTTGATGTAATACATCGCTCGCGTCTCTAAGAACATCAATGGTCAAAGACGCCGCTTATATCACGCCTACCAAGCTAAGATCACTCAGGTGTGCATAATTAAAGGCCGACGTTGGGAACCACGGTCGTTAATAGTTATACCTGAGTGACAAAAGCTTGATAGGCGTGGTATACCGTCTTTGAATACAACGTCGTCTGCGAGCAGCGTGTTACATAAAAAAAGCGACAGGTAATCCTTTATTATGCTAATGAGATACTCGAGTCTCATCTGTCTTAAGCTGTCAATCAAAAATTGATAGCGGTAAAAGAATTCAATGGAACCAATCAGATACCAATAAGAGATGTTAACCCTATAGTGGCCAGTGAGGAAATGACAGAAAATTTACCTGTCCCCTTATGTAGTCCCCCGTCGGCCTTTAAGGTCGTTCGGTACAGGCGTCATATCGAAGTTACGTTTTCCGTAAAACGAGTACATTCTTATATGATTTACACATATTCTAAAAGCTAGCTTTAAAGTTGTAGACCCTGCAGTCGTCAAAAATTGGATGAAAGGGGTAGGGACAAAAGTGACCATTTTTGGCCCCAATCAGAATTTTTTTTTAAATTATATTTTCTTATTCATTATGCGTCTTCTAAACAAAAAATGACAAATTTTGTGTGATTTTTTGAAAACCGTGCCTTTCAGGGCAAAATGATTGAACGTTTAGCACTATGTCTTCACATTAGAAATTCTGATTTTTGGCAAGGATCACACATACCTACAGTTGTAAGCCCTAGAGCAAGGGAATGTAACAGGTTCATACTCATATGGGACATTCCTTTTTATATTCTGAATGTACATGGAAAGTATAAGTTTGTTACATGCGCTTGCTCTATATATACTATAAACTATTATGTTAAAATCTGGTTGTTATCATTTTTCTACTAATTTCTATAGTAGTGGGGAATTTTGGCGGGAAATAACACTCATAATTGATTATATATATTTTCGATTCAGTTTCAATAAACAACAATATATCTATTCTTTTTTGAAAGATAAAAAATAGTATGAAAACAATTTTTGAAAATAGCTAAAAATGGGGCCAAAAACGGCAGATTTTGCCCCTACCCCTTTAACTTGTGGAACACAGACTGTATTTTTCTTGCATTACCAAAGCTGTTAACTTTCCGTAAATAACAAAATAACAAAATTTTTGCAACCGAGCTCCTCAAGATACCAAAATATAAAGATGATTTATTGTAAATATTTCTGGCTCACAATATCTACACCGAAAATGGAAAACCCCAAGTTACGCATGCGCATTACCATGCTTACAAATTTAAAATAATAACGACATAGATTATTCAACTTGATTAAGGGTAAATAATGGTAGATTTTCACGGATTATTTAGTCGGTAATTAGCAAACTTTCAAACCTTTCCAGATTGATGACTAGAAAGCCTCGTGAGATAAAGCTCACCTTTTACGACACGAGTTTATTTATAATTATTGTGATTGTAAACATTGTGAATTCACAGGCAAAACACATGTTATGTTTATATGTATCCTGGACAAGTGAACTATTTTTTAGGTTTCTTTACCAAATAAAACAAAAATAATGAAATTAAATAATATATTCTATTTTCTAGAGGATACAGGGAATGCATCTTTAAATACATTATGTTGTGCTAATTAAACCTATTAATGAAGTTGGTTTTCCTGAGTAATAACGTCACAAAGTATGTATAGAACGCTACCTACATGGCTTATTTTTGCGCTGTTCATATGCGCTAAACTGCATAGTAACAACGTCAAATTAAACAAAATATACAACTTATTTTGACAAAATGCCCAGAATTGGATTTCTGAGTGATAAATCTCTTTAATCGTGAGTTTAAAATAACATTTTCTTGTAAAATGTAAAATAAACGTTGCAATTTACACTTTAACGTCTTTTTTCGACTCTTGATCTTTGATTTTCATATACTTTTTACAAATATTCAAAATCTAGATTTCTCCTTATAAAAAACCAACTTCCTATGTACTAGATCTACTCTTCAAGCTGATATAATAAAATCATCCAAAATATCCATTAGTTTTCCCGCTATATTCTCACTTCTATTTGCGTCGATTCTTCTATAAACGTTAACGGAAATGGGACTCTTATCTTGCCGTTGTAATAATAAAGATACACTACGCACTTAATTATACATTGATTGGGAAAATGGATTAATATTGTGCATAAATCCACAAAAAAAAGATGCCAATAACATGGATATTCTGCATGTTTTTGCATTTTATTCTGTTTCATTTTGTCACATTAAGGTTAGAAAAATCACCTTTTTTTCTCCTTTATAGTTATTATTAAACAAGAGGCCCAAGGGGGCCACATCGCTCACCTGAGGAGAATGTATGTATGTTTTCGATCAAAGTATAAGAACTGAAGAAAATCCCTTTTAGTGAAGCTTTGAGAAGGACAATGTGTACTTACTTCCTGTAAAGTTTGGTGACATTCTGTGCAGTAGTTTAAGAGGATACGTCAAAAATTTGTCATCCAATTAGAGCCTATGGAGGACATCTTGGGTTTCCGATCGGCTCGAAAAAAACAAACTTGGTAGACTAAGAGGGCGCTTCCTGTGAAGTTTCAAGAAATTCTATGAAGCGGTTTCAGAGAAGAAATCGAAAATGTGTCAGCCAATCAGAGTCTGTAGCTGCCATCTTGGATTTCCGATCGGCTCCAAAAAACTTAAACTTGTTAGAAGGCAATGAGTACTTGCTTCCTGTGAAGTTTTGTGAAATTCTATGCAGCGGTTTCAGAAGAGAAGTCGAAAATGTGTAAGCCAATCAGGGCCTGTGGCGGCCATCTTGGATTTCCGATCGGCTCGAAAAACACAAATTTGGTAAAGGGCATTGAGTTCTTGATTCCTGTGAAGTTTCATGAAATTCTGTGAAGCGGTTTCAGAGTAGAAGTCGAACATGCGTCAGCCAATCAGAGCCTGTGGCAGCCATCTTGGATTTCCAATCGTCTCGAAAAACACAAACTTGGTAGAGGGCATTGAGTTCTTGCATC
The DNA here is from genome assembly GCA_028142955.1 of Pinctada fucata. Taxonomy (NCBI): domain Eukaryota; kingdom Metazoa; phylum Mollusca; class Bivalvia; order Pterioida; family Pteriidae; genus Pinctada; species Pinctada fucata. The sequence goes on from AP027114.1 coordinate 26,929,550, forward strand.
CTGTGAAATTTCGAGAGATTCTGTGCAGCGGTTTCAGAGGAGAAGTCAAAAATGTGTAAGCCAATCAGAGCTTGTGGCAGCCATCTTGGATTTCCCATCAGCTCGAAAAACACAAACTTGGTAGAGGGCATTGAGTTTTTGCTTCCTGTGAAGTTTCGTGAAATTCTGTGCAGCGGTTTCAGAGGAGAAGTCGAAAATGCGTCAGCCAATCAGAGCCTGTGACGGCCATTTTGGATTTCCGATCGGGTCGAAAAACACAAACTTGGAAAAAGGCATTGAGTACTTGCTTGCTGTGTAGTTTCATGAAAGTCTGTGTAGCGGTTTCAGAGTAGAAGTCGAAAATGTTTCAGCCAATCAGAGCCTGTGGCGGCCATCTTGAATTTCAGATCGGCTCAATAAACACAAACTTGGTAGAGGGCATTGAGTGCTTGCTTCCTGTGAAGTATCATGAAATTCTGTGCAGCGGTTTCAGAGGAGAAGTCGAAAATGTGTCAGCCAATCAGAGCTTGTGGCGGCCATCTTGGATTTCCGATTTGGATTTCCAATCGGCTCGAAAAACACAAACTTGATAGAGGGCATTGAGTTCTTGCTTCCTGTGAAGTTTCGAGATATTCTGTGAAGCGGTTTTAGAGGAGAAGTCGAAAATGTGTCAGTCAATCAGAGCCTGTGGCGGCCATCTTGGATTTCCGATCGGCTCAAAAAATACAAACTTGGTAGAGGGCATTGAGTTCTTGCTTCCTGTCAAGTTTCGAGATATTCTGTGCAGCGGTTTCAGGGGAGAAGTCGAAAATGTGTCAGCCAATCAGAGCCTGCGGCGGCCATCTTGTATTTCAGATCGGCTCAATAAACACAAACTTGGTAGAAGGCATTGAGTACTTGCTTCCTGTGAAGTTTCGTGAAATTCTGTGCAGCGGTTGCAAAGAAGATGTCGAAAATGTTAAAAGTTTACGCCGGACGGACGGACGACGCGCTATGACAATAGCTCACCTGAGCTTCGCTAAAAATGAGTCGAGACAGATTCATTATATTTCAGTACATTTTTCTTAAAATCGTTTTGAAAATGCTGATATCAAAAAATTCATCAAAACATGGACCCAATTTTTTTGTTACAGGCGAGAGAAACTTGGTTTTGACACGTTTTTGGGTCAATTTTGGCGAACGTCATACATACTGTAACAACTCCTTGACCGTTTTCACGCTATCATCGCGGATTTCTTGATATATTTAAATTACATTCCTTCTGCAATGTTCATTCTAATGATTTCTAAATTTTGAAGCGATGTGCTTTATTTGTACGCTGCAATATGACCCATTAAAAGATGAACATGACAAATTCTATAAGTAGGAAAGTTTTAAATCAAAGCACTGAAGGCACTGAGAGCGAATAGCTAATTATCAGAATATGACATTGCATGATTTATGCTGTGTGTCATCAAACTTTCCTTTGAAGATAAGTTTATGTTAGTATGGAGAATAATACTGAAATGCTAATCCATAATTATGTGATTAGAATTAAAAGATGACCGTCCTCGAATTATCATATTCAAAAGCGCCGATACCAGTGGCCGACCCAAAGGGTTGACTAAGGGGGTAGGGAAGGTAAGTATAGTGGAAGAGGGGAGTTGGTTGCCGAGCAATCTGAGACAATCTCTAACAAATATCTTCCATAAATATTCCTTGAATTCTATAAAGATCAAATGAAAAAAAATATTCCTTGAATTTTCTAAAAGAATGAAAAAATAAATTGCATTTCATTTAAAAAAGCTTCCGGTTTCTGGTTTCTTCGTGTTATTAGAGTTTTTCATTTCATACAGAACTGTATCGGTCAATTAATTAAAGGAGTATACCCAGCTAGAGGCTTTCATGGAGTCCTATGTAGAAATATTTACAGACCTTGAATGGCATATTCAATATGAAGACAGACGTGTGAGGGTGAGAGAGAGAGAGAGAATCTTGTACTGGTAGTGTCTTACGTTCGATTTCTGAGAGAAAAAAATTAAAAGGCAATCAAGGTCGATATTTTCATTCTTCTTCATTTCCAATCTTAAATCTTAAACTCCATATGTATTCTTGTTGTCTGGAATGTATCAATGCTTATAAACTGGCGACGTTTATTATGTTAATTTTAAAAGTCTATGCATGACGTGGGGTAGTCGTAAATATTATTAATTAAAAGTTTGCTCGTTGGAGGGATTTATTTGAGAAAGATCTTTTTAATAGATAAACAACTAATACGTATCTTCTCGATTTTTTTAGACTTGGATCGAAAATTAGAACGGGGAAACGGGACGGGACGGTGCATAAAACAATGATTCTAAATATCTGTGTGTTTTACATTTACTTTCTGAAAATGATATGAAAACTGGCGAGGGTAAGGGAGCAACCATTTGATTTTTATGGTGGGGGGGGGGGGGGGGCAGGAAGACTTTGCCAAATTAATTCCGGATCGAAATTTTCGGGATAAAAATTTTTCCGGATCATGAAATTGCTCCTCCCCTCTCTCTTTCTACCTTTCCACATGCCCAATAAACACTTTTTTTATGTGTCATAAACTAAGTATAAATATTAATGGAACAAACTTTACTGATGCAATTTGGAGTGAATTAAGTAAATTCAAAAGTCATCAGCACCATATAGCCTGTCTCCGTTGAGTATCATTTGATTGAATAGAGTATAGGTATCATATGCCATTCAAGAAATTAAAATGAAGTGATCTGCTGGCAAGAGATGAACTCATTCTGTGTTTGATGTTTAATGTGGCTGAAAATCATGCTGAATAATTTAAACTTTAGAGTAATTTTCAACATTGGAAAATTACAAAAAAAATAATAATCCGGCCCGAAGGGCTCTTAAAATGGCCGAAAAAATTTCCGGCTGACAAAAGTCATCTTGCCTCCCCCCCCCCCCCCTAAAAATCAAATGGTTACTCCCTAACAAGCTGAAAATATTTAACGAATAGAGAATGAATACTGTCTAAATTCAGTATTCTGTAAGAACAGTTTTATTTTACGTAGTGGCGAGCGGCGCGAGTCGGTAGGTTTTTGATTATCTGTATATATTACCGGGTTTTTTTTTTCCATGGCATTTTTTGCAAAGTTTCTAGAAAATGATATGGTGAACGTAATAATGAACAAATAATTTTTCTCAATTTTTTTTAACGTCGGATTTTCTAAAACGGTATACAACAATAAGACGTCTCCCGTAAAAATAGTTTACGATGAATATAGTTGTATCCAGCCCCCCCCCCCCCTCTCTCTCTCTCTCTCTCTCTCTCTCTCTCTCTCTCTCTCTCTCTCTCTCTCTCTCTTGCTTCACATCAGGAACGTACGTATGTATACATGCCTGTTTAGATGTTCAATTTTCGGTCCAATATAAAAAGGACAGGGGATTGGATCAGCACAGCTACTTATAATTAGTTATGAAACGTATCTCCGGTCAGTATCAGGTACATCGTTAACATAATTTTACCTTCCTCGTCAACGACCCGTAATCTTTGACCCTTCCCTCATCAGTGTAATAAACACGTATCCACACATGTACATTGTTCTATTTCACGATATTCCTGGCCACTAGAGCATGCGCAGTTAGTGTTCATCTCTCTCTTCTTCGTAACAAAACAGCTTGATTCTAAAGTAAACAGAGTTACATCGTTTATACATAGAAGCAGCATCGGCCCTTCACTTTCTCCGGCAGATTTAATACGTCACGATGCTGAAAATCCTGTGATTTGATTGGTTCGTGCTTCAAATTATACATGTACGGAATTAGGGTCATCTAGCGTGAAAAATTCAGATGATCGCTTAGAGCTTTTCGCTAAAAAAATCAGAATAATATCCCAAACAATGGAGACGATGTATTGAAGTCGTCAGAGGGACTGGCGATTTTTTTTAAGGGGGGGTCACCCTTGCTGCAACGGCCAGTTAAGCGGAGGAGTGGTGCGCTTGCTTCTAACCTCTGTGGCCATGATTCTTAAAGGATTGAATGTGGGCGCTTATGGGAGTCGCCCACCCTGTCTCAAAATGCCTTTATCCGGGTACTTCGGTTTCCTTCTGTTTTAAGGGCCCTCCCAAGACAAAAAAAAAAACGAAGCTTCTGAGGAAACGTCATATCTTATTATAAATGGTTGTGTAACTTTTTTGTTACAGTGTTCCAAATAATTGAAGTTCATTTTTAATCACTCTATTTTTTTTTCCTGCGCTGCATTTAATTTATTCACGGGTATAATAAATCGGTTCTTAATATCAAAATGTTCTTCCAAGTATTATTTCCAAACCACAGTTTCGGTTTTTGTTTGTTTTTTTTTTTCGGGGGGGTTTCTTATTTTAATGTGAAATTTTTGGGGATAAAAAGTGACATGTTAATAGAAATATGTTATATATACAACGTAATTGTACAAAGATTTCACTTTTCTGTCAGAGCGTCGATCATAATTGTTTAAGTTACGGAAAAGGTCAATCTAAAAAGTATTTCAAACTAGTACTTTGTCTGTATTGAATTTCACATGTAAACAAAAAGAAGATCGAGGGGTTTGGAATATGCAAGAGCGGCGAAGACATTTCCTAGAGACTATTAGGCAGCAAGATAATCAGACGGATTGGGACTGACGAGCCGACAACGTGCATCCAGAATTGCAGATTTTTAGCTCTATTGATAAAAGATGTTCGAAAATTCATGTACTTTTCTTTTCTTTTCTTTTCAGTCATCTCCTACAAACAAATGAATATTTTTCCTGTTTTCATTGTATTCTGCGTAGATTTTTTTTTGCAAGTTTTATCATTAATTACTAATGTTTGCATTTATCAAAGGGACCCAAGTCAGAATCTAAGTCTATTTGTTGGGTCTCTCTGATGTGTTATTTTTAACTCCGCTTTCGCCGTCTATCCGAGCAATTTTTTTTTATTTCTGATCTTTTTAATCTGCAAGAAATAGCCTGTCGTCTGTCTATGATATTCTGTCATAGACCATTTGAACCATCCAACCAAAGATTGTTCTCTATGTCTTCCGAAATGGAAGTATCCGGATTTGACAGTTCTACCGAATTGAAGCGGCGGCAGTTGCATGCAAGCAGAGATGCTTATACTCTTCCTGGGCACCTGGTCTCACTCCCATATCGGGGGTTTTCTTCTTTTCATGTGATGGAGGTTTTTCTTTGTTTGCTTTGGTTCCTGTTTTATCCTGATTTTGTATGCCTTCGGTTTCTGATTTTCTGAATTATCGATTTTGTGCTGTATACAGGGGTATGGTCATTATCCATATTTGTCATCATTATCTTGTAAATCAACCTTCTTTTATTATATTTTTTTTTGTAATGAGCCTTGAAACAAATGAGAATGACATTGTCAAAATACATTCGTTTTCTTAGTGAACGCATATCTGACGTTGCGAAAGGTTAGAGCTATTTTTTAAACTCACTAGATTTCAGAAACAAATAAAGCTACTGTTGATATAGAAACATTTTTCGATTAAGGAGAGCTTACTCTCTAACTATTTCGCTCGTATATTTTCCTCCGGATAACTTTTCTCGATGACAGTTACCGTTTAATTGAGATGTATGATAAATTTTCGATATGAATTACGCTTTTCTTGACACGAAACTAAAGATAAAGTGTTGTAACTTGAAAATAATTTCATTATAAACATAAAGAAATATACACTTTCATTGTAAAAGCAAAATACTAGTGCTTATTGAACTTTTTGTGAGATGCCCAATGAAATGCATGTTAGTTACGCCACTAAGTAGACAATTTACGCGTCGCGCAAAAATAAGCTGTTTTACAAATCTGACGATTTTTAAAGATCATAAAGCCCATAATCAAACGCAGAGTTTGGTATAAACATCAAGAAAAGATCTATCTGATTCAATAGATACCAATTTCATTTCAATCTGTTCAGAAATAAGCGAATTACGCGACGTTGAGTTTTTGCAACATGTTAGGGATGTAAATGCTAAGTAGAGTTACGTTCCTTAGGTGTACCGAACTACCTTAATTACCACTCGGTAAAAAAGACCCTGGCCTTTAATAAAATAAATAAATCAATAAAATGAATAAATCAATGAAATAAATAAATTAATAAAAATTAATAGATAAATTGATAAAATGAATTAATGAAATAATATATTAAATAATAATATTAATTAATAAAAAAAATAAATTGATAAAATAAATTAATTAAACAAAATAAAAGTAATACTAGAAATAAAATAAATTCATTAATAAAATAAATTAATAAATAGAATAGATAAATGAATACAATGAATAAATTTAAATGAAATGAATTTAATTATAAAAATGAATAAATCATTCAAAATAAATAAAATTAATTAGAATTAGTTACAAATAAATTAATGAAATAAATTGATTAATTAAAACAAATAGATTGATAAAATAAATAAATTAAAATAATATAGAAATTAATGAATTAATCAAATAATAAAACAAATAATAAGATAGTTTTATAAAATAAATAAATCAATAAAATGAATTTATTGATAAAATAAAAATACAAATAAAAAATAAAATGAATTGATTAATAGAATAAATTGATTAATAGAGGAGATAAATCAGTAGAATTAATCAATTATAATTATAATAATAATGAAATGAATTTAAAAATTATAAATCAATAAATAATGCAAAATAAATAAAATTAATCAAAATGAATAACAAACAAATTAATAGCAGTCTCTGTAAGCATTTGCACTTTTATGAAGGACGGATGGCACGGCATGTCTCAGATTTTGATAAAATTTGTACATAAGGTTGGGTCTGACCCAAAAGTAAAAATTTATTAAAATTTTTCTTAATATCACATCCGGTTGCCATGGAAACGGACTTTGAATATTGAAAAAATGCGTTTTTGGGCGTTTTTGAAGTCACATACATAATTTATGCAGCATAATCTAAAACAAACACTAATGAATTATCAGTACCCTATCATTGCTTTTTCAAGTTAAGTAATAATAATGCTGGGTTAATGGTCTTATCTATATGTTTCCATAGCAACAACTCAGGTACCCTATCAAAATAGTATTTTTGGCATTTTTCAAAATTCAACGATAAATTGCTTACATTTTTGAGTTTTGTATGCAAATAAAACATAAGCATTTACATTGGGACAAAGTTTCTGTTCGTTGCTATGGCAACATGACCTCAAATCGCAAAAATGCAAGCAATTTTGGACAATATTTAGAGTCCTTTTTTTACTAGATCATTGAATTTTAATTCAAAGTGATGAAAATTAATTAATGTATTCATGTAGATCTTTCATTACACGAAAGATTTTTTTCTTTAAATGTTCAGGAAATAGCCCGTTGCTATGGGAACGATTGTGTAAAATTGCACACAGACCCACTTTGAGTCCTTGGATACGGGCATCAAAAGTTAAGTAATCTGAATTTTTTTAAATCTAAAATAAAGTTTAGACTTTGCTTTATCTAATATGTAAAAAAGGTTGTGTAAGCCTGTTTCGTTTTTTGAGGAAAAGACTACGAAAAACAACAAAAAATGCTTATTTTTGTAATGTATGGCCAAATTACTATAGCAACCATTAATTAGTTTTATTATATTTTGATAGAGGCATACTTGATCTTTATTGTTATTAAATTTGAACTTCCTGGGATTGATAATTACTGTTTTATGAAAATAATAAAAAATGGTTGCCATGGTAACATATCTTCCCCATAGCTTTTTCACGGTTTTTGAAAGAGCTCTTTGTGTTGGATATTTCCCAACAATTTTTATCTATTCATCATGATGCAAATTTTTTAAATGCTTACAGAGAATTGCTATTAATAAAACAAACAGATTAAAATAATATAAGAATTAATTAAATAAATTAATAGCAATTCTTTGTGACCAATTAAACAATTTCGGCACGCATGGTCTCCGATTTTCATGAAATTTCACACATACGTAGGGACCAATGAAAAAAGGAAAATTTGACAAAAACTTTATTTCTAGGTCATCTGGTTACCATGGCAACGGTCTTTAAAGTTGCGAAATTGGCAAAATTGAGCTATTTTGAATCTCTACAATTTGGTCTATATACGACATTAATGGAATATTTTATATGCATCCTAGAGATTGGGACATAAAATTTTGAATTTGTAATAAAGGCTGGTTACCATGACAACATAATTAGCTAGTTTTGATATTATGATTTCAATATGCTGTTTGTATTTTCCAATTTTCCTTCTCTCTTGATGGATATATGATAAGGAAATAGAATTTATTTTATATAATGAGCTTATTCAAGATAAACCCATTCGTTGCTATGTACATAAGTTACCTTGGCAACGGTAAATATGGTCCATAATATTACTTATTTCGCAACTTCAGAGTCATTTAAAAAAAATTGCATTTTTGATGAACAGACAAAAATTGTTGGAAAATATCCAACACAAAGAGCTCTTTCAAAAACAGTGAAAAAGTTATGAGGAAAAATATGTTACCATGGCAACATTTTTTATGACTTTTATAAAACAGTAATTATTAATCCCATGAAGTTCAAATTCAATATCAATAAAGACCAAGTAAGCCTCTATCAAAATAAAATAAAAAAGTTTCAAATGATAAATGGTTGCTATAGTTATTGGGCCATACATTTTAAAAATACGCATTGATTGTTTTTTTTTTTTTTTTTTTTTTTCGAAGCCTTTTCCTCAAAAAACGTTTTTACCTTTTTACATATACGATAAAGCAAAGACTAACCTTTATTCTAGATTTTAAAAATTTCAGATTACTTTACTTTTGATGACCGTATCCAAGGACTGTGTTCAATTTTACACAATCGTTCCCATAGCAACGGGCTATTTCCTGAATATTTTTTTTGTTTAATTTTCTTTCATGTAAAGGAAGATCTACTTAAATACATTAATTAATTTTCATCACTTTGAATTAAAATTCAATGATCTAGTAAAAAAGGACTCTTAATATTGTCCAAAATTGCTTTCATTTTTGCGATTTGATGTCATGTGGCCATAGCAACGAACAGAAACTTTGTCCCAATGTGAATGCTTATGTTTTATTTGCATTAAAAACTCAAAAATATTGGTAATTTATCATTGAATTTTGAAAAAAAAATGCCAAAAACAGTATTTTGATAGGGTACCTGTGTTGTTGCTATGGAAACATATAGATAAGACCTTAAACCCAACATTATTATTACTTAACTTGAAAGAGCAATGGTAGGGTACTGCTAATTCATCAATGTTTGTTTTAGATTATGCCGCATAAATGATGTATGAGACTTCAAAAACGCCCAAAAATGCATTTTTTCAATATTCAAAGTCCGTTTCCATGGCAACCGAATGTGACATTAAGAAAATTTTTACTTTTGGGTCAGACTCAACCTTATGTACAAATCTTATCAAAATCTGAGACATGTCGTGCCTTGCGTCCTTCATAAAAGTGCAAATGCTTACAGAGATTAGCTATTAATTAATAAAATAATGAAAATTGATAATGTAACTTAATTAAAATAAATAGATTAATAAAATAAATGAGGCAATGAAATAAATAAATCAATAAAATGAATAAAGTAAAAAAATTAATTAATTAATCAAATAAATGATTTAATAAAACAAATAAATTCATAAAATGAATGAATCAAATAATAAATAAATAAGACAAATTAATGAAATAAATAGATTAATAAAATGAATAAATCAATAAAATTAATTAGATAATAGAATTAAAAAAACTAATAAAAATAAAATTAATTAATTATTAAATATTGGAAGAGATAAATTAATAGATTTAATAAATCAAAATGAATAGATTATTAAAATTAATGAATGAGAATTTTACAAAATATTACATAAATAGACAAATTTATAAGAATAAAGAAATGAATTAATTTTGATATTATGCCAAAAAATAAATACAATGATAATTTTTTTTCACATTTAATCTGTTATCTAATGAGAATAATTGAAAAAATGAAAATTAAAAAAGAAATTATTGATCAAATCTTCATCAGGTTTCCACAGTTGCATAAACTATAGAAGAAGTAACATCAAGTTTCCGCAACTGCGTAAACTATTTGAAAAGATTAATTGGGTTTCCGCAACTGCGTAAACGATTTCTTCCAAGTTTCCGCAACTGCGTAAACCATTTGTTTCAAGTTTCCGTTGCAGAAACTTGTTGAAAAAAGGAGAGAAATTTATCAAGTTTCTTCCGCGAAAACACTACGTAAACTATTTGCCAGTTTACGCTTTGCGGAAACTTGCGGAAACTTGCAGAAACCTGAAAACATCAAGTTTACGCAAGTTTACACAAGTTTACGCTGTTGCGTAAACTTGATTTTTCGCCCAGTGGATGATTTTATTTCTCTCGTTTACACTGTGGCATATCACGTGATACGCAAATGATATGTTCCACGGGAATCCCCTTTGATTAAACCAAGAAAATACTGTTTAAATCTTCTTTATATGATTTTACTTTAGGCCTATCATATGGCCATTATCATCACTGATATGATGGTTATCTATTCTTATCAAGAATACACGTGTATTCGGAGAACACATGTTATGATATGGTGCATGGACAGATACAACATTTTCTGTTTAAGTGTTCTCCAAACATACGTCTGTTCTTGACCAGAATAAATTACCATCATGTAATTAATAATGATGACCATATGATAGGCCTAAAATAAATTCATATAAAGTAGATTTAGACAGTATTTACTTCGTTTAATCAAAAGGGATTCCCGTGGAACAAATCATGTGTGTATCACGTGATGCGCCACAGTGGTTTAATACTTTCCCATGCTTGTTTATTTTGTCGATTGTCATAATGAAAAAATTCAAAATCAAACTTTAATAGTAAAAAAAATCGGTTTACTTTGAAGGTCTTTAAAAGTTGATCCAATTCTTGTTTTAGTCTGCTTTGACGTATCTTTTTCAATCTCCTCAACTATACTTTTGAGCACCAGTTGGAAGATTTTTGTAGCTTGCTTTGACGTATCTTCCTCCATTATGTACTTATTTTTTGTAACCGTCAAAGTCCACTCCCTCTTGTTTAAGGACACTGAAATGTAAATATTGTAAGCGATAACAGCAACTGTTTTATTGATTTTTTCTTCGTGGTATAAGGGGAAAAAAGGGTCCAAACATTGCTTTCAAATTGCCGTGCCCTTGGCAAAAATCAAATGAAATGAAATGAAAAATCAAAATGTGTTGTACTAGGCATGCGTGATTTGGTTAATGATTCCAGTTTTTGTGTCGAAGCATAGCACCACTTAGGGATCACTTTGTCTGTTGTCCGTCTGTCCGTCTGTCTGTCACACTTGAATATATATCGAACTTCGCACTTTAATTATGATCGAAAGTTTTATAAGTTGGTTGTCGGTAGTATAGGAATTCCGATATACCAATTCTATTGAGAATATCAATCAAAATGTAGATGACTCCGCTAATGAGTTTATACGTGAACGGCAGCTTTAATGTTCCAAGTGGGAAGTAAAAAGTTCGAAGTGCGAAGTCCGTCACGATGAAAAAAGTCTATCAATAGGCCTTCTGAAGTCCTGGTTAGATATAGATCTGATGCGAATCAGAAATGTTCCACTTCTTCTAGATTTTTTCAAAATGATGCTATTGAATTTGAAGACGTTTAACATTTCAAAATATAATTCAATTCTACTTTTGCATAATATGAGCGATTGAATTTAATACTTTTACACAAAAGTTGGAATAATTCCCCTTTCATTTGTTTATAATTTATGAGAAGAATAAAGTATTGGTTACATGTGAAATGCTTGTATTTAACATCAGCTACTGGAAAATAGGTCAACGCTAGCTATTGTATGATATTCGCCCTCATCATGAAAACGTGGAAGTGATGGACGTGTATCAATGCCCAAATGATCTTGTTAAATTTACATGTCCTTGCTTCAAGGGGCAGAGAAAATGTACTCTGAAGTTTATCCAAGGTTAACTCTTTCCGCCCTTTCCCCTCTCCATGATTTGAGACCCAGATGTAAGAAGAAAGACAAGTGAACTCTGCTTTTAGGGAAAAATCCGGACTCCTTTCATTTTTCCCATCTCATGGGTCATACCCTAGCTTTGAAACCAACGTGTACAAAACATGAAACACTGTAACTGTTAAACTGTAAGATCCATATCTTAAAATTCAAGTAACATCCTTTCATATGACACCAACAAAAGGACTTTTAACCTACGGGTGTTAAGATGAAGACATTCCACCAAACCAGATATTATATCCTAATTATAAACCTATGTATATAAGCATTTATCTATTTGTTTCTGTTCTCTATAAAGAAAATTTTGTACTTTATTATAGTTGTATTATCAATATTTTTGTATAAGAATAAACAATGGAAAACTTCTTACGTAGACACTATGCTTACACACCCCACTATCCATATCTTCTTCGTGGTTGACATCTTACGTGGCAGGTATATGTCTGATGCGAAACTAGACTGGCATTGCGTATCTAGTTAAGAGCAGGAAACTACAGTCTACTGCGAAACAGGATGTGTATTGGGGTGTTATCTGGGTCACCAATATGTAAACGCGTACTATTTACCGGCAGAACGTAGCCGAAAAGTGCAAGAGACATGATTTATTTATAACTGTACATAACTTATATTTATTTACCGAAATAAAAAGAAAGTCGTTCATTCTTCTATTCAAAATAATTATAACAAATACATAGATTATTGACACAAAATTATTAGTATAAGGATAACTTTGAAATATAGATATAGCCGATAAATATATTTACACATGTTAGCCTTCAAGAAAGCCCATGCTTGGAGGATTATTATTGGGCAATCATTCTTTGAAAAAAAAAAGAATTTTCGTTCTTTTCAAAAATACTGCTACACGTACATACTTTTCCAACTTGCAACAAGGTGATAGGCGGCACAGGCTTGCAATATAACCTTGCCGTCATCGCTATTTTCCTACGCCATTTCACGCAATGATAAAACCTGAGAGGCATCGCAGGTACGGCATGTCGTCACAGTGACGTCATTCGGACTTCTGACGTAAACAGTGCGATCGAAAGATTCAAAGGCAGAGGCACATATTTGAGTGTTTAGGGGCGAGTAAATTGGCAATGAAGGAAACGATTCTTTTCTTGATGTAGACAAATTTATACAAGACTCATGTCTAAAGACGATAGCTTTCGATTTATAGCCAGAATTTGTATTTTTACTGGAGACTTCTCGCTCAACTGATCGTGTTGGCAACGTACGAATGAAGAAAGAATCCCTGATAATACATCGTATTGCATCGAAAGAAAAGCATTGCATGTACACTGTTTACCTCAGAAATGTAGTCAAACCTGACGGTATAAACTTGCAATACTTTATTTACATATATGAAGCCCCAGTTCCAGTCTGCAAGAATCTTGCAGACAAACAATAGACGATGACGGCAGAGGTAGATTTCAAAGTGAAGAAAAGCGGAACTGAAATCGGACGCATGCGTAGGAGATTGATACTTTTCTAGAAAAAATTAAGGATAACACCATACACTTCTCATACCCCGTCATCCCGAAGATTCCCGGTTATGAAATCATCGGCATTTGTCGGGAAATGATGAAAATGTGTCTTATTTTTGACCTGAAGTACTCTATTAAAGTGCGGGATCCTTAAGTTTTATATCATTTCGATACTCATTTTTCCAAGTATCAGAAACGCATTTTAGATTGGACGTCTTCAATTCTTATTTTTATATGACGTCCATGTCGTTTAACACTGAACCTGTGCATAACGCCGCAGAGGTCGCAGCAAAATAAGAATTGAAAACTTCCGATCACACAGTTTGGTATCATAACATATGACGTTAAACGTCTTCAAATTTAATAGCATCATTTAAGAGCAGACAAATTTTAAGCATGGACCAGACATGCACATTTCGGTTGTGATTCCGAACGGAGGGTTTTGGTGTTTTATCACCATCTAAGTGATACTGCACAAAACTTATGAGACGTTGCAGTAGGACGATGCCTAATAAGTAAGTCCATATCGTTTGTATATTTGAAACGTCTGTAATTTTTGCAATCACTACATGAGTATGTCACAAGGAATACCGGTAATTGATAATAGGCCAAGAACGCTCCTGTCGTTGACGAGCTGTTGAAGAGTTTTTAACTATTCAGTTATCTAGACGATATTGATTGCTTTATTGTTTTGTAAAGTTTAAAATAGAAAATGAACAAAACAATGAAAAAAAATCTAAAAGGAATCACACAATAAACGTTTTGATCACGCGTGGTGGATCATAATTGATTTCTGTTTAGTCGATATATATAGTAACATAACTGACGTTATCCGCGATTTCCTGAATTCTATATTGAGATGCTTAGACTATACACTAGGCGTCTCAAAATAAGGTATGCCTCGACTATTTTCTTTAAGATCTAGTAATGACAAATATGGATGATGACCATATCCCTGTGTACAGCACAAAATCGATAATTCAGAACATCAGAAACCGAAGGCATACAAAATCAGGATAAAACAGAAATCAAAGCAAACAAACAGAAACCTCCACCACATGAAAAGAAGCGGACTCCCGATATGAGAGTGAGACTAGGTGCCCAGGAAGAGTAAGGATCTCCTGCTTGCATGCAACACCCACCGCTTCAATTCGGTAGGACTGTCACATCCGGTAACTTCCATTTCGGAAGACATAGAATACAATCTTTGGTTGAATGGTTCAAATCGTCTATGACAGAATATCATCCACCATTCTGGAGAGTTGGACATCATAGTGTATGACGAGTTCCCCATATCGACCGTAGAACATCCTCAGTGACGATGTTAGTCGGTCACAAACAAATCCCTGACTGAGAAGTTTATCTGAAAGACGCCTAGCTCTCAAAACAAAATCCGTATATTTGGTACTTGCTCTGGGCCTCTGGCATAGCGTATCAACTGAGATATGAACACGCCATAAGCAGGCGATGAAGGGATGTTGCTACTCAGAAAAGGAAAGTTTGTTATGCTGAAACTGAAGTCGTCACGTTTGTCATAGAGTGAGATGTTCATGTGACCATCAGTGTCGTAGGACAACATTATGTCCAAATAGGATGCTGAATAATTTTTCTCTGTAGTTTCTTTGACTTCAAGCTCCAAAGGATAGATACTGCTCCGGTAATCCGCGAAATTTGGATTATTGATGGACAACACATCGTCTATATATCTGTAAGTGAAGTTGAAGTCAGAAGCTAAGTATCTTTTCCCTTCAGAGAATAAAGATTGAATGAATTCATCTTCGTACGAGTAAAGGAAAATGTCGGCAAGGAGTGGGGCACAATTGGTCCCCATTGGAATTCCGACAATTTGCTGGAAGACCTTTCCTCCAAACACCACAAAAATGTTGTCGATCAGAAAGGTAAACGTCTAATTAATATCAGTTTCAGTGTACTTATTTTCAGAATCGGACTTTTCTTTTACAAAGTAGGTTTTGTCATAGTTAACAACAATAAATTTGTATTTGCGATTGCCGTTCTTACTTCTAAACGCATTACTTATAATTTTTGCGAGTCTCTCTTTCAATTTAGAATGTAGAATTGTAGTGTAAAGTGTCGAAAAATCAAAGGCTTTGATCGAATGGACTCTACTAAAAGGAGAGGATTTCAGATGTTCTAAAAGTTCATTCGAATTCTTTAAAATCCACATCTTGTTGATACCACTGCGAGAATATACTGTCGAACAATATTTTTGAAGCCCAGATTTGATTTCAGATAAAACTGGTGAGTAAGATCGATACAGATTTGGTAGAACATTTTGAGGAACCAGCTTTGAAACGTTGCATTTTAGGTATGGCAAATCTAAATCTAAATTGTTAGTGTCGAAGCCAAGGGAAGCAAGAGTTGATTTGTGCTTATCTATTATTTCAGAGACAGAAAGGTTTGTTGGGGTGTAAGTGGGATTTCCAGGTGTCGAATCTAAACCCAACTCTTTAACTAGACTGTCGAAATAGTACTTTTTGCAAGTAAATGTGTAATTATTTGAGGCTATGTCCGCTGGTATGATGACATAATGTTCTTGGAGGTAGGTAAGCTCTGTGATAACATCGGGGTCTTTAAATAGGGACTCGAATCTGGTGTTCACAGTTGATTTTAATCGGTTAATTCTAGATAAAAGTAACCCTCTGATGGATTTTATCCATTCGGTGTCGCGCTGTACATCCTCTTTCTTTGCCCAGCGTCTTGCATATTCCTCACAAGAGTCCATGATAATTTTGACATTTTGGTTCCATGTAAAGGACATACTTTCTCTGTATTTGGGACCCTTGTTTAACAATTCTCTCAACTTGTCGTTCTTGACTATACAAAGGTCACCAGTAATAACGTGTCCACAAGGAGAGTAGTTGAAATCTGACGAGGAACATTCGCAAGGCAGTGGATGTAGTGAGGGATTACTTAAATCAATACACTGCAAGAATCGTTTGTAATTGTAAATTTTAGACGCAACTGTTGGTGTGTAGCTGTAGATAATACAAGGAGTTTCTTTTCTTTTGAAATGTGGTGGGAGTTTTTCTGTGACAGTTTTGTGATTCAAAATTTGACCAAGATTCAATTGATCAATACCTTTGTTTGCAAATTTTACTTTAATGAAAGGACGGTTTGTTTTCTCCTCTGATTTATCTGTTCTAACGGCTTGAAATAAACGAAAAGTAGAAATGTCCAGGATGACACCTTGTATTCTGTATTCTGGGGAACGTGTATCGGTAAATGTGAGGTCCTTCGTATGTTTGTAAATTTCTTGTAACTTCCTTAAAGGAACAGAGTATAATGTGGTACGAATATAATGCAGGCCTAGAGGCTCATTCAAAAATGGAACCAAGTCATCGAAGGAGAAAGTATGTATCTCAGGCCTATTATATTTACGAATGCCATGACTTCGAGGTCTTCTTTGTGGTCGGTTGAATAAGCTAGTCACATTTACCGTTTGACAACCGGGACTCGTTACGTTTCCTATGCTGCTGATATTATCGTTGCACCCATAGGGTGCCGCAGTGTTCAGATTTTTTATCCAGAACTCTTCTCTGCTGCGACGGAAAGGTGTGCTCAAATTGGGATTGTTTGTGGGGTGATATATTTTCTCCAGGATTCTGACTCTCATAGATAAAAAAGAATGATCGACCTGGTCAAAATGTCGGTAAAGAAGTTGACTTCCTTTATTATTAATTTTTGAACGATGTTAACAATGTTAACCTTGACATTTCGAAAGGAATTCCTGTTATAATTTCTTGGCGAAAGACAAACCAACGATGCAACTGATGATGATTTATTCATAATCCTACATGACTCGCCCTTTATAATAGGAAATATGAAGCACTGGTATTGAAATTTTTAAATTTTGAATTGATTTTCTAAGCACGATTAAATCGAATAGTCTCATATAATCAACATAACAGATGCAGACGCAAAGAACAAACTTCTGATGCCTTAAGATTTCCTCTTCAGATTCAGCTTAGACTGAGTTATAGGTTTCGGCGATCTCATTGAAAACGCATTAATAGCAATTCTCTGAAACTATCTAAACAATTTCGGCACACATGGTCTCCGATTTTCATGAAATTTCACACACAAGTAGGGACAAATGAAAAAAGAAAAATCCGACAAAAATTTTATTTCTAGGTCCATCGGTTACCATGGCAACGGCCTTTAAAGTTGAGAAATAGGCAAAATTGATCTAATTGGAAGCTCTAGAATTTGGTCTATATACGACATTAAGGTCGTTCGGTACAGGCGTCATATCGAAGTTACGTTTTCCGTAAAACGAGTACATTTTGATATGACTTATACATATTCTAAAAGCTAACTTTAACGTAGCTCGCGGGTTTGTGTCTTCATTGGACTTTTAGTACGCAAGTTTCGTGGTTCAAAGGAATATTGGTGCACATTTTCTTTGTAACGTCACAACGCGACGTTGTGTGCGTTACTTTGCCGCAAAATTTAAAGAAACGTTGTATTCATTGTATATCGGAAAGAACCGCACTCAATAATACATACGGACAAGTGTGTTAATCGGCCTGTACAATATATCTCGATGATTAAAGAAAAAAGATACGATAATTTTTATTCATGGATCGTTTTTTTTTTACTTTATAATTCTGTACAATTTGGCGCTTTTAAGTTTTTTTACATGACTGGCTACGAAAATTCCAACCCCCCCCCCTCCAGCATACAAGCACTCACATTGATATAAAACTTTGATTGAAATAATAGCAAGGATCAGTCTCTGTGAAGCACAAGAGCTTTGAAAAATTTGATGATAAATCCTGTCGTCATCACTATTTATCTCGCTCGGGTGAGCTAAAAATAAAAAAAAACGTAATTTATAAATTCAAATTGGGTTTAATTTTGAACCAGCAAGGATCGAAATAGCAATTATAAGATAATTAGCCTGATGCCCTATCCACTAGACCACAGCGACAACAAAACACAAACTTGGTAGAGGACCTTTAGTACTTACTTCTTGTAAGGTTTGTGAAATTCTGTGCAGCGGCTGCAGAGGAGATGTCGAAAATGTTAAAAGTTTACGCTAGATGACGGACGACGGACGGCACGCTATGACAATAGCTCACTTGAGCCTCGCTCAGGTGAGCTAAAAATAAGAAAAAAAATACGCAATTTATAAATTCAAATTGGGTTTAATTTCGAACCAGTGCAATGCATTTTGATATATATATTTTTTTATCAATGCGATCTGGTTTGTGTTGGAATCGAGTATTTGATTTTTTGTCATAAAGTTAATAAAGTACATTTTATTATATTTTTTGCGTCAAATTGCGTTTTGGATTATATATGACATCTCTACTTCTTTACAGGTCATAGCTTCGTGTGTTGACAAGTTGGCAAGACCTTTTGTTCTGACTTATGCCAAACAATATCTTTCTTTCTTCATATTGATCATATGTTTGTGTTTTCATGCCTGGCAGGAAAGTCCTTTTAGAAAAAGTTCGAGACGTAAAACAAAATATTTGATTACTATGGCCTGATTTCATAAGTCAAAATTAGACGAAACTCGATCAGGTTGGGAAATAAGTGTAAATATTCATGAAAAATTCAAAAACGGACAGACGGACGACAATGGTGAATCCAGCATAACCCCCCCCCCCCCCCCCCCCCCAGCTCTGTTGCGGGTGTATAATCAGCACTTTATTGTAATTGTCGAGAGGATATTTTTTCTTCGTGGTATAAGAAGGATAACGTCGTCAAGCAAATACGTAACTTTATGACCGCGACGTCATTTTTTATTCGGAGTTTACACTCTTTTCTTGTATTTTCATACTTGTATAACTTGAAAACAAAATTGTTTACATATACATTTTTTCTTATAAATCCATTCAGAAATATATGCCGTCTATGAATAAAATTTAATTTAGGGAGTTGACCGCAAAATAAGAAAGAAAATGTCTATGAAAGCAAAGCAATATCAGCATGATAATACACGGAAGTAACGTAATTGCTATTTTATACAATGAAATGTGCCATTTTTGGAGGCCTATAAAATGTTAACTCGGCGGTGAAGTGAATTCATTTTTTCACGAGTGAAGGTTTGAATCTTCTAGTTTTCATATGCAAACTTTCAGGGTAGGTAATCAATTTCGTTCTAAAACCGCAAGCTACGTTAAATACATTATGTTGTGCTAATTAAACCCATTTATGAAGTTTGTTTTCCTTAGTAATAACTTCACAAAGTAGGTATAGAGCGCTACCTACATGGCATATATTTGCGCCGTTCATATGCGCTAAACTGCATCATAACAACGTCAAATTAGACAAAATATACAACGGATGTTGACAAAATGTCCTAAATGGATTTCTGAGTGATAAATCTCTTTAATCGTGAGTTTATAATAACATTTTCTTGTAATATGTAAAATAGAAGTTGCAATTCATATTTTAACGGCTTTTTTCGACTTTCGATTTTTTATTTTCATATACTTTTAACAGATATTCAAAATCTAGTCGACAAATTTCCTTATAAAAATTAACATCCTATGTACTAGTCTATATAGAAAGTACTATTGTCGCCATAGCACTTTCTATATAGACATAACGTCAGACAGTGCATGAATTTTATATATAATTTCATTTCCATGCTTCAGTAACATCAACGGCGGGTGCGGCTAGCCAACGTGGGGATGCTTACTCCTCCCGGGCACCTGGTCCCACCTCTAGCTTGCTAGGGGTCCTTCGATGTTTAATTTTCTGCTCTATTGTGAGTGCTGTTGAGATTATCGTCAGGATCTTCTTTAACTCATTTGTGTCATACTTATGCCCTTTGCCGTGTGGAGCTCGTAAAAAAGTTCCCCGCGAGGGGTTTGACAGTAAGTGTTTTGAATATACTTCCCTGGCATTGTCGCCTTAGCACTTTCTATATAGACATAACGTCAGACAGTGCCTGAATTTTATATATTTTCATTTCCATGCTTCATTAACATCGACGGCGGGTGCGGCTAGCCAACAGGGGCTTACTCCCCCCGGGCACCTGGTCCCACCTCTAGCTTGCTAGGGGTCCTTCGATGTTTAATTTTCTGCTCTATTGTGAGTGCTGTTGAGATTATCGTCAGGATCTTCTTTAACTCATTTGTACTCTTCATGTTGATATAATAAAATCATCCACAACATCCCCTAGTTTTTCCGCTATTCTCACTTCCACTTGCGTCGACTCTTTTATAAACGTTAACGAAAATGTGACTTTTATCTTGCCGTTGTAATAATATAGATTCACTTCGCACTTGTACATTTGGCAAGATAATTTTCTTACAATCATGTCATCCAAAGAAAATAATACATTGATTAGGAAAATATATAAATTATGTGCATAAATCCACAAAATATTGTCAATAACATGGATATTCTGCATGTTTTAGCATATTATTCTCCTTCATTTTGTCACACTAAGGTTAGAAAAAATTACCTTTTTATCCTTTATAGTTATTACTAAAAAACGAGTCGAGAAAGATTCATTATATTCCAGTACATTTTTCTTGAAATCGTTTTGAAAATACTGATATCAAAAATATGATCAAAACATGGATCCAATTTTTTGTAACAGGCGATAGAAATTTGGTTTTTGACACCTTTTTCTGTCATTTTTTGCTCTGAGGGACTTCCCAAGACAAAAAAAAAAAGAAGCTTCTGAGACAACGTCATACTTTATTATAAATTGTTATGTAACTTTTGTTACAAATTATTAAAGTTCATTTATAATAATCCTGGTTTTTTT
Organism: Pinctada fucata; assembly: GCA_028142955.1. NCBI lineage: Eukaryota > Metazoa > Mollusca > Bivalvia > Pterioida > Pteriidae > Pinctada > Pinctada fucata. The sequence goes on from AP027114.1 coordinate 26,950,775, forward strand.
TTCCTGCGCTGCCGGCAATCTTTTCACGGGTATAATCAATCGGTTCGGAGTATTGAAATGTTCTTCCAAATGTTATCTCCAAATCACATTTTTGTTTTGTTTTGATGTTGTTGTTGTTGTTGTTTTTTTTGGGGGGGGGGTTTATTTTTGTTCTTGCAAAAACTATTTCCTTATTTTGATGTGAAATTTAAGGGGAGTAAAGTGACATGTTTTATAGAAATATGTTATTTATACAATTTTACAAATGTACAAAAATTTCACTTTTCTGTCAGAGCGTCGATTCTAATTTTTTACGTTACGGAAAAGGTCAATTAAATGTAAGTATCTCAAACTTACCTGTATTGAATTTCACATGTAAATAAAAATAAGATCGAGGGGTTTATAATATGCAAGAACGGCGAAGGCATTTCTTATAGTCTTATGGGCATCAAGATAATCAGACGGCCGGATTGGGACTGACGAGCAGACAACGTGCATCCAGAATTACAGATGAGTTAAAGAAGTTCCTGACGATAATCTCAACAGCACTCACAATAGAGCACAAAATTAAGCATCGACGGACCCCTAGCAAGCTAGAGGTGGGACAAGGTGCCCGGGAGGAGTGAGCATCCCCTGTTGGCTAGGCACATCCGCCGTCGATGTTTAAGCACGAAAATGAAAACAATATATAAACTTCATGCACTGTCTGACGTTATGTCTATACAGAAAGTGCTATGGCGATTTATAGCTCTATTGATAAAATATGTCCAAAAATTCGTGTATTTTTCTTTTCTTTTCTTTTCAGTCCTCTCCTACCAACAACTTAATATTTTTCATAGAATTCTGCGTACATTTTTTTGCAAGCTATATACTTAATTACTATTGTTTGCTTTTATCAAAATGACTCAAGTCAGAATCTAAGTCCATTTGTTGGATCTCTCTAATGTGTAATTTTGAGATAGCGTAAACTCACTCCGCTTTTACACAGAGATGACGCCGTCTATCCGAGCAGCTTTTTTTTCTTTTCTTTTTCAAATTTGTGTATTCTTTGAATCTACAAGAAAAAGCCTGTCGTATGTCATTATCTTGTAATTCAACCTTCTTTTTTCTTATTATTTTGCGTAATGAGCCATGAAGCAAATAAGAGTGACGTTGTCAAAATACATTCGTTTTCTTAGCGAACACAAAGCTGACGTTGCAAAATGTTACAGCTAATTCTTTTTTAACTGACTCGATTTTAGAAACAAATAAAGCTAATGTTGATATGGAAACATTTTTAGATTAAGGAGAGCTTACTCTCTAACTCATTCGCTCATATATTTTCCTCCGACTAAATTTTCTCGATTACATTTACCGTTAAATTGAGATGTATCATAAATTTTCGATATGATTTGCGCTTTTCTTGACACAAAACTACAGATAAAGTGTTGTAACTTGGAAATAATATCATTATAAACATAAAGAAATTTACACTTTCATTGTAAAAGCAAAATACTAGTGCTTATTGAACTTTTTGTGGGATGCCCAATGAAATGCATGTTAGTAACGCCACTTAGTAGACAATTTACGCATTGCGCAAAAAAAAAAAAAAAATCCGTTTAACAAGTCTGACTGTTTTTATTATTATGCCCATAATCAAACGCAATATTTGGTATAAACATTCAGAAAAGATCTTTCTTATTCCATAGATACCAATTTCATTTCAATCTGTTCAGACATAAGCGAATTACGCGACGTTGAGTTTTGGAAACCTCTAAGGGATATATATCCTGGCTAGAGTTACGTTCCTTAGGTGTACCGAACTACTTTAATTGAAAGGGGTTTTTTTTTGCATCCTAAAGATTAGGACATAAAATTTTAGATAAGCTCACTAGTAGTTTCTGATATTGTAAAAAAGGCTGGTTATCATGACAACATAATTAGCTAATTTTGATATATTGATTTAAAAATACTGTTTGTATTTTCCAATGTTCCTTCTCTCTTGATGGGTATATGATAAGGAAATAGGACTTATTTTATAAAATGAGCAAATTTAAGATAAACCCACTTGTTGCTATGTATGGTCTATAATATTACTTATTTTGAAACTTCAGAGTCATTTAAAAAAAAAATTTGCATCATGATGAACAGATAAAAATTATTGGAAAATATCCAACACAAAGAGCTCTTTCAAAAACCGTAAAAAAGTAATGGGGAACATATGTTACCATGGCAACCATTTTTTATCATTCTTATTAAACAGTAATTATTAATCCCAGGAAGTTCAAATTCAATATCAATAAAGATCAAGTAAACCTCTATCAAAATACAGTGAAAAACTTTCAAATAATTAATGGTTGCTATAGTAATTTGGGCATGCATTACAAAAATAAGCATTTTTTGTTGTTTTCGAAGCCTTTTCCTCAAAAAACGAAACAGGCTTACACAACCTTTTATACATATACCATAAAGCAAAGTCTAAACAAAGTCTAGATTTAAAAAATTCAGATTACTTAACTTTTGATGCCCGTATCCAAGGACTCAAAGTGGGCCTATGTGCAATTTTACACAATCGTTCCCATAGTAACGGGCTATTTCCTGAATATTTTTCTAAAAAAACTCTTTCATGTAATGAAAGATCTACATGAATACATTAATCAATTTTCATTGCTTTGAATTAAAATTCAATAATCTAGTTATAAAAGGGCTCTAAATATTGTCCAAAATTGCTTTCATTTTTGCGATTTGAGGTCATGTTGCCATAGCAATGGACAGAGACTTTGTCCTTATGTGAATGCTTATGTTTTATTTGTATTAAAAAAAACTCAAAAATGTAAGTAATTTATCATTGAATTTTGAAAAAAATGTCAAAACACTATTTTGATGGGGTATCTGTGTTGTTGCTATGGAAACATATAGATAAGACAATAAACCCAACATTATTATTACTTAACTTGAAAGAGCAATGCTGGGGTACTGATAATCATCAGTGTTTATTTTAGATTATGCTGCATAAATAATGTATATGACTTTAAAAATGCCCAAAAATGCATTTTTTCAATATTCAAAGTCCGTTTCCATGGCAACCGGATGTGATATTAAGAATATTTGTAACAAATTTTTATTTTTGGGTCAGACTCCAGCTTATGTACAAATTTTATCAAAATCTGAGACATTCCGTGTCATGCGTCCTTCATAAAAGTGCAAATACTTACAGAGAATAGCTATTAAAGCTGGCTTCTTAATTCCACATATCATACTTTAAAACGTGACGACTTCAATTTCAGCATTACAAACTTTCCTTTTCTGAGTAGCAACATCCCTTCATCGCCTGCTCATGGCGTGTTCATATCTCAGTTGATACGCTATGCCAGAGCAAGTTCGAAATATACGAATTTTGTTCTGAGAGCTAGGCGTCTTTCGGATAAACTTCTCAGTCAGGGATTTGTTTGTGACCGACTAACATCGTCACTGAGGATGTTCTACGGTCGATATGGGGAACTCGTCATACACTATGATGTCCCACTCTCCAGAATGGTGGATGATATTCTGTCATAGACCATTTGAACCATCCAACCAACGATTGTACTCTATGTCTTCCGAAATGGAAGTTACCGGATGTGACAGTTCTATCGAAATGAAGCGGCGGGTGTTGCATGCAAGCAGGAGATGCTTACTCTTCCTGGGCACCTGGTCTCACTCCCTTATCGGGAGTTTGCTTCTTTTCATATGGTGGAGGTTTTTGTTTGTTTGCTTTGGTTCCTGTTTTATCCTGATTTTGTATGCCTTCGGTTTCTGATTTTCTGAATTATCGATTTTGTGCTGTATACAGGGATATGGTCATTATCCATATTTGTCATTCTTACGGGGTAATACGTAACTCACTCCTTGTGATGGGTGGATGTAGAATTTCTGTGGAATCTGCAAGGGTGAATCCTACAAATAGTTTTGAAAAATCAGCTTTTTCTTAAGCTAGTTATAATGAATCCTGAACAACCCACTTACATACCTCCCTATTTTGATCGGCACTTTGATTAGCCTCAAATCATACACAGTGCTTATGTCTATCTAATTATGTCGTCGTCAGCATCCTTCAATATTGTGTACACCACGTACGGGGCAAGTAATACTCGATGAATGAGCATTTTCCTGTTTCCTTTTTGTAAAATCCAACAAAGGACTATATATGGTTCATATAGTAAAGTGGCCCCTTAAATCGACCACTCCAAAATTTAGAGAGTTAAATATCTATATTTTGAGGAACGTAGTTATAAAATGTTAAACGTAATCAAATTCATTAGCATCATTTTAGAGCAGATTGATTTACAGCATGGACCAGACATGCACGTTTCGGGGTAATAAACCCTCGTCAGTGATCCTCAATCTAAACAATGTAATATGAAACTACGCTTTCTTAGACATTGAAATTTTGGCATAAATATTGTGAAACCGATTTTGTCAATTTTTCACAACAACTTGCATGAATCTTGATTATTTCCATTGGCTTAACATCGGGCGGGACCGTGAACAACTTTTTCCATTTGTATGCACTTAGAGACGTACAAAGGTAACAGTATATCAAAATATATAAGTTGTTCAGAGGCCCGCTCGATACTAACTGATAAAAAGTTTGTCAAAAATGAGCCCCAAGATGACGTTTTTCGAAAGCAAAATAAAGCATTTTTGAAGCCCAAATTCTAAGAAATTGAGGAAGAAAATTAAGGGGTTATGTATCATTTAATAAGTAACCTACATTGTAGAATAAAAATTGGTACGAATTCATCATTTTGTGAAAATAAAAAGATTGTGCCCCGAAATGGGACCACTTTACTATATAAACCTGGTCCATATAAAGTACTTTAGCAACATATTTATTCTGCTACATGTACTTCGTTTTCAATCTGGAGAAAGTAACCCGGAAGGAAAAGATTGAATTTACCGGACTTACTTTCATAGCCTACTTCCTGAATTTTAGGTTTTCAAGAAAGGTCAAGAAACCAAAAGGTACATTCTTTATCCCAACACAACAGTAGAAAATGAATACCCTCACTCTTCTGCTGCAAACACTAATGAGTTAAAGAAGATCCTGACGATAATCTCAACAGCACTCACAATAGAGCACTAACTTGAGCATCGACGGACCCCTAGTAAGCTAGAGGTGGGACCAGGTGCCCGGGAGGAGTAAGCATCCCCTGTTGGCTAGCCGCACCTGCCGTCGATGTTCATGCACAAAAATAAAAACAATATATAAAATAAATACATGCACTGCACTGTCTGATGTTATGTCTATATAGAAAGTGCTATGACGACCATGTCAGGGAAAATATTCAAAACACTTACTGTCAAACCCTCGCGGTGAACCTTTTTACAAGCTCCACACGGCAAAGGGCATACGTGTGACACAAATGAGTTAAAAAGATCCTGACAATAATCTCAACACTGACTCACAATAGAGCACCAACTTGAGCATCAATGGGTAATGAGGACTAATTGAGGCACCCAATTATTGAATCCTAAGATCTAAAATCACTGCATAGTTATGATGTAAAAATTAATTGAAAATTTTTGACCAATTTGGATATTGAAAAATTTGGTTACTTTAACGTTTAAGAGTTATGGACCCTTAAAATTTACATTGAACTCTTTGGGAAAAAGTTAATTTTTCTTAAAATTTTCAATAGAGTAATGGGGCATCAAATATTGATTGGTAAAAAATTTCTGAAAAAATATATTTCATCAAGTTTCGCTGAAAAATCAAAAGTTTATTGATTAGTTTTTTTGAAATTTATCTTTTTATACATTTTTCATCAAGGAGAGATAACTCCTAAACACGACCCTTTTCAAAATATTTCTTATTTTAATATCTACTAAGTTAGTACAACAGTTTTTAAAAGAATAGATGACACAGATGAATACATCTAACTTCATTTTTTTTGGCACAATTTCCTTCATTACCCATTGAATATCTTAATACAAATTAAATGTTGTTGTCTGTGTTGTTAACATGTCTGTGGTGTTTAAGGTAGAGTATCCCTCAGGTCAGAATTGTTGGTAATTTTATGCCTGGATACCCTATTTTTTTCTTTTAAGAATATTGTTCAGATTATCAAACTAATATAGTTTTGGGAGAAGAAACCATTATGGTTACATTTTATCACCTCTAAAAAGGGATTTTTCTTAATTTTCCCATAGGTTCCAATGTTAAAGTTCAAACGGCTTAAGGTCTCGGTATAATCATGATACCACGAATTATATTCTGTTTGCATATCAGGATTAACATAAGCTTTGAATATATGGAAAGGGAAATATTGTAAAAGTTGTTATTTAGGAAATATGAGCATTTGAGACCTGAGGGATGCTCTACCTTCAAAAAAGCATCCCAAATTAGATAACAGTGGCATTTCAACATTTTTACAACAGTCAGCTAACCAAAACTTCTTGTCAATGATTTAAACGTCTAGATTCTTAGGGACCAAATGCAACACATGTTTTGTTCATGAAATATGAAAACCTTAGTAGGTATACATATCTGCTTTCTGAACTGTTGTAAGCAAAGAGTTAAAGTTCAAGGTCGCTGGGACAAAAGTCTTGATATCAAAATAGTAAATCCTCTCAGAGATTGAAAAATCAATAGCCCTGACAAATTAATAGTCTAAGACCATTTTCCGATCTTGTTAGAAAGCACAAAATGTCCGAGTCAACATCTTTTGGCGTTGTTTTTCATTATGACGTCACTGTTTAAAGACGCAATTCCATAGTGACGTAACAATGAAAAGGTGCGCTTACATTGCCTACCTTGGACATTTTTCGTCGTTTTGTCAGCCATTATGAATTTCGGCAAGTGGCCTATTGACAGAGAAAAGGACAAACAGAAAGGGAGATGATGTGATTTCTGATCACATTCATGGAATGAATAGAGACAAGTATTTATTGAAGTCTATTCAATACAATAGTGAATATTTATGCTGATCAGCATCAACACATGATATTACCACCAAACAAAGTAAAACATATAGCTCCGTATATATATTACATACATGTATATTGGTCATATATCTGACCAATCAATGAAACGGGCACTGTTCACCTGGAGCTCACACTGTGTCACTTACATCGTATTTTGATAAAACTTAACCAATGTTACGTAAAATAATGATCACAGACGTCAGATCAAAACAGGAGCTTCGTGACGCCTGGGTCTTCATATCTGCTAGTCTTTTGCACACTTCATTACAGGTTTTTGTAAAAACATGTAACACTGTTAAAATCCAGTATGGTGAGACGATACAATTCAGCTCAGAACGTGACTTTGGTGTGGACCTTCTTAAATGCACGTGAAATATGCCACAATACACTGTTAATATCCAGTATGGTGAGACGATACAATTCAGCTCAGAATGTGACTTTAATGTGGACCTTCTTGAATGCACGTGAAATAGTCGCCACGATACACTGTTAAAATCCAGTATGGTGAGACTATACAATTCAGCTCAGAACGTGACTTTGGTGTGGACCTTCTTAAATGCACGTGAAATACGCCAAGCGTTCTGATCTTCATATTTATTGTACAGAGGTTCAATCTTCTGTTGTTTCTTCTGTTTGCTGAGTCTTGTCGGATCGTTGAAGCGGAAAAACTTTGGAGCAAATTCTACGAGCCATTTGGGGTCGATAGCGGTAACTTCTCTCATGTACTCCTTTGTTGTTAACACTAGCTCATGGTATATTACCCTGAAAGTAAATCGACAAGTCTGTAAAAGTGTGTGTTATAACTTCGTAGCTATACAATTCAAAGATAATCATGATGCATTTGTGCCCAAGTTGGTACCTACATGTTACGCAAGAGATGGCCACCTAAAGACCGCTCCTGTACATTGGTTTCCCTTTAAGTATATGTTGCATGTACTATACATGTATAAGCCTGGAATTTTCTATAAAATGTTGTATTTTTAAAGCAATTTTAACTGGTTACTATGTCTAAAAATACATGTAAGGCCAATAATAGGGACAACACTTGAAAGCTGTCACTTACATGTATCTATATTCCCTTTTAAAATTAATAGAAGCGAGTCAACTGATATGCTTAATCCGAAATTTCGAAAATCAACTCTGAATAAATTGATCAGTTATTAATCTAAAAATGTTTACCAGTCCGGCTGTCTGTTGAACAAGGCAGATGATGGATGTATATAAACAACTTGACTGTCTACAAGTGTACGGTATCCTTCCTGGGGATCTTTCTTAGCGGCATTCCTGAAGAAACCGCTACAAATGGCCTTCTGTACCCTGGCAGTGTTCTTACCACAGCTTAAAATATCCAGCTTGTGTCTGAAAAAGATTTATGATAGAATCTTATTACATATTAATAAGAAGAAAAAGAATTGGTTGACTGTTCCGGATATTGACTATATATGGACAGTACATACATGTATATAGTAGGGCTGCCTTACTGAATTGCAAATTTTTAGAACCAAACTACATATATATATCATACAGAAATGTATGTACATGCAGACCTGTCTACCTGTTTCTTTTTAAAGGTATAATATTTTGCTAGAGAAAGTATCATTTCTGAGGGAAAAGCGTAATATGGACCATTAATTGAAAATTTGAAAAAATTGTTACAAATCGCAATCATTTGGCAATGCTTATACATGTATGATATGAAAGAGATTCAATCAAAATCTCAATCAACAAATAATGAATGAGTGTCAACTGGTTTGCTTAAAAATTTGAAAAAAAAATGTCATTCTGCTTAGAAGTATGTTTCAGGTGTATAACTGAGCAGAAAAAGTGTAAAGCGAAATTATAGGTCAAAAATTGTGAAAAATATGTCAATATCATAAAGGTAGACAGGTCTGTACATGTATGTAATATGAATGTTATCAGAACGAACATGCAAAATTAGAGATATACAGTATGGAACCCACATTTAGCGCTAAACTCAAAAGTTTTTTGCATAAGAAATTCAACACAAATCAGAGAGTCATATTTCTACATGTACCTGTCCATGATTCCCAGCATTTGTTTGCGTACATCCTGTGCTCGTTTCAGTGTTCGTACTTGTACAAAGTTCTCGTAGCACCAGGGACTAGAAAATTTGTTATTTTTCCATGAATTATATACAGCTAACAATGTTAAGTGATCTCCCTCCACTTGGTGAAATTTGGCCTTTTTCTGATCTGCCAAAGCCTGTTTGTCCTGAAATATACAAACTACATAAACAAGGGAAAAAAGTAGGGTCCCTGTAAAGTGAGGAATGAAACAAAAACGAAACGAAACGAAACAAATCGAAACGAAACAAATCAAAACGAAACAAATCGAAACAAAACGAATTCAAAATGTTTGTTCTCAGCAATGATTCCTTTTTGTGCTTTTTTTCCCAAGTTCTTTAAGTTTTATGTTTTGTTTTGTTTCGTTTCGATCTGTTTCGTTTTGTTTTGTTTCGTTTCAATCTGTTTTGTTTCGATCTGTTTCGTTTCGATCTGTTTCGTTTCGTTTCGATTTGTTTCGTTTCGTATTTTACAGGGACCCCAAAAAAGTAAACTTATACATATTATGCAGAATACATACTGTAGTTACATTCATAGGAAACATAAGTTTACGTTTACATTCAGAAAGTTTTGACTCGAGATAATAGAAATTGACATCATATTCAATCCAGTGCAAAATAAATAACCGACAGTCTGAAAGACACAGGACTCGCCAGATAAATCTGGTGAAATTTGTTCCTTTCAAGTTTTTATTTATCAACATGTTTAATTTTTCCAAGAAAGTACAAAAATGTCTGGTAAGTTATAAATACTTTTGCGATACCTGGAATAATAGTCATTTTTGCCTTTGACAGTTTGTGATTTTAATAAGATTTTACACTTTGTGTATAACAGCTTTGTGTTAAGATGTTTTAATTACTACTTCGGAATTTACTTTATTTCATATTTCATTAAATTTTGCATACCTTAGGCCTATAGAATACATTCTGTACTGACAACATAGAGACTATGGTAAGTATTTCATCACTACAGGCCAGGTGTACAGACATAATCAACATCTTTGATAACATAGGCTCCAGGGGAAACTCTGCCATCTGTCAGAAATAGATTAATATTAATCATAAAATAGTATTCCTTGTGTATTGTAATTGAAATGATATCACAAACATCTATCTACATGAGTATACATTATAATAAAGAAAATACTTAAAATTTCAGATGTAAAGTACGTGTAATTCTGTATCTGCCAATGTTTTGACCGTGGCCTTTTTCGGGGCAATTTCAACTACATTTATAACATAATTTGCATAATACTGTAAAAGTTTGCCTTTTTAATTTACAGTTAATATGATATTGTGCAAATTACACGTACTTTTAAAAATGTAGTTGGAGTTGCAATTTTTTGCAAAGAAGAAGGCTTCAGTCAAAACATTGGCAAACTTACAGAATCATGAAATAATGAATCAAACACGTTATCTTAATACATGAACTTGATATTAAAAGCATTCATACATACATGTACCTTTTTGTAATTACTGATTACACATTTTCATTACACTATCTATGTATTTAAAGCACTTTTATGTTAAAGGATATATAAGATGGAAGTAAAATTCTTACCCTACGTCCCAGCCTTGTTAACAGTCCCTCGTCATCTAAGGCACTTAAAGCATGTAGTTGTTCCATAGCCGATATCAGTGTTTGCATTGGAGGGGCATCCATAAAGTCAAATGACAACAAGTCGTTTATACCCATGGCCTTCAGTGATAGGACTGTACTGGCCAGATTGGTTCTCTGTATCTCAGGTACCGCTGTAGGTAACATCTCGTCTCGGTACGCCCTCTCGGTGTACAGACGGTAGCATTTACCGGGCCCAGTTCTTCCAGCTCTACCAGCTCTCTGCTTGGCCTGAGCCTATAATACATGTAGATAGAAGAATGCTGACACAAGAATCTTCCTACATTTTTCCTTTTTTTTAAATAGGGCATTAGTTTACAATATCAGTGTAGCTGTTCCAACCAAAGTAAAGAAGGATAACTTGTACATAATTCCTGAAAAGTTTTGGTTTATCAGATTTGGAATTGAAAAAAATTGATTGGTCCGATAAAAACTTACTTTTAATCTATTACTTGCATTTTGACAATATTGACCTTGACCTTGCAAATACGACCTTGGCTCAAGGTCTGGATTGGACATATACCTGGGTCGTAGGGAACAAACATTGTTCAAATTGATATAAACATGCAGGTTAAAAGTGCTATAGCTACTGGCTAAAGACAAGTTTCAAATTTATTTTAACTCTGTGCCCAGTTTCACAAAAATTCTTACGAAAATTTTTTGGAATTTTCGTAACTTTCATCATCAAGTAAACGCTAATAATGTTTTTCAGTTTGGATTATATTGTGCTTTCTAATATCATTTCTACATACTAAATATAAATTCAGAAACAAAGCATCACAAGTTTTAGTTTATAAGAAATACTATAGTAAGCAATCAAAAGTTACAAAAGTTCCTATAATTTTTCGTAAGTATTTTTGTGAAACAGTCTGCTGACCTTTACCTTGCAGATATGACCTTGGCTCAAGGACATGAAACAACCTTGTATTGAGAACAATAATTCTGTGAGATTTTTTACAAATGCATGCATGGCTTAAAAGTTGTAGCCTTCACATGACTGAAAGACAGATGGATAGATAGGGTGATTTCTATTAATATAAAACTTTACAATAAGTTACTGGTATTATACCTACCTGAGATATTGGTGTTACTATCAGTTGATCCATGCCAGTTTTAGAGTTATAAACGTTCTGTTTTACAAATCCTGGATCCACCACATAATAGATCCCATCAATGGTCAAGGAAGTCTCAGCAATGTTTGTTGCTATGACAACCTACATCATGAAAAAATAATATTCAGTTGGTAATATTTTCAATTTTATCCACCACATGTACATGTATATGCTATCGTTCATTTATAATTCAACTGTGACATTTTACTCTTTAGCTACATGCAGATATTCAAATTCTGATGAAATTAAGAACTGAGTTCCATTTGTTCTATGAAAAATTCATCACTTGTCCCCCAGAAATGAGCTTTAATTTCAGTACTGCAGGATATGAAAGGGTAAGCAGTCCAGGAGAATACTGAAAACAGTAATATTACTTAAAACTGTAATATTACTGTAAACAATAATCCCTGATATTATTGAAAACAGTAATGCCGGCACATTATATTACATCTTTCTGTAATATAGACTAAGCGAAGTTTTAAAGCTACCAGCACAGTTTCTATGATACAATTCTTTCATTCAACAACAAATTAATTATATATGAACAATTTTTATTACTGTAAAGTGAAATTAATGTCCATTTGGAATCAATTTTTCACTTTTTCTTCTTTGTGATATCACATTTTCTTCAAATATGGTAAGGGAAAAAATTTTCCTGATGTTTTGAATAATTTTTCAGTGTACATTTCAATGAGATACAACTCCTACTCATCCTCATTTCTCCCCGAATCCACTGGTATAAGAGCGAACTGACCATCTAAATAGTATTACTGCTTACAGTAATATAAAGAGATAAATTTCAAAGAAAGATAACTCCAATTTAAGTTATATTATTGTTTTTAGTAATATTACTATTTCCAGTATTCTCTTGGACTGGTAAGACTGGGCTAATTAATTCAGTATTAAAGGCTAGAGCTATTGAACTCTCCACCTGTTTCAAATGAAATTAATGTAAAAAGGTGTTATACTTTACCTTCCTTGATCCGGGTGGAGCAGGTTCAAATATCCTTGTCTGCATCTCACTGGGTAGGGCACTATATACTGGAAGAATAATCAGTTCTGGCACCTCTGATCCTAGTGCTTTCATTCTCTGGTATAAAATCTCACAAGCCGTATCTATTTCCTCTTGACCCGTTAAAAATAGTAAAATATCTCCGGGAGGTTCCATAAGGTGGATCTGCATTACCGTTATTAATGACGCGTCTAGGTAGTCCGTTTCAGCTTCTTTGGTGTATAACACCTCTACCGGATACGTTCTACCGGGGATTGTGAAAATAGGCTGTAAAATAAAAGATTTCATTTTCCAGTACATATTTAGGCCATGTAAAATAAAATCTATGTTTCTCAGACACCGCCGCGCGCTATAATTTGCCGCCGACGAGACGTTTTTATTGCAACTTCAGAAAAAAATATACGCCGTGTCTCATCCTCGATCGTCGATTAAAAACGAAATCTCCATTTATTTCATTGAACATGTTTATTGTCCTTTATAATCGTCAAAACTGTACCCGATGAATAAATAATTTTAAAAGCCCGTATAAATCACGGCGTGTTCCATATTTATGTTACGGGTAAAGACTCAATCCATGCGTCGTTTAAAGGGAATTGTGTAGGATACTAGTATACTAACAACGTGCCGCGGACACTTGGACGACTGGCTATTCGCGTGTTTAATACATCGAGTATTACATGTATTAAAACGTTCGTACCGTTTTTTTTATTGATCTCCACAGCATATGTAAATACCTATGCCGAACAATAGCAAGTGTCCAATGTAATACTTCCGAATCTATTAATAATGACATTCACGTTGTAAAAAGTATAAGCAAGGACCGCCAACGAACGCAAGAGAAACGTAGTTAAATCCTTAAATCTATGAATAAAAGAATGTATATTGTACCCGGGCCGTGTGCATCATTTTATCAGACGGTGGTTAATGCTGAACACTTCAGTCGATTTCTAAAGATTCTGCTTCATCCAGACTCGACTTCCGAAGATATACGCTATCGGCCAAATTTTTATTTACCATATGAACGGATCCATCCGAGGAAGTGACGGGTCGTATTTAATTTGAACTGGGTTTAAACAAGATTTGAGCAAATACTGTAACAGCCTTCGAGTCTCTTACGCGATTCTACTAAATACTCATGGCAATCAAAACATGTCATACTTCGTATATCAAATTTTGAATCGATTATCTGCTTCCATTCAGACAGATGAGCTATGACTCCCCGTTCTCAGAAGGAATAGGTTATTTTTACTTGAAAACCAGAAGTCTCTGATGAGACTGAAGCTCTCCTGGTTGATTTGTACATATACACTCAAGAGAATGAATGCTAGACTTCACCTTGCCTAATACCACTTTTTTCATCGACCCAATATATTTCTGTATCCCCCCCTGTAAAACACTCTATAACCAATTTATCCCGCTGAATCGCTTTTGGTTTGTGTATGTTACGTCAACATATTCTAAAGCATTTTGGTGACGTCAAAAGCATAAAGCATCTTAGTAGAAGCAGGATATCAAAATAATATTCTGTTAGTAAAATAATACAACATAATATTTGGTTCTTCTCGACCAATCAGATTGCAAGAAATTTGCCAGAGGCGGAATAAATGTGTATCAAGTTTTTTTTTTATTAGAACCAACAACCACATGCCAATGCATATCCATCAATTCCTAATTAATTTTTTTCATCAAAATTCAGAGAAAAATTTTTTTTTTGTTGAAAAAAAACGGAGTCCCCCCCCCCCCCCCCAAGAATATCAAATGGACCGTGCCTTAGATTTCTCTAGAATGTGAGAGAATTACTAAAAACGTGTATATACAACATGTATAACATACCATATGTATCAAAACTAAAGTAACAGATGTTTTTATTTTTCAAAAAATGTGGGTCAAAGGTCAGTGATGGGGTCAAAGGTTAAAAATTTGGCTCCAAAAGATGAGCCTTCTCAAGGTTCATAGACATGCAATATATGACAGCTCTATTATCTTATACCCTTTCATCAGAATTTAGTTGAATGGAATGATATACTGAGAGTCGGATGGATAGACAAACAGATGAACAGACAGACCTACCACTATTATGCCCTTTTATAAAATTAAGACTAAAGGCATCATAAAATCATTTGAGCTGAAATAGTATTGCATAGGATACTCTATTATAAGAGATATTTCCTTCTTTCTTATACTGACCAGTGAAAATACTTAGATCAAGTAATAAGGCAGTTTCAGATTGAAATTAAATATAATAGGACATGTGGCCTACCGAGTGAAATTTTAAAAGTATCGGCCATTTTGTTCTAAAACCTAAAAAGGTTTTAGGCTATTTATTTAGTAAATGTAAAACAATGTAAATAGAATATTGAACGAAGAACATGAACTTTTAGGGCGTATGTGGTATCAATGTAGACAGAAGCTAATTATTAAAATATAATACAAAATATTTTTACATACCGGTATGAAATATTTGATCCTCTATAGAAAACATTTCTACCATATATCCCAGTTCAGAAAAATATTTCAAAATCTGCATGAGGTTGAAATGATGTTTTTGATTGGTCAAATTTTAAAAGGACAAAATGACTCGAGGTCCAATTGACAAAAAGGCCTGAAACATTAGTTTATTACCATTAATTTATGGCAGGAACAGGTATCGTACCCAGATAGCTCAGTTGGTAAGAGCGTCTGCCCAGATAGCAGAAGGTCTCGGGTTCAATTCACAGTTCGGTCACATCTTTTCCTCTCCTGTTACAGAATTGGCACCAAACTAAATGTCGACTCAAGGTGAAGTGGAGTTTTGTGTGAGGTTTCCAGTGCATGGAAACCTAAAAAATTGGTAGAGAGGAGTGTGGCAGGAACGGGCATCGTGCCCAGATGGCAGATAGCTCAGTTGGTAAAAGCATCTGCCTTGATAGCAGAAGATCTCGGGTTCGATTCCCGGTACAGTCACATCTCTCCCTCTCCTGTTACAAATTCAACTTCTATAACTTACATCAAAGCACTAAAGGTACTGAGTGCGAATAGCCAGAATAATATCACTTACAATGTATGACAAAATGTTGTGTTTTCAAAGTTATATTTGTTCCTGAACACCTTTGTAGGCCAGTTTATGGAAGTATAAAGACAGAACTAAAACGCAAATGCATAATGTTGTCGTAATGAATTGAAAGATGATGTCTGACAGTGAACATGAAAATTAAATAACATCACATTAAATCTACCCCTCCCCCCTAAAAAATACAACAATCCAATATGACTATTGATTGATGATTCCATATACAAGGAAAGAAGACGAATCTTATTTTCTAATCTGATCCCCACTCTCTCTTTAACCTTTCATGTTCAATGTTAGGTGTGTGCTAAGAATTTGAAGGAAAATTCACTTCTTTTTTAGTATATATAAACATGATTCATCCTAAACGGGAATGTTTTGATCTTTTATTTTTCATAATTGTTAATATCATATTTCATGATGGAAGTTCCTAATTTTATCGTCGTATACAGATTTTATTTTGTGAAGAGGGGCAAAATAAGCCTACTTGAAGTTAGTTTTACGTTTCAATGATTCAACTTAATATCTTTATCGATAGCACCGTTTCATTTATATATTGTCCACTAAAACAGATAATCACCTGGTAATGGAAAGGGGTTTCCAACACACTGTGTTCATCTAAGTACATACAGATGCAATTTTTCATTAGGTCATGCATGTACATAACACGACAGCTCGATTCATATAGATATAATTCATTGATTCAGACAGTGATCAGACTTTATACCGATCATGACGCTGACGCAGGTACATGTAAACAGAGTAACATCGTTTATACATACTCAGTAGACGGGGCTCCCATGAGTGAAGAAATCAGGCAATCGCTATGTGCTATTCGCACAACAAGCACCTTTCATTTGGCAATGTGAAGGATGCATTATTGCTATTTTATTTGATAAAATGATCAATCTTTGTGATTCTGGTGTTTCCATTTATCAGAAAGCACAGCTCAAGTCCGTGATCACTTAGGACATTCTACTCTTGCAACAAAAAGTCTAACTACTCTCTCTAAAAATCTTACACCTTAAACAATTAAAAAATAAGTAAGAAATACATGCATTTTGATTGTTTGTTATCTTTCATGCACTGCATAAACATAATAGAAAAGATTTTGAAGTTGATTGATTGATCAGAGGAAATTCCGAAACTATCCCCTAGCGTTTCTATAGAATTGAAGATAAAATCCTGGGTCAGGCCCCAAATAAAATATGAGAAAAACTAAATTTCAGACTAATCTATGATAATATTGTAAAATGGCAATAAAGGAAAATTTTGGTAGAAGTTTTCCTGGGTTGAAATATTTTTGTATGAGTCGGCTTTTACAAATGATTTTTTTTAGTATTTTATTTTATTTTTTTTAAAATTTGATCAACACATAGTAGATATGCCAATAAGGCATCTCTTGTTATATTATCTTCTATTAAAACATGTGTCACTTGCTTTAATGTAAACATTATGAAAAATTTTATCAAACCACAGTTTTACATCCCATTGGGGGTGGTACTCCAAGCAGTGGAGGAATTTATAAGAAGAAAGAAAGATGTAAGAGTTACCTCCCCCCTCTCTCCCCCCCCCCCCCAAAAAAAAAAGCTTACACAAGCACAATATTCCTTTCATTTGGCAATGTGAAGGATGCATTATTGCTATTTTATTTGATAAAATGATCCATCTTTGTGATTCTGGTGTTCCCATTTAACAGAAAGCACAGCTCAAGTCTGTGATCACTTAGGACATTCTAGTTACCTCCCCCCTCTCTCCCCCCCCAAAAAAAAAAAGCTTACACAAGCACAATATTCCTTTCATTTGGCAATGTGAAGGATGCATTATTGCTATTTTATTTGATAAAATGATCAATCTTTGTGATTCTGGTGTTCCCATTTAACAGAAAGCACAGCTCAAGTCTGTGATCACTTAGGACATTCTAGTTACCTCCCCCCTTTCCCCCCCCCCCCCTCAAAAAGAAAAAAAAACTTACACAAGCACAATATTCCTTTCATTTGGCAATGTGAAGGATGCATTGTTGCTATTTTATTTGATAAAATGATCAATCTTTGTGATTCTGGTGTTCCCATTTAACAGAAAGCACAGCTCAAGTCTGTGATCACTTCGGACATTCTACTCTTGCAACAAAAATTCTCACTACTCTCCCCAAAAATCTTACACCTTAAACATGTTAAACAAATAAAAAATAAGTGAGAAATACATGCATTTTGACTATTTGATATCTTTTTTGCACTGTATAAACACTATAGAAAAGATTTCTTAATGGACTTGTCCAAGGCTTTTGACTGTTTACCCCACAACATTTTACTAGAAAAACTGTCTGCGTACGGACTTTCTTGTACAGCTGTAAATTTACTGTCAAGTTACTTAGAAAATAGGAAACAGCAAATAAAAGTAGGAAACATTGTTAGTACTTGGGGGGAGGTTACAAAAGGCGTGCCACAAGGGTCTGTCCTTGGGCCGGTATTGTTTAATATTTTTATAAATGACATTTTTTATTTTATAGAGCATGGCAAATTGTACAATTATGCAGACGACAACACCTTGTCTATGTCTTCACCAAATTTTGATATTTTAGTAAGATCACTTGTTCATGACAGCAATGCACTTATTGAATGGTTTGATTTTAATTGTATGCAGGCCAACCCCGACAAATTTCAGGCCATTGCTGTGGGGAAGAAGACACATGAGTTGCAACCAGTTTTTAACATTAAGAATGTAGATATCAAGTGTGATGATTGTGTAAAGCTTTTAGGTGTTGATATTGATTTTAAACTGTCTTTTGAAACCCACATATCAAATTTATGTAGGAAGGCTGCAACACAACTAAATGTAATGAAGAGGCTTGGAAAACACTTGAACAGGCTGAACAGATTGTCTATTTTTCATTCCTTTATGTTATCAAATTTTAATTTTTGTTCTTTATCCTGGCATTTCTGTTCAGAGACTAATACCAAGAAAATAGAAAAACTCCAAGAAAGAGCACTGCGATTTGTATATGATGATCATGCTTCTACCTATGATGAACTTTTACACAAGGCAAAGGTTCCCTCATTAAAAATAAGGCGCTTACGCACCATGGCTTTAGAAACTTATAAAATCTTACATCATTTATCTCCCCCTTGTTTGACAGATCTATTGAATTTTAGAGACAACAAATATAATTTTAGATATACAAATATTTTACAGGTACCAAGAGTCAGGACAAGTACATATGGTAAGAACTCCTTCAGGTATGCTGCAGCCGTCCTATGGAATAGTTTTCCAGACAATTTCAGACAGGCATCAAATTTTAACCATTTTAAATCACTTATCCAACATTGGAATGGGGATGCCTGTCACTGTAGTATGTGCCGCTAGTTCCTTCGGCTGCAGCATACCTGTAAATGTTGTTCAGTTTTAAGTTGATTTGAATATTCGTAGTTTTTGTTCTTATGTTGTCTTTGTCAAATGTGATGATGTCTCTGTGATTTCGATTTAACTTTTAGTTTGATTTGTATTCTGTGATGTTGTTTTATTTGTGCTCTGTGATCTGGTCTTAGAACTTAGTTAGTATTGTATAGTTGCTGTGATACTTGTTGTGCCATTGGTTTCATTTAGTTTCTTAACGTGTTTACATAAGTCTACACTACCACATTTTAGTGCTTCTTGTAGTTTAGTTTTATTTGTAATTATGTCATTATGTTATGTTTGTATTTTTATTTTTTGTCTTGTGCTAGTAATCTTAGTATTGTCTGCCTCATGTCTGTTGTACGTTATGTTATGAGCTTACATTGTACTATCTGCTTATGCTTGTGTCTTAACTGTGTGTCTTATCGTGGATGTGCTCTATGCTTTCTTTAAATGCTTTGCTCCTTCAAATTGACTTTAAATGCTTACATGATATATGTTATAATTGTTATACCTGTTACCTGTAAATATGTTGATGTCGGTCTAAAAGCTCATCAGAGCTTGTGTTGTATTGTTTATCTGACATGCCGACTTTAAATAAAGCTTATCTTATCTTATCTTATCTTATTTTCATGTTGATTGATTGATCAGAGGAATTTCCGAAATTATCCCCTAGCGTTTCTATAGAATTGAAGATAAAATCCTGGGTCAGGTCCCAAATAAAATATGAGAAAAACTAAATTACAGACTCATCTATGATAATATTGTAAAATTGCAATATCTTTGTTTGCTTATAGTTTCTGTCACTTATGTACTCTAAATGCATGTAGATAGGGTAAGAGAAAATAGCCATATACCAATTTTCCAGAATCCTAGGGAACAGGGACTGAAGTAAAATACTGTAATGACATCTAAACTACAAACCGATAATATTTTGGAATAAATCAATTAACTATTATCCATAAATTCTGGGAAATTAGCTATCATGAGATCACATGTAATAATAAGAGAGATTCTAAACAACCACACCCATTTTCTAAGACCCTTGGGGTCAGAGACTCAAACAAAATATGAGGTGGACAACGAGATTACAGACCCATCATATTGCATAAAGAATTTAGTCTCCATTATTTATAGTGTCAGCGCTGTAAGCATAAGATTATATGGAATAATATAAAAGAAAATGGCCACACCCTTTTCTAAGACCCTGGGGGTCATTGGCTCAAACAAAATATCAGGTGCACAACTAGACTACAGACCCATCATATTGCAAAAAGAATTATGTCTCTATCATTTATAGTGATAGAAGAGCTATCCGGACAAAATTACATAGAATTTAATGACCACGCCCATTTTCTAAGGCCCTGGGAGTCAGGGACTGAAACTGAATGTCAGGTGCACAACTAGACCATGGACCAAGTAAAATACAAAAAGAATTAAGTTTCTATCTCTAACAGTTTCAGAGGAGTTGTCCGGACAAGAATTGTTTACGGACAGACGGACAGACAGACAGACGGACAGACGGACAGACGGACAGACGGACAGACGGACGGACGCCGGACGAAGGGTGATCGCATAAGCTCGACTGGTCTCAGACCAGTAGAGCTAAAAAAACTCAACTTATTTACAGGAGAAAGCCATAGATTTTAATGTACATGTACCATTATTTTGACTGACGATTCAAAGACAGTTTTCTATGAAGAAAAACGGAGGTGGGGGGGGGGGGGGGGGGGGGGGGGGGGGGAAGGGGGCAGCATAAGATTTTTTGCCTTACATGAATAATGGGGGGGGGGGGACAGGACAGACAACTTTTTTGTCTTACATGAATAATAAGAGCACTCTTGATGAAAAAAAACAAACAAAAAATAAAAACCCTACCTACCTTGCCACTTTTTTAGACCCAATTATCTGAGAAACATAGAATTTATTTTACATGGCCTTATCATGTTATGGCATATTTTTCTATACTAAAAATTGTTTTAACAACATCCTCTAAAACACTTAATGAAATAAATTCTTTCTAGTAAATTCAATGAATCAATGGCAATACATACATGTACTTGTAGTATTAGTTCAAGCACATGCAGATTAAAACTTGATAGGAACACTTGATATTACTTTTCAAAATTAGATAAGGACAAAATGTGTGTTTCAAAATATGTTTGATTTCCAACAACATCAAATACATGTACATTGTATATCAACATTCTCTGAACAGGAATTTGTAGACATGTACATGTAAATCTGAGGACATTGTATTAAACTGTTTTGCATCGAAGGATCGGATAAAGAAAACGAAAAATTTTCAAGACTGTTTTATTTTTTCTGGTGTACCATTAATTGTGGAAATCAATACTTGTTGAATTAAATGAATTGTGGAATTCCGTGCTAGTTGAATTAAATTTTAAGTCAATAAATCTGCGCATTAAAATTGATTTTTTTCATAACATATACATGTAATGTACTTACAGCTTCAAAGAAATATTGTGAGAATTTGACGGCATCTAACGTCGCTGATGTTACAATCAGTTTCAACTCTGGACGTTTCTTCACTGCCTGTATAAAAATAAACATTTACATTTCAGATATTTTAAAAAAGTCAGATTAATCATCTACATGTAATTGAATGTATATGTACAATGTATATGAAAGAAATGAAAATAATATTAAATAAATGTATGATTTTTTTGCAATTTTGAAAAATTTACTATATATCATAATAAATATTCATTATTTGGTTGATAATTTCAAATTAACTAACATATTTTATACCTAAGCATTAACCAAGCTTTGAATCAATATAATATTATACAATTTATACAAGGAATGAACATGAGGAAAATGAGAACTTCCGAGAAAAGGTATTCAAAGGTTATGGCCAATTAACAAGTATTAAAATAAATGTATTATAAATTCTGACATGGTTTAACTTTAAATTAAATATTTGCTAAAAATCAAGTATACATGTATCACAAAAAAAAAATGACCTGAATTTTTATCTACATGAAAACACAAATATTTTTAATTATAAATTTCTCACCGCCTTCAGTAATCCAAACAGGACATCAGTGTGCACCGTTCTTTCATGAGCTTCGTCTAACATGATGATTGCGTACTGTATAAGGTCCGGGTCTATAAGACATTCTCTCAGTAACATACCCTCTGTCATGTATTTGATCTTCGTCTCTTGACTCGTACAGTCTTCAAAACGGATAGTGTACCCAACCTGTGTAAGTAAGAGTTATTACAATAAATGCTTGGATTTTTTATAGAAATGAAAATTTGATAAAACATATATTAGAAAATGCTTAATTCCTTTAAAATTCATGCAAACAACAAAGGATTAGAGAGTCAAAATATCTTCAAATTTCATTGGTTGTTAGGTCCTTAATTACATGTACTGCCCTTAAAGCAAAAATACAAGCTGAGATAGCAAGAAAAAAATCTTGCCATTTATGTTGATGACTGTCACATAAGATTTTGCCTACTTGACGTACATATATTTGCATAAAGAAAGATACTGAATTAGGATGGTAAAATGTTAAACGTCTTTAAATTCAATAGCATTATTTAAAACCTGATAAATTTACAGCATGGACCAGACATGCACGTTTCGGGTACTAAACCCTCGTCAGTGATCCTTAGTCTAAACAATGTAGTATGGCCAAAAAGTATGAAAATTGTTATGTCCAAAAATGTACCAAAAGACGTAGCAGAATGGATGGGATATGATGCTACAGGACCCACGTTTTAGAAATTTCAAGAAATTTTGTAACAGAAAATTTCAAATGCGTTGAAAAGACAGACGATCAACCAAAGTTGATCGAACTTGGCTACATGTGCCCTCGAGGACTCTTGGTCCACCAGCAGTGACACTCACCAAGAAGTTCAAATGTTAAACGTCTTTAAATTCAATAGCATCATTTAAAACCTGATAAATTTACAGCATGGACCAGACATGCACGTTTCGGGTACTAAACCCTCGTCAGTGATCCTTAGTCTAAACAATGTAGTATGGCCAAAAAGTATGAAAATTGTTATGTCCAAAAATGTACCAAAAGACGTAGCAGAATGGATGGGATATGATGCTACAGGACCCACGTTTTAGAAATTTCAAGAAATTTTGTAACAGAAAATTTCAAATGCGTTGAAAAGACAGACGATCAACCAAAGTTGATCGAACTTGGCTACATGTGCCCTCGAGGACTCTTGGTCCACCAGCAGTGACACTCCCCAAGTAGTTCAAATGTTAAACGTCTTTAAATTCAATAGCATCATTTAAAACCTGATAAATTTACAGCATGGACCAGACATGCACGTTTCGGGTACTTAACCCTCGTTTAGTAGAACTTAATTCTGAAGTTACTTGTGCTTTATTGCATTAACCGGTCACAAAGATGACAAACCTATTCTCTCAATATAGAACCATTAAAGAATTCCATGGATTCGCATAGACAAACAAATTTGCTGATACATTGATGGCATAAGTTGATAAAGCGATACTCATGTCAAAGTAAATTTTGTGAGCCAAGATTCAAATTCTTATCAATTACACGTAACTGGAGATATGTGTACTTGGAAAGAGTCAGCATCTTGGCTCGCAAAGATGTTCCAAGTAATATACATGTATATACCTCCTGACCAAGACGACATCCGAATTCCTCCGACACTCGTTTAGCGACGGACATGGCAGCCACTCTCCTTGGCTGAGTACAGCCGATCTTTCCGCGAGTCGTGTATCCCTCCTCGGCGAGGTATTGTGTGATCTGTGTGGTTTTACCGCTCCCAGTCTCTCCAATAACAATCAGTATCTGGTTGTCATTCACAGCCTATCAATTAGAAATTAAAATCTATAATACAATATACACATGTAACAGACAACAATATACTGTATGTGTACTTATTTTAGCAGGATTCATATTTCAGCAGAGTTGGCATGGAAGCGTTCTAATTCTAAACATATGTAGAAGATCTAAAATACTTATAATTTCACATGGTAAAATGAAATGAGCTGTGTGATTTTTACATCCCCGAGATTTAAATAACATGAGTTTCATAATAGTTTCATAATACCATTTAAAAAAACAAACACACCAGTACACAAATTTATGGCCCCTTGGCCTTTATCAAATGTAAAAATCGACAATGTATAATAAGACTAGATAAAAACCATCTTTGCTTCTCTGGCGTTCATTGTAAATCTTTACGCTTGATAAAGGCCAAGGGAGCAAAAATTTGTGTATTCGAGTGTTTGTGTTTTTATTTGTATCACCTCTTCCCTTTGGAAAAAATATTTCAATCTACAAAATTTATGAAATTTATTTCATAATAAAGCCTACGCTCACGCAGCAAGATACGCCCGTTGGGATTTTTTCACAACACCAAAATATCTAAGTCCCATAACTCCATAAGGACAAATTGGATGAACCTTAAAATCAAAAGGCGGCTTCCTCTTCAAAGTCTGATCAAAATGTACAAATATCATGAAAATCTGTTGACACATATTCAAGTTATTGCATTCCATGCACCTATATTTTGCCCTTAGCTTAACATGTATGTGTATATAACCCCCCCCCCCCCCCCCCCCCATTACACATAATTTCTGGATTATGTGACAAAAAGTTAAGAACCCGTTATATATGTGAAAAAACAACCTTTCTACTTGAAGTATACAAAATTTCAAAACATTTCAACCAGAAATAGATTTTTAAATAATTTTTAACTATTTTAGTATATTTTCACTGTATTTTAAAATATCTAAGTCCCATAACTCTGTAACGACATATCTAATGAACCTGAAAATCGAAAGGCGGCTTCCTCTCCACAGTCCAATCAAAATGTATGAATATCATGAAAATCCGTTGACGCATATTCAAGTTATTGCGTTCCATGCGCCTATATTTTGCCCATAGCTTAACATGTATGTGCATATAACCCCCCCCCCCCCCTTCCTATTACACACAATATCTCGCTTATGCGACCAAAAAATTAAAAAGCCGTTACATATGTCAAAGAGCATCCTTTCTACCTTAAGTATACAAAATTTCAAAACATTTCGACCAGAAATAGATTTTTAAATAATTTTTAACTATTTTAGTATATTTTCACTGTATTTTAAAATGTCTAAGTCCCATAACTCTGTAACGACATATCGAATGAACCTGAAAATCGAAAGGCGGCTTCCTCTCCACAGTCCAATCAAAATGTATGAATATCATGAAAATCTGTTGACGCATATTCAAGTTATTGCGTTCCATGCGCCTATATTTTGCCCTTAGCTTAACATGTATGTGCATATAACCACCCCTCCCCCCTTCCTATTACACACAATATCTCGGTTATGCGACAAAAAAATTAAAAACCCGTTACATATGTCAAAGAACATCATTCCTACATGAAGTATACAAAATTTCACAACATTTCGACAAGAAATAGATTTTTAAATAATTTTTAAATATTTTAGTATATTTTCACTGTATTTTAAAAATCTAAGTCCCATAACTCTGTAACGACATATCGAATAAACCTGAAAATCGAAAGGCGGCTTCCTCTCCACAGTCCAATCATAATGTATGAATATCATAAAAATCTGTTGACGCATACTCAAGTTATCGCTTTCCATGCGCCTATATTTTGCCCATAGCTTAAAATGTATGTGCATATAACCCACCCCCCCCCTTCCCATTACACACAATATCTCGGTTATGCGACAAAAAAATTAAAAACCCGTTACATATGTCAAAGAACATCCTTTCTACTTGAAGTATACAAAATTTCAAAACATTTCGACCAGAAATAGATTTTTAAATAATTTTTAAATATTTTAGTATATTTTCACTGTATTTTAAAAATCTAAGTCCCATAACTCTGTAACGACAAATCGGATGAACCTGAAAATCGAAAGGCGGCTTCCTCTCCACAGTCTGATCACTATGTATAAATTTCATAAAAATCCGTTGACGTGTATTCAAGTTATTGCGTTACATAGGCGGACGGACAGACGGACAGACGGACGGACTTCGCCATACCATAATACGTCCTGTCAAATGACGGGCGTATAAAAATAGCAATCCAAGGAATGCTTGTGTCGCCTGCGAAGCGGTTTGATTATTATTCTAGAAAGTGAATCAAAATTCTTGAAAAGTTGGTCTAGGTCAAATATCTAGATCAAGGTCAAAAGGTCAAATTTTATGGTCTGTGTAGAAAGGTCTTGTCACAAGGAATAGACATGTTAAATACCAAAGCCCTATCACTTACCAATCAAAAGATATATCCATTCTTAATTTTTTTGAAAAGAAAGTCAAATATGTAGGTCAAGGTCAAAAGGTAAAAAAATAATGGTATGTGTAGAATGGCATTGTTACAAGGAAAATACATATGAAATATCAAAGCCCTATCACCTACCAATCAAAAGATATAGCCAATATTACTTTTCTTGAAAAGTAGGTCAAATATCTAGATCAAGGTCAAAAGGTCAAATTTAATGGTCTGTGTAGAAAGGTCTTTTCAGAAGGAATACACATGTGAAATATCGAAGCCCTATCACTTACCAATCAAAAGATATAGCGAATCTTATCTTTTTTCAAAAGTAGGTCAAATATCTAGGTCAAGGTCACAAGGTCAAAAATTATGGTATGTGTAGAAAGGTCTTGCCACAAGGATTGCACATGTGAAATATCAAAGTCATAACACTTACCAATAAAAAGATATATCCATTTTTAATTTTTTTTAAAAGTAGGTCAAATATGTAGGTCAAGGTCACTAGGTCAAAAATTATTGTATGTGTAGGAAGGCCTTGTCACAAGGAATACATATGTGAAATATCAAAGCCCTATCACTAACCAATCAAAAGATATAGCGAATCTTATCTTTTTTTCAAAAGTAGGTCAAATATCTAGGTCAAGGTCACAAGGTCAAAAATAATGGTATGTGTAGAAAGGTCTTGCCACAAGGATTGCACATGTGAAATATCAAAGCCCTATCACCTACCAATCAAAAGATATATCCATTCATAATTTTTTTGAAAAGTAGGTCAAATTTGTAGTTCAAGGTCACTAGGTCAAAAATTATGGTATGTGTAGCAAGGTCTTGTCACAAGGAATACACATGTGAAATATCAAAGCCCTATCACTTACCAATCAAAAGTTATGGGCTGTGACACCCAAAGTGTGACAGACAGACAGACAGACGGACGGACAGACGGACGGACGGACGGACAGACGGACAAAGTGATCCCTAAGTGTCGCTATGCTTCGCAGGCGACACAAAAAGTAACAATCGATGTAGTAATTCAAGTTAAACAATTTTGATCATCATTATTCTCATACCTTGACGAGTTCGTCTTTGAGCTTAAATATTGGCAGACTCTGACGTTGTTCCAGCAGAGATTTCTTCTCTTTTTTACCGTAAGACGCTTTCTGACCTCCTGATATGTGCTTTTTCCACTCAGGTAAATCGTTTGGCACCATGCCAACTCCTCTCATCTGAGACGCTAACTTCCTGTCACCACCTGTCATAGTTATAAGTGATAGATCAGACATTATTAAATTCTTCACGAAGGTATAAACATGGAAATTTTCATGTTGGGGTAATTTTCGCGTTGGGGTAATTTTCGCATTGGGGAAATTCTCGCGTTTGGGAAATTTTACGCGTTGGGGTAATTTTCGCATTGGGGTAATTTTCGCGTTTTTGCGTAGGGGTAATTTTCGTGTTTTTGCGTTGGGGTAATTTTCGCGTTGGGGTAATTTTTGCGTTGGGGTAATTTTCGCGCTTTTCACTATTGTATTATTATCGCGAAATAACCCCCATGTGAAAAATAAGACCAGTATAGAAGACCTAAGCATGCTTTGGGAATAGTCCCAATTTCACCAAAATTTCCCCGACACGTACTGTTGCGATGGTCATTTCGCGAAAATTTCCCCTAGCGAAAATAACCAAGTTTACATTACCGTCAGGTGGCAATTCCCTACATTACATCAATGATAAATACACAACAGACCATGAGATACTATAAGTAATAGCTATAGATAATTTTGCCTGCAGCAAATTGGGCAACGGACCATTTTCCAACCATGTTATTGAGCTCAAAATGTCCAAGTTGACATCTTTTGGCGTTGTTTTTAATCATTTTCATTATGACATAAACTGTTTTAAAAAGATATGATTCCATTGTGACATAACAATGAAGTAATCTGCAAAATTTAAAAGTTCCGACCTCAAACATTTTTAGTCATTTCATCCTTTATTATCAGTTTTGGCAAGGGGTCTACTAAACATTATACTTGTTATATGAATATTCAGGCAAGTTATTGATTACATTGTGACTTAACCAACCCACAAATAGTCTAATCATTTTACTTAAAGGAGGTTAGGGTTTTGACTTCAGAAAGATAACTCTTTTTATTTTTGGTATCATATAATATTTGAAACTGACATGAACAATAAATGCCATGACCTCAATTTGTTATATTGCTTCAGAAAAAAAAAATTGTAATCCTTGAAAATTTCATTGCTGAATGGGTAGTTTTGGGGAAAATACTTTCTTTTAAACGAAAAATCGCAAGGAAATGGTAAAAAAGTTTTGCTATCAAAGATTCCTAGAAAGTGTAGTTAGAGGAGATGAGATTCTCCATGTGGACATATCCATCTTACGTCTAATTCTAGTCTATTAAAAGTGACAACCCTGCCCTTTAAGAAATGAAAGTATAGATAGAACATCCAAATTACGAGTAATATCTACATACATGTAAAACTGAAATGATCAAATTTGAAAATTCATAACTTGAATGCAGTTAACATTCAAAACAGTAACAAGAGTAAAGAAAGCAACCATGATAACTAAAGATGAAATTATTCCTGAAATAGGAAATCAAGTCAACATGTTCAAATTCTCAATAATTACCAAACTCAACATACAGCAAAAATACATGTAC
This sequence comes from Pinctada fucata, assembly GCA_028142955.1. Classification (NCBI taxonomy): domain Eukaryota; kingdom Metazoa; phylum Mollusca; class Bivalvia; order Pterioida; family Pteriidae; genus Pinctada; species Pinctada fucata. The sequence goes on from AP027114.1 coordinate 26,979,895, forward strand.
CTTGGGTTTCTTGGTTATCTTTTTTTCCAACTTTAATATACAAAGTCACATAAAATAGAAAATTTGACTCATTGACAAAGGAAACATTATGATCCAATTTCAACTGTGAATCAGCATGGTTCGAATGAAACTATTTCAAATCATTGAATGAAATGTTAGAGTTATCCCTCTTTGAATCTTATAGCAACAAAACTGAATATACATGTACTTGCCAAATTTTTATCAAACTTTAAAAAAAAAGAGAGAAAATTGAAGAAGAATAAAGTGTCTACACCTGAATCAAGTATACCCCAACAACTCTGTTGTAGGTATCTGAATATGCATAATTACACTACCCACCATAAATAAGTCTCCAGGTAGTATAAACATGAGAAATTTCATGAATCCCATTATTTTCTCTTCTGTGCTTTAAAATGCATGAAAATTTTCAATAAATTATTTGCATCATTTATCTTTATATGGGAAATTTTTAGGAATATTTTAAGAATTTTTTTCATGTGAAAAATTGACATTTTGGGGGGAAAATGCAAAAAAAATTAAAACAAAGCTTTACCCCAAAAAATACTTGAATTGATTACAGAATGATTAATTTTTCAGATTTTCAAAAGAATGGAACAAAAATATTCACTTTTTTGAAAAATGTATTAGGTGGGTACTAATTAAAGGTGGGTAGTGTATATACATGTACATTTGTATGTACATCAGCCGCGTAGCCAGAGTTAGGAATTTTAAGATGATTTACATGTATTCTGTTGTAGCATTATATATTTACCGTCAGGCATGGGGTCTATCCAGTCTTTATTAACTGATGTCGGTACAGAGTTCATCTCAGCCTCTCTCTGAGCTTGTTTCAGTTCTCTGCGCTCTTTCTGTAGAGCACTCTGCATCATGGCCGCCTGTGACAGTGAACCATCAGGATTCTAAAAATATCCAAAAATTACCGTACAGTAAAATGTTATCATAATATAGAAAAGTTAAATTGATGATCTTTCCATGTATGTGTACGTAAATAATAGCAAAACATTTTCAATATACATGTAGATTCTACATGCAGGCTTTTATTTCTCAAATTATGTTTTCTGCATATTTAAAAAAGCAAATTCATTCAATTGCGAAAACATTGGGTAATCAAAGATTACATAGCTCGCCTATACAGGTTTTTGTCAGAAACCAGGTTAAAGTTTTTGAAAAGTAGGTCAAAGTCTGAGGTCAAGGTCACTAGGTCAAAGGTCATGGTCTCAAATGAAAAGTCTCGTCACAAGGTATCTACATGTGAAATATCAAAGCCCTACCCCTTATACATGTAGTTCAAGAGATACTGTATAGTCCAGGTTAAAGTTTTGTCTACGGACGACGACGACGACAACAACGCCGAGGGTATGGCATTAGCTCTCCAGACTTTTTCGTCTAGGTTTATTTTTTCCACCAAGAGTGCTCTTATTATTCATGTAAGGCAAAGAGGTCGTCTGTTCTGCGCCCCCCCCCCCCCCCCCCCTAATATTCATGTAAGGCAAAAAATCTTATGCAATGGAAGAAGCTAATCAAATTTGATATACGAAGTATGACATGTTTTGATTGCCGTGAGTATTTAGTAGAATCGCGTAAGAGACTCGACGGCTGTTTATACAACATTTGCTCACTTTTTGTTTAAACCCAGTTCAAATTAAATACGACCCCTCACTTCCTCGTATGGTAAATTAAAATTTGGCCGATAGTGTATATCTTCGGAAGTCAAGTCTGGATGAAGCAGAATCTTTAGAAATCGAATGAAGTGTTAAGCATTAAACACCGTCTGATAAAATAATGTATACGGCCCGGGTACAATATACATTCTTTTATTCATAGATTTAAGGATTTAACTACGTTTCTCTTGCGTTCATTTATACTTTTTACAATGTGAATGTCATTATTAACAGATTCGGAAGTATTACAATGGACACTTGCTATTGTTCGGCATAGGTACAAATGTATTCACATATGCTGTGGAGATCAATAAAGAAAACTATACGAACGTTTTAATACATGTAATACTCAATGTATTAAACACGCGAATAGCCAGTCGTCCAAGTGTCCGCAACACGTTGTTAGTATATCCTATACAATTCCCTTTAAACGACGCATGGATAAAGTCTTTACCCGTAACGTAAATATGGAGTGCGCCGTGATTTATACGGGCTTTTAAAAGTATTTATTCATCGGGTACAGTTTTGACGATTTTAAAGGACAATAAACATGTTCAATGAAATAAATGGATATTTCGTTCTTAATCGACGATCGAGGATGAGACACGGCGTATATTATCTTCTGAAGTTGCGATAAAAACGTCTCGTCGGCGGCAAATTATAGCGTGCGGCGGTGTCTGAGAAACAAAGATTTTATTTTACATGGCCTTACAAAAAAAATTTTGTGCTTTGGTTATAGACATGATACATGTAGAGGGAAAATTGAAAAATTTGAAAAGATTACAATGGACAGCAATAAGGAATAAAGACAGACGGACAAATGGACAACAGACAGACAGCCCAGAATGTGGCAATGGTTTATTTCAGCTTTAAGAGATAAAGAGTACCTCAGAGTCTCTGGTTTAGAAAGATTTATACACGTACTTTGACAATTTTGACAAGACAGAGGTCCAGCCCCAACCTGTCATGTCTCGTCAAGAACTGTGGCTCAGAGTCTCTAACATACATGTACCTTGACAATTTTAACAAGACTGAGGTCCAGCCCCAACCTGCCATGTCTCGTCAAGGACGGTGGCTAAGAGTCTCTAACATACCTTGACAATTTTGACTATACAGAGGTCTAGCCCCACTCTGTCAGGTCTCATCAAGAATGGTGGCTCAGAGTCTCTGATATACCTTGACAATTTTAATAGGATTGAGGTCCAGCCCCACCCTAAGAGTCTCTAACATACCTTGACAATTTTGACAGGACTGAGGTCCAGCCCCACCCTGCCGTGTCCTGTCAAGAACGGTGGCTCCTCTTCCAGTAACTCAATCTCAATGTCCTCGTCAGAATCGTCATCTTTTACCAGCAGCCCCGTCTCCTCATCAAAGTCAGGTAACTCTGACATGTCAATGACCCCGGCTGACTTCATCTGTTATAATTATAGAACAATTTATACATGTGTCAGGCAGTTTTTTAAATAAATATTTTTCAGCAATTATGAAGAAAGGAAATCATTTCCCTTCCTAGTCAAAAACTTCATACTCAATGTTTTAATTGAATCTACAACTCAAGGTGAAAACTTTTCCCCTCTATCAAAATTGCATAAATGATGCATGTGGAACAGGTGCAGCCATTCCGTTTTTTTTTTTCAATTCACTTATTAGATATGTTAGTATTAAGTACACATATACTATTAAAGTGCAAAAATAACTTAACAGGGAAGCATTTATATCAAAGTAGTATTCCAAATACATGTATACATTTAAATAACGAATCAATAATTAATTTTGCTACCTGCATGAGTTCGAATTTCTCCGGTGATGTAATTCTCTGTCCCCGTTTCTTGTCGCTAACATCGTCTATCTCAGGTATATTATCTACGAGAGGCATGGTAGAGGGGCGATCAGGATTCCGAGCTTCAACCTCCCCTTGACTTATTTCCCCTCCCGTCAGGTTCTTGGTCTGAGAAGGATTCAAATCTTCTCCCGTCTCCTGGTCTACATCCTTGTATGTTAAATAAATCAGAGTTACTGAATTCATTTAGTTATAGAAATACATACAGTCTGAAAAACACTAACACTGTTTTAAGAGATCAAACTTTTCAATTCCCAAGAAAACAATTTTCATGAAAACCTGAATTAAGAGACTACCTGTCTTATGTACATGTAACCAGGTTGATTTGATCTTCCCTTGAAGGGTCGCTTAAAAGAGGTTTCACTGTATTTTGCAGTTATCAGAACATCTACGTGCATGTCTGTTTTTCAAATGTATTACTCCATAGAAAATTTAGCTGACAATACAGAATACTTTACATTTCTTAGAAATACTGAACTCATTGATAATCATTTTGTTTTTAGTTTCCTCTCACTTCAACAATTAATTAAGTATGAGTACATGTACATGTAGGTAGGCACATGTACTACATTAACTGTTGAAGAGAGAGGAAACCTACATGTACACATACATGTAAATATTAAATTGTTTACATGTATAGTCCAAGAGAATGATAAAATAACATAAATTGGAGTTATCTTTCTTAGAAATTTATCTCTCTATACTGTAAAACGAGAATATTTAGCGCTCTATTTATTTTAGCGCCTTTAGCGCAAAGTCATGGTTGCGCTAAATTAAGAAGTGTGCTAAAATTTTCAGATGCAACATCAAATTTCAATAAAAAAGTATTTGACATTTCATTCAAAGTGCATTACACCGTGTCAACGGCATGGTCTATCCGGCAACGCTTGTTGTTTTTATAGCTAATTAGATAATTGAATTAGCACTAGTGCTTGGGTAGATAATGATATTACATGCGCCGTGATTAATATGTACATTTGTACTGGGTAGATCATGATTGTCTACGTGTCATAATAACCAATCAAGAAATGTAAATAAGAGTCGGACGAGATTATTCTTGAACCAAAAAAAAAAAAAAAACCTGAAGTTGTCTTTAATCGGAACAAATTTTCATTCCAACCAATCAGATAAAAAATTGTAGTCGTACCTAAATGCAGGAATAGACATTCATATGTATTATTTCTAACGAGAAGACTTCTCACTCGCTTATATTTAAATGGCGTAACATTTGTGTGAAAACACAGTACTTTATAATACAAGGTACATATACGGTAAAAAAGGAGATCTATAAAGAAAAGTTTACAAACATTAAAATACAATCAAACGAATAGGCAATTCAATTGTCCAAGACACGTGCAGCATGTAGTCAATACCTCTATGTATATCGTTGTGAACATGTACATTAGATGCGCCGTCTTTAAAAGGTTTTATTTACACAACGTGAATAAAATCGGGATATTAGCGTCGTTGCTGTAAAATGATGATAATTCACTTTTCACCAAAAAAATATTTTCATAATATATATAATGAATTCGCTGATACTCGAAATATTTCTGATATTATGATTCCATAAGAAGCAAAGGTAAATTCTCTGTTAATAAATGACGCAAGTGAATCAAATACTCATTCTAAATACTGAATATTTGATCTACTAATGCCTGAATATTCGCTCATCCAAACACGACATCTTTCTGCAGACAGCAATGCAGTTCGTTCTTGAACTTTGTCTACTAGTCAGTCAACGCGTGATCAACTTATTACGCAACACTTCTTGGAAGTGTACATGTGGATGACCTAGATTTTGACACATTTAATCACTGGGAGTAGATGGCGTCATTTGAAAATGGATACATGTTTTGAATCTGTGTTAAAGCAGTAAACAAAACTTGCATTTTATCAGAATTTAACCCGCGTAAGTTCTAAAGTCACGTGATAGACTCTTGCGTTTATCGAGAATTAAAGCAACAGTTGGTACCTTTGTATTAGGGAAACGCAGTAGAAATGTAAATATTACTATTTCTAGTATTCTCCTGGACTGATGTACATGTATGTACATGTACTTTTAAAATATACATCTTTTATGATATACATACATGTATACATGATTTATGTAGTATATTTTAGCCTACCTTCATAGATAAACTTGTCTTTTGTCCTGTAAATGAAAGGACTTTGACCTTGACCTTTTGACCCCTGCTTACTACATCACTGACATTGATAACTCGTCCTTCTCTTCTCAACTGAAATGATCATTATTTCATTGAAATGTCAAATACATTGTAGTGGTAATTATACGGAATATATCTTCATTATCAGTAATAACCTAAAATTGCTTACATTGTATACGTGTACGTCTGAAAATGTTTACTACGAAATAAAATGCTCGTCACAAGAATCATACAATTTTGAAAAATTTAGCACTTGAAAATATTTCAATTTTTCTAAGACAGGAACTAGGTCTAAAAGAATCAAAACAAATGTCACTGACTGATTTTTACAATCAAATTCTTAACTTTCCTTTAAAAAGCAAAACTAAATTGGAGTAAGAGCTACACAATTGTGTAGCACATGTCTATTTGAAATCCTACGTTGATCATATGCTCGTTACCTGTGATATATGTACTAGTCCCTCCCATTTTTTCCTGATTCCTTCTAACTGTACAAAGCATCCAAACTGCATGATAGTGGTTACACGCCCAATGTAAATCTGAAAGTACAAAATATTTCAAATTCAATATTTCTCTCTTGTTTCTGACAAAATAAGTAATTGATGTGTTTAAAACATTCTATTTGGCTAATTGGAAATCAATGAGAAGCATGAGAATAACTTCACATTTATATCATGTTTATACTTGTACATGCATCATATGCCATTAGGAAAGGGTGTAACAGATTTCAGTACATGTATAATCTCTTCTATCAGGAATGACTAGCAATGAAACATTCTTTGCAGACAGTTTAAAATTGTTGATCAGTTTAAATGTCTTTCAATTGTGACTATAGATTATAATTTATTGTTGAAAGGTTAAGGTATTTCTCTAGCTCATTTCAGAATTGACCCTTACGAACGCGGGAAAAATAAAATAAATTCCAAGACGTCACAATGCAATTTCGATGTTTGACCGAGGTTCGAAGGTTGTTTGTCCTAGGTAAAAGCATTGGGACGTCACTAAAATTTTGCATTTTTTTCCCGCACTTGGAAGGGTCAATAACAGCAAGGCTTATTCTGTTTTTCATACAAACTGCATCTTTGTTTGAACATACTGTAATATTTTTTTTCAGTTTCATGCTGGATGTTTTTACAATAACATTATCCAATTTTAGATTCATAATCTACTAGTAAATTTCATTCTCAAACTATCCACTCCCAAATGTCTTAAAATATGCAACACAAGAAATGACTGATGTTGGTCACTTCTATTTTGATAGCTTTAGATGAAAAAGCGATGTATAATATCATCGCTTTAGTGCAAACGGTAATGTTCACGGGAAGGTGAGCGCAGAAGTGTATGTGCACAAAAATATTTGCTATATGAAAAATTTAATACATATCATTTGTTTCAAGACTACTCTTTTATGCATTTAGCATACCCTAGTCATGAATAATTTTACCTCTTAATGTCTTAACACTTGTACATTCATGCATATTCGATTTAGTCCCATTCCTTTTCAAATATTTCTGTTTAGAACCTAGACTAAAACAAATGTGATTTGATGTACATGTTTTAAGACCTTAAGTAAAATTATCCATGCATAGGTTATGCTAGGTGCATATGGGAGTCGCTTTGAAATAAATGAGTTTTCATATAGCAATTTTTTTTCATATAACAAATATTTTTGCGCACATAACGTCTTCGCTCACCTTCCCGTGAACATTACTGTTTGCACTAAAGCGATGATATTATACATCGCTTTTGCATCTAAAGCTACTATTTTGATATTTTTCTCCCTTCACTTTACAGATACTTTCACAAAATATATTTCCATAATTTCTTTCTGCACATTTTAAATTCTCTGTTTTGTACCAGAACCAGAAGTCTCTGACGAGGCTGTAGCTCTCCTGGTTTTTTTTTTTTTTTTTTCTAAAACATCAATTTCCTTTCTTTTTTTTTTAAACCAAGACCATAGGGAGCAGGCGCTATAACAAATTATAAGTAGCATGACAAAATAACATATCCATTAGACTACAACTATAATAGCACTCATATAATTCATAATATCCAAGATAAAGAATTTCAAAAAAGAATCCCACACCCATTCTCCAAGATCCTAGGGGCCAAGGGCTGCTAGCTCAAATGATCTATCAATGACACATCAAGACTACAGATCCATAATATTGGATAAAGAATTAACTCCCCATCATTAATAGCTTTAAACGAGTAGAGAGCACAACTATATAGGAAAAAATTACCACACCCATTTTCAAAGACCCTGGGGGTATAGGGCTAAAACAAAATATCAAGTGCCGACCATACCACAGACCCGTCATATTGCAAAAAGAATTAAGTCTCCATCATTTATAGTGTCAGAGGAGTTGCGAGCACAAGAAAATGACCACACCCATTTCTAAGACCCATGGGGTCAGGGGCTCAAACAAAATATCAGGTGAACAACTAGACCACAGGCCCATCACATTGCAAAAAGAATTAAGTCTCAATCATTTATGGTGTCAGAGGAGTTGTGAGCACAAGATTATATAGAGTTACATGTATATAGGAGAAAATGACCACACCCATTTCTAAGACCCTGGGGGTCAGGGGCTCGAACAAAATATCAGGTGCACAACAAGACCACAGACCCATCATATTGCAAAAAGAATTATGTCTCTATCATTTATAGTGTCAGAAGAGTTGTCCAGACAAGATTACATAGAATCTAATGACCACGCCCATTTTCTAAGACCCTGGGGGTCAGGGACTGAAACTAAATGTCAGGTGCACAACTAGACCATGGACCAAGTAAAATGCAAAAACAATTAACTTCCTATCTCTTACACTTTCAGAGGAGTTGTCCGGACAAGAATTGTTTACAGACAGACAGATGGACGGATGGACACTGGACGAAGGGTGATCGCATAAGCTCGACTGGTCTGAGACCAGTAGAGCTAAAAACTCAAGGTAGAGTGTACAAAAAACAAATTTAAAATTATGGCTGTTCACAGGAGATATTTACCATTCCCACTACAGGTTCTGAGGGTATCTCACGAGACCTGTCTCTGTTTACTCTCCTGTCTCGATCTCCCTTCCTGTGCCTCTCACGACTCCCACTCCGAGAACGATGTCTATCCCGTTTTCTATCACGGGACCGTGATCTGCTACGTCTCCTATCTCGATTTTTATCTCGAGATCTTGACCTACTTCTGTTTCTGTGTTTCTCTTGAGATCTGCTACGACTTCTGTGCCTAGAAAAAAGAATTATGAAGAAACAAATACTTCATAACTGATCATTATACCTGTTAAAGTAAAGAAGTCTTAACAAGGAATTTTTATCTGCTCGAAACAAGTGTACGTAATATCTTCCTCCCCTTGTCGCATGTCAAACATATTACCCACCACTATAATAAATTCGCCAGTTTCATCGGCTCCAGTTTGACCAATGAGAATCGACCTGAGGTGTCCTGATTAACACTCAAAGCGAAGGTTTGAAAACAATATGGTGGCTCCTATGGAAATCTAACGAATGTCCGAATTAGTAAGAGGAACATGTGTATACATTTCAGCAATACGTTTCTAATGTTTAATAGGTATGTTAGGTACATTTACTTGATTTTGTATCAAAATCGAATGAATACTATCGAAACGTGTGCCAGTTCGCTGGTGATGACGAACTCTCAAGGGACATAAATCGTGAAAGCTCACTAGGTGGCGCTCTGAAAATGGTGGAAAATTGTTCAATATCTAGTTTGACATCCGACAAGGGAGAGTAAGATATTACATACACTTGTCTCGAGAAGATGGGAATTTTGTGAACATAAAGCCTATAGTTAAAGCACATTTAGATAGGTGTCACTGACTGATAAGCTAGATTTAGTTCAGGCAACATGACAACTTCATATGGATTATTTTGATCCAAACATCATTTTCTATTATTCCAAGGGATTTTTTCAGGTCTTTTTTCACCTTAGATCCAGAGTCTAATGAAATAGGAAAAGTTAGAAAAATTGTTAAATAAAAGAAGGAAATTTCCAGTGGTGAGATGTACATTGTATATTACCCATGATCCAAGAATTTTATCATAATTGACTCTGCAGTTTGGGTTATTACAATTTTAAAATTTAAGAATAAAGAAATGATTTTCATTTCAAAATTTTTGTAAAGATGCATCAGGAAAATACCAACAGCATAATTCATTTGATTAATTTCTTTCTAAATTGCATAAAATTTATACCTTTTTCTGTCTCTCTCTCGACTTCTACTTCTATGCCTTTTTGACCTGTCTCTGTCTTTCTCTTTTTTAATACTGAAATCATCAAATAAATATAATAAAGAATAAAGAAGATGTGTAATCAAATTGTCTCAACTTCTCATCTAATACCTGTATGTAATGATTTACTTCATCAAATTCATTCTTGAAAATACACAAACCTGTCAACTCTCCCTCTATAGGAGGGAAAATCCCTCTTTTTATCTCATCTCCCTCTTTGGCATTTCACCCTCAAGGAAGACCAAAATCTCCCTCTTGGCACATTTACCAGGCATTTCTCCCTCAAGGGAGACCAAAATCTCCCTTGGCATATTTACCGGGCATTTCTCCCTCCAGGGAGACCAAAATCTCCCTCTTGGCAAATTTACCAAAGAAGAACAACTCTAGATAGGGACATTCGGAGCATTTTATGAGAAATTACATGATGATGTATAGAATGCTAGAATGCAATCAATTATTGATACATGTTTCATTATCTATAAATGTTTTCGCATTGAAATTTCAGCATAATGAAATTATTTGAAAATTGGTGTTGTGCAAAATGTCGTGATTCCATAAAAACAAGAGCCCCAGGGGGGCACAACGCTCACCTGATATCCATGCACACTCTGAACATACTGACATTGAATAATGTTAGAGCCAGAGCCATAGTCAGAATTTTTTGGTCCATATGCCATAAATAATTAAAAAAAATATCATAAAAATTCCAAAAAAGTAAAATGCAATAAATGAGTGTGCAAAATGGAGAAAATGAAAATGGAAAAAGAAAAAAGAAGGTTTTTTTGTATTCAGATGATTTAAAAGTGCTTAAAAAGCTTGCAAAATGCAAAAAATGAAAAAAAAAATTGGGATGCCAGTGCCTGAATTTGAACCCACAATCCTTGGGTCTATGTGCACGCACAGCATATCTAGATTAAAATATAAAAAAAAAAAAAAAAAATTCAAAAAAATAAAGTTATAGCAAATAATGTATATAAAAGAATTGAGTAACTTAATCTGAAAAAACATGCAATAAATGAGTGCAGAAGATCATATATTTACTAAGTTATTAAAAGAAATAGTTAAAGAAAAATAATAAGAGCACCCTAACATCTCTCTCTTTCGGGGAAAGGATGGACAACCTAAAGAGGCATCAGATAGGATGTCATCCTTAAGAAATATTAAGTGCAGAAAACCACTGTTAGATGGAGTAAATGAAAGAAAGATTAGTATTTACTCTGATTAGTTCATTAATATACAAGCCAATTAGAAAAAAAATATTATTTTGTCCAGTTCTTATTATATCATCTAATAGAAAACATAGTGTAATCAAAGATTACGAAGCTCACCTCGCGGCAGCAAAGTTCAATTTAAACATATCTCTAAGTACATGTATATTAAGAAAATCACTCAAGTGGAAAAAAAGTAGGTCAAGGTCATTTTAAGAAAGTTTGATCAAAGATACATCCAATATGCAAGTTTGGTTCATGTAGCACTTATTCTTTGCTCAATATTGGCCTTCAAAGGCAAAATCACTCAAGTAGAAAAAGTAGGTCAAGGTCATTTTACGAAAATTTGATTAAAGATACATCCAATATGCAAGTTTGGTACATGTAGCACTTATACTTTGCTCAATATTGGCCTTATAAGGCAAAATCACTCAAGCAGAAAAAGTAGGTCAAGGTCATTTTATGAAAGTTTGATCAAAGATACATCTAATATGCAAGTTTGGTACATGTAGCACTTTAACTTTGCTCAATATTAGCCTTTAAAGGCAAAATCACTCAAGCGGAAAAAGTAGGTCAAGGTCATTTTATGAAAGTTTGATCAAAGATACATCCAATATGCAAGTTTGGTACATGTAGCACTTATACTTTGCTCAATATTGGCCTTTAAAGGCAAAATCACTCAAGTGGAAAAAGTAGGTCAAGGTCATTTTATGAAAGTTTGATCAAAGATACATCCAATATGCAAGTTTGGTACATGTAGCACTTATACATTGCTCAATATTGGCCTTTTAAAGCAAAATCACTCAAGTGGAAAAAGTAGGTCAAGGTCATTTTATGAAAGTTTGATCAAAGATACATCCAATATGCAAGTTTGGTACATGTAGCACTTATACTTTGCTCAATATTGGTCTTATAAGGCAAAATCACTCAAGCGAAAAAAGTAGGTCAGATGCTGCATCCGATGCATGGGTTCACCTCAGCATCCCAAGATGAATCACTTGTGCAAGTTTGGTTACTGTAGCATCAGTACTTTGTCAGATACTGAACTACCCCAAAAACTTTAACCAGATATGACAAAGTCATTCAACTGGAAAATGTAGGTCAGATGCTGCATCCGATGCATGGGTTCACCTCAGTATCCCAAGATGAATCACTTGTGCAAGTTTGGTTACTGTAGCATCAGTACTTTGTCAGATACTGAGTTACCCCAAAAACTTTAACCAGACATTGACAAAGTCATTCAACCGGAAAATGTAGGTCAGATGCTGCATCTGATGCATGGGTTCACCTCAGCATCCCAAGATGAATCACTTGTGCAAGTTTGGTTACTGTAGCATCAGTACGGACGGGGACGCGGACGGGGACGCGGACGCGGACGGGGACGGGGACGCGGACGCGGACGGGGACGCGGACGCCGGGGTTATAGCATAAGCTCATCTCAACTTCGTCGAGGTGAGCTAAAAAAAATCTGTCAGCAGATGTTGTTACAGAAATTTTGACCCCCCCCCTTTTTATACTCTATAGAATACAAGAATTATTATAAATTCAAATTGTACATGTTGTTAATCAAAAATGCTATCACACAAGCATTCATTAATTTAATTTTACCTAGGATATAGGTTTCAAAATATCAATATGAACTCAAGGGAAATTAATATGGAGAAAATGCCAAACTTCATAAAAAATTCCAAAGTTCAAAAAGTGGCAAAAATGGCATTAAAATTATTCAGGTAAGTTAAAAATAGCATTCAAAGCTTAAAATATGGATGTAAAATGAAAAATAAAGAAAAAAAATTTTTAAGGCCTAGCCGGGATTTGAACTCGCTACCTTGGGACTCATTGACAAAGAAAACATGCCTATTTACAGTATTAAAGAAATCATTAAAAATCTAAAAGTCAAGATATTGAGAAAATTCTTTCACTGTTAGAACCATAAAATGCCAAAAATGATGAAAATGACCATCCTCCCTTCCTTTTTTACAGAATTGAAAAAATCATTAAAAATTCAAAAATAAACCTTTCAGCAAAATTCTTTCACTAAAGCATTCCTTTGCTTAAAAATGGCTAAATTAAACTAAACTGGAGCAGAATTTTTCAATAAGAAAGAAAATATTAAGAGAAATATCAATTTTTGCATTAAAAATGCAATGTCGAAAAAGACGTCAAAAACGCGTCAAAAATTAGTTATTGGATTTTAACGAAATGAACAAACTTGAATCGTACATCCTTCTAGATCACTTAGATACAATTAGTTTTTCAATCCATTCAGTGGAACTGGAGAAGAAGATTTTTGAAGAGGGGTACCCTCTGGGGCCTATTTGACCCCGCCCTGGATCCACCCCTGAAGGGATCAAGACGAAATGAACAAACTTGGTAGAGGACCTTTAGTACTTCATGCATACCAAGTTTCATCAAAATCCCTTCAGCCGTTCTTGAGAAGAAGTTGAAAATGTTAAAAGTTTACGACGGACGGACGACGGACGACGGACGACGGACGCCAGACGCCACACTATGACAATAGCTCACTTGAGCCTTTGGCTCAGGTGAGCTAAAAAGTAGCAAAATGGGTTAATGCGCAATCTCCTTCTTTCTCGTGTACCAAGGAAAGAGACCTCCCTCTTTTTAAGAATTCAAAGTTGACAGGTATGAATACAATCATGTACATCACATTAATACTGCTACAGTCAATAGGCCACTTGCCGAAATTCATAATGGCCGACAAAATGACGAAAAATGTCCGAGCAGACAAGTTTTGCGCACTTTTTCATTGTCAGGTCACAATTAAATTGTGTCATTTAACAGTGATGTCATAATGTAAAACAACCCCAAAAGATGTTGCCTCGGACATTTGTGCTGTCTAACAAAATCGGAAAATGGTCTATTGCAATCCTATGGGTCTTCTACTAAGGTATCTCTTCATGATAATGTATATGTACATTTGTATATCAAATCTTGAAAAGATAAAAAATTAATTCCAAAAAAAAAAGCTTTGATAGCTTTGTGAAATACATGTATACATGCACAAACATATGTAACATGTTGTTCATAGCAATGGGAAAATAAAGTCTTGCAAGCAGAGTGTTGAGTCTTACTAATTTTCACATGGTTGAAGGAATTACAAATTGTATACAAAAAAGTGGTCTGGTATGTACCTACTTTATCCGTCAGTATTTTGGTATGTACCTACTTTTTATATGTCAGTGGTTTGGTACATGTATGTATCTACTTATTATGTCAGTGTTTTGGTACCTTGAAGGTCTATTTATCCATCAGTGCTTTGTTATGTACCTATTTTTATCTGTCAGTATTTTGGTATGTGCCTACTTTTATCAGTCAATGGTTTGTAATGTACCTAAATTTATCTGTCAGTATTTTGATATGTTCCTACTATTTATCCGTCAGTTGTTTGTTATGTACCTATTCTTATCTGTCAGCCTGTCAGCGTTTTGGTATGTACCTACTTTTTATCTGTCAGTGTTTTGGTATGCACCTACCATTTATCTGTCAGTGGTTTGTTATGTACCTATTTTTATCTGTCATTATTTTGGTATGTACCTACTTTTTAACTTTTTACCTGTCGGTGGTTCGGTATGTACCTATTTTCATCTGTCAGTGGTTTGTTATGTACCTATTTCTACCTGTCAGTGTTTTGGTATGTACCTACTTTTTATCTGTCAGTGTTTTGGTATGCACCTTCCATTTATCTGTCAGTGGTTTGTTATGTACATGTACCTATATTTATCTGTCATTATTTTGGTATGTGCCTCCTTTTTAATTTTTATCTGTCAGTGGTTTGTTATGTACTTTTCAGCCATCAGTGGTTTGGTATGTACAGTCTAACCTGTCTATAACGGACGGCTCGGGGAAAATCAAATATTGTCCTTTATAGAGAGGTGTCCTTTATGTAGAGGTTCAGTTTGATATACAGTTTGCAATAATTTCCGTCAATTTTTGATAAGTAGTTTTACAAGGTAAATTAATAATAAAACAGAATACATGTACTAATACATGTAATTGGGTCATGTAGAATTAAATACATGTTTCTCAGATAATTGAGACTACAAAAATAGGAAATTAAGGAAGGTATTTTTTTTAAGAGTACTCTTGCAGTATAAGTAAAGCATTAATTTTTGCAAACATTTCTTTACGTAAGAGAGTATTTCCCTAAGTAAACTGGAAAATAAAGTTTTAAAATGCCACTTAATTTCCTCCCATTCAGTTTATGAAAAAGGGGAGACGTAATTCATCATAAATAAATACGCGAGCGCCATGTCACAAGGCTCGGAATGTATCGCGGTTTCTCATCTCGCCTATTGTTAAAGACCCCTCACTTCTTCAGGAGGGCCCGTGAGTAAGACAGCGTGCAGCGTGTATACGGAAGCCAAGGCTAGATTGATTGACATTAAGCCGCTAGTGATCGAATTACACGTATGTTCTCGGGTACATAAAACGTTGTTGATAAAACGTAAGTTTAAATCCTTACATTTACGGATTACGTTGATGTAAGGATTAAACAAACATTTGTCGCGTGTCGGCGGTCCGTGAATACCTCTAAAATCATGAACGTCATTATCAATCGAATCTGAAATATTACAATAAATTCCTGATGTTGTTCAGCATAATTATTAGTATACATATGCTGTTTACATTTATAAAAAGACCGAGAGAGAAAAGAGTATGTCGAACTCATTGAAAAAATATCAATCGTTAAATTGTCCGCGACGCGTGCCGGCGTGTGGTCAGTAGCTATACAATAAATGAAGTCGGGATATAAACTTTCTATTGTGAAACGAAGGCTTTCTATTGTGAATACAAGGCTCTTGTACTCTTGCGATTTTCCATTATTACAGCCTTCATCAAGCGTCAAAGCCTCTGTTTATACGTTCTTGTTTTAATTAATGTATACACAGCTAAACATAAATTTGCCACTAATTACACGTCCCCTAATTACCATTAATTTGTGAAGCCACGATAGAAAAGGATGCGGATCGAAGTATTTTCCAAAGGCATTGTACGTTATCAGGGGCGGAACCGAGATAATTATGTCCGTTATAGGAGGTTATAAACACCGATTGGGGTACCAGAAGGGTGTCCGTTGTCCGGAGAACGGAGGTGTCCGCTATACAAAAGACATTTATAACACAAAAAACGTTGGGGGGAACTGAAATTGTCCGTTATGTACAGTTGTCCGGTATATAAAGGTGTCCGTTAACACAGGTGGGACTGTACCTACTTTTTATCTGTCAGTGGTTTGTTATGTACTTATTTTCATCCATCAGTGGTTTGGTATGTACCTACTTTTTATCTGTCAGTGGTTTGGTATGTACCTATTTTTATTTGTCAGTGGTTTGGTATGTACCTACTTTTTATCTGTCAGTGGTTTGGTGAGTAAGGCTTCTAGTTCTTCCATCATACCCCCTGCCACTGCCGTGTCTGTTTTATCCCCAGTATCCACCTCTGACTTGACAGGTAGGTCTCCTGTATCCTCTTCTTTTTCTTCCTTCAGCATGTTCTGTTAATAAGCCAATTAAATGTAAAAAACATTAAATCACAGAAATTAAGATTTTGATATTATTGACACAACTTTATGTATTACTTTTCAAACTAAGTTTCCAGTCAATTCATTTCCAAAATAAAATACTGTCAAACCTGTCCTTGCAGTCACTCGTTTTCTAAGGTGACCGTCACTCCCTCTCAACGGTCACATTTTAATTCCTCTGACACAATTTGCAACACAAAAGTCCATAAATCAACAGCCATAACTTGAATAATGCAGCAAGCAGTCATCAAAATTTTGACCAAGCTGCTTCCTGGATTGTCTAAAATGGCCATTTTGAAAGAAAAAGTAATTCTGTTTGTTTGAGTAATATTTTGTTTGTTTGACTTCACCAGAGTCTTATTAGGGGTCCCCTCCTTTGTTTTGAATATTGTGAGGTTTTTTTCACTTTCCTTATTTCTTAATATCTTTAACGCATTTACACATAAACATATCATAGTACATGTACTTGGTCGTTAAGAGATCGGCAATACAACATATTTGTATCATAGTATGGCCAGTTATGGCTGCCGAAATTGCCAACTTGGAACGAAAAGCCACCAATCTTTGGCAGCCATTTTCTTTTCCCAATGTGACCATCTACATGTATCATAAGTTTGACGGCATCTTCAATTTCTTAATTCAAATATTTTTTCTTTAAATTCTTTTTGCCACTGAAGTCTATGATGATAATTTGACCTACCCTGACATTGGGATCATTTGGCATGGCCAATCCAGGGAACAATTTTCTGTTGAGATCTTCCTCCTTTCTGTCGATATTTTCCTTCGCTGCCGACTTCTTGTCTTTTTTCGTTGGTTTAGATTTTGGCTTCATTTTCTGTATCAGCCTCAGAAGGTTTGCAACCAGAGATTCCTGAAAGTTTATTCAACATGTTCAATATTTATGCATATACCAAGTCAATACTTACTCTTATAAACAAATGTACCGATACTAGTATATATAGACCTATCCCTCAAGATTGTAAGTACATGTAATTACGAACTTGCCTTCCTGTTTCTCACAATAAAAAATGTAATATTTTTCGACCAATTTTGGGTACTAAAGCGTAATATAAACCACTGATGAAATTTTGAAGAAACATAGTCTTTTGTCAGCTTCAACAATTGTTAGAAATTTTAAGAATTTATCATATTTATGTGCTTGCCAATTGAGTCTTTGCAGAATACAGAGTTTTTTCCCCTTACAGACGGTATCTGATGTAAAACCATTGTGACGTCATGAAAATGGTATGGTAACGTTGATTTTATACCGTCATTTCCCAGACTTTTAGGACTGTTTCCATATAATCGTATGACAGCATAATCAGTCTACGTCAGATACTGTCTCAAATGGGAAGTAACTCAGGTTTTTGAAAATAGCGAATAGATACAAAAGACATTTGTTCAATCAAGAACTCAAAAAATCAAAAACGTCAATTTGCTAAAAAGAGAGCTTTACACGTAAAATGGAATAGCAAGAGCATACAGTGTAATTAAAGGTAGAGCATCGTTAAAATCATGCAAAAATTGTAAAAGTAGGCAGGTCTGTACTTATAAAAACTTTGTCAAATAAAATAATTCTACATACAGCAAATTCAGCACCATTATCATCCAGCGCTTTCTTAAACTTGTCAAATGTGTCATTCTTCTCCGCTAGGTGGATTATAAACTCCGCTGAAAAATTCAAAATAAAATTTTATTACACAAATGTAGTAACAAACATTTCAGATTTCAATATAAGAAATTTCAATAAAATTTTAAAATGTCAATTCAAAATACATGTAAAAAAAAATCTGAGTGTTTATCAGATCAAACATCTGATACATATTTTCCCTTTTCAAATACTTTGTATCAGGGAAACTTAGGCTAATAATTGTCTGCCAAATCAGATTGATTTTCTTCAACACCAACATGACCAATATCCATTTAGTGTACATTTTTCATAGACAGATTTTAGTAATTTTTTTCCAGGACAATGTAATTTCCTTAAAACATATTCAATGAAATAAATTCGGATGAATACTTCACACTTAACCAACGGTCGCTAATGTGACAAGGTGGACACTACAATAGTGACTTGTCATGCAGTTTTTATTCTGAAGTCATCAGAGAGCAAAAAAAGTCAGAGAAACGACTTTTATATGGCTTAAATGTCTTCATTGAAAACCAAATCATGCATATGTTCAAATGGTAGTGTCCTTATCTTGAAACATAAACTCAAGAGACATTTTGTCCAGCTCGGAACTAGAAACTGTCGGACATTTGAAATATCTACTGGACTCTGGAGATTGCCGGCAATCTACATGTAGCACTGGCCTTTGTTCAGTTTAGGGGACTGGGAATATATAGGCAAAAAAAAAGATGATTTTACGTTGCATGGCGTAAAAGAAATTGTTAAAATTAGTATTATTGTTTCCCCGAACGAAAATTGCAT
Source organism: Pinctada fucata (assembly GCA_028142955.1). Lineage (NCBI taxonomy): Eukaryota > Metazoa > Mollusca > Bivalvia > Pterioida > Pteriidae > Pinctada > Pinctada fucata. The sequence continues at coordinate 26,999,018 of AP027114.1, forward strand.
TGTGACATCAGGATTTCCACTCAAAGTGACAGTCAAATTTAAAAACAAAATGGCAACATTTTTATGTTGAATTACAACCCCAATTTTCCCTATCGTATCAAACCTCTCCCTCTTTCTGTAGGGTCTGTGACGCAAGACACTTGGATATAGAAACAGGACTAAGGTAGGATTATTTTTACCCTTTAAAATCATCTTTTTTTTACTTAGATAGTCCCGCTCCCCTCAACTGAACAAAGGCCCCGGCACTTTATGAATAGGCAGTGGCTCCGGATACCAACATTCATATCTTTAGACCTATGTCTCAGCGTATGAACAAGTTTTTGATTGGTCTGTAGCTGTCATGTCTCCATAATAGAGGAATAAGTTGGGGGGTTTTTTGTAATCAAGGTATACAAGTTTGCTCTGCATACTCAGTTATTTAGCAACCGGGAAAAAGCCTATTATCTATGCTCTCAATCATATAGCAATCACTGATCAGAGTAATAGACACCCACTAGCATACTGACGATCAGTCACTCTAGCAGAAGTTGACTGAAGTTTACAAGTACGTAACGTTAGATGCAACTGCTTTTTTACTTAATAATTCACTTTTCAGAATATGTCACAAAAAATATACAATTTGAACACAATATGCCTTGAAAAAACCCTATGAAAGTATGAATATCTAGAACTACCATTCGTGCTCGTATGTGGAGACTCAGCTCTACAGATACGAATGTTCGTATCCAGACCAGAGCCACTGCCTTTTGAAAAGTCTGATAAAATCACATTAATACTAACCCAAATCTTTATCATTGAGACCAAGATGGTTTTCTAATTCAGTACAAACTTTGGATACAAGGGATAGATGTTCAAGCTTCTGTAACTCCTCCATTGTCAATTTTTTTCTTATAACAGTTCGAATTTCCTCTGCGGTAAAAATAATAAATTAACCTATCAGATCTTCTATTTAGGACTATTAGTCATATCACATCATAGTTTCAAGGTTTCCTTCGTGTTATCTAAAGATTTCAATTATTAGATCAAGTTAGATTTAACGGTTTTCCGACACAACAACCATTTTCGCCCGAATTTGCATGATGTTATGTTTACGTTTTCCTGTTTAGTCCATTCGTTCGAATCTATTCGTTCCAAAATCATTTCGGCCTCATGCAGGTTGCAGGTATCATAACAACAATTTGTCGTTGTTTATGCCATCGCACAGAATCAGAGACAGGTAATTTAAAAAAATGACTGGCGGAAACCATTTCTTACCGATTTTTAAACAACTTTTCCAGTTGACCCAGCCATGCCCTAGTCCCGGGAACCAGACTAGCCATGCCCTGGACATTTTTTTTCTAAAAGCAAGGATTTTTATTCAGTTTTAACAATTTATTTTTTGAAAACTTGAAATTATAGATGTGAATTTTGAATTTGTTCATCCTTTTTCTCCCAGGACTGCATTTAAACCTGCTCAGCTCACAGGTGCCTGCAGATATTATCGCCCCCCCCCCCCCCTCTTTCTTTCTCAGAATCATGGCTAAAATGGCCGTGGACATACGGAATAATAATGCCACTATGACATCGCGTCATGGCTCGCAGCCAGATTTGAAATTACTATAGTCGTATATGGGCATCACTGTAACATAGATTGTTAAACGGTTTCCGGGGATTGGATATGATACTCCGCTATTTTCTGAAGAAGTTGATGTAAAAAACCTTATTATCCGTGATAAAGTCGCGGTTCCCACACGAGTTGAAAATTAGTAAGATGCCGCCCATAGGCTGTACAGTAATTTCATAGGAAGACAGCATGATTTGGCGAGTTGGGGCAACTTCGGTGTCCGTTTTCTTAGGTTTCTGGTGTAATAATTCGTGTTCCGGGCATCGCGACTGAAAGTTTATAACAAATGTACATGAAATCAGGTATCTTCGTTTTTTCGGATAGCTGATTTTGGCGGTTCCCACGTGTTTTAGAAATTCCTTTTTTCTACGAAATTTCCTCTATTTTCTAGTATAAAATCATTATGTTTTCTTATAGAATTGAAAATAGGTCATGAATCATCATTACATGACAAATGGAAAATACTATGAAAAACGAAGATTTAACGGAGAAAAGCTACTAACTGATTTTAATGGGAGTTTCGCCGAACTACGTCACGTGACTGAGAGAGGCGGCATCAACCCATTTCTCCACATGGAGTAAAGCCATGATTCTGAGAAAGAAAGAAGGGGGGGGGGGGGGTGGAAACGATCATCGATCATATCTGCAGGCACCTGTGGCTCAGTTCACCGTACCATGTTTACTGATCTTGCTGAATGAATTTCAACCGTTTATAAAAATTGTCTACGAAGAGCCGATCGACAATCGACTTACATGTTGAGAATCTTATTTACTACATACAAGCAGGGATCACTATAGTAATTTAGTTTCATGATACATGTACACGTCCCTGGTGCGTATATATTCTGGGGGGGGGGGGGGGTCTTTCTTTTTCTATATTTAAATATTCTGACTTTTATCTATCTATATCTTTCTGACAATCATAATTATTTGATTTGGAGCACATAGCTGGATCGATTTGTTTGCAGGGGTATATGTAGTTTTAATAAGTTGCACATCACTAATACGAAAGGTTGTTGCTGTTACCAAGAACTTTATTAATAGAAACTCAAATAAAAATGTAAATAAAATTCAATGATATAATAATTTCATTTTATTTTTTCTCAAAAATGTCTAAGAAATCCTAAAAGGAAAGGTCAAAATACTGTACCGAGTGCAAGGTTCGTAAGTATGTATCAGCAACACCCGTTACTCATCCCCATGCCAACCAACTTGATGGATAAGGTCATTCTCATCCCGCAGTAACGTACTTCACTTATAACCTACGTTACTTAGTAAAAAAATGTCCTCACATTGGTATGAAATCCGTATCAATCAATTAAGGGAAAAAATGACAATTTAATTGATATGTGGCGGTAGTTAATATATGTAAGGTTGCTTCAGCTGAAATTAGATTCATTAGTGAAAAATACACCAATCGTTCGTGTAACGTGTACTACAGTAGGGTATTTCGTTGCTTTCTTTCGATTTCATAAGGAATAAAAATAGGCACACAGTGTATGTAAAGCTAAAGACTTTGTACTAAAATAATTTTGTCAACTGTTTTTGTACACTTCGGATCCTAGGCGAAAATTTTAAAATGGAAATCTCATGTTACGGAGCTTTAATTTTGAGTTGTCTCCTCGTAGTGAGCTTTGCATATCCCCAGGGGGCGCCAGTGCGTCAGGAATCCTGTGTTAACCTACAGCCGATCCATATAGACCCACTGAATCAACAACAGGTACAGAACCAGAACAGTGAGAACCCGCCCTATGTTGTCACTGTGAACAAGAACCGATATACATCGTGTACCACCCAAACCCCACAACTATGTCGTCAGCCTGTTATAGGTAAGTATAGAATAAATAAGATCTACGTACAGCTTTATGTTGACATAGCTTAGAATCCTTGGGGCCTGACTTCTCTGACAATGTTTGAACAGGGCCCGTCATGGAGTCCCGTCGTCTCAGTCAGTTAGAGTGCAATTATTTTAAAGAACGCGCCTGTGATCGATCAAGTACATATTTCAGAACGAATCAAATCTACAGGGTGTGTTGACATAGATCTGAATTGTTTTAATTTTCTGTGCGCAGTATTGATTTTTCCATTATCGTGGGGGGGGGGGGGGGGGGGGGGGGGTGGTAACGGGGGAGGGCTGCTATATAGCAGTTTCTACCACAAAGGAAGGTTAATCTGCTATATAGCAGTTTTTCCAGGGAAAGACTATACGAACTATAAGGAAAACTATACTTTTTTTTAATAACGAATTATTGCTACGAGAGGATTCTCGTAGAGCTAACTGGAACTCCCTGACCAGAACTGTCAAAAATGCGACTTTTCTTCAAATTACTTTTATGTGATTTTCTCAAAACAACAGACTAGAACCCCCCCCCCCCTTGTCTTTCAATGTCCCGACCGGGTTGGTCCCTGGTTGGTAAGATTTTTTCAGTTCATGAATAAAGTAGTCTAATGCACTCCGTTTGTAACGCGCATTCTGATTGGCTGAGCGATTAAAAAACTGCAAGGGGATTCACGTTTCACTGCAGTTTTTGTTATGACGTCATGTGTTGCTATAGCGACGTCGTTAAAAGCAGACGTTTTCTAGCTTCTTACTGACCAAAGCATTAGAATAGGGTTACCATACTGATGTTTTACAAAAACTGACAGGGTATCGGCGAATCCCCTGTCAGAAATATCCGTTTTACCGCTCGGCTGACGCCTCGCGGTAAAACTCAATTTCTGACAGGGGATTCGCCGATACCCTGTCAGTTTTTGTAAAACAGACGCATGGTAACCCCTAAATCAAATAAAGATAAAGATAAGATTATTATTGGAAAGAATTAATGGAAAATTATATAGAAATATCTTTTAAATGAAGATTACAAAAAAAATTAAAATGTTGTATAATTATTTAATTAAGATATGTGCAGAAAAGACCATGTATATTTACATACAGTATGTCTATACAAACGTTATACGTTATTATTATTATGTACCGTTATTTTCACCACTTCCGTGTACGGGTGTATACGTCACAATTAACCCCCGGGGCGGTGCCGTGCCCTCGCACTTCCCTTGGCTTGTAATTCTGACTGTACAAATGACTACTTTTTGATCGCGAAAATCGGACAACACATTTTTATGTTCAACTTGTCTTTAAAATGTTTGAACCTGTCACTGGACACCACAGCATGTAAATTAAAGGAAATCAAAAGGAGATACATTAGTTTTGTGAGCAAAAAATCTGTTCTATCTTGAAAACAATGTAGCTTACCAACCGAACGTTTATTTCTTTTGGAGTGTATTTCGTTGATATATTCATCAAGATTTTTAGTTCAGAAAACAGAATATTGAAACTGGAATTTAGTACTTTGTTTAGTGCCGTCAATTGAATAGTTTTCCAAAAACAGTTACCATGGAAACCAAAGGAAATTTGTCTCATTGTTTTATTGTTATTTTGTGCTGTATTTTGACAATAGTGAGTGGATTTCCTAACGGAGCACCGTCACAGAACGTAGAGTCGTGTTTAAATCTGAACCCCATCCACAATAATGCACTGTACTTCTCCCCGCCTCCTTATTTTTTACAAACCTCACAAGCTTTTTACGCTTTCTGTAATGAAACTGCACAATGTCAAAGGAGATTCGTGGCAGCAAGACGTAAGTGTTCATTCATTCATTCATTCATTCATTCATTCATTCATTCATTCATTCATTCATTCATTCATTCATTCTGTCCGTATTTAGAATTCCAGTAACAGGCCGTGATTTTATTTTTTTTCCGCAAAATTCCAAAATTGGTCCTTTTTGTAAATTCCAAGGGAATCCTGACCTTTATTCATTTATTCGTCCCTCTATCCATCCTCCATCCATCCATCCATCCGTCCATCCATCCATTTATTATTCATTTCTTCATTTGTTGATTGATTTAAAATTTGTAATACGCACTTTTTTATTCTATAAAAAGAAAAACCGATAACTCAGATTGTCATAATAGTTCAAAGCCTTTTTATTTTTTCATATTATTAAGGATTTTGATAGAGTGCAGTTTGTCAAATTTTAGAATTTCGAGTCACTTTTTTCCAAAGAGTTTTTATATAACATGTTGAGGGACCCCCCCCCCCCCCCTCTTTGTACATGAATGTTAGATGGAATGGAATGAGTGGAATTTGGAATTTGAGTTTCACTTTGTTACAATTTGGAAATGTGGAGAGGGTGGAAGGGGGTGTTCTTGTTGGCGCTGTCGATGATTTCACTTTATTGTTGAGGGTCATCATGGGAATTCGGGAATATGCGTGACGTCATTCTAATAAAATGTACCTCACTACAACTCAGTTCTAAATGCGTAAGAGGCGTGACGTATTTGAACAGCGACTAATCAGAGGACATTCTTTTGCATTGACAAATCATTCGTGACCAAAGAAGTAGACTCATACAGATTCGTCAAAAAAAAAAAGGGGGGGGGGGGGTAGTGAATGATTGGGGTGAAAATTTCAGTGGTTGGTCACATATATGGCATTAGTCCTTTTCTTTTCTCAGTTTTTGTTGATTTTCAATTGTTAGGCACAGCATGTGAAAACCTTGACTCGAAAGTTCTGCATGAACAAAACAAACGCTTTTGATTATTTTCATCTTACGAGTTTTTTTCTCTCTCTTATATTTTTTTCAAAAATTTCCCTTGAAATAAGACAAGTAAGAGATCATTATGATCGTCTCAACTGGTCAGTTTTCTACATTGTAATAATTACTAAAAACCAAACATAAAACTTAAAGATGAAATTAACAAAAAAAAAAACCCAAACAAACAAACAAACAAAAAAAAAAAAAAAAAAAAAACAAAACAAAACAAAACAAAGACCAAAAACAAAAAAACAAAACAAAACAAAACAAAACAAACAAAGAACAAAGACAAAAAAAAACCAAACAAACAGAACAAAACAAAACAAAAAAAAAGATACACAAAAATAATACATAACATAAAGAAAATGAAAAATTCTATAAAACCATGAAAACAAAATTAATCATATTAATAAATTTCCACATAAGTAATTAAGGTAAATATAAATACATAACAAACATATTACTAGTGATTTGTAATACCTGTGATATTTGACCCAGGAGTCATAATGCGCCTGGGGGCGTGGACATTTGAAATCCTGTACAGGTATGAATGACGGGGACACCATAGTAGAATCTGAATTATCCAATCAAAAATACACCAAAAACATGTATCTACACCAAGGCATTCCTACATGGATTTATGAATATTTTGATTGATTATGTATGAAGATCTTATGATTTACACGGAAAACATTATTTGAAATTGAAAATTATTGTTATAATGTATATAGCAACATATCATAATAATAGATATATTAAAAATAGTAAAATAATATAAAATAATTTAATGTATATGTATACGTATATCATTAAATGCACAATAAAAGTAAATAATCATTATAATTTTGATTTTTAAAAGAATCTAGAACATTTTGAATCAAAAGACGATTTTTTTAATTGTAAACGAAAAAAAAAAAATTATTCTCTGAACCAGCTGAACTTCAAGCCCACATCAGCTGACACTGCCCCCCCCCCCCCTCTTCCCAGACTTATACCAAATTGCCAGAATGGACCTCTCCTGTATGAGAATTAGCATCTTGTTTATAAATCCCATTTATGTTTTTCTGCCAAACAGAATACAATCAACACATCAAGTAATATTTGTTAAAAATTGATAATAAAAAATCTAGATTTTACCTGATACCTATGCTATTTGATAAATTGATTTCGTCTTTTTTTTTTTTACAAAAAAGAACCTCTAGCTGTGGTAACACATGAATTCAAGTTTGTTTTAAATACTGCAAAAATGAGAATATATATCCCAAAAAGTCAACTAAAGAAAACTAAAAAAATGACATTTGAAAGCAGTTATTAACAATATTTTTAAATTCACTTTTCTTTCAGTGCAAATTCAGGGTCAAGGTGCTAACTTCAGAGGTTTCATCATTCAAGCAAGAACACCAAGCGGAGGGTCGAGGTCATGGGGTCAGTTCTTCCCAACTCAAAACGATGCCAAAATAATAAGATGTCAGAACGGTTTGACCTTGACACACACAGCTAACAACGACAAACAGAGCGTGACCTTTCAGTGGATCCCGGAGCCAAATATGAGGGAACAAGTACAGTTTGTGTATGTTTGATTTTCATTCGAACAACTTTCAATTTGTTGACATCTTACTTCAACTTATAGGGGAAAAAATTATTAAGATGAAATATTTTTAGAAAAGATGAAATAAAACTCAATAGAATAAATACTGCTAGTATATCCTCTTTATTTACTGTGAATGAAGGCATACATATGACATGACTGCTCTACAAATTCCGGTTCCCCCCTCCCGTCGGAAAAAGAAACTCAGAGCCTTTAACGTGAAAACCATATTTTCCATTAGTAAAACTAAATCAATCTTTTTCCATTCTTGACCAATTTCTAACACAGTCAGGAAAAAAATTAAATTCAATCTTTTAAAAACGCCTTTTTCTTTTTTAACCCCTTGACCATGAAAAAATGGTTTGTTTTCGTTCCCCAGAGGTTTCATTCAGAAAAAAAAACACGCACACAAAATTCTTCTTTTCATTCTGTAAAACATAGAAATTCATTTAAAATTAATCCATTTTTTCCAGAGTATCCCTCTTAATAGATATTTCGTGGTAGAAAAAAAAATTGACCTAATATTTTTCTCTCCCTTTTAGATTCTAATGACAATGCATGTGTGAAGGAAATTAGCTCTATCGACATAATTTTTCACTCCAGAAGAATTTCAAAATGATTCTTTTGTTTTTTTTCAGAGCTACTGTAGTACAGAATTTAAGGACGATTTACCCACGTGTTTATTCTAGACCACTCCCAGCAGTTGGAGGTAAGACACACTCTCTTTTTCGTCCTATCAAATTCATGTAGTTTGCATAATATCTTATTTATATGTTTGGGTCGTGAAATGAAAATTATGGAGATATGAGAGTGGAAGATTTTATGAAAATAAGAAACATATATAAATTTTGAAATACTAAAATTATTATAGAACACCAGAAGACAAGAGTTTCTGAGGAATGACGTTATTAGTAGTCTGGGATGTATCACTGGGTTGGGTGCACCCCCCCCTTGATCCTCCAAAACCGGCCTAACTTTGTATCATTTTTTGCGCTCTTTCAGGTAAAAATTTGTCTCATGGAAATTTCCATTGCAAAAGTGGTGTTTTTTGGTAAAAAACATGTTTTTTTAATCAAAAATCACTGAAAATAGGAAAAAAATTATAACTCTTATATGGTTGATGTTTTTAAAAATTGAAAAGTGTAAATATATAGTATTTTTGATGCTCTTTCAGATGAAATAAGTTGCAAGTTCCAGTTCCTATTTTTACTGTGTGTTTTGGGGTAAAAAAGTCGAATTTTTGCCAAAATTCACAGAAATTTGAGGAAATTTTAATTTATTTCTGCTTCTCAGCTCCTCAATATAGCATATGATCGTTCAATGATGATTTAAAAAACATCTTTAAAGTCTCCTCTTTCAAATGACATATATTTTATATTCTTATTTTTTTGCAAAATCCTCGAAATTAATTATTTTATACAGAAACCTGTATTTTCAATCAGAAATCTCAGATTTCTGTATATTTATTTAAAGAACCCTTTTTTGTTATAAAAGCAATGATTGAAAGCTATTTTCTAGTGTAACTTTTCACACTCTATTAGATTATATATGTTTTACTAACATTTCATCCAAAATCAGCGTGTTTTTTGGGGAAAAACGTATTTTTTCATTTAAAAATAGCTGATTTCTGGAGAATATTTATTGAATCTATAGAAGTTCTTGAAATGATAGCAGGAATGTATTTTGAACTGTAATTATTTAGGTTCACTCATAAATTACATGTATGAAACATAAAAGGTATATTTTCTACTTAATTTTGGGGCAAAATGCCTGTTTTTGTCTAGAAATTACAGATTTCTGGAAAAATTTTATTAATTCATTTTCTTTGCTAAAACTATACATTTAAAGCTATTATCATTATAGAAAGTAATCATCTTGTCAGATGATTGTGAAATTAAATGTAATAATCAATTAAAACCATCATTTTTGGGTAAAATATGCATTTTTATGCAAAAACCACTTATTTTGAGAAAATAAGTACTAGCTTTTTTAATTTGCCTAAATTGATATGTTTTAGCTTTGATATTATGCTGTTTCTTATTATAAATGGATAGAAATGTTATTTGATAACTGAAATTTAATTTATATCTTATTTTGGGGCAAAAAACCTTATTTATGTGAAAAATTCACTTATTTCTGTTGATATTTTTTAAAATTTATATTTCTTATTTAATCAACACTGGAGAGGTTTCATATAATTGGATGGCATTAATGTGATCAAATTTAATGAGTTAGAAGAGATTTCTTTGATTATCTTGCTATTTTGGGTGAAAAATCTTGATTATTATTTAAAAATCGCTAATTTCTGGAAAATCCTTATTACTATGAAATCAGACGTTATTATTTATATTCAAAAGAGTTCCTGGGTATATCATAGCTTGTTCTTGTAAGTCATATGCATTTGAAATATCCTCTGTTAATTCAATTGATATTTTGGGGCAAAAAACCTAATTTATGTGCAAAATTCACTTATTTCTGTGAAAATTGTTTTAAATCTATATTTTTTATTCAATCAAAGCTGGAGAGGTTTCATATAATTGGATGGCATGAAAGTGATCAAGTCTAATGAGTTAGAAGAGATTTCTTTGATAATCTTGCTTTTTTGGGTGGAAAATCTCAATTTTTATTTAAAAACCGCTGATTTCTGGAAAATCCTTATTACTATGAAATGTTTCGTTTTCATTTATATTCTAAAGTGTTCCTGGGTATATCATAGTTTGTCCTTGTACGTCAAATGTATTTGAAGTATCCTCTGTTAATTTAATTGGTATTTTGGTGCAAAAAATATATTTTTTATGAATTATATATAGCCTATATCAAGAAACTTACTATTGAAAGTATCATATTTCAAACTATGATTATTATCCTCTGTATTTCCTATTCAACTGAAATATAAGACTTTCAATAGTAAGTTTCTTGATATAGGCTATATATTCATATAAAACATATTTTTTGCACCAAAATACCGATTAAATTAATAGATGATACTTCAAAAACATATGACATACAAGGACAAACTATGATATATCCAGGAACACTTTAGAATATAAATGATAACGACTCATTTCATAGTAATAAGGATTTTCCAGAAATCAGCGGTTTTTAAATAAAAATTGAGATTTTCCACCCAAAAAAGCAAGATTATCAAAGAAATCTCTTCTAACTCATTAGACTTGATCACTTTCATGCCATCCAATTATATGAAACCTCTCCAGCTTTGATTGAATAAAAAATATAGATTTAAAACAATTTTCACAGAAATAAGTGAATTTTGCACATAAATTAGGTTTTTTGCCCCAAAATATCAATTGAATTAACAGAGGATATTTCAAATGCATATGACTTACAAGAACAAGCTATGATATACCCAGGAACTCTTTTGAATATAAATAATAACGTCTGATTTCATAGTAATAAGGATTTTCCAGAAATTAGCGATTTTTAAATAATAATCAAGATTTTCCACCCAAAATAGCAAGATAATCAAAGAAATCTCTTCTAACTCATTAAATTTGATCACATTAATGCCATCCAATTATATGAAACCTCTCCAGTGTTGATTAAATAAGAAATATAAATTTTAAAAAATATCAACAGAAATAAGTGAATTTTTCACATAAATAAGGTTTTTTGCCCCAAAATAAGATATAAATTAAATTTCAGTTATCAAATAACATTTCTATCCATTTATAATAAGAAACAGCATAATATCAAAGCTAAAACATATCAATTTAGGCAAATTAAAAAAGCTAGTACTTATTTTCTCAAAATAAGTGGTTTTTGCATAAAAATGCATATTTTACCCAAAAATGATGGTTTTAATTGATTATTACATTTAATTTCACAATCATCTGACAAGATGATTACTTTCTATAATGATAATAGCTTTAAATGTATAGTTTTAGCAAAGAAAATGAATTAATAAAATTTTTCCAGAAATCTGTAATTTCTAGACAAAAACAGGCATTTTGCCCCAAAATTAAGTAGAAAATATACCTTTTATGTTTCATACATGTAATTTATGAGTGAACCTAAATAATTACAGTTCAAAATACATTCCTGCTATCATTTCAAGAACTTCTATAGATTCAATAAATATTCTCCAGAAATCAGCTATTTTTAAATGAAAAAATACGTTTTTCCCCAAAAAACACGCTGATTTTGGATGAAATGTTAGTAAAACATATATAATCTAATAGAGTGTGAAAAGTTACACTAGAAAATAGCTTTCAATCATTGCTTTTATAACAAAAAAGGGTTCTTTAAATAAATATACAGAAATCTGAGATTTCTGATTGAAAATACAGGTTTCTGTATAAAATAATTAATTTCGAGGATTTTGCAAAAAAATAAGAATATAAAATATATGTCATTTGAAAGAGGAGACTTTAAAGATGTTTTTTAAATCATCATTGAACGATCATATGCTATATTGAGGAGCTGAGAAGCAGAAATAAATTTAAATTTCCTCAAATTTCTGTGAATTTTGGCAAAAATTCGACTTTTTTACCCCAAAACACACAGTAAAAATAGGAATTGGAACTTGCAACTTATTTCATCTGAAAGAGCATCAAAAATACTATATATTTACACTTTTCAATTTTTAAAAACATCAACCATATAAGAGTTATAATTTTTTTCCTATTTTCAGTGATTTTTGATTAAAAAAACATGTTTTTACCAAAAAACACCACTTTTGCAATGGAAATTTCCATGAGACAAATTTTTACCTGAAAGAGCGCAAAAAATGCTACAAAGTTAGGCCGGTTTTGGAGGATCAAGGGGGGGGTGCACCCAACCCAGTGATACATCCCAGACTATAGTATATAATTCCATTTATTGACAGAAAAAAAAAAAATCATTTCACGCCCTCTGCATAAAAATAAATAGATCGTGTTGCTGTAGTTCAAGGGGTGTTCACCTAGAAAAACAGATGCCGTCCAAACAGATTTCATAGGCAAACTAGGTTCAGCAGCTTGAACTAGTGTTGCTTTTGAAAATAAAATTTCTTACTTGCTATATGTATACCTTTTTATAACAACTGCTGCTTCTATAAGTCATATGGTATATGCAAAAAAATGTATCTGTATATTGATCCTACTCCATGTTCCTGCATATTGATTTATCGACGCTCTGTTCATAACCATTGACCTGATTAAAGTATAGATATTCTTTAGTATATATCTAGACAATGTAGACACGTTGTGCGGGATATTATCTTATAGTAAAAATACAACAAGTGTGAACGGCTTTTCAGATGCATAACATTGTTTCGTCAATTTTAAGATTCCTAAAATCTGGTGGTTAAATGATCGAGGGGATAAATGAGCACTATCGAATGTACCGGTATTTTAAGGAAGAGAGTATCAACGACAAGTTAATGTTCTTAATGTTCTTAGGGAACGACCTTTTGATTCTGAGGGGGGGGGGGGGGGGGGGGTTCCGGTCAGATTGTTTATTTTCAACGCTGAGCCCTAAAAAGGGTATCAAATCACAAAGAAAAAAAATTCAAAAATCAAGATCAAATTATGCATTTGCATGTAATTCTTGTCAAAAAGCAAGGTCAAATTATGTTACAGTATTTGTTATTCTTGTAAAAATCACATTATAAATATGGATTTCAGTGAGCGGTGTCAGGAATCGGGGTAGGTACATGTACCTATAAGTAGTATAGGGTGCCCAGATTGGCTATGCCATCGTAGTTTACTTTCATACACACATACCTCATAGATCTATAATTCCGTTAATTAATATTTACGAATTGGTGTAATCTTTTGCTGAAACGGGGATATTCGTACAAACGACATGGGTTATGTGTGTATGAAATATTCACACAATGAGGTTTGCGCATGCGTCTTATTCAAAGGATAAACATAGCTCTTAGTAGAAGATCTTACACTTAATTATTACCTAAACATATGACTGAAATTAACATAACATTATAAATTGATATTTATCCCAGAGTTCAGGTAAAGTTCAGATTCTGTTATGATTTCTCGAAACAATATATGATATTTCTACATGTGAATTTCAGAGGAGGAAGGAACATCGACTGCAGGTTCAATGAAATTCCTTATGTTCGCTTCATTTTATCTCAGCCACCTTAAGTTTCCTTTGTTATACAAGCGTTTGCGTTTAGTAAAAAGAACCATACCAATGCTTTACCGCGCTTGCTGAATGTAGAAATGTTATTTTTAGAAAACTGTTAGGCTTCTCTTTGCTTAAGCGGAATTCTTCACAAATGCGATGCCTGTTCAGTTGAGACGAGCTTGTACATAATGAAATAGGGAAATTGCTTTTTGAATTAAATTCACGCTGCTTTAAACTTTGATTGGGAATGACCAAAGCTTCTTAATTTTTTTAACATACGCGAATAATCAATGGCAACTTTTAAAAATGATTACACATAATAATTTACGGCACTGTACAATAACTAAACTAAATGATTAAATTATCAGAAAATTGTCATGTAGCTTAATTACATGTATTTTATATTAAACTCACGCACGGCTTGAGGTAATTTTTTCTTCTTTAAGTATGTATACAAAATACATGTATGCTTTGCCTTGCTTTTACTAACCAGTATTTATTCCCAGCCTTTGCAATTTCAGTGACTCAGCCTGTGACTACGCCGCAGCCCACACCACCGCCCTTCACCCAGCGGCCGCCTTTTACACAAGCTCCACCTTTCACCCAACAGCCACCCTTTACGCAGCGACCACCTTTCACACAACGTCCACCTTTCACGCAGCGACCGCCATTTACATCTCGTCCTACAATGACACCTGCTCCACCATTGACGAGGCCTCCTTTCACGTCCGCACCAATACCCTTTACAACCCCAATATTTACTAAATTAACAACTAGAGGTACAACTACTTCGACTACTACTAAGTCCACTACTACCTCACAAACTACTAGCATTACTACCAGAAGTAGTAACGAATATACTAATCAACCACTAGGTAAGATGGAATTTTCAATTAACATACTAGAGAGATACTAAATAAAACACTGACGAAATAGGACATTGAGGTGTGTAGTAGCTCATATCATACATTGTATTTAGAATTAACACGTCTCAAAGAAGTATACGCTTTTATCAAATGACAGTGAAATAGTCACAAAGAGTGTATTTTCTAATATCGTAGTAGGTATCTGCACATTTGAAGTTACATGTAGTTACCTTTACTAGTAGAAAGTGAAAAAAAATCTTTTTCTTGCGTTTTCAATATGACAAGTTTTTGGAACTCCTTATGAGAGTCATTGCCTTACATATCTATAACTTTACAGTACATACCTGCTTTGAAAGACTGTGTGGCAGCAGCTAAAAGTAGTAACATTTATTAGAATTATCTTACTCTAAATAAGTTAAAATCTGTCTTTCGATCCTTATAACTTTGGACAATTATTGGTCTATCATTCAAAAAAGATTAATCCTGTGTATTCTTTTAACAAGTTTATCATAATCTGTTATGCTGTCCTAATTGCTAAAGTTATCTCCTTTACTGTATAATTATGGGATCTTTTTAAAAGATTCGAGGTCTTTTTGGAATGAAGGTCCTTGAGCTTTCATAAGTTTCAAACTTTGATTTCCACTGTTTTGACATTTGCACTGATGAGGCATTTTTTTTTTATAAAACAAGCATATGGTCCACTTAATTATCATAATTGTACAGGAACGAGCCTAATCAAGAAATAATGAAATTAATTAGGAATCCATTTTGAGTCATGTACCATTTTCAATACTGGAATTCTGTCCAATTTACACCTTGAAGCTGCTGATTTTAAAATCAACGATGCTTTTTTTCACAGAGAAAACATTCTCTAGAGAATCATTATCTAAAAATTCTTGATATCTACCTTTAATTTGATATGAAATTACAAAAATTAATATTAGTTCAGAGCAAAAAAAAAAAGTAGTATTCTTTTCAAAAACTTACTTGAAATGCATTTCTAATAAATTATTCAAAAACAATGGGTTATCTCCCTCTATGCATTGCTCTGCCCTTAACCGACTCTTAAGAATAAGTTGAAGGCCATTTTTATAATATTGCTTTTCATTTTCATTTATTCAGTATTTGTATTTTGTCTGCATTACTGATAATACTTTACTTGATGAAATGCACATATAGTGCAGTGAAATCATAACAATAGATCGTAAAATTTAATACCGATAATATCTGTTTTGTAGGCCCTGGAAGCTCTGCTCCGACTGTATACAAGGCAGGAACATCGATTGTGCTCGGCTTCATTGGACTGTTGCTTCTTTAGAGTATTCATGCAATAATTAAGGAACAAATCATGTATGGAAACTAAGATAAAAACCATAGATATCAATCAACATCATAAAAGATGCATGTGCCTTTCATTTAAAGACAAATGGTTGGCAAAATATGAAGTTTATTAGCAAAGAGCAATTTATTCATACAAGGAGCTTGCATACAATTCAACCAGGTCTTCAACTTTGCTAACTTGGATATGTACGTATATGCGTATTCAAGCATGCTGATCAAATGTACCTCGACATGATAAAACACGTGTTTTTCCATTTTAAAAAATTGTACATGTGTCTTGATATAGAATTATGTTATTTATATGTGTATACAAGGATATTCCTGTTTACAATGATGATTTGTTTTGTATGCGTACTGTATTTTAACACCCATCGTATGTGCGTAACTGTATGCGTTTTTTGTATGTTCTAACGTTGTATGTATATTTTTTTGGTAGTAAAACGCTGTACTTGTCACTTGTTTAAGGAAACATCAAAAGGAAAATCTGTGATGTTTACTAGTTTCGATGAACAGTCTATTGTTACCGTTTTCAGATTTCTAAGAAATTGAAATTTTGAACATGTGTTATTTATGAGAGTGAACAACAAAGCGAAATATGCAATCATTGTGTTCTTCACACTTTTACATGATTCAAAATTACTGTAAACGTAGAAAGTTTTGCGCTGGTTTTATTTTGCGCTATGGCGATTGTATTATAATCGCGAAAATGACCCTACATGAAAATTATAACCAGTATAAAATACTTAAGGAAATTCCCCCAGCGAAACCACATTTACTGTATCACAATCACCATAATACCGGTATATTGCTAAGAAACGAACATACATGTATAATACAATGTGCTTTTATGTCATTTTTCGTATTCCTTTTTCATTGCAGTATAAATATAAATTGCATTGTTTATGCATTTGATTTTCATTATTGGATCATAATTTATATTTCATATCATAAATGTTAAATGAATAAAATAAGTGTAAAAATGGTTTTGTTTTTATCCTCTGAATCTTACCAGGTCTGGTCCTGGCTATTTTTGAACAAAGAATAAAATTCGCTTCATCTTGTGATCTTACACAGCCAATTGTGCCTCACATGAAATTCATATGAAATGAGCATCATGTAATTTTCACATGAAAGTTCATGTAAAATTCATATAAATTTTACATAAGCTTTATGTGAAAAATATTTCACATGAATTTCACATAAATTTCCTTCTCGTGAATTTCACATGAATTTTTCTAAGTGACCTTCACAGGAAACTGAAGTCACATAACATCCATGTTAAATCCTTCACATGAATTTCATGTGAAAAATTTCATGTAAATTTCATGTTCGTGCTCGTTTCACATAAATTTCATGTTAACTTTCATGTAAAGTTCACGTAAATTTCACATGAATTTCATATGAGGCACAATTGGCTGTGTATATAAATGCCCTAGAACTGAAAAAGGAAACCTGAAAGCAGTCTAAGACAATAACCGAATACAGTGCACAAACCACGCATGTTCGGTTATTCAGTTACTATCATTGAAACTCCACCCATTGGTCTCGTTGGTTTATGTAAAGTCTTTCGTGTTGAGTGATTTGCAAACTCCAGACAGCTCAAGTGTACGCTCCGTTACCCTACTCTACAACATCACTGCCACAGACTTGCCGCCGTACCGTATATCTTAACGTAACGCTGTTATGATGTCATAGATACTTCAGTACTGTCCACCATTACATTAGGGTTGAATTCTTGGAGTCTGTGGTAGAGATTGTTTCGACTGTAAAGAGAAGACAACTCTTTTAGGAGAATGAGTGATTTGTTGCCGTCCTTTTGTTTTGTCGTCTGGTCTGCTTCGTCCATATCGTGTCTCTTGTTGTGCTTGTCTAATTCGTGTTTTCGTAACTGTGTGTTTTGGTGTGGATGCTGCTACCGAGTCCTGTTGGAGGTCATCTTATGTGCCACATCCGTAGTATGCTATTCAATTTATACCACTTGGTGAGTGTCACTGCTGGTGGACCAGGAGTCCCCGAGGGCACATGTAGCCAAGTTCGATCAATTTCGGTTGATCGTTTCTTCAACGCATTCTAAAATTTCTGTTATCAAAATTTCTTGAAATTTCTAAAACGTGGGTCCTGTAGCATCATATCCAACCCATCCTGCTACTGACGTCACAATGCTTTTACGTCAGGTACCTGCACAAATCGAACGTAGGACTGTGAAATCGAAAAGACGGAATTGTCATCTTATGTGCCACATCCGTAGTATGCTATTCAATTTATACCACTTGGTGAGTGTCACTGCTGGTGGACCAGGAGTCCCCGAGGGCACATGTAGCCAAGTTCGATCAATTTCGGTTGATCGTTTCTTCAACGCATTCTAAAATTTCTGTTATCAAAATTTCTTGAAATTTCTAAAACGTGGGTCCTGTAGCATCATATCCCACCCATCCTACTACGTCTTTCGGTACGCTTTTTCGACATAGTAACTTTCTTTTTTTTTGGCATATTACATTGTTTAGATTTGAGGATCACTGACGAGGGTTAAGTACCCGAAACGTGCATGTCTGGTCCATGTTGCCAATTTATCTGTTCTTAAATGATGCTATTCAATTTGAAGACGTTTATATCTTCCCATATTTTGATTCATGGACAAAATGTACAATGTGTTTATTTCTAGATTTTATTATTTGGCTATTTCGGAAACTTCTCATTTCATTCAAAAATACCATCGAAATTAAAGGCGGTTAACATCTTAGCACCATCCCTCCAATGCCATTTTGAACATAAATCTTATTTGGATATGCTACTGAATCGACTCTACAGGAAAGGGGTAGGTTCACTAACAGCCAAAATCGGCCCTAAATTTTTGCGAAAAATAATTTTATGAAAATCATGACTCAGCATTTCTTATATTTGTCTCAAATACCTGTCGATATAGAAAGTAGATATTTTTCATTGTCAAAACGTCACGTGCGTTAGTGATGACGTCACATTTTGACGTCATTTGCTTTGCGTGACGAAAATGAAGAAAAATCGTCAAATTGTTTGCAAGAATCTTTAAAATTAGTATAGGCGCCAACCCTCACCCAACATTAATCTTATGTTGATCGAAAGCTGGGTTGCAAATTTAACTTTTTATATAAAATCTTTTTTGGGTGAGGGCCGGCGCCCTACTTTTTTACAAAAAATTTGACCAGAATTATGCCAATTTCTTACGACTTTTCAGCATTTTACGACTCTACGCCGATTTTGAAGCCATATCTTTCGGTGTATTGCACTTCAATTAAAATATTTCTTTGGTATTTCAAACAACCACACATTTAACTTCCTTGATACGAAATACAGTCGAAATCTAAAACATTCTAAAATTAGGGCCGATTTTCCATTTTCCCGATCCTGCTTCTTTGGAGCCGCACACTCTCTGCAAATTGCACAAATTCAATTTTAAAAATATAACCAAAAAATGTTAAAAATGAATTTTGGCAGTATCTAAAAATCACTTTAGATGGAAGCATCACTGATGAGGATTAAATATCCGAAATACGTTTCTGGTGTATGATAAATTGGTTTGAAATTATCTTCGGGAAGGTATAGAATTGGAACACTTCCGTGTTTCTAGATTTGAGGTAGAGTAAGTATTTTTTAGAAGTGTCGAAACTATAAGTAGAAAACATAATTAAAACCCGAATGATATCTTGAATTAAATGAGAAAATTGCAGGTTTATGTTTAAACACATTTTATTTCAAATACATAGAAAAGGGAGGACAACAAGTTGTAACAACATTATGAAAATTTCTCTCCCTATACATAATGTACAAAAATACGGTAAACAGTCATACAGATTTTTCACCATTTTAATTGAAGTAGCGATGATGAGGATGATAATGAGGTTGATATTAAAAAAAAACAACAACAATAAAATGTTAAGAAACTTTTAAAGTAAAGAAAGGAAAGAGAAAGAAAATTACCCTTACTAGGCAAATCTCTCCGTTGTTTTGATGTTTTTTTTTTTGCACAGAAAAATTGCAAGCTTGATATCAATGCCCAGTGTTTTCAAATGATACCCAAAGAAAACCGATGCAAGCATAAACTGATGGGCAAACATTCAGTTCGTTTCTTCCTCTTCTATAGTGAACAATAACATCAGCTGTACATGACCTTTGACTAGCTTGATATAATAGAAACAAACTTTTAATGCATTATTCGTATTATTATTATTTTTTTTGTTCAAAATGTTTATTCAAATCTGAATTTACTAAAGTATTTACATATACTATCTACTTGTTACAAATGACCATTTTACCACACAAAATTTTAGGGGCCGGGCTTACGTAATTTATTTCTTTAGACCATATCATAGAAGAGTTAGGGGGATATCTCTAATAAGAATATCAAAGCAGCGAAAGTGGTCACTGTAGCCTGATCTATCTGAATTTCATTGTCATTTCTCCAGTTTGATAGAATATCAAAGCAGCGAAAGTGGTCACTGTAGCCTGATCTATCTGAATTTCATTGTCATTTCTCCAGTTTGATTGACTGTGTTTATGGGCAACTTGTATGAGGTCTATTATTTATTGTACTTTTATAATCTACTTGTTAAAATGATCGTTTTGCTGAGGTCATAAGACTCGTAACATCGCAGTCTCGTTAGACATCTTCTCTATATCTCTGAACTCACATTATATCCCAGCCATCTTGCTACGTCTTTCGGTACATTTTTGGACATAATAACTTTCACACTCTTTGCCATATAACATTGTTTAGATATGGGATCACTGGCGAGGGTTCAGTTCTCGAAACGTGCATGTCTGGTCCATGCTGAAAATTTATCTGTTCTTAAATGAAGGTTTGAATTTGAAGACGTTTAACATTATACTCAAAGATCAAACATAACAGGTGACATCCTTAATAAAAGAACACTGAACCCGGACAACCACACCGTCTGCTACTAGCGTGGTAGATGGCCGCCCAAAGTCTGCATAAGCTGCCCATGGGTCTCGTTGGTTTATGTGTGGTCCTTTATGTTTGATGTTCCTATGTTGTGAGTTTGTGTTCCTTGTCCCTTTTACGTCTCTTTCTGTGCGTGTCTGCTCAGTGTTTTTTTCATTGGGTGTTTTTTTTTGTTTTGCTGTGGGTTTATGCTGCAACCTAGTTTTGTTGGAGATCCCATCCTTTATTGTTTCAGAACGATTATGATATCATTTGAAGATAATGTGATTCACCCAAAGTAAACGTTGACAGTCTGATCAGTGTCTTCACTGACTCATGTCGTCACGTACAAATCCTGATCTTCCGGCGAACAGGTAGGAAATGAGTGCATACATGCAAGGCAAACTAGTATATAATGTATACATATGTACGTACGCCCAGTGAAAATAAACGTAAAGCAGTTACTGTGATTCAGTCGCATACATGCACTTCCGATAGAAGCTAGACAAACGGAAGGGCAGGCAAATATACGTTCAACTTTTTTATGGGGAAAATGCAAATATTTAATTGTAAATGGTTTAGGCCATATGAACTATAATGAAAATGACGGAGCAAAAGGTAATCCAAGCTACTAGAAAGTTACAGATTAATGCGAAAAGGAAAAAGGATAAAAAGAATGTATGGATGACTGGGATAGTATGCCTGTCCAATATGCTGATAATAGTAGATCACAGTCACGATGTCCTTAAGCTATTTGATAAGAAAGGAAATTACTTATCGTCATCAAAAGTTCCTGCCGCTACATGGGGTATTTCACCTATATCTGACCAAAAATTTGTCACATGCGGAGACGGTAAAAAGGTATATTTATGGAGACTACGCTGGAAGAAAATAGTCCGTGATAGCAATTGCCTTTGCTTTCAGAAGACATATAGTGTAGATCACTACGCACATGGTATCCATTTTAATGGACTGTACTTTTGCGTTTTGCATCGATGGAATAATGCAATCACAATTCTAGACCACCAGGGTCAGCAAGTGAGAAAAATTAGGAAGAAGGAGGCATTCGAAACGAATATCGTATTTGGCTGGGATATACAGATGGACAGACAAACAAACAATTTATATCTTCCCTGTGATGATTTGGGTGTTCTATGCTTATCTTTAGAAGGAGATGCACTCTGGTTGGCGACAATACCGAATACAAGAACATTGGGTGGCATAACAGAAATAAACAATTTACTATGTGTGACAAATTTCTGGGGACATTGTGCAGAGCTTGTCTCCAAGGAAGGTAAATATCAAGGAAACCTTCTGGAGGATGAAGTTATTGAGACACCGAAATGTTTATTTTTCGACGAGGAAGACCAGATGCTATTTATTTCCAATTCAGTTTCGAATCAAGATGAACTTTCGTCATTTTTAATCACTCCCAGTCATTCCATTACAGAAAATCCGTAGAATCTGTTTAAGCTGAATTCCATTGCCACCCTTCAAATGACCCAGGGATTAATCCTTGTGTGAAAATTAAACCAATGGTTTGAGGGAAACGTTTTCTATAGTAAAATGTCATCGAAAACAAAATCAAATGGATGAACGTGTATTGTAAATCTTTAATGAAATGAACGTCACCTATACATATTAAGTAACTCCCTGCGTTTAAAGTTATTCAAAGATTACTTTAGAGATAAACACTTGGAATATTTTACTATATCATTTATATGATACAGTTTCGTTTCTTATTGAGGGATCACTAATCTGGGAACTCCATTATGGCGTCGCAATCAAAAGCCCTTTCAAAACATTGTTTGTCGAGTCTTGACCATGACGTCATAACGTAAAAGTCTGCCAGCAGGTGTGATGTTGGACATCTGTCAATCCCTCAATAGACAATTCTTCGATCTTGATAGAAAGCACAAAATGTCAGAATCAACATCTTTTGGCGTTATTTTACATTATGACGTCACTGTTTAAAGACGCAATTCCATTATGACCGAACAATGAAAATTGCGCAAAAATTGCATTCCTCGGACATTTTTAAAAATTTCGGAAAGTAGCCAATTAGAAGTTCCTTATTAAAACAATGTAACCCCAATTTGTCTAGCCACAAGGGTTTTGTATCATGCTGTAATTCTAATCTCCTTAACGACATATCAAATTGTTAATTCAAATCTTTCCACTCTGTACTATGTTATGTAGTATGACAACAATCCTAACATGAATATTTGTTACAATACTTGGATCTTACTGTTACTATCTGCTTATTTTCCAGCCGTAAGAGGTATTTCATCTAATTATGTATGTACATGTTCATCTTTATAGATATCTATATACAAATCTATAGGATATACGATGAAAATGAAACTACACATGTACTCATATGTCAGTATACGGTTATTTGAACTAGATAGGACATATTATCTTAATATGTTTAATGATAAACTCTATACATAGCGGAATGGAAGTTCAAAATGGGCACCTTATTATGAATATATTAGCAGGGAGCAAAGATTTATTATATTAATATATTAAACATTCGAAGATGTTTCTTTGCATAACTATAAATATGAATGTTTCATTAATGTTTTTGATATTTCTTCAGTAAAAGGTATACTTTTCGTGCTACATGTATATCTGTGTCATTTATTATAGTGCATGTTCAAATGTTTCAATAGCATGTTTTTAGAGTGTCAATGACAAATATGAATAATGACCATATCCCTGTATACAGCACAAAATCGATAATTCAGAAAATCAGAAACCGAAGGCATACAAAATCAGGATAAAACAGGAACCAAAACAAACAAACAAAAACCTCCACCATATGGAAAGAAGCGAACTCCCAATATGGGAGTGAGACCAGGTGCCAAGCACGATCTCATGGTAGTCCACTGAGTACTTAGGTGAATGAGTATGAGCTGACTCAGGAGAATTTAATGTTTCCAATTTGTGCTTTTAATATCGATTTGCATATACTACATATGTATATGAATAAATATCGAAGCAGTAACTAAAAGTTATTCAGTTTCAATGTTTAGAAGGGAAGGCAAAATCATTAGAATTGTCATTGGAACAGTTGAGAACCCCGGAATCTCCGAAGTGAGATCAGACAACAGATAGTCAGCGTCTCTTGTGTTCATGCAACACCCGTCGCATCAGTTCCAACTTTAAAAAACTTGTCAAATTCGATGTCTTGTTTGGTGATGTTGACAGCCATCCAATGGCAATACAGGATGCCACTGATCATTCTGGAAAGAGGGATCTCATATACTTTTAAAACATTACCGTAGCTACAGATAAACTTCCTCAATGATGATTTTTTGATTTTTGCCGTTGTGTAACATAGCTCTGAACAAGTAGCTTACTTCGAGCCGCCTGGCTCTAAAAATGAAATCGTCATATTTGGATTATTCCCTGGCGATCCGATTAACTGAGAATCAAAAACCGCCATAAGCAGGAGAAGACGGATGTTGCTACTCATGAAAGGGAAATTAGTTATGCGGAAGGTGAGCAAAGGTATAATGTTCTTTATAGCCCTGTCTTATATGAATATGACTTTTGATAACAAAGTATCCTGCTTGTATATCGAGAACATCGGTTTTCTGGTCATATGTTGAAGATCTGAGTTTATACAAACAAAATTTGCCATTCTTTCTAGGCATCGTTGAAACAACACGACCACTTCTCCGCTGCGCTACGTTACAACGGCCGCAGAGTTATATATAGACTACATACATTAAATATGTTTCTGACGATGTTTTGAGGTCGGCTTCAGCTTTTAGTTGTTGTTGACTGTGCTGTAGTGTTTTGGTAGATGTCTTAAAATCACTTGTATAGTGTCACTCCCTCGATTTTGTGCTCTGAGCTTTCGCTTTCGAAATCACAGATTAACTGCATAAAAAAGTACAGATATGTATTATTTCTTTTGAAAATCAATGTTTACGCACGTCCTCTTTTTATATCCATTTACATATTCATCTGTGTTGCTTGGACCCCTGTGTTTTACGGTCTTGTTTGTGTGTGGTCATCTAACAGTGAGGAGGTTGTTTTACACCATAATTGTGCGTTCTTCGAGACCTCTGGGAAATCGGAATAGTGGGAGGGTTGTGCGCACGTAATCCAGGATAACCACACCGTCTGCTATTTACGTGGCAGATGGCCGTCCTAAGTCGGCACCGGTTGCCCATTGGTCTCGTTGGTTTATGTGTAGTCTTTTATGTTTTATGTTTTATGTTGTGGGTTGGTGTTCCTTGTCCTTTTTGCGTCTCTTTCTGTGGGTATCTGTTCTGTGTTTTTTTGCATGGGTGTTTTGGGATTTTGCTGTGGGTGCTGCAACCTAGTGTTGTTGGAGATCCCCTCATTTCTTTTACTGAGGATACTGCAATCATGTCCTGTCGGAATTTCTCTCCTATCTTTTACAATAAGTTAAAAAAGATCCTGACGATAATCTCAACAGCACTCACAATAGAGCACAATATCGAACATCGACGGACCCCTAGTAAGCTAGAGGTGGGACCAGGTGCCCGGGAGGAGTAAGCATAAATAAAATTGACATTATATATATTCCTCCATATCGTATTTGTGTCATATTTTTCGAGGTAAGCACTGTAGTTACAATGGCACAGAGTATGATATTGGCCACACGTGGACGGCTTCAGACGGATGTAACCTATGCTCATGCTTACTTGAGGGTGTGAGATGTACGACGGACGGATGC
Organism: Pinctada fucata; assembly: GCA_028142955.1. Classification (NCBI taxonomy): domain Eukaryota; kingdom Metazoa; phylum Mollusca; class Bivalvia; order Pterioida; family Pteriidae; genus Pinctada; species Pinctada fucata. The sequence goes on from AP027114.1 coordinate 27,024,736, forward strand.
AGCTCCCAGTGTGAGTATATGAATTCAAACCTTATTACAATATTTTGCTGTATTCGATATTGTTGGAATTCGTCGTTGGTTATAAGGGATACATATCAAACTTCTTGTTGCCAAATTATTCGCTACAGTGAATGAGTTGAAGTCTACATGATCGTCATAGATACTTAACAAAAATCTTGGAAGAAAATTTCATCACAGGAAAAAAGAAGGTACTCCCAATGCACAAATGCTTTAAAAAGTCACGAAATGTCTCTTTGAATATGGGGACCTATACAATTCGAAAGTATATATTTTGTTTCATGCCTGCAGATACATGTACTGTTAATGGTACTACTACATACAAGGATGGCGATAGATTTACATCCCCTGATGGATGTAACCATTGTTTATGTACTAAACATGGAGTAGCATGTACTGAACTACTTTGTCAAGGCATTAACCACAATCTTCGTAAGTTCAACATTTATAAAAACATTTTTTATATCACTAAAAGACAATTATAATGAATTTAGGAATAGCAAGCGATATATGTCCCCTACCGGCATTAATCAATGTCCTTAAACTCTGTCTTGACCTTTACTTACACCAAAAGATGAATCCAACATCAAAATAAGTTCAATATGTGTATTAGAAAAAGGTCTGGAAAACAGGAAAATTTAGAGAAATTTAATTTAAACTTTATCTATTTTACAACGTTTAACAAACAAGTTACACAACTTATATTAATATCTCACGTTGGCTCAGATGTTGGCGTGATTGGGTCAAAGGAGCAGGAGGAAACCGGAGTACCCGGAGAAAAACCTCCTACTGAGGCCTGGGTGGGGGACCACCTCCCCTCCCACATAAGACCCTTCGCCGAATCTGGGATTCGAACCCGGGACCTTAGAGGTGAGAAGCGAGCGCGTTACCACTGCGCTAACCCGGCCATGAAGTGAAATTTGCTATGAGGCCATACCTTTTGTAAGAACAAATAAATCAAACCCAACTTCAACTTATTCTTTATCATACTATAATGTATCTGCATACCGAAAATCAACCCAATATCTACAACAGACATGAAAGACTGGAAACCGAGAAGTTCATGAAATTAACTAAGTTCAGGGGCCATAAATTCTGTAGAAATGTGTCAATCAAATTGAAACACGAACTTGATTTGTATCACACTGAGATATATTCACATACCATAAATGATTTCAAAATCTGCAATACCATGGAAGAAAAGTCCGAGAAACTGAAGATTTCATGAAATTTGCTAAGTCCAGGGGCCATAACTCTTGTAAAAATAAGTCAATCGGAACCAAACTCAAACTGCAACTGTATAACACTAAAATGCATTCACATATAAAAGATTATTTTTAAAATATCTGCAATGCCTTGGAAGAAAAGTCCGGAAAACTGAGAATTTCATGAAATTTGCCAAATCCAAGGGTCATAACTCTTGTAAAAATAGATGAATCGAAACCAAACTCGAACTTGATCTGTATCACACTGAGATAAACTCACATGCCAAAAATGAGTTCAATATATGTAACGTCAGCGAAAAAAAAAGTATGGAAAACTAAAGTGTGACGGACAGACAGACCGACGGACGGACGGACAGACAAACGGGGTGGAAACTATAAGTCCCATCCGGCGAGCCGGTAGGGGACTAATAAGGTTCAACCGTCATGTATTTCCCACGCAATCTCTAGTTATTACTCTGGTCTGCTCGAAAACCAAGAGACAAAATATAGCCTTTGGCCACGGACATCACTTTGTCATCAGATGTTGCCCACGGCCACAATTAATACTTTTAAAAATAGAATTGAAAAGTCAAAATTTCATTTTAGATACATGTTCATACAACGGTCAGGTCTTCCAGTATGGTACTTCTTTTACGTCAGTGGATGGGTGTAATTTGTGTGGATGTGACGAGACTGGCGTATTTTGCAGTCAAAAAGCATGCGCACCTGTAGTCGGTAAACGTAAGTTATTCGACAGTAAGCATTTCATGAAGGAAAACCAATTGATGTTTACAGCTGTTCAGTTTTAAACACTTCCTTTCCTTTTAAGAAAATTATTCCTTTTTTATTAGTTCTATTCAAGAGTTTAACAAATGCTTGAATTTTAACATCAAAATAAGAAAATCGAAATTCATTATAGTTTTTTTTTTCGTCGTTTTTTTTTCTGATGTTGTGTGGCAGTTCCATTGATTATTCGTCGGTCCCCTTTTCAGTCTGATTGCGCCTTACTATATACAATGCAGCATGCAATTTATACTCTATTCATTTGCGCTCTATTTTGAATGGATTGGTTAAGCAATAAAAGTCTGCTTTGTGACTTTAACTTTACCATTGTCAAAGTCAAAGGGTTTGTTCTGAAACATTTGAAATAATCATAGCAGTAGAATATGCAGTTTTGACATATGATTTGTCAATTTCCTACTAAATTTCCAGTTCTAGAAAGAATCATTTATTTCTTAGCTGTTAATGAAGAACCTGTGTCAAACGTTGCGACCTTAACATGTTAAAAGGCTTTTATTCAAAATATTGTATATCTATCATACACGATGGTCATACACTTTTTGGCCATATTACATTTTTGGGTTGAGGATCACTGACGAGGACTAAGTGCCTGAAACGTACATGTCCAGTCAGTGCTGCAAATATATCTGTTCTTAAGATGTTTCACATTTGTACCTTTGGTGAGTTTCACTGTAGGTGGACCGGGAGTCGCCGATGGCCAAGTTCGAACAAATTCGGTTGTTCGCTTCTTCAACGCATTCGAAAATTTCTGTTGTCAAAATTTCTTGAAATGTCTAAAACTTGAGTCCTGTAGGATAATTTCCCACCCATTTTGCTTCATGTACATCTTTCGGTACTTTTTTGCTTATCTTTTGGTCATATAACATTGTTAAGATTGAAGATAACTGACGAGGGTTAACGTGTATGACTCGTCCATGCTGCAAATTTATCTGTTCTTAAATGATGCTACTGAATTTGAGGACGTATGACATAGAAAGGACTGGAGCAAATTTAAACTGTTTGATTAACCATACATGGCGCTTGTAGCGTTCTTAAAGATTTGAATTATTTACGAACACATTTTGAACGATTTCGACAAAGCATTCGAGTGCTTGAAGCGGCATGTTTATCCGTATAATGTATTCAATTACTTTCATTCTAGATATCTTATTTCTAGTCCAAAAATAAGATAAAACCATTTCAATGTGGTAATGAATGAAATGGTATTCTGAAGACCAAACCTAGATTTATGTGGTTTTCCAGATCCTGTTTATTTAACTATATAGTAAACAGACGAATCAACATTACTTGATATTCGAAGTTCGCTTTCTTATCATTGTGCCCCCATTTCTTACGATAAGTCAGAACAAAATCTTGCATTATTTGAACCGTTTACTTTGATATAAACAGCAACATGAAATCCTTTGTGTCTTTTCTAAGTACAATGACACTACTGGCTTTTCAAAGTAAGTTACCTTTAATTTATTTACTAATGTTCAGTTTATGTGTCATACAATTATATCTATACCGTATCTTTAGTAGAAAAATACACACCTACGTTCGTTGATTTTTACAAATACTTTCACTTAGATGTGCATTTTTCCATTATATGTATATAATGGTATCTATGTCCATTCTGATAGAGGAATGTCAAATTTTAATCAATAAGCGATTCAAGACAAATGTTTCAAATGAATAACAGATAAGTACTTCTTTGATGCTTATTCTATAATTTTGAGTTATGACACTATTCATGTAACAAAAAAGAAGCACATAATAATGATGCGTTGACATGGTCATGGTCATGATCAGATGAGTTAAAGAAGATCCTGACGACAATCTCAATATCACTCACACTCAAACTGAGCATCGACGGACCCCTAGCAAGATAGAAATGGGACCAGGTGCCCGGGAGGAGTAAGCATCCCCTGTTGGCTAGCCGCACCCACCATCGATGTTCATGCACGAAAATGAAAACAGGTATCAAACATAAATCCTGAAATTGACCAAATAAGAAGATTTTTTCGGGAATTCATACATAGCATACCATTGAACGATTGATTTATTTTATGAGATAAATACCTATTATGAGAAATAGCACACACGTGACTGTGTGTCTTTTTGTTATGTATAAGATTTGGCTTCATATACAAAGTAAGTTGCTTCCTTAAATGTTGTTTGAGATTTCGATATACTGTAATATGAAAGTCAACTTTTCGTTTTCTCGATTCAACTGTTAAAAATTAATGTGTTTTAATTTGTTTAAGAGGAAGAAGTGTTTTATAAAGAAAGAAATAAAACACATCGAATATAAAAATATTATAGTTTCTAACGAACATTTTTAACTAAAGAATTTCTTCATATCACCTCTTCATATAATGTAGGTGATCTATTTTAATTACTGATAAATCAAAAGCAATTTCTGTTGTAGATGAACGGGCAAAGTAAAGAGATAAGCGTCAAACAATAATACACTCTTGGTATGAAAATATAAAAAATAGGACACAGTTTACAAGTGGCACAGTTTACAACATTGGCGTAGCTTCCTTGTATGGCTGTATGCATTTCCTTAAAACTCTGAATATACTTTCTCTTTTGTCACAACAATTTATTCTTGGATCTTCCATGTTCAAAGCCGTAATGGACTTCTACCAGGGCATTTGCTTGCATTTTTGCCCCCCCCCGTATAAGTTCACGAAAAGCATCCATTTAATTTTGACCAAGTTACGCTATTGTACAAGTGCGGATCCAGCTGGAGGGGGATGACCTACTTTTAATCTGTCCAAATTTCTTTTCCTATGTTTACAATATTTTCTTCAAACGATAGGCTACACCCCACTGTACCCCTACAAGAATTTGTAGATACGCCAAAATTCCAAAATCTACTTGTATATTTTATTACATTTTGCTAAACCTATAACGGTTCGAGTAGTAGAAAACCTTAAATAACTTTGGTGGTGAAAATAATGAATTTTGTAAATGATTCCAATTGTACATTTATGACCCTGCACTGAACTCTAGAGATTATTAAGTTGTCCTTCGTGTGGTTGTGTTGTTGTCTCCGTCTCCGATATTGTTGTAAATATTAAAGAAGGACCCATCAGTTATTCAATCTCAATGTCGAGAAGGCAAGGTAAAATCATTGAAATTTCCATTGGAACGGATGCGAACCCCGGAATAGATAACATTCCGAAGTGAGACCAGGTGCCCGGGGAGAGTCAGCGTCTCCTGATTGCATACCACACCGATCGCAACAGCTCCATGAAAACTTTTGGTGATTGTATCGATGTACATATGATGTACATAGCAGGTAGATATTTCTTGTTTGGTGATGATGATTTCCATTCAACTGCATTCCAGAATGTCACTTATCATTCTGGAAAGGGGGGTAGCGAGCGTAAAACTTCCTCAATGATGATTTCAGCCGTTTTATAATCTATAACCCTGAACAAGTAGCTGACTTACAAGCCGTCTGGCTCTAACGATGAAATTTTCATATTTGGAATATGCCTTTGCGTACCGTATCAGCTGAGAAACAAAAACGTCAAAAGCAGGAGATGACGGAATGTTGCTACACATGAAATGGAAGTTTGTTATGTGGCAGCTGAAATCATCAAGCTTGTCATACAGTGAGGTGTTCAAATGGACGTTTGCGTCGAAAGATAAATGTACAGTACTGCAACCCACTTATTTCACAATTCTGTCCTATCATATCCACCATCCTACATCCTACATCCACCTCCTATCCACTCTATCCTATCCTATCCTATCCTATCCTATCCCATCCTATCCTATCCTATCCACCTCATTTGTATCCAATTCTATCCTACATCCTCTCCTACATCCTCTCCTATCCTTAATCCTATCCTAAATCCTATCCTACATCCTATCCTATCCTATCCAATCCACCTTTTACTACTTTTCATCAACTTAAGCGAGATTATAATTGAAACTAAATGACTTGATACAAATTCATGCATAAGTAGTAAATTATTTGCAATTATCGCTGTTTTTGGAATTTATTGAAATGAAAATTATTTAGATGATTAAATACCATTTTTGCACTTGTAGTGAACGAAACAAAATATCACAACAAACTTCCAAGTTTGTTCTTAATTGAATTAAAATTTATATTATCCATTATGTCAAGTAAGAAATTTCAATGGATCGAATTTAATCAAATGAGTATGTTTGTCTGCTAAAAACCCACTTGTTTCACAATTCTATCCTATCATATCCACCATCCTACATCCTACATCCACCTCCTATCCACTCTATCCTATCCTATCCTATCCCATCCTATCCTATCCTATCCACCTCATTCGTATCCAATTCTATCCTACATCCTCTCCTACATCCTATCCTATCCTTAATCCTATCCTAAATCCTATCCTATCCTATCCTATCCTATCCACCTTTTACTACTTTTCATCAACTTAAGCGAGATTATAATTGAAACTAAATGACTTGATACAAATTCATGCATAAGTAGTAAATTATTTGCAATTATCGCTGTTTTTGGAATTCATTGAAATGAAAATTATTTAGATGATTAAATACCATTTTTGCACTTGTAGTGAACGAAACAAAATATCACAACAAACTTCCAAGTTTGTTCTTAATTGAATTAAAATTTATATTATCCATTATGTCAAGTAAGAAATTTCAATGGATCGAATTTAATCAAATGAGTATGTTTGTCTGCTAAAAACCCACTTGTTTGACAATTCTATCCTATCATATCCACCATCCTACATCCTACATCCACCTCCTATCCACTCTATCCTATCCTATCCTATCCCGTCCTATCCTATCCTATTCACCTCATTCGTATCCAATTCTATCCTACATCCTCTCCTACATCCTATCCTATCTTTAATCCTATCCTAAATCCTATCATACATCCTATCCTATCCTATCCTATCCACCTTTTACTACTTTTCATCAACTTAAGCGAGATTATAATTGAAACTAAATGACTTGATACAAATTCATGCATAAGTAGTAAATTATTTGCAATTATCGCTGTTTTTGGAATTTATTGAAATGAAAATTATTTAGATGATTAAATACCATTTTTGCACTTGAAGTGAACGAAACAAAATATCACAACAAACTTCCAAGTTTGTTCTTAATTGAATTAAAATTTATATTATCCATTATGTCAAGTAAGAAATTTCAATGGATCGAATTTAATCAAATGAGTATGTTTGTCTGCTGAAAACTTAAGAATAAAAAAAAAAGAAAGATTGGATTGAAGAATGAAGTGGATAGGATGTAGGATAGGATGTAAGATGTAGGATAGGATATGATGAAGGATGGGATAAGATAGAATGTAAGATAGTATAGGATGTAGGATAAGAATGGTTAGGATTGAGGTGGATAGGATGGGATAGGATAGGATGGGATAGGATAGGATAGGATAGGATAAGATTCTGTCCACTTTCTATCCTACATCCTGCATCCTACATCCTATCCTATCCACCTTTTTGTCAAACAAGTGGGTTGCAGGACTGCATATCCAAGTATGAAGCGGATCTGTCGCTCTCGGATGTTTCCTTGATCTCTAGTTCATGAGGATAGCTTTCATATAGATGATCCTTAAATTCAGATTATCGATGGACAGCACGTCATCTATGTATCTGAAGGTAAAATGAGCTGAGATACGAGGTGATTTAGCCCAGTAGAGAGCAAAGCCTGGATAAAGTCAGCAGTGTATGAATATAAAAACATGTCCACAAGCAGTGGGGCGCAATTGGTACCCATGGGATGCCAACTATTTGCTCGAATACGGTTCCTCGACACACCACAAAAATGTTGTCAATCAAAAAGACAAGCAGCCGGGTGATATCGTCTTAGTCTTCATGTCCTATTTTTCTTTCTCGCAAGTAAATGTTTTCAAAAATTTGTCAGACATTTGATCGTGATTTTTGGAATCTGATTTTAGGTTTTGTGTTTGACTTGTACATCTTAGAGAGATTGATATAATCTTACACCACCATGAGGGAGGGATGGCGATTTCTCAACCCGAGTGTACAAATTTTGCAAGTCCATGACGAGGCTTGCCGAGTCATGGACAAGCAAAATTTTTACACGAGGGTTGAGAATTAGCCATCCCTCCCTCATGGTGGTGTTTGATTGTTTTTCTCCCACGTTATCGACTATCTAGAGTGTCTGTTATAATCACCAGTTTGCCTTACTTCCATAACGTCGGCTTGGTAGCGATGACGTCAGAAAGTGAGATCGATGACGTCAGAGGGTGAGATCGATTTATCTCACCCCAGGGAAATTTGAGAGTTCTCAGTCTAAAGTGGGAGAAAACTCTAGTCCTTTATTCATTGTAGGCTCAGCAACAACTGATACGACGACGACGATGATGAAGACGACAACGACAAGGTCGACAGATACAGGGGGATGTCATTATAACGGTAACAGATACTGGGCAGGCGACAGTTTCCTGGCAACAGACGGGTGTAATAAATGTTACTGCTCGGCACATGGTGGGACACAATGTACAGAAATGTTATGTCATTCTGGTAAGGCTTTGTTTAAGAAATAACCGATAACCTAGCGTGTTTTATTATCCGGTAGTTCCCCGAGTTGCAGGAGTCACTGAACAGTTTAGTGGCGAGGTGATACTTTGATTGGTTTATGCAAAGAGCGGTATTACTTGTCAATGACAATAAACCACGGCTAGGTACATGTTTATGTGTCATTTTCGTTCTAATATATTCTAGAAGTATTGTTGCTAATTTAAAGTTTCCAAAAAATGTTAATCTGAAATTCAATCGCATAGTATTCGTGACTTAAGTAATCTGAAAGGGAAGTCAACGGACGAACTATATACTTAGCAAGTAAGTACCCACTTTTTCGTATATGTTTTGCATTGCATATTCAATCAAATTTTGTGTAGGTCTCCCCGAAAAACTTCATCTTGAAATCAGATATAAACTGTATGTTCTTCCAGTTTCTGATTTTGTCAAGTCCTTAGTAAACTGACGTCATCATCAATGGTTGAAATCAATGGGACTATGTCTACTCTACCTCCTCTAATTCTATTATTTTTTGTTACTTTTAACACCAAGATGGCTTTGACATTATTTGTTTTCTCACTTCCTAGGAAAAATGCAGTCTTAACTTCCGTCAAACATTTGATACACTGATTGATATACACATTTGAGTATCCTGATGAAGTTTGAATAATTTCCGGCGTCATTTGAAGAAATTATTGTGATTTTCGAATTTGTGGACTTTTATCAATGAGCAAACCACGACGTCATTTCGACAGTTCGACGATATCGGGGAAATGGTGTCACAAACCGTCGCATTCAAAATGCAATATAAACAATACTACTAAACGTATTGCATCGAAACTTTGCACGTATAAAATAGAAAATCAAATCTTCATCAAAGTGAATTCGTTGTCAAATTAACATTACAGGATAGCGGATGTTTCTTCATTGCAAATGGACGATGTTCGAAAGAAAAATTGGAAAATGCAAAGCTTTATAATATTTTAATCCAAAATTCAATTTTTCTCCTTTAATCATGAAATCTTCCCTGGACATTGTTGATAATTTTGTTAGTTTTTGACATAGATTCATCCACAGGATTCCTAATAATTAAGTATCAACTACAGTTAATTGGCTCAAAATTGCAAGTTCCAGTATCCTGCCATTGTTTAAAACACAATTCATATAATCTTTTCCATATGTAAGTGCAATACATTTATAAAGATTTTGGATGTTTAATCAAAATTAATTATCAATACCTTTACGAGAACTGGACTGACACTTTTAATATTATGACGTCATCAAGAAATTATCGAAAACGTCGATTAATGCATATCTCAAAGTCTCGTAGAAATGTTTCCTGTGGGTAGAATCAAAACCAAATTTGTATAATCAAGGACAGAAGAAATATGTAATTTCAGAAATTTTGAGAAAAATTGAATTTGGCGTGCAAGTGTTCAATACCTCCTTAAATTCGTCCCTTCATCGTCTTAGGTATCCTTACAACTTGTTATGAAGTGTCAGTATACATGAGCTCGCTACAGCCGGCAGAGCACGGACTGTATTACGCATGCCCTCTTTTTATATCCATTTACATATTCATCTGTGTTTCAAGGGCCTCTACGTTTCGCGGTCTTGTTTGTGTGAGTTCATCTTACAGCGGGGAGGTTGTTTTACACCACAATTGTACGTTCATCGAGACCTCTGGGTAATTGGAGAAGTGAGAGGGTTGTGCGCACGTAATCAAGGATAACCACACCATTTGCTACTTGCGTGACAAATGGCCGTCCAAAGTCGGCATCGGTTGCCCATTGGTCTCGTCGGTTTATGTGTAGTCTTTTATGTTTACATGTAGTGTGTCTCTTTTCCGTCTCGTGCTGTACTCGTCTTTTGTGTTTTTGTATCGGGTGTTTTGGTGTTTTGCTGATGATGCTACAACGGGGTCTTGTTGGAGATCTCCTCCCTTCTTCTAAGGACTTATGTATTCTTGGCTTGTTTTCCTTGGTTTTTGTGTGTTCCTACTGATTTTTACGCTGTTGCTGAATCTTTTGTTAATTTCATTGTTAGGAAGTCTCTCTAGATTTTTAAAGACACTATCCCATCGGGAGCAGCCAACCAAAATAAAGAAGCATAGCAATTTCCGTTACAAGGCAAAAACTCTCTACGTATGAATGTATTCAATGCCCAAATGAGTTAAAGAAGATCCTGACGATAATCTCAACAGCACTCACGATAGAACACCAAATTGAGCATCGCGGACCCCTAGCAAGCTAGAGGTGGGACCAGGTGCCTGGGAGGAGTAAACATCCCCTGTTGGCTAGCCGCACCCGCCATCGATGTTCATGCATGGAAATAAAAATAATATATGAAATACATGCACTGCGCTGTCTGAGGTTATATCTATATAGAAAGTGTTATGGCGACCATGTCAGGGAAAATATTCAAAACACTTACTGTCTAACCCCTCGCGGGGACATTTTTTACGAAGTAATGAAACGGAAGTGCCTTAGTCCTTATTGAATAAAATTTACTAATTTGAGGAATTTTACGTTTAATATGTATACTGTGTAGCCTGTCAAAATATGATAACTTTTTTATCAGTATATATATATCACATCTAGGGAGAAAATCTCAAGTCATATTAGAATTGACATTTTTTTTACAGAATAGTTAAAATAGAACCATCTAACAATTGTAAGAAAAAAAAAAAAACAACAAATTATGGCATTTACTCTATATATATGCACCACCATTGTCAGTCTCAATCTTGTTATCTGAAATTGCGTTTTTCAAGGTAAAAGGTGATATTAAAAAGGTCACCGCGATTTCAGTTTGCAGTCAGAAAAGCGGTCTCGGCATGTTTCTGTAGATCTTATGTATTGTGACGCCAGGAGTGTTTTTATGCAGAAATGTAACACCTACCACTTCAAAAGTTTCATCTCTGGAAAATTACAGTGGTTGTGCATACTGTATGTATGAATTGCAAAACACTAAAGGCAACATGAGCTACTCACTCAGGAATAAACATGAAAAGAACATAATGAAGGTTATGCAAATGAAGGAACTAATGACACATGTTTATGTATGTATATGATGTGAACAAACATTTTTTTAGTGCACCGAACTGCGCACCTGCAGCTCTGCAGAATTCATGATTAGTACTTAAACCTACCTTAAATGTTACTATGATCATATGTCTACAAACATTTGTCCTCCAATTTTGATCAAACTTTCTTAAAATGCCATCTTTATTCATTTTACACGCGTGGGGCTAGTGGCCATATAAAAAAAGAGAGGATTCCAGAGACGGATCCTCTGAATGTTGCTCATTTGTAATTTGTTACCAATAATTCACATGACTATCCCATTTTTCTAAGAAATATTATGTAAATAATTAATAAATGAATCACAAACAGTCGAAATTCTAGTGAATTACCCAAGGATGTTTAGAATCATTTATTTTTCTACCTGTGTTGGGGCGGATCGGCACGTGAAAATGACTACCTGAAAAAATTCGTGTTCGAAAGGACCCCGTATTTTGTAAACATGAGATTTATAAGATAATGAGATCGTGTAATCAAAGTTAAGGGACAAATGGTTGTAGACATAGAATCAATGCAATGTTTAAGGTAAGTTATAGTTATATTCATGAATTCTTCTGAGGTGCAGCTGTGCAGTTCGGTGCATCAAGTTAAAAGTGTTCTAGTGTTAAAATATAAGTAGTGTAATTTTTCGTAGAAAAGATGGGAAAATGTAGCTATTGAGGTAGAGAATACTTGGGGTGAAAGTAGTTAAATTTGGAGTCTTTACTCAGTGTAAGGAAAGATTTACAAAAATCCAATATGGCAAATGACATTTTGTCCATACCCCTTAAAGACCTGGTGACCCTTTTTATTTTGTCCTTTTTTTGTTTATTCCAGCTTCGAAGGAGATAGCTTCTCTCGAAGATCCTTCAAATTTGTTTTCAACCAATTAAATGTTGCATATTCTGCGTAATGATGCCATATGATACTTCTTTAGGGACTTCTCCATTAACTGCGTGCCACTACGGGGCAAAGGTATACTCGGCTGGTCAATCCTTCAAGAGCACAGACGGATGTAACACGTGTAGTTGTGCAACATCAGGACACGTTATGTGTACGGAGAGAGCATGTTTAGGTAAAACTGACTTATACAACGTAAACTGTGATTTCGCAAAGTCGTACCAAGTGGTATTTCTTTAACATTTTGATTGCATGTTTAAACAACTAGATGAAAACGGAACAGTTTTCCGAATATTAACGGTCGACTTCCGGGCTTTCTTGATTGTTCACTGGACTTTCAAGCTGTGGCTATTTTGAGTTCATACTTTTATAAAAGTCATAATATTTGTCTTAAAGTTCAAGCCATGAAATAATATTTTACTTTGCAGTACTAATCTATATGTAATCGCTTTGGCAAAAATGCGGAATCTGTCGATCGTTACTATATGAGGAACTTCAAATAACATCCATTATCAATACACCTTTTAAATTACCAGAAAAAGACCATAAAGGTGGCATATTTCTGCCTCCTGCATCCAAAATATTTGCTACATCTAGTGTTGATTAAGACACGTAACATAATCGAGTCAAAATAAAAGTTAGGCATGCCATAGTGCGATTTGTTTATATCATGTATACATGAAATGTCATTACGTTGAATGCTTACAAGAATACGTGAAATGACATCTAGCAAGACCATGAACCTTGCACTAAGCACAGCGGAATACAACCGCAGGGTTGTAACAAACAACGGGTTTTATACAAATGACAAATATGAATAAAGACCGTATCCCTGCTTACAGCACAAAAGCGATAATTCAAAAAATCAGAAACCGACGGCATACAAAATTAGGATGAAACAGGAACCAAAGCAAACAAACAAAAACCTCCAACATATGAAAAGAAGCGAACTCCCGATATGGGAGACCAGGTGCCCAAGAAGAGTAAGCATCTTCATGTAAAACAACTTCAATTAAAAGAGGTACAACGAGTCAAACAACATCATTCACACCAAAAGAAAAACAAGCAATCCCAGATCAGTTGTATGCTGACATAATTAAGCAACTTGAGAAAAATGAATTACATGTTAATATATTTTACATATATCTTGTCATGTTTAACACGTATTTTGAGATGTATTTTGACATACGTAAGTCCTACCTTTACGTTTAATATCGAAATAGAAATATCTTCTTGTGAAACAAATTAACAACACGAAATACCTTACAGCTACATAGCCTCATCAAGAGCCTTACGTTGATGCATTCAAAAGATAATTCGACTGTTTGGATAAATAGAAATGTATAGCCGTACAGAACATCTTTGTCTTTATAGCATCATGCAATTACGGAGGAAAAGTGTACACCACTGGTCAGACTTTTGATAGCACAGACGGCTGTAATACTTGTATGTGTGAAACCACAGGTCATGTGTCATGTACTGAGATGGCTTGTATGAGTAAGTAGGAGAAGTCAAGGTTATTTTGTTAAATAAGCTTGATTTGTTCATTTGAAAAGAATTCCAAATTGATTTTAGCGACAGTTTAAAGTGATTTCATGAAACTGAAGAAGATATCACCCAGTACTTCATGAAATGATGTTGTCTCCATTACAGCTATGTGTGACTATCACGGAAAGATGTATGCTGCCGGTAGCCGTTTCAAGGCAGACGACGGTTGTAACACCTGTATGTGTACGACCACGGGGTTTGCTGCATGCACAAAGATGTTCTGTCATCCACCTAATCAATGAAATGTAATCATGCACTTAATGAATCTCCCTTGGCTTACTGTTGTCTATTTGTTAAAATAATAAATGATTGCTTCATCCATTCGATTAGTAGTGTCAACTATTTTTTGTCGTTCTTGTTACTATAGAAGGAAAGGAAGAAATGAAATGTATAGAATGTTAAACGTCTTCATATTCATTAGCATAATTTAAAAGCAGATTAATCAACAGTGTGGATCAGACATGTACACATCGGGTATCGAGTCCGTCGATGCTCAATTTGGTGCTCTATTGTGAGTGCTGTTGAGATAATCACCAGGATCTTCTTTGACTCATATGTCATCCCTTACAAACAAACAAATTCCTAGGCGGAAGACCATGAACATTTCTTTTCTCGTAATAAGTGTCTTGAAATGAACTCGTCGGAGTAAATTTTCTAGTACTGAATTGTCAAAGAATGTGATTTATTTGACTTTTAAATTCTGACAGATATATTTTTTCCAGTCCTATTTTCGATACAGTTTCATTCTTAGAAAAATGTATCATGGCATTTATCTTAGAAATAAGAAACAATCAGAATTCATTCCAAACGCTTCTTGTTATGTTAAAAGTTTGCGTTTGACAAAGGCAATTGTCTCTTTTCTCATACAAGTATATGTATGAGAAAAAAGGGATCTCTAACTCGGTGACAGCACCCACAGCAAAATACCACAACACCCCATGCAAAAATACACAGAGCGGACAAATACAGCAACAGACACAAAAGGGACAAGGAACACCAAAGCACAAAAGACTACACATAGGTAACAATAAACCGCAAAGGCATCCCTATCGTAGTATATGATATCCCCGTCATTGGAGGTAGTTTGTTGATAAAAGCAATACCGTTAAGATTAAAAATAATTCCAAGGAATGCATGTGTCGCCTGAGAAACATAGCGACACTCAGGAATCACTTTAATTTATAGGGTGTGACATCAAAGTGTGACAGACAGACGGACAGGCAGGCGGACAGACGGACAACAGACAAAGTGATTCCTAAGTGAAGCTATGCTTCGCAGGCGACACAAAAACACGACATAGTTTGTCAATATCAAATATAATTTAATATGATAACACTATCACTATAACCAGTTTGATTAAAACAAACAAAAATAATAATATCATAGTCTCTCATTTTCTTTGATAAGGTCATCTGCCTCGTCCTTTGAAAAATCCCCCTTTGATCAGCATTGTATAGGCTTTGCGGACGATATCTTTGTCTGGGTGAGCTACAATAGTAATGTAAACGCCTTAAAATCGAATAGCATCATTTAAGAACAGATAAATTGGCAACATGGACCAGACATGCACAAACCGAATCTTATTTAGCAGTTTTACTTGTGTCAGCATCTAAGGAAGCTAGCATACACAACAATTGTGCGTCCTGGGTGACGGTGCAAGTGTGTATGTGTGGGGGGAAGTTGCGCTCATAATCCGGTTAACCACACCATTAATACCAACGTGGCAGATGGTCATCCAAGGTATGTCTGATTTATGTGTATGTGATTCTTAGTGTTTAGTGTTTCATGTAAACTCCGGTGTTTGGTCTTCTTTGTACCTTTAATTTTTATTGTTGTTCCGGTCCATTTGTGTGTTCTTCATGTGCCTGTCCATGGCGTGTTCTAAGTGTGCCTCTCCATTGTGTGTTCTTAATGTGCATGTCCATTGTGTGTTCTCAATGTGCCTGTCCAATGTGTGTTCTTAATGTGCATGTCCATTGTGTGTTCTCAATGTGCCTGTCCAATGTGTGTTCTTAATGTGCATGTCCATTGTGTGTTCTTAATGTGCCTCTCCATTGTGTGTTCTTAATGTGCATGTCCATTGTGTGTTCTCAATGTGCCTGTCCAATGTGTGTTCTTAATGTGCATGTCCATTGTGTGTTCTCAATGTGCCTGTCCAATGTGTGTTCTTAATGTGCATGTCCATTGTGTGTTCTTAATGTGCATGTCCATTGTGTGTTCTCAATGTGCCTGTCCAATGTGTGTTCTTAATGTGCATGTCCATTGTGTGTTCTCAATGTGCCTGTCCAATGTTTGTTCTTAATGTGCATGTCCATTGTGTGTTCTCAATGTGCCTGTCCATTGTGTGTTTTTATTTTGCCTGTCCATTGTGTGTTCTTAATGTGCCTGTTCACTGTGTACTTATTGTGCCTGTTCATTGTGTTCTTATTGTGCCTGTTCCTTGTGTGTTATTAATGTGCCTATCCATTGTGTGTTCTAAATGTGCCAGTCCATTTTGTGTTCTTAATGTGCCTGTCCATTGTGTGTTCTTAATGTACCTGTCCATTGCATGTTCTTAATGTGCCTGTCAATTGTGTGTTCTTAATGTGCCTGTTCACTGTGTGTTCTTATTGTGACTGTCCATTGTGTGTTCTTAATGTGCCTGTCCATAGTGTGTTTTTATGTGCCTGTTCATTGTGTGTTCTTAATGCGCATGTTAATTGTGTGCTCTTTATCTGCCTGTCCACTGTGTGTTCTTAATGTACATGTTCATTGTGTGTTCTTAATGTGCCTGTCCACTGTGTGTTCTTAATGTGCCTGTTCATTGTGTTTAATTGCGGCTGTTCATTGTGTGGTATTATTGCGTCTCATCATTTGTGTGTTCTTATTGTACCTATCCATTGTGTGTTCTTATTATAACTGTTCATTGTGTTTTATTGTGCCTGTTCACTTTGTGTTCTTATTGTGCCTGTCCATTGTGTGTTCTTTTTGTACCTGTTCATTGTGTTCTTATAGTGTCTGTCAACTGTGTGTTCTTATTGTGTATGTCCATAGTGTGTTCTTATTGTGTCTGTCTATAGTGTGTTCTTACTGTGCATGTCCATATCTTGTTCTTATTGTGTTTGTATGTCCATTATGTGTTCTTATCATGTCTGTCCGTAGTGTGTTTGTATTGTGCCTGTCCATTGTGTGTTCTTATTGTGCCTGTCCATTGTGTGTTCTTATTTTGACTGTCCATTGTGTGTTCTTATTGTGCCTGTCCATTGTGTGTTCTTATTATGACTGTCCATTGTGTGTTCTTATTTGCCTGTCCATTTTGTTCTTATTGTAACTGTCCATTGCGTGTTATTATTGTGTCTGTCCATTGTGTGTTCTTATTTCACGTTGCATTGTTGGGCAGTTAAAATCGTTCCCCGTGACCTGATGTTTGTCAAGTGCATTAATTACTTGTTTTCAGCTCTGTCACCTGAAAGAAGCTTTGTTTTGGTCCTTTATCAATTTGACATCATATATATTTTTTGCTATTTCGTAAACTTGCCATTTCACATTCTCGATAAATATCGAAATTAAAGGAGTTTAACATCTTAGCATCATCTCTCCAATGCTATTTTGAACATAGATTTTATTTGGATATGCTACTGAACCGACCCTACAGGAAATTTGAAGACGCGCACTCTCTGTAATGTAAATGTACGAATCTAATTTCAAAAAATTAAAGAGGGCGCTACAGAAATAATTTTTGGTGGCTTCGCTGAAAAAAACATTGATAATGAGAATGCAATATTCGAAACACATGTCTGGTGCATGGAAATTGATTTAGACATTTCTTCAATAAGGTATAGAGATGGAACTCTTCGAAATTACTTATTTTGTCTGTCCATTGTGTCTTCATATTGTCCATGTCCATAGTGTATTCTTTTAAAATTGCCTGTCCATTTTGTGTTCTTATTTTGCCTATCTATTGTTTGTTCTTATTGTGTCTGTACATAGTGTGTTCGTATCGTGTCTGTACATTGTGTGTTCGTATCGTGTCTGTACATTGTGTGTTCGTATCGTGTCTGTACATTGTGTGTTCGTATCGTGTCTGTACATGGTGTGTTCGTATCGTGTCTGTACATGGTGTGTTCGTATCGTGTCTGTACATTGTGTGTTCGTATCGTGTCTGTACATTGTGGGTTCGTATTGTGTCTGTATATTGTGTGTTCGTATCGTGTCTGTACATTGTGTGTTCGTATCGTGTCTGTACATTGTGTGTTCGTATCGTGTTTGTACATTGTGTGTTCGTATCGTGTCTGTACATTGTGTGTTCGTATCGTCTGTGCACTGTGTGTTCGTATCGTGTCTGTACATTGTGTGTTCGTGGTGTGCCTGTCCATTGTGTGCTATCTTGCATATTTCCGGTTTTAGCTGTGGGTACTGCAACGGTCGGTCAAAAACCCTGGAGAGCTTATGTTCACAGTGTTTTCCACATGTCGACTGAATCAGTCACATTTTGACTGTTAGATATCCTTTTTTTGCAAAAAATCTAGATAATTTTTGTTGTTAAAAGCAATGCATGGTTTATCGAAAAAATGAGTCTGTTCCGAATATTTATGTTTCTTTTATGAGCTTCAAATCGATATGCATGGTTATCTGAATGAGAAAATGAAAAGATCAGGCGATCGTTTGCCAAAGAGTCGTATGTCGTTACTTACTTTAATCGCTGAAAAGTCGCGAATTACAACCAAATCTAACACTTTCGACCAACACTATGGCTTACGGCCAAAGTTAAGGCTTTGTAAACTTCCGCCAGTAAAATAGTTACTTACGATTAAACTCTTCACAGAAGACTTCACATTGGAATTTTACAAACTTGCGACAAAATGCACATATTACACCTGAAAAGAAAATGGAAACGCATTTAGATTTAAATCTTATATTCAAGACAAAAGAATTAGATACATGTATAACATGTAATTTAAGGATATGGTTTCACTTGTCAGCGTGAAGTGCTTAACTAATAAGTAACTATTCTTAATTATACATTAAAGTTAGGCCAATTCTTTTTTTCTTTAATGAATATATTCCTGTCAACAGGACTGACTATATGACTACCAAATCTTCTGTAAGGAGAAAGTAAGATTATTGACCAAATTACAAGCATATTGTAGCAATGTTTGTGAATGTCGAAATTGTAAAATGTCGAAGGAATGCCAATTAAGAATATTGATAAATGTGCCTTGCTTTAATTTTCAAAAGTTCTAAAGAAAATACATTTATTACAAATCATTATTTTGAGCTAAAGGGAATGAGGACCGCAGAATTTTCTTTTCTATTTTGTTTACTTTGGTCTCTTATGATATTATCCCTTTTAGATATGCATTTCCACTTCGAATCCTTCTTTTTTCGATTTCTTCCCTATCAAACGATTGTTTCTTAATGGCAATATATAGGTACTGTATATAACTTAGGGATCTAGTTTAACTCACTCATTTCGACCTCTGTTTCAGGACTATTAGTGACTGTAATACTTCCTCTTTTACCATCATCGTCATTATCATCGTCATCAAGCATTGCTGAAACATTACAATAAATGAAAAACACACGTCAGAGTAAATAGCTAAGTACTACGACGGACAGACATACAGATGATGATGATGATGATGATGATGATGATTATGATGATACACATGTATAATTATGTGATTGCACATGTAACTATACTTACCTCTTGAAAGACATCCGTGGACAAAAAGAAAGACTAAGCACAATACAGTACGGGGTTTTGACATCTTGACAGTGCTGATCCAGCTTTATGCTCCACGTATGTCGATCACGTTTAGAAAAGACCAAAATTACGTTACGTTACAAAGCGCGGTATCATTATAAACTCATTTGCATTTCTAACATACCTAATCCTTATATTTTACTACTATTAAACAATTTCTTACTTAACTGTGAATTTCACACTCCGTTTAAAAATTATGTTTTTTATTATCTTAAATTTCACAAAAAAAATCCTATAATGATTTTCAAAACATTGATGAAATCATCTATGAGTTTTAAACAAAATCTTTATTCCGAAATTTTGAATCATTTTAATATATTCAAAATGGAAAGTGGAAAACACTCTGCCAAGTAATTCGAGGTGGTATATCCACCACATGGGCCGAGTTAACAGACAAGGCTTACGAGTAAGAGAAACTTACTCTTTCTGGAGATCAGATACACAGGATGAGTTATTGTCCGTTACCTACGGAAGCGTGAAAGTTCTTTTTTTATTTTATGTTTTTCCGACTTTTAATCTTGGGATTTCCAACTTTAATCTTGGAATTTCTAACTTTAATCTTAGAATTTTCAACTTAAATCTTGGAATTTTAATCTTGGTATTTCCAACTTTCCTCTTGGAATTTCCAACTTTCCTCTTGGAATTAACAACCTTCCTCTTGGAATTAACAACATTAAATCTTTAAAGATTATCAAAAAATAAAAATAATAATTTGGCACTTACCTGTATGGATATACGCTTCTATAGTTACCACAACTTGATAGAAAAAACAAATCCAGTCATTTAACTACATTTCTATGACTGATAACACGCAAGTGTTCCAACTCTTACCTTCTTATTAAAGGAAAATATTAAATCAATTTATTATGCACCAGACACATGTTTTGGATAGTAAATCCTCATCAGTGATGCTTCCAGCCAAAGTGATTGTCAGACACAGCCAAAGTTCATTTCAGTAGCGCCCTCTGGTTTTATGTTTGAGTGACGCCATCAATTCCCGTCCTCAGTCGGCACCTGTTTCCAATAAGTCTCTCTAGTTTATGTGTAGTATTTTGTAGTATTTTGTGCTTAGTTCCGCCTCTAGCTTGCTATGGGTCCGTCGATATTCTGTTTGGTGCTCCATAGTGAGATTGTTGTCAAGATCTACTTCATCTCATTAGTGTTTTGATACCGTCTTTATTGTTTTGTCTTTCTTTCCTTCTTGGTGTCTCTTGATGTGCTTGTCCTCTCTGTGAGTTTGTACTTGCATGTTATGGTGCGCCAGCTGCAACCAATTCCAGCTTAAGATTCCCTGTATTTTTCTGTAATCATAAAAGCGCCTCAAGGTTTCAATGCTTTATTAGAATCCTACATAATTTGTCATTAGTTTCCTGTCTTTCTTATTTTTCTATCTTTTTTTGTTAAATATTTTTTCTTTCAAAATATCGTTGATTCCACATTATGGTTGTCATTCTGCATGTCTTGGTATATTTAGAAATATTTACATTTCTGTGTTTCCCTTGTATGAAGGTACCAAATAGTTACTTCAATGTTCTTAACACAGAAACGACGTCGTCTACCCCCATTGATTAAATGTGTACAAACTTATACAGTTCCAAGAAGTGTGACGTAGTTAGTCGATCACGCGTCACACCAGACGAGGTTCAAGGACGAACTGTCTGGATGAGCAAATTTTGGCATTGTTGGATCAAATATTCAATGTTTAGAATGAGGATTTGATCTACTTATCTCATTAATCGAGAGTCAATTTATCTTTGCATATCATTGCATCATTATAAAAATTTTGAGTATCAGCGAATCTAGAATCATGTTGATATACGTCATAAAAATATCGATAGCGTATTGTACCCTTTTCCCTGGCTGTACTCGACTTTTGCATAAACCCAATTACATCCTTAAGAAACAGAAGAATTTCACCGAAGTTTGGATAATTGTACCGATTTATTTTATAGGTTTAATAGTGAGTTAAAGGGTTTTTTCAAATGTTTCCCCTCCAACATTGAGTCAAATTCCTTCCGTTATTCATAACCTCCGTTTAGTATGAATATGTAGACACAAATCGCAAAATTGTACAAATCGAAAATTTTCAGTTTGAATTGAAATGTCTAAAATAGAATCAAAACACAGAATTCTAGTGGTGATTTTTTCTACAGAAGATCTGTACTTCTAAGCTAGCATAAGAGTTGGATGTTCGTTTGGTGTTCATCAAGTGGATTGCCCCCTCTGCAATAAAACAACAGGATGAAAAAGAAGGAAACAAGACAATTAACACGATGTATTTAAGTATAAGGATTGTTTTTTAGTTTTGGTGCTCTCTCATTGTCTATTGGCAGTAGGAAATGGTGAAAAATCATGCTTTACATATCTTTTTTTTTCTATTCCCTGCTTCCAAAATCTGAAAAAAGAATTCTTAATTAATGTTCACCATGTTAAGACAAGTTAGAAAGTACAATCATGAAAATATGCTGATATGATTTAGTAAACATAGTATTTCATTTAATCTATGAATGATGTTTAGATATCATTTCACGACTTTGTTAGATTTTAAAGTACCATTAGGAATGAATATAAGTCTTAACGAGATATGAATGCCGTTTTTGGAGAACTGCTCTGATGCAAAAAGAGGCGTTGGTTCCTTTTTAATAAATCATATTCATGGAAGTGAATTTTCATGAGGAAGTCGAGGCGGATACCAAATCTTTTCATAATTATATATGTATAATTTGACTCCATAATTAATGTTCGAGGAAATCTAGATGTACAGTATATTTAACCTGGCATGACAGGTAGGATGAAAAGGTGTATGGTACATTCTAATATTTGACATTGATACTTTTAATGATAGTCTAAATCTGCAACTCACTATTGGCGTCAGAACTTGTTTTCATTTTCTTGCGTGAGCATCGACGGCGGGTGCGGCTATAAAAACAGGGGATGCTTAATCCTCCCGGGCACCTGGTCCCACCTCTAGCTTGCTAGGGATCCGTCGATGCTACATTGTGAGTGCTGTTGAGATTGTCGTCAGGATCGTCTTTATCTCATCTGTCTGACGTAATTCCTTATTCCTTGTTCCTTTATATGTTTACTAATATATTTTACTTCTTCATGTCAATTTGATCATTTTTGCTCTTTGTTCTTCTTATATTTCATGTTTTCTATTTCCGTTATTCACTTCTTACCATTTTTTACTTCATACTTCGATGTAGTTATCTGGAAAGAGACTCCCTCCAATATAATCAGTAAAGAACCAGAAAGGAAGACCGAATAGGAAGTTTTTAAGAACTTTGTCAGACATAATTAATTAGTGCTAAAATTCGCCAGGGAAGTGGAAAAAGGTAATTAACATACTTATTATATGAACATAAAACGTATGTACAGGTATAAATATAGGGTCGCTTGACATGGAATCTGTGTAGAATTATAATGAATGTTGAACCAAATTTCCATGAGAAAATGGAACGTGTATTCATATTGATGCTTGTTGCTTATATCCTAAGTAGCTCAACGGAGGGTAAGTATTTCAAATAAATCTTTCGTTTTTACATTTTTAACAATTTTATCAACTTTTCCATGCAATGAAAATGAACATTTTCTAGATATAGATAACCTCACACAATGCATGTATTACATATATTTATTGTTTTCGTGCATGAACATCGACGGCGGGCGCGGCTAGCCAACAGGGGATGCTTACTCCTCCCGGGCACCTGGTCCCATCTCTAGCTTGCTATGGGTCCGTCGATGTTCAATTTTGTGTTCTATTGTGAGTGCCGTTGAGATTATCGTTAGGATCTTCTTTTTTTAAAAAAATATCTTGAAGATTTTTAAAATTTGACTCGTTTCATTTGGAAAGTTTAATGATTTCTTTATATCAAGACTGACATTGTCATTTTCTCACATAAAAAGCTATCGTCTCAGCTTTCATCTTTAATAGTACATTTAAAAATACTGCTACATGTACTACCTCGCCAAAATCTGTAGAATGAATATCTGCAAATAGTCCTTCTTGTTATACATCTTACGTCATATAAGGAGATTTGAATGAGGCATTTTTCATCCGTTGCACAATCCTGCAAAGTCTGAGAAATCATTTTAAGTTATTGATTATTATAATGATAACATACATAATGACCTTAATCGTGTAATAAACGTGTAAGTTCTGTATTCTAATGCAATGCCGCTATAACGTCGAATTTAATTGGCTGTTTGCTCCTTAGTTACAGCAGTAAAACGAAAACACACCAGGCTTAGACGTTGATAACGTCACATTTTCCCTTATATTCACAAAAATATAGATTGCATTAGAATGGAATAACTAGATACTGGTGTTCCGTTTGAGTACAGAAAATGTTGGTGTTATGGTGCAAACATCAGCTTATCTGGCTCCGCTAACGGATCACCAGAAAAACTTACTTTGTCATCAGAAAATCAGCATTTACCGCCAGCAAACATAACGTCAGACGCTAGTAATTCTCTAATTTAACATATATGCTCTGTCATAAACAGTAGATAATAATGAAAAAATTTAATGACGTTCTCATCATTTCAGCCTATTACACCTGTAAGGATTTATCTTCGGGATCTCATGGTGGTTACACTAAAACAACACTTACAATGATGCAAATAGCTTGTGCATTCTGTAAGCAGTACAAACGTTCGTGCGAAACTGCCATCTGCAGCCAAATCAAAAAGTTTCCCTATACAAATTTTGGAAATCATGAGCAGGATATGAAAACTCTAGCTGCGGCCTTGTGCGACCTGTGTAAATATCATAAACTTGGCTGCAAGAATACATTCTGTAAAATAGATTCAAAATTAATAAATGAACAAACGTACATCACCAGCACATGTACAGTGTGTAAGACAAACGGGACGTCCTGTCAAAAAGCTATGAATAGGAATAGCTAAATACTGACGTTATGTTTTTGGACGGTAAATGCTGATTTTATGGTGCAAACATCCGTTTTTCTTGCTCAACTAACGCGTCACCAGAAAAACTCAGATTGCCACCCTAAAATCAGCATTTACCGCCGCAAACATAACGTCAAAAGCTAGTTATTCCCTAATTTAACATATATGCTCTGTCATAAACATGTACGTTTAGTAGATAATAATAGAAAATTTAATGACATTCTCATAATTTCAGCCTATTACACCTGTAAGGATTTATCTTCGGGATCTCATGGTGGTTATACTAAAACAACTGTTACGATGATGCATATTGCTTGTGCATTCTGTAAACAGCACAAACGTTCCTGTGAAACTGCCATCTGCAGCCAAATCAAAAAGTTTCCCTATACAAATTTTGGAAATCATGAGCAGGATATGAAAACTTTAGCTGCGGCCTTGTGCGACCTGTGTAAATATCATAAACTTGGCTGCAAGAATACATTCTGTAAAATAGATTCAAAATTAATAAAAGAACAAAAGTACATCACCAGCACTTGTACAATGTGTAAGGTAAACGGGACGTCCTGTAAAAAAGCTAGGAATAGTCCAAACACGATCGACTGGATGACCATTTTGGATGGACCAATTTGGGATCGAGTTCTGGCAGATGACATGTTTACGTCATTGCTGATTGGTGACGTAGAGCGCGGGAAATGGGACGGCTTCTTAGATAACATTATGCCTGTCCGTAATGATGAATATTATGATTACTATGGCGAGTACTTATATGATGAATATGAGGACGATTTCTACGAATACAGAGACAGTTTTGATGATGACTGAGATACTTCTATTATCTGAAGAAAATGAGATACTAGTAAATATTTCATGAATGAAAAAAGAGTATGGAATTGCCTTTTTCTATGAAGTTTTTTTTTTTCTTACGGATATAACATTATGCATCACTTGTAAATATTCTACATTGATTTTTAAGTATTCTATTTCTGACGTCATTGTATAGAATCTGATAAGTAAATACATGTATAAAGCATTCATATTAAATATACTGGTAAATATTTCATGAATGAAAAAAGAGTATGGAATTGCCTTTTTCTATGAAGTTTTTTTTTCTTATGGATATAACATTATGCATCACTTGTAAATATTCTACATTGATTTTTAAGTATTCTATTTCTGACGTCATTGTATAGAATCTGATAAGTAAATACATGTATAAAGCATTCATATTAAATATTATTTCATATCGCTGCCCTCCATGTTGGAAGATATCTTAGGTTAGAACCATCCAGAACACGAAATCTAACAAAATCACCGGATATGACGTACACTGTGCGACCCTGGTGACGGGTGTTGCTAGCAATCAGGTGATGCTTACTCTCGCCAGCACTTGATCTCATCACCATTGGGAAATTACCTTTCAGTTTAAAACAAATTAAAGGTTCCTTAAAATTTTACTGAATTAGATATTATATCTGGTATTGTATATTTCAACAGTAATATGATTCATGTGATATTTGAATAAATTTGTCTAAACTACTATTAAACTTATTAATACAGCGCGGGCCTTTAACAGTTCCTTCTAAAATAAATCCAGGAGATGTTTAATTGAAAGGTGATTCCGCAATAGTGATGAAATTAATAGCTGGCGAGAGTAAGCATCACCTGATTGCTAGCAACACCCGTCACCAGGGTCGTGCAGTGTAAGTCATATCCGGTGATTTTGTTAGATTTTGTGTTTGTTAGAATTTGTGTTTTGTTAGATTTTGTGTTTTCATTAGACAGTGTTGTCCTTCATATTTCTATGGTGTTGTGTTAAAGTGCTATTATTGAATAATATAACCATAAATCAATGTCAACATTAATGATCTGTGTCAATGAAAGGAGGAGATCTCCAACGGGACTCGGTTATGGCACCCAGAGCAAAACACAGAAAAATGTGTCCCCATCTCAGATGCCCTTAACTTCACCCCATATATTTGTAAGTGCTGAACCGAAACCCAAAGGAAACACCACTTTAGTTTTGTTTTGTCTTTATAATCTAGATTTAACAATATGAAGGAGGAATGAAATTACAATCAACACGTTATGTTTCCATTGATAAATTAATCGACTGTTATATCAAATATTCACATAACCTTTTTCAACTTATCTGTAGTAAATTGTTTCATTGGATTGCGGTTCAGCACAGTTAAGTACCTTAATGTAAATAAATGGTGGAGTTGAATGGTTGAAGGGGTGGAATGAGGCCATTGAAAAAGTACAGAAACATCCGTATGTGAAAACACAGATGACAAGTACAACAATGAGTTAAAGAAGATCCTGACAACAATCTCAATAACATGCACAATAGAGCACCACATTGAGCATCGACGGACCCCTAGCAAAGTAGAGGTGAGACCAGGTGTCTGGGAGGAGTAAGCATCCCCTATTTGGCTAGCCGCATCCGCCGTCGATGTCCATGCACGAAAATGAAACAATATCTATAACATGTATAAGAGACGCAGAATGGACAAAGAAGACATAACACCAAAGACAACATCAAAACACTAACACAAATAACTACATATAAATCAATGAGACCATTGGAAATCATTGAAATTAAGAAATAAAAAATGACAAGCCGGGCTCTATTGTCTCGTAATGCCCGAGCGTCATCAGCCAATCACATTTATTACCGAGCCGCCTTAGCGGCGAGGTTATAAATGTGATTGGCTGAGGACGCGAGGGCATTATGAGACAATAGAGCCCGGCTTGTCATTTTTTTATTTCTATTCTAATGATGACCAAACTTAGACCTTTCGATTCTTGGTAAAAACCAGTTCCTGTCGGTTTATCTGCTTTCAGAAAATGGGTAGGCGTGGCTTATCGCTATAGGGCCTATATTGGAGAATAGAGCCCGGCTCGCGTCTGTTGTCTTAATAGGGAAAAAGAATCAAGTCATATTAGAATTGTCCTTAATCATGTCCGAAACATGTTTTAAAATATCGCTCACCTAGTTTTATGTTTTACGCACTGCATTGAGATATATTCTAAATTTCCTATCATACAATTAGACCTAATTTTCTAAAACAAAGGGGTATCTCCCTCGTTACATACCTATTTCCTTAGCTGGGTTTCGGCATATTTTTTTCGGTCATGTATAAAATTAAGCTCCTTGCGCCTACCCTCCAACGATTTGTGGCCATATGATTCCCTTAAATACGGTTCTAAATCAACCCTACACAAAATTTGGAGCCGCTCATTTTGGCAAGAGGAAATCAAAGCTCTGTATTGTAGATGGCGCCTTTAATTTCACTTTGGCTTTATTTAAACTGTTTGACAAGGAGTACTACTGACGAGGATTAAAATATCCGAAACACGTGACAAGTGCAACAAAATGGTACTATAGAACATATATTTCAGTCTTGACAATCGTATCCTACAATTGGCAACGTCTACACCAATACGAAACTGAACAATTTTCCAAAAATTAACTTGCTATTCAATTCGTAACACCCGGAATTCACGCTATTTTACTACATCATTCCAAGGCCGAACTACAGCATACGTAACTCGCCTGTTAATTGTATGTTCGAATAAATAAGAAACTTGAAACAATCACATTGTCGTGTCCTCACAATCTTTGGTTTGCCTCTACCAAACTAGAATCTCCGACGTTCCGTTTGGAAGCGATATATAATAAAACACACTGATAGATAATTATGATACAGAAATGACAATTCTGTCCATAAAAACAATACCCAAATACATGTAGAAACAATACAACTTTTGCAGAAGATTTCAGATTTACACTTATAAATGAAATATACCACTTAGTCTAGTAATTGTTATACTTTTGTTGAATATTTTCGAGGCAGCAATACTTACAAAAACAATGGTGTCATTTTTGTCCTTACAATTATCAAACAATTCTCGTCCGTGATCACAACCTCTGCAAGGTTCACAATAGCCATAAAAACACCGTTTTTGGACCTAAATATCAAAATTGTAAACGGAAAGATTCATACAAGTGTATATGACAAAAGGGATGATTTCGGATTCAACATAGTAAATTTCCCCTGGCTTGACGGTGATGTTCCAAGATTCCCGTCATACGGCATTTACATATCACAGCTCATCCGGTTCGCTAGAGCATGTACTGATATTTTGGATTTTCACAGTAGAAATTTACAAATTACCAAAAAACTTTTATAAACTAGTTTTCATAAACTAGTTAAGACTTCCTGGAAATTTTACAAGAATTACAGTCAACTTCTTTTAACATTCGGATCTATACACGCAACAGAGTACATTACTTGGGGTATTACACAACCTGTCTTTTATGGTGATATGATAAACAAAATTAGAAGGATCAAAGGTAGGCAGCATAACCATCGAAAATGCGTCAGAATCATCAAACGCCTTTTATACCGTGGATATGATCCTAATGTCACCAGACGGACACTAGGCTTGGTATTTGACCAATCTACAGTCTTGTACAATCGCATCCTTGAGACTTGCACTCTGACTGACTGTGACGACGGGACTCAATGACGGGCCCTGTCCAAACCTCTTTAGAGAAGACAGGGCCCCGACCACCTGTTCTCTCTGAATGTCAGTCGGACTCCTCGGATGATTACATACATGAGCTCGCTACTGCCGGCAGAGCACGGACTGTATTACGCACGCCCTCTTTTTATATCCATTTACATATTCATCTGTGTTTCTGGGGCCTCTACGTTTGTTTTACACCACAATTGTACGTTCTTCGAGACCTCTGGGTAATTGGAGAAGTGAGAGGGTTGTACACACATAATCCAGGATAATCACACCATTTGCTACTTGCGAGGCAAATGGCCGTCCAAAGTCGGCACCGGTTGCCCATTGGTCTCGTCGGTTTATGTGTAGTCTTTTGTGTTTGATGTTTACATGTCGTGTGTCTCTTCCGTCTCGTGCTGTACTCGTCTTTTGTGTTTTTGCATCGGGTGTTTTGGTGTTTTGCTGTTGATGTTGCAACGGGGTCTTGTTGGAGATCTCCTCCCTTCTTCTAGAATTATAACAAGGACTCCAAATACGGCTGCATTATCTATTAAACATACGGGTTACGTAGATGAAAAATGAAATTATAGTTTACACATTTTTCCATTTCAGCCAGTTCTGTGTTAAAAAAGGACCTTTTAGAATATCATCATATACTCTACTTTACATAACTGTAATAAGCTCTCCCCTCGGCCAAAACGCGGTCATGTGCAATGCAATTCCGGTCATATTGACGCTTTTTGTGCATTAATAGGAAATGACAGTCGGCAGCAACTGAGTGTTGCTGGCATGACTGAACCTGATATTTTGCAGCGTTTTTTAATGAATAAAACGTAAAAGATGAAGGGTAAACAGTTTTTACTATTATACAAAATGTTTATAAAAAATCGTGAAAACGAGCAGTGCTAGAAAAGCACAAACTAAGCTAACATTTTCTTTTCTGATTTTCATATACATATATCGGTACAAATGTATTGGTTTTATCACTCCATAAATAATCATATATACCTCACCACTGTGCAATAATTGTATAGCAGTCAATTTACGATTCATTAAAATCCCCCCCCCCCCCAAAAAAAAAAAATGGAAAATACAATATTCTGCATGAATGAAATTATCTTTTACATGTATTTCATGAAAACAAATCCCAGGATACTAGTATCTTAGATAATCATAGTAAAATCATGATTATTGATGTGATAATTTACAATTAAGGTTAGGGTTGCGACTACAGGGAGATAACTCTATTTTCATATCACATAATATTTGAAACCGACATAAACGATACATGGTATAAACACAGATTGTTACATTATTTTAGAAAAAAAAATACTCCTTGAAACTCTCATTGCTGAATGGATATCTTTGGGAGAAATGCATATTTTGCAATGAAAAATCGCCGAAATAGGAAAAAATTTGTCATTTTCGCATGAGTTCTGCTACCAAAGATTCAACATCAGAATATTTACTATCCACTATACTCTTTAAAAATGAGATGATTTAAAATTCGAACTTCAAGTTAAACTCTATCTTTTTGGGTCAAAATGTTGATTTTTAAAATAATCATTGTGTTATTTATAGAAACAGTCATTTTGCTCAAAAACTAATTCGGGAACATATTGATTTGACTGCTTTAGGATAAAGCAATACCATAGATATATATGTAGAAAAAAAAGTTGTGTGGCTGGCGACCTTCTAGCTATTGATAAAAATAATAAGTTGTTGCCATGGCAACCAGAAACATAGTTTTTATAAGAAAATACTCCCCTTGAAACTTTTTATTTCATCAGAATTTCTCAAAATAGCCTTTAATTCATTCACAAGCTATAAGAATCTTGTAAATTCAGGATTTATATGAAATTTTGAAATTTCATGCATTTCAGAGGAATGTAAAGTTATGATGTGGTATTATCTAAAATGACAAAAATGTTAAAATAGGCCAAAAATGGACGTTTATAGCCAAAAACGAGACGGGCAAATTTTGATTTTTTGTTCGAGGAGATGTTCCTCTACATATGAACCTATCCATCCTTCTTCCATCTTATTTCTATTAAAAGTCGCCACCCTGACCTTAAAGTTAGAAGTATGAAAATCCCTTTCCTCAGAAACAGCTTTAGTCGGTTTAGCTGTACCAATAATGACCAATAACGTAAAGCTATACCAATAATGACCAATGCCGTTAAAGTGTTTAACGTCTTCAAATGACCAATAAATGTGACAACATAAATGTTCTCCATCCTCTTTAGCACTGAAGAACATGTTTTGAATCAAAACAAATCCTGTTTGAGGACGCTGTTGTCGTTATGTTCTGTAGTCTTCGCAATTCTTAAGAAATTCTGAAAATAATAAATTATATCTTTCATTAAATATATTTCCTTGATCTCTTCACCTGTACCAAACTTTCCCTTTTTCTGAATATCAATATATCAAATTCACAACTTCTTTGCACATTAGAATTTATGCATTTGTGATTGAAGAACATATCTGCGGAAACCAAGCCAAGAACCAAAAAGTGAAATCAGAAGAGGAAGTCTGTATTATTACAAACCGGATTTCATTAATTACTGCAGGTGAATTTCCAAGGGGGGGGGGAAGTGGAAATTAATATCAACATTAGTGTAAACAGGTATATATAAAGGATGAATTACAAAGGAATTTGTGTTGAATTCCTCTATTATCTTGTGAAAATGAAACGAGTTTTCATATTGTTGTATATTGCTTATTTATCCAGCCTCAGCCTGGTAAACGGAGGTAAGAAGGGTGAGTATATCGTTAAGATATTTCATTCATACATGTACCCCTTTTCAATTTTGATTGTTTTGATGTTTTATTTTACTTTTCTGTCATGGGGTGTTTAGCAAGTAGGAAAACAATCTGAATTAAAAGCGCAATTTCAAGAGGAAGAGTCAACAAACAACTGATAAAGCTGTTATTAATTAATTTGTTTGACACGCAAACATAAAGAAGTTTATTAATTCTAATGCGCCACTACCTGATTAAAGCTTCTTCAGTAGCATCTGTTGCATTTAATATTTGAAATAACAACGTCTAACCGTATACTTTATCTCACTTCAGAGCAGTTCCCCTTTATACCAACGGGAGGGTTGTGCGCACGTTATTGGGGTAACTACTCCATATGGACGTTTAAATGAGTCCCATTTTCAGATTGATCTCACCTTTTTATACATTGTCTTTAAGTTCGATGAAGTCTTTGCTCTTCTCATTCTTTGTCATATTGATATAGGTTTTCTTAACTGTTCTCCGTTTAATTCTCGGTGTAATTTCTTCAAATGATTCATACAGAAGGAATGGTACAGGTAAATACACAAACACATCAGTACACAAAGTTTAGGTCCCTTGTCCAAATGAAAATGTTTATGTGGAACTCAGGTACACGTATATTGTCGGTTTTACACTTGATAAAGACCAAGGGGCCGAACATTTGTGTACTTAATTTCTGTTTTTATTTGGTGTAATTGATTTGAAAGTTGGTATGTTTTGTCATGCTCTTGAAGCAGAACTTTCGATATGATCGTTTCTTCAACGCATTCGAAAAATTCTGTTATAAATTCTCTGAGTACCCAAAACTTTCATGACTGGTCCATGCTACAAATTTATCTCTTCTTAAATGATGCTAATAAATTTGAAGACGTTTAACATTTGTACCACTTGGTGAGTGTCACTGCGGGTGGAACAGGAGTCCCCGGGGGCACATGTATGTAGCCAAGTTCGATCAACTTCGGTTGTTTGGTTTTTCAACGCATTCGAAAATTCTGTTAAAACATTTCTTAAAATTTCTGAAACGTGGGTCCTGTAGCATCATATACCACCGATTCTGCTACATCTTTCCGTACATTTTTGGAATACCTTTTGGAACTTTCACACTCTTTGGCCATATTACATTGTTTAATATAAGGATCACTGACGAGGGTTAAATACCCGAAACGTGCATGTCTGGTCCATGCTGCAAATTTATCAGTTCTCAAATGATGCTATTGAATTTGACGACGTTTACATGTAAAATAATACTTCACTGGTGATATTGCCGACTTTCATGAACCTTTTAATCCTACATTTCTTTTCATTGGGGTAAAATAATCATGCATTTTCCGCCCTTC
Source organism: Pinctada fucata (assembly GCA_028142955.1). NCBI lineage: Eukaryota > Metazoa > Mollusca > Bivalvia > Pterioida > Pteriidae > Pinctada > Pinctada fucata. Next base: position 27,058,075 of record AP027114.1, read on the forward strand.
TGCCCCCATCCATAAACCATCTCAAGAAATATGAAAATATATAATATTCAAGTAACCATGCTCTTGATATATAATATAGATAAAATCTAATGTATTTTCTAATAAACATACACGTTACGTAGATAAAAATGAAAGTATAGTTTGCATCTTTTTTTTTTTCATTTAAGCCAAGTCTGTGTGCGAAAGGTTTAACCCTTATCGTTCAAACACAAATACAGTAACAACGATACATGTGGCCTGTGCGTTCTGTAAGCAGCACAATCTTACGTGTAAAACATCCGTCTGTGGCCTTATTCGACAAATTGTTCCGCAAAAGACGGTTGTTCTGGCCAATGCTTTGTGCCACCTTTGTAAGCATTATAAATATGACTGTCGTCACACTTTCTGTACAGATAACATAGCAGGTATCATGGATATTGAAACGAAATTCAACAGAAACTTATGTTTAATGTGTGAGGCAAATGGAACGTCTTGTCGTAATGCTCCAATGATTGATTGGATGAACATTTTGGATGGACCAATTTGGGATCGAGCTATGACAGACGAAATGTTTACGTCAATGATGATTGGTGACGTAGAGCGCGGGAAATGGGATGGATTCTTACAGAATATTATGCCACGATTTTACGATGAATATTATGATTACTATGGAGAGTACTTATATGATGATCATGAGGACGATTTCTACGAAGACAGAGACAGTTTTGATGATGACTGAGACACAAATATAATTTGAATGCGAAGGCGTAAAATCTAATTTGGCAGTGACGTATATCAGGAAACATATTCATATTAATTATCAAAAAAAAGCTCTTTATTGTGACAACTTTTTGTTTTGTTTGTAATGATTATATTTTAAGTTTAGATGGACGTATGCCAGCATTTGATTAAATAATTAAAGAATTTGAATTTGAATAATGGCCAATCATTGAACCATGCAAGTGAGTCATCCCCGTGGTGGCTTGCTTTATTTTGGATGCCCTCATTAAGCGATTAAGTATTGATCATATTAATAGTCATAAATTCTTCATGGTTAATAATTTTCTAGCTTTCATCATAAATTGGAGCAATCCATCCAAAATCATACTTTTATATAAGCAGTATATTTTTCATCGAAGGAATCGTTTTACACGTTCTGGGCTGTTTCAATCAGTGCCCAATTCCTAAAGCAACTATCTTAGGTTTAGTTGTCTGTTTAGGTCTTTATTTGTGTTGCTCGGTTCCTGACTTTACCCGTCAATTAAGAGGGCTCTATACCGAATGTCTGGTCCATTCTTTAAATTTGACCTGTTTTAATAATAATCACTTTAAAAACTTCTCCATAATCCAGTGAGGAATGTACAAGTGTTGTAACGATGGTCGCCGATGTCGCCGCTATCGTCGCTGAAACTTGAAAGTCGCCAACTATCGATAATGGTTTTGAAAACCGATTGTAGCTGTTGAATATTCATTACAGATTTATCCATATCCCGGGCGTGCTAAGTCCGCCGTGTGGGACCATTTTGGCTTTAGAAAGAAAAAGGAAGGTCCTCCTTCTAAAGCAAACCACGAGATTTTGTTATTAAGAACACGGAATGTTCAACATTTAATTTATTTCCATGACTTGAATAAAATCAGATTCTTACATCACAAGCACTGAGTATTCTCCTTCTGAAAAGGTACAAAACATACAACAATATTAAACAAGAAAAAAGTCCGATTATTCCGATTGTGATATCGATTGTACTCCTCCGATAGTTTCCGATAATTGATAGTAAAATTGTCCGATTTTACAACACTAGAATGTACTGTCGGTGACGCTATAAACACGTGCCGTGATAATTTGTTATGTTTAAATATCACATGAATACGGAAGCATAGAAGGGACATGGTAAGAACAAAAATTATCTCGTGCGCACGACTTTGTAACTCGTGCTCACGAGTTTGTAACTCGTGCTCACGAGTTTGTAACTCGTGCTCACGACTTAGTAACTCGTGCGCACGACTTAGTATCTCGTGCGCACGACTTTGTAACTCGTGCTCACGACTTAGTAACTCGTGATCACGACTTTTGTAACTCGTGTGCACGACTTAGTAACTCGTGCTCACGACTTTGTAACTCGTGCGCACGACTTAGTAACTCGTGCTCACGACTTTGTAACTCGTGCTCACGACTTAGTAACTCGTGCGCACGACTTTTTGTTGTCATTCTATTGGTCAATTATCTCGTGCCCACGACTTTGTAACTCGTGCTCACGAGATAATCAACCAATAGAAAACTAGGATCAAATAAAATGGCGACAATTGATAATGATCATACATGTATATTGAAATAATCTCGTCTAACAAAAGTACAGTAAACATCTAATGTTGTACCGGCATTGTGCTCCACACAAAACGTATTTTACAGGAGCACCCCGATTTACTCTTGAAAGTACACGGAAACAACCCCCCCCCCTCCTATGTTGAAAGTGACCTAAATGGATTCATAGCGGGAATAAAATGATGCAGTGCTCTACTCCCCTCCCCCTCCCTCATGTTGCGTCGATCAAGAGGTAAGGGGGATGTTCTCATTGAATACGGAGATTAATATGATAGTTCCTATTATTCTATTTATTTATTTATTTTTTCAACAATTTATTTAAAATTCACTTACTGTGTATCTTGATTTCTCTCCCTATCAGTGTTTACTATTAATTTAAAGTGTTTGAGACATCAACATGACTGTGTGAAATGGGTCCTTAGATAAGTAAAATTCGAATAATTCTGGACCAGAACCAGGTACATGACTTGAAAAAAAAATTGAAAACGTTGTTTACTTTGAATCTTTACGGCATTTTTGTGTGTGATTCAAATTAAATGTCTTATCATTTTAAAGTTTAGTGTCAATGTGTTTGAGTTGGTGCGATTTGAGAGAATTTTTCTCCGAATTTTGGTAAGAAAGTACTTGAAAAAGTGAAGTGTGACAGACAGACAGACAGACAGACTGCAGACAGTGATCCCTATATATATATTTTGGGGGTTGTTTTGTTTTTGTGGAATTTCCCGGTATTGAATTTAGTGTTTATTCTGCAATATATACTTCAAATAAAACATATCACGTACGATGTATATGTGCAATTTTGATCTTTCAACCTGACGTCGAATTCAGCTTTCATGGGCCAGTGTTCATGAATAAGGCCACAATTAAAAAATTGTTTGTTCCCCCTCCCCCGGGTCTGTTTTTTCCAAGTGACCCGGCAGGCGGGTACTTTTTTTTTTTGGTGCCAGAACTACAAGTATCAAATATGTTTAAAGTCGTTTGAATCCAAATTGCACATCACTGGACTCCTTACAGCTGCGCAGTCACAATCTGTGATATGATAAAGACTAAGAGCTGGCAGCCTGCGAATTCTCGCCTCCTACTTCGGGAAAATCGCCGCCTGCTTTCCGTAAAAAAATATCCGTTGCGTCTTAATTTCTATCGCTGGTTAAGTATGAGATGTCGATCCATTTTATTGAACATATTCAAAAGAAGATTACGCTGTCCCGTAAAGTGTAGTCCCAAGATACACGATAAATATTTCCGCAACAGATGCATCGAGTGTTTCAGCGCGGCATAACGGGTCATTTTACGGCAACGTCAAGATGCACTATAGAACGATTACATCTCGATTTTTTTACGACTTGTAAATATTGAATTTGTATAGACATTGACCACGCGCAATCTGACTAGGCGGCGTTTTTCCTGACCCGGTCGGGGCGAGGGGAAACAAACAATTTTTTAATCATGGTTTAAACGTACTTCGTACCATATTATATATACAGAAACGTGAATGAAAGCAGATAGTTGAATAGAATATAATTTGATGGGTTTAACATATATACGAGGTGCACATACACTCCCAATCAATTTACGGCCCCCCCCCCCTCCCCTCCCTCCATTTCATTTTCTTCATATTTCTTTAAAATCGTATGTGGTTTTGTGCTTATAACCGTAATGGAGGAAAATTGTGCATTTAGGATGAGAAATGATGGATCCAGCCCCCCCCCCTCCCCGGCAATTTTTTTTTTTTTTTGTATTCCTTTTGATAAAAACGAATAATTTTAAGACTTAATTTGATGTACATTTAACGTAAAACTTATTCACAAGTGAGAAACTAGCAAAGTCGGAGTCTAGCATACAGTTTTAAGCTTCATTCCGAGCTTATACCTTACAAACAGAGAAAAACGCGGAATTGTAAAAATAGGAGGGTGGGGTGAGTTTTTGCCTGATTGAGAATCGTTATATACATCCATATTTGCATACTACCGCTATTTTCATCTGATAAAGCTTGGAAATGGTCAATGACACAGAACAAGGAAAGGAATTACAATACAAGCCCAGAAATTTCTTTTTCTGGTTGATTTTACAGATTGTTTCAGCCCTCTCTGGCCTCTTGGGGAAAAAAAAAACATATAAATTCTAAACATACAGTATGAAGTTTTTTGCATTTAAAAGATCCTTAGATCAAAGTTGAAGGAAGACAACACAGTGTATTTAATCTAAATAACTTTATTTAGAAGAGAACAGGACAGTTTTGAAAATAGAGAACATGCAAATGTAACGAATTTCGCCACATATTGCGTGCTTAGAACATGTAGAAATAGAGCCAATCGTGCTTCATTTTCGCTGAATTATTTCAAATGTGCTGAAACTTGGTACGTAGCAAATAAACATATTGATAAATATGACGGAACTATGAATTTGTTGAAGTTAAAAGAGGGGCACGAGGGGTAATATAAGTTCACCATACTGCTCGGCTTGACTGTCCCCTACCGATAAGAAATGCATGATACATACATGACTATCATGACATCGGGATTGGGGCCAACCTATGATTTAAAAAGATATGCATAAAAAAAATGGAGATATTGTCCATACTGAGAAGGGTCCGTCAAGCCCAGCATTTGACTTGGGGTACGGTATTACTAGTGTTTGTTCTTTGTTAAAGTTATCTCAGTTTACGAAATCGAAGGGGGGGGGGGGGTCAGAGGGTGTCCGTGTGCTTCCAAGAATTAATCGGGGGTAATGTTGTAAAATACGTTCTGTATTGAGCACAATGCCGATAACGTATGAATACAGCATAAGAAGTTTACTGAACTTTTGATAGACGAGAGTATTTCAATGTACATGCATGATCATTATCAATTATCGCCATTTTATTTGATCATTGTTTTCTATTGGTTGATTATCTCGTGAGCACGAGTTGCAAAGTCGTGGGCACGAGATAATTGACCAATAGAATGACAACAAAAAGTCGTGCGCACGAGTTAGTAAGTCGTGCTCACGAGTTAGTAAGTCGTGCGCACGAGTTACAAAAGTCGTGCGCACGAGTTAGTAAGTCGTGAGCACGAGTTACAAAGTCGTGCGCACGAGTTACTAAGTCGTTCGCACGAGTTACTAAGTCGTGCGCACGAGATAGTAAGTCGTGCGCACGAGATAGTAAGTCGTGCTCACGAGTTAGTAAGTCGTGCGCACGAGTTACAAAAGTCGTGAGCACGAGTTACAAAGTCGTGCGCACGAGTTACTAAGTCGTGCGCACGAGATACTAAGTCGTGCTCACGAGTTAGTAAGTCGTGCGCACGAGTTACAAAAGTCGTGAGCACGAGTTACAAAGTCGTGAGCACGAGTTACAAAGTCGTGCGCACGAGTTACAAAGTCGTGTGCACGAGTTACTAAGTCGTGCGCACGAGTTACTAAGTCGTGCGCACGAAATAATTTTTTTCTCGCAATGTCCCTTCTATGCTTCCGTACATGAATCGAATTACATGACAAAATCGATCATTCAGAAAATCAGAAACCGAAGGCATACAAAATCAGGATAAAACAGGAACCAAAGCAAACAAACAAAAACCTCCACTACATATCTAATGCAAGTTCAGTATCTTAGAAAGAAGGACCAAAAGGGAAACCCAAAGTTTATTCAAATTTCTCTCTTCGTATTATGTAAAACAAGAGGGAGATTAGCTCATTTGCCACGATATGAGAATCTAGAAAAATATTTACCAAAAGATGATTGTAAATAGACCATCCTGAAGAAATTAGATGTACAATATTATTGAAAATGCAAATCCATTGATTCCAAAGCCTGCCAAACATAATAATTTCGTGAATGAAAGTCAAACACAAAAACCGAAAACAGATTCCAAATGACAAATATGGATAATGACCATATCCCTGTATACAGCACAAAATCGATAATTAAGAAAATCAGAAACCGAAGGCATACAAAATCAGGATAAAACAGGAACCAAAACAAACAAACGAAAACCTCCACCACATGAAAAGAAGCGAACTCCCGATATGGGAGTGAGACCAGGTGCCCAGGAAGAGTAAGCATCTTCTGCTTGCATGCAACACCCGCCGCTTCAATACATGAAAAACCACAATCAAACGGCTTACGAAATCTGGGAAAAAAACACAAAACAGAACTTCCTCATGAGAAAAGAAACAAGAGGACCAGGGGCCACATCGCTCACCTGAGAACACTGGGTAATGGGTATGTTGAGAGAAAAAGACGTTAAAAATGCGTCAAAAAGGAGTTCTTCGATTTTTATGAAATGAACCAACTTGAATTATACATCCTTCTAGATCACTCAGATACCATTAGTTTTTCAATACATGCAGCGGTTCTGGAGAAGAAGATTTTTAAAGAGGGGTATCCTCTGGGACCAATTTGACCTCGCCCTGGATCCACCCCGGTAGGGATCCAATTGAAATGAACAAACTTGGTAGGGGACCTTTAATACTTCATGCATACCAAGTTTAATAAAAATTCTCCGAGCGGTTTCAGAGGAGAAGATGAAAATGTGAAAAGTTAACGGACGGACGGACGCCGGACGCCGGACAATCCGGTATGACAATCGCTCCCTTTGAGCCTTTGGCTCAAGCTAAAAAGACAATATTTTGTCCGGTTGCTATCTTCTAATTGAAAAAAAAATTGACAACAGATGTTGTTATAGAAATTTTGAACCCCCCCCCCCCTCTTTTTATAATCTTTGCAATAAAAGAATTATTATAAATTCAAATTGTACATGTTGTAAATCAAAAATGCTATCACACAAACATTTATTAATTCAATTTTACCTAGAATATAGCTTTTAATATATCAATATGAACCCAAGGGGAATTAATATGGAGATAATGCCAAACTTCATAAAAAATGCCGAAGTCAAAAAAATGGCCAAATTGGCATTAAAATTATTCAGAAAAGTTAACAAATTGCATTCAAAGCTTAAAAAGTGGAGGAAAAAATGAAAAATAAAGAAAAAAAATTTTATGCCCCAGTTGGGATTTGAACTCGCTACCTTCGGACTCATTGACACACTGAAAACATACCTGTTTAAAATCTAAAAGTCAAGATATTGAAAAAGAATTCATCACTGTTACATTCCTTATAATAATTCTGATAAATGTTAGAACAATCATTCATGGGAAGAACCATAAAATGCCAAAAATTATGAAAATGACCATCCCCCCTTCCTTTTTTACAGTGTTGAAAAAATCATTGAAAATTCAAATATAAACTTTTCAGCAAAATTCTTTCACTAAAGCATTCCTCTGCTTAAAAATGGCTAAATTAAACTAAACTGGAGCAGAATTTTTCAGTAAGAAAGAAAATATTAAGAGAAATATCAATTTTTGCATTAAAAATACAATGTCGAAAAAGACGTCAAAAACGCGTCAAAAATTAGTTATCGGATTTTAACGAAATGAACAAACTTGAATCATACATCCTTCTAGATCACATAGATACAATTAGTTTTTCAATCCATTCAGTGGAACTGGAGAAGAAGATTTTTCAAGAGGGGTACCCTCCGGGGCCTATTTGATCCCGCCCTGGATCCACCGCTGAAGGGATCGAGCCGAAATGAACAAACTTGGTAGAGGACCTTTAGTACTTCATGCATACCAAGTTTCATCAAAATCCTCCAAGCGGTTTCAGAGGAGAAGATGAAAATGTGAAAAGTTAACGGACGGACGGACGGACGGACCGACGGACGACGGACGACGGACAATCCGGTATGACAATAGCTCACTTTGAACCTTTGGCTCAGGTGAGCTAAAAATGGACAAACAGACAGAGACAATGACACAGCTGCACAGAAACACGAATGACAACTTTTCTCTCACATGAGAGCGAAATTAGGTGTCAGGAAAAATGTTGTCACACCCTGCAGGGTTAGATAAGCCCATTCCGGAAGTACCTTTTGAAAGTAACGTCATTGTGACGTAATTCATGATTGTTGCGTTAGCCGGTTAAAATATGAAAAAGAATACATAAAAAACTCGGGTAGGATTTCCTTTTCCCTGATCACATCTGGGGATAGATTCTATTAATCTAATGAACTATCTCCAGTGCAAGTGCAGAAGGCATGATTGTAGAATGCATTGTAGGTGGTGATGTCTAATTCGCCGTAATAATATTTGTATATCACATGAATCATGATACATATCTAATGAAAATATAGTATCAAAGAACATAGGACCAAAAAGAGAGCCCATAGCCCTTCCTAATTTCTGCCTTAGTGTTACCCGAAGTATCGCTGATTTGCCACAGAATGAAAAAAATAATTGTAAATGGCGCAACCCTGAATAAATCCGATTTTACAAACTACAATTGAAAAAAAATTAAATTCCATTGATCCGAAACACTGCCAAATATTGTAATTTCTTGAGGAATCTACCAGAAACAGCGAACAGTAAAATAATACAACAATCAATTTGAACATTCCATTTGCTTAAGAAATAACAACTAGCTAGCCTTGGTTTATTGTCCAGTAATTCCACGAGTCGCATGAACCAATCAAATTAGTGATAATTTGATTGGTTCATCTGACGAGTGGAATTACTGGACAATGAATCACGGCTAGCTAGTCGTTATTTCTATTCTAATATAGCACGTGAATGGGCGGAACTTAGCGTACTGGAAGTTTGTTGGAGATTTTACAACAGGCGTGTTCTATGGTACATATAGGGAGAAAATTTCAAGTCATATTAGAAATAGATATCTTAAACATGTACAAATTTCAGACTAACCAGAAAAGTGTTAAATCTACAGCAAATTACATGTTACAAGCGGTGGCGCACAAACGAAAATCGTATTGATTTTCATAGCGCCACCTACAATAAATTTCGATTCTACAAAAAACTTCTGTGGAGTTTCAAATAAGTAATTCAATCAAATTAAAACTTTCTGCAAAGAAGCAAAAGTGAATCTTCGATGGAGATTTGATCAGGTGCCCGGGGAGTGTAAGCATCTCCTGTTTGCTAGCAACACCCGTCACTCAGGCCGTGCAGACAAAAGTTTATATCCGGTTACTTGTTAAATTCGGTGTTTTGTATGATTTTAATCTAAAATATTAGCCAACATTAAGGACAACAAAATGTTAAATCATTGTACCGTCCAATTATTTCAGCGACATAGTTCACACGAAAGTTCACACGGATAGATTGTGTTAACTTAAAGCTAATCAGCAAAATTTGGATTATTAATCCATCGATATATCTGTAGAATTGAGTTGGAGTGCTAGGCGTTTCCAATAATGAAATAGTCGCAGAACAAATAATACAATATTCAAAGAACAAAAAAAAAATACAATCAACTTAAAGTTTAGTTTCAATAATTTAAACTAAATACAAAATTTTATACCAATCAGAGGAAGTTAAATCTATTATAGTAGATTACATGTGTTCGGAGCCGCAAAAATTATCTTCAACAGGGCCACCTACAATGAATTTCAATGTTTTATTTTAAACACTTCTATGGAGATCCAAATAATACAATCAAATTAAATATTCTGAAAAAAAGTTAATCCCCAATTGAGAAGAAATAAGATAAAAGGGGAAATAAAGGTAAAAAGGTAAAGGTAGCTAGGGTTTATAGCCTCGTTCGCCTGAACCTCATGCGACTTCTACAATCACCTCCCTGATGAGACCTATAAAATCTAGTGCATTCTCAGCTCCCTTGGGAGTATACAAGCAGACCTGCCGTTTAGGCGCTTATGCTTTTCATTCACATTACAAGCTCGCCTCGTGTGCCAGGTACCCGGTTTACTCCTGGGTGGAGAGAGGGCATCGTAGTGTAAAGGAACTTGCACAAGGTTACATGTACGATGGTTTGCAATGATCGGCGACGGTGAGATTCCCACCCACGACCTATGGATTCGCAGTCCACCGCGCTAACCACAACACTACCAGCACTACCAATAAAATTCTCCGTTTGCTAGCAACACTTACATGTAGTCAGTGAAGAAAAACGTCGTATCCAGGGCTTTGGATGGTTATTACCTTTACATATCTTCCAACATGGAGGTCGATGAGATGCTATAATGTTTTCTTTGTATAGTCCAAAATATGTTTGCAGTCACAAAGTCAGTCCCTCATAAATGTACCTTTAGTTCAGTAGGTTTTGTTTTCGGTATACTCCTTGTCCTTAAAACGAAGTCATTGTTGTATGAGCATGCTCTACAATAGCTTATCATTTGCGATATGAATACACCATAGGCAGGGGACGAATGAATAATCACCGTCAGTCATGACTGACGGTATACTGTAATCATTCGTGACCTACTTGCACGGAAATAATACCTCTTGGCAATATGATTGGTTGACAATTGCAAAAAATGCAAATATTCGTCTAGGTTATTCAATCCCTGTAGATGTGTGTTAAACGTCTTTAAAATTCAATAGCATCATTTCAAACCTGATAAATTTACAGCATGGACCAGACATGCACGTTTCGGGTACTAAACCCTCGTCAGTGATCCTCAGTCTAAACAATGTTTTATGATACGATTCTTTCATAAGGTTGGCTCAAGAGTCTAGGTGACCTTACAATTGGAAGTCATATCGTATCAATGCATTTTCTTCCGAGAGATGCATCGAAAAGTCCTTGTAGTGATACGTCCTAGAAGAATCGCACATCCTCGGAACTTTCCGTCGCTTGAATCGGAATAAGTTTAAAAACGGAAACAATGCATTATACGGATCCGATTTTTTCTTACTGTAATATAAAGTCAGCTAACTGACGGCAAGCTTTTTGTAAAAGCTAATACTTGTACTACCAAGGAGAGAGAAAATCGTAATTTTGATGTTGAAGTCGTCCCGTTTGTCATATATTGAAGTATTCAGGTGACCATTTTTATCGAAAGATAAGAATAGGAATACATCGAAAGCAATAATTTTCAAACAAATGAAAGCTTAAAAAAGAAATTTAAAGCAACATCAGCGTTCGATTTAAAAAAAAACGTATAATCAATCCAAGGGTATTGATCAAAGTTTCTCCTGACTTGTTATACTTTCATTGAAAGTCTGATGTTGAACGTAATTGCAAATTGTGAGTGAATACAAAACGTTTCATCAAGAGCAATTCTGGCTATCACTAGCGATTTTCTTATTTTTCAGTTAATATGTGGGCAGATCCCTGTATACATGTACGTTGTAGAAAGGATCATGTTGTTTCCCGTCCGGAATTGACAGCATCTGAAGCCATATCGCCTTATTATATTCTTGCTGATTTATTAGTTTTTCAGGTTTGTACTTTTAATGGGTACTGATAAACCACCAAAGAAACGAAACGGAATGACATGACATGACACGCTATCTTGTTTCATTGACTATTCGTTTCGTTTGTTTCACTGTCTACAAATACCCTGTTTTATCCATTTCTTGTTGAAGTGAAAGTAATGTTATGTACATGTTGTGCATTAACTTGGAACTTGGAAGGAAATAAATTCAAATAAATTCAACAGCTTCAATTTATTTTACAGCATATTTCCCTGTTCTGACTTCCAGCTGGCGGTGTATACAGAATTTAAATGAAGATTTTGAAATAATTATCTGCAATTCTATCTGTAACAAATTATGCAATATAAATGAAGTACGTGCATTTTATCTTAAGTCACGGCCATTTTCAAGAAAACACACAAAAACATTTAATTTATCATTAGAACGGTCCAATAAGGCGTTGAAACAATACTACTCATCGCTTCAAAAGAGACGAACACAGGGATATATTTCGCTAATACCGGTTGCTCTATTTACTATATGTGTTAAAGGGATCTAACTCGGCGTTTAACGAAAAATCGACAAGTCATCGTTAAAACTTCAGAAATATACTAATCAATGTCAAAACCTATTTTCTGTGGTATATTTCGATAGATTAATTCATACTGAATCTTTATACGAAATTTGAAATCAGTACCTCCCTTACAAGCCGAGATATGCCCAATACCGCTCTCTTATGAGCGCCGCATTTCTAGGTCGGACAAAAAGGTGTCCGGTGATAATCAAGCAGTATAGTCAAAATTTGGTTACTGCTTGATCGTTTATAGGTCCGAACACTTCAAAGACATACAACTGCATGATATCTCCTCTTCACATGCTTTGTACCATCTCAAACATTGCTGGTATATGAAAAACCCTCATACAGCTACCTCTTTGCATGCGCGTATATGCCATTCATAACTCTACAAATGTTGAATTTAATCTCACTTAAATCCGACGCTTTTCTTATTTCAAAGTCGTTAAAAAAGACTTTATTTGAAATTGTACTAAGCATATATGGGACTATTTCATGCAATGTTATGTATTTGAGATGTTCGCATCAATGAATGGTCAAGCGGTGCCTCATGTTGATCACTGATGCCTGATTATCATCGGACACCTTTTTGTCCGACCTAGAAATGTGGCGCCCATAAGAGAGCGGTATTGGGCATATCTCGGCTCGTAAGGGAGGTACTGATTTCAAATTTCGTATGAAGTTTCAGTATGAATTAATCTATTGAAATATATCACAGAAAATAGGTTTTGACATTGATTAGCCTATTTCTGAAGACTTAACGATGACTTGTCGATTTTTCGTTAAACGCCGAGTTAGATCCCTTTAACACATATAGTAAATAGAGCAACCGGTATTAGCGAAATAAATCCCTGTGGAGACGAATATTCAAACATTTATATCCAATGAGTCAATATATTGATGAGAATTATAATTTTATGACTTTGAAATGCATTTCAACAAATACATGCAGTCTCTCCGGTGAATCTCGGGCCAAAGAATATGAAATTCAACACAGAAGCTGTTAAAATAAGGTATATATACATTGTACCGTAAGGTCAGGTGCGGATCTAGAGGGGTTCAGAATTCCCTGAACTTTTTACTGGATATCACATTAAAGGTAGAACTATAGTTACAGCTGTTACGGAGAAGTGTTATTTTTCTGTGTTTTCTCCATTGCTGCTGGTTCATTCATACTTTTAGACTGAGAATCAACAATTTCCCAGGTTTTGGTATAGATTCAGTATGAATTACGGAAATTTTTGCTAGGTACCATGCATTTCATATGTTTCTGACTATCCGGTGATATATATATTAATTCAGACATTGTCTGAAAAAACTTTCATCACAATACTAAATATGGGCAGAGATTTCTTTGTGTCCTGACTTTGACCATCCTAGAATTTTCTAAAACTAATAGTCATTTCATTTCGTCGCGTTTCAACATTTATTTGCAGCATTTAAATTGTGTTGTCAACGACGTTGCTTATGAAGTTGCTAAGCGTGTACTTCCGGTTTCGGTTGATGCAGGTATCAACGCAATTTCTCGGCCAATCAGAATCTTCGTTTCTTACGCATAACAATGGAAATCAAATGATTTGGATTTCCTTTTTTCGGCCTCAAGCATCACTGATGATACATAACTTTGAAATGCGCATATGGTGCGATAAAATGTATAAATAGAACATATACATGTATTTCAATCGTGAGATGAAAAATTAAGCTGCACTTTGTAAAGATTAGTAAGTTATAACAAAATTTCCATAATTCATACATAATTTATACAAAAACTATTGGTGGAAAGTAACATGGAAAACGTTGATTCTCATACTTAAATTATGCATAAACGGTCTGCAACGGAGAAGCCACGACAAAATAGGAATACCCCATTGCAGTTGTAACAGTAAGCCTTTTGTGAATAATACTAGTAAGCTTAAAAGAAAATCAAATATAATCTATAATCTATAATAATTATAAAGTAAGATAAATGTAAAATTCGAAATGAAAAATATATTATACATACAGATCTTTACAGTTACTTATATTGGAAGAACAAATTTAGTGTCATTAAAAATCAACATTGTGATACACATGACCTTGGTCAAGAGTTGTCTCGCTCGTATTAAGTGTTTTGTAGATCGGTTCTGTAGAATCTTGTTTCTGTAAGTCCATATACACATTATCGCCCTTGGCAATTCCTCCTCTAGCTGAAGCATCCTCCTCTGTCCTAGATGTCTTTGCCATCTGTCTTCGTAAAAGACATATCAATATCAGTATTGTTATTACTGAAATGAACAAGAGTGCACTCAGTACAGCTACTACGATGTTAAAGTCTTCCTGACTGACCACCGACTCGTCGCAAGCAGTGACCTTTTTGCACTGACATTCATTGGAAGGAAGCGTGGTATCGTTGCTGATTGACAGATCCGATGTGAGATCTGAATTTGTTGTTGATGACATAGATGCAGAGTTCGTTTGCTTGGTAAATGTATGTCCGTCGACAGTCGAGGCCGTTGTTGTCGTCTGGTCTGTTGTCATGGTCGACGTCCGGGCTTTTTTCCTCAATTGTTGTCTGCTCTGTTGTCAGTGTTGTTTCCTCCATTGTTGTCTGCTCTGTTGTCAGGGTTGTTTCCTCCATTGTTGTCTGTACTGTTGTCAGTGTTGTTTCCTCCATTGTTGTCTGCTCTGTTGTCAGGGTTGTTTCCTCCATTGTTGTCTGTTCTGTTGTCAGGGTTGTTTCCTCCATTGTTGTCTGCTCTGTTGTCAGGGTTGTGTCCTCCATTGTTGTCTGCTCTGTTGTCAGGGTTGTTTCCTCCATTGTTGTCTGTTCTGTTGTCAGGGTTGTTTCCTCCATTGTTGTCTGTATTATTGTCAGGGTTGTTTCCTCCATTGTTGACTGTTCTGTTGTCAGGGTTGATCCCCCTATCATTGTCGTTGTAGAAGAAGACACAAGAATCAAGTCCTTGAAGGTTACGAGACAAATCAGAGTATTAAATCCTGTAATGAAGACATTGACGATTATCTCACTTACTGACTTTTATATAGAGCATTGTATGGTGTTCCATTGGGGTCAATATCACCTCTATACTTCTACACTTCTTCGACCTACAATTTGTTTACACAAGGACAAGATTATTCATAAGCGGGAGGAAGATAATTTCCGATGGAAATGAGATAAAGAAGATCCAGAAAACAATATCAGCAGCACTCACAATGGAACACCAAATTGAGCATCGACGGACTCCTGTCAAGCTAGAGGTGGGAGCAGGTACCCGGGAGGAGTAAGCATCCCCTGTTTGGCTAGCCGCATCCGCCGTAGATGTACCGCGATGTTCGAAAGACGCTGTGTTCCGCGTACATATAAGTGACAAAATAACTTCAGTCAACAGCTCTATTGCAATTGATACATCTCAGAAACACTCCTTAAGTAGTGAATAATCATGCTGACAAAGTTGTCTCATGTTGTACATCGGTCTCAGTCGTTTTATGAGTTGTCTTTGTTTCTATGATTTCTTTGTTTTGTTTGTTTGTCCTATTGTCTTCGACTGTGTATGTTGATGCTTTTAATTAAGTTTAAACATATCTTATTTCCGAAAACGAAATGGGATCGGGCAAAAGCTTTTAGTGTTCACATATAGTTTTGTCCTTCCGAGTGTGTTCCGCTGTGCTCTTGCGATGATCTTTTCCTTATTCACACATTCTAGCGTTCATCGCGTGGGATCCAAACGTATGATGTTGTGATTCCTTGCGGAGTTTTTTGTTGTTTTTTCATCATTAAAGTGATACTGCACAAAAATGATGATACGTTGCAGTAGAGCAATGCCTAATTGGTAAGTTATCTGAAATGTCTATAGTTTTTGCAAACACTTTAAGAGTTAGTCAAAGGGAATGATTTTCTGTCGTCGACAAACTATTGAAGTGTTTGCAAAAAACTATGAACTTTTCATATACCCGGACGATATGGATTGATTTAAGCATTGCCCTACCGCAACGACTCATCAGTTTTGTAAAGTTCAATGTAGAAAATGAAAAAATACAAAAAAATCTGTGTGAGGAATCACAACACCATACGTTTCGATCCCACGCGGTGGTCTCGTATAAATATCTTTTAGTAAAATGCATTGGTACACAACCTGATGTGGGAGGAGTTAATCGTATTTACATGTACAAGCCGCGGAAGCAAGAAATGAAGACATCCCCACTGGAACACCGCACAGGGATTTATCACGCTAATACCGTTTGCTGTATTTACTATATATATAACACACATATATATATATATAGTAAATACAGCAAACGGTATTAGCGTGATAAATCCCTGTGGAACACCGTAGAAGTTTTTTTACAAGTTGATACTCAAATGTTACTTCAGATTTTCTACAGGAAAATATAAATGCAGAATTTACTTTCAAAGCGGCAAGATTATAGCGTATTGATATAGATCTATCAGATTTGAAATCAACGTAAGGAGCAAATTAAAAAAGTATTTTTCAATTAAAAAGGCCGAAATTAAATTTGATATTTAAGTGCTGTCCAAAATATATCTTTTGAATTTTCATCGCGGACTTTATTCGTTTCTTTACAGGAAAATAAGATTTGATTTTTATAACATTTACAAAGTTCATATTAGTCTATCTTACCTTTATAGAACCTCATGACGATCAACAATGTATCTTCCCCAGCGAAAGGATACAATTTAACAATTGTGTATCATATATATACTTAATATAGAATTACATAGTCTGCTGGAAAGGTGTCGGTTCTAAATACTAGTATCTACACTTCCTTTTCTGCACAGTCTGTTTGCCCGACAATTACACAGTTCATTACACATTTGAATTCAATTTTCTGACAACAGAATTTTGATACGTGGTATAAAATCGAAAGATCGGCATGGTACGTCCGTACCTTTATTTTCATTCAGTAAGCTTCAGTAAGTTTGTATGTCAATTCACTTCCTGGTTCTTATGACATTAATATTGATACAAAAGGGGATACAGGGACACCATCGCCCTTTCTAGCGAAGGCTTATAAATGTAAGCGTTGTACTTACAATTGCGATACTATACCTGTAGTACTGAGTTCGAACCCCGCTGTTTTTCTCTCACATATTTAAATGAAGATATAGGATTGAATCTTACCATTTTTATCAAGCTTTTTTTTTTAAAAATATTCAATGATTCATATACCTTACATACTGTCAGACTGTTTTATAATTTGGGAGAAATTCATCCTTTTTCGCAATTACCCAGGAGGCGGGTTTTAGGGGGTCTTTTCGTTTTAAGTTTTTTTGTTTGTTTGAGGGTGTTGTTTAGGTTTTGTAAGGGTTTTTGTGGGTTTTGTTTTGCAAAGAATTGACACCCATTTTTTTGATTCTGACATTTTATTTCAGTGACAACAGTGAAGGTAAAGGAAATATCTGTAAAATAAATAATTCTGAGACCTGCTACAGCGTTTGTAGAACGAATAAACAATCATACATGTAAATACTAGTACACAAATTTAAATCCCGACCGGCAGTCTTACCATAGAGTATCAGTCTTTTTGTATTTTTTAAAACAGACTTTGTCTATTCGGATTACATTTGTATGTGTAGTGCACTGAATTTAACATTTTTCAATTGGTTCAATGACATACAATGTACGGTTTGATATTCCGATCTTTAAAATTAAGATTCATTTATTTCTCAATAAACCAACAAGCAAAGAGATAAAACATATTTATAATTCATGAAAAATGGTATTAGAGTAGGTGTCCATCTTTAAGATACCAGTGGTTGAAACGGCATAATTTTTCATTTCTTTTCTAAATATTTATGTTGCTAGATGGTAGTTGTGTTTGGCTTGAAAACTGGATATAGGAAACAAACATATCTGTGTACAATATTTGGAGTTGTTTTTTTTTTTAATTGCGATAGAGGAACTGTCCTAAAAGGGGTCCCTCTACATTCCGTTTCATTATAAATATATTTCTTTTAATTTTAGAGTTATCTCTCTTGATATACAGTGCTATGCCTTACCTGAATGCAGAGAAAAAAATTGTGTAACTCGAAAACAAAATGACAATCTTGACACTGACATTATGTCACCTTTTTTTCAAATAAATGAGTTTTTTTCGCTTTTTTTCGATAAATGAAGGTTTTTCCAGAATTTATTTCACTTTTTTTCAAATAAATTTGTGACCTGTTGAAAGAGAAAATTACAGTAACTCCTGTGATTCTTATTCGAACAGACGACTAGACAGACAGACGTACGGCATGGAAACGAGACTATTCAACTAGTCGGTTTGGACATAGACGTATATCAAGAGGGATCGCCGACTTCTTTCGAGATTTTCTGGATTTTACCTTTACGCAACGAAAATTTTAGTTCCGAATGGAAAAGGATGTTACGTATTTCGCAGCGCCCCCACCGGGAGGCATAGAAAGTAAACAAGATGCAGGTGTTTGCATGGCGCCGTCGTATGAAAATACCAAATGAAGGCGATATTTGATGCCATCTAGGGTGTCTCAGTTCAGTTATGAGTGTATGTAGTATACCAACAATACAAAGGCAGGTTACTTTTGCTTTCAAAGTGACTAAACGATGAAAATTGTAGCATCTGAAGGTGCATTTGCAGGGTGGATCCAGAATATTTAGACAGGGACGTATATAAAAAGCTAAGCTTTTATACTATTAATTTTACGACATTCCATATTCTTCATTTATCTTTTGTTATTATATATGGTTGTGAAATATAGGGATGATAGATCAAGGAAAGGGGCTAGTCATTCAACCAGCCTTTGTGGAAGCAGGTGGGAAAAGAAAGGGGGGGCGGCGGGGGAAGGGGGGGGGGGTTAGGGTTAACATTGACTGTCATGGGCGATTTTGATATCCACTAAGAAAAAAATTATCCATTATTCATTTCAAACCAAAGACTTTGCTTATCCAGAACATTGCAGTTACTTTAAAGTGAAAAAAAGGGGGGGGGTTAAATTTAAATGATGAAATATCTAGGTTCTCCATCAAAATCTTGTCATCTTGAAGCTGATATTTGATGTATTCAAATTCAAGATGAACTTAGCAAAGACTGATCATGGAATTAATTTTACTGTATCACAAATATTTTGGAATATTATAAAAGACTGTCCAAACTCTAAGAAAAAGAGATGGAAAGGGGGTGGGATGTGTCAACTTTTTAGTGTGTGAGACTACACTTTTACTTTTTGTGGAATTTTAGATATTCAATATATTAAATTTATGTCCATGTTCACAGAAAATAGATAGAATCCCATATTATCAATGTGGAACATTTGTTAATGTTTGATGATTCTATGATGATTGCTTGATGCAATGTATGCAAGCAAGATTTTTAAGCCTAAGTCCATAGTGATCTTGAACTTTGACAATTTAAATCAATTGGTTTCATCCTCTCCCTACATGGAACATTAGTAAAAGTCTGGTCAAAAAGTCAAGGTCAAGTTCAATAATTGAAATAAATCTTTAAAGTTGTAATGTAATATTTCATGTAGACTATATGCCTTTAAGGTCAATGTTAAATCTCTATAGGCAGTGATTGGAAGGAAATTTTGTGAATAGGCCATTTTCCATGATTTCCCAAAATTTCATTGGGGCATTTCTTATTAAAATACTGAGACTTCAATGGGCCATTTTGCAAATGAATGGGACTATGGTGCATGGCCTCTGTCCTTCCCAATCACCAGTCATAAAGACACATCATCTGTGCAAGTTTGGCCTTAAATAATACATGTAGCACTTAATATAAAGAAATAAAACTTCACACTAGCGTGGATGCAGACGACAGGGCGATAGCATAAGCTCCCTCTCACTTCGTGAGGTGAGCTAAAATGGTTAATTACTAATTTAATTAGAAGGGAGGAGATCTCCAACAAGACCCCTTTGCAGCATCAACAGTAAAACATTAGTAATAATTACTACAGTAAACCAGTAGTTAAATTCAAAATCATATCTTAATGGCCAAGGCCAATACCTGAAATCAGGTCTGTTTGATGTATCTCCATGCCATGTTTAAATACATGACAATATAGTCAAATCTAAAAATTCACCTTCAAGGTCATTACCATCAAGGCATCTCATTATTTCCTATCTCTATGCAATTTTCAAATGTGATACTTCATATACTATTGGTACAGTACTGCTTAATTCTAACGTAAGTTTTTCTAGGTCAAACTTCAAGGTCAAGGACAATACATGCATTTTGATGCTCTCAATATGCTCAATCTCTATGCCATGTTTCAAGATTGTACCTCACCAACCTAAACATGGCAGCTAAACCAAATTGTTGACACAGATGGACAGACAGATATCACCGTTTCATAAGTCAGAATTGGCTTAGATCCAAGTAAAAATCTTTTGTGCGATTGACACTGTCAAGGGTTTGGCATTAGCTCTCATACCAGCAAGTTCAAATTAAGGTCAAGGTAATTTGGCAAATATTTGACATGTAGTAGACATAGTGGTAGAAGCTCATTCGTTTACAGCAAATGTATTTTGTCTATAAATGAACTAATTTTATGAACATGCACATCACATGAAATGATTCATTTTGAAATGTCAAGATGCAGTTGAATATCAGTTTTCAATTAATCATTGAGTAGGTACTTGTACTCAGTGGCGGATGCAGCGTTTGGGTTGGGGGTGAGGGGTCTGGGAAATGCCTAGTTCCCAAGGGGGTCCAGGGCAAAGCCCTAGTAGAGGGACCAGGGGCATACTACTGCAACCTAATAGTCTTCTGTTGTAACAACCCCCTTGAATCTGCCACTGGTACTACTTTGTACAAATCCAGTAGTTCAGTCAAAATAGAAGTATATGTATTCATTGACTCATTTGACATTTCTTGAACTCTTGTCACTAGAAATTCAGGAATGATAGATCAATATGGATTATTTGATATTTATTCATCACACTAATGATTTCCATAAAGTATTCAATATACAGTAGAGAAATATGATTTTACAATTGATATTACTAAAAATCAAAATATTTGTCCTGTTCTTTGGAATGTAAATAGCTGGACACCACTATCAAGCATTTTTTCCACACATTTTTTAGGTACTGATCTTTACTGCTTCTCTGCATATCTTGAATTTCTGTTAAAAAATATAAAACAATAATCACAGAAAATATTATATGAACTATTCAGGTAAAACCAAGTCACAGCCTAATCCAAGTAAAAAGTATATGAACATCACAATTAAATGAAACGATACACATATGAGCAAATTGATAGATATATAAAGATATGATATGGAAAACCAAGTAAGTATACCGGGTAAAATGATAAGTGACATTAGAAATGTAAATTTTAGTTAAGATCTCTCTGTTCTTATAGAAACAATAAATCTATATTCAATAATAAAATTTGAATTAATAAAATTTGAATTATTTTTTTATTTATATCCAAGGATAGCCCATTTAAGCTTTTACAAAGCTTAGTTCCAAAGACAGGACTTTTACAATAATTTTTTTTGGAAGATGAAATAAAATGGAATATTTTCATGCACTTGAATCTTTAAGACTTGACTTACCACTGCAATAACATTTTCCCTTGCAACCCCCCTCCAAATCAAATTTTCTAACTATTAATGCAAACAACTCATCAACACCCCCCCCCCCCCCCGCATTTGCAGAGAGATCTTTTCATGCAATAGTCACTCAGAGCGAAATATTACTTATAGTCCTAATATCTTATTGAACAGATGAACCCATACTTGATTTTCTAAGGGATATTTAACCAAATCAGCACGGCATGCGGCAAGACGATATATGTAACATGTCACGCAATACATAGCCATAGGCCTAGATTTAACTCGAAACACATGCTTGATACATCAAAATAATTTAAAATTAGGAATTGATTACTTCAAGAACTATACCAGCATCTATTTGTTTTAACATAACCGGTGTTACTTATCTAATCTATGTGAAAAACACTGACTTACCTTCACGGCACTTCGTTGTTTCGGTACGTATATTGAAAGTTAAAGTACTTTCTATGCCTCCCGGTGGGGGCGCTGCGGATACGTGAACATATTGTGCTATTTTTAGAGTCGGCGATCCCTCTGGATATACGTCTATGGTTTGGATCAATAAATAATAATAATGGAAGAATTACATAAAGCAGAATTTACAATTCTGACCATAAAACAATACACATAAAATAGATCAGATTTCATCAATCAGCAAAATAAAATTGAATGATTAAATTTTCAGCATTATAGCACTCCACTGGTTAAACTTCCATTGGTAATTTTTGAAGCAGTACCATTTTATAGGAATACTGACGCCATGTTTGTTTTCGCAGTAAAACATTTCACGTCCATGATTACACTGGATTCCCTCAGCCAGGTCCACTATGGCCATTGTAAAACCCAAAACCATAACGAGAACTCCGAATACGGCTATCAACACGGGAACTATGTTACCCTTTGACACCAGTGGCTCCTGACGTAGTCGTATCACTAACACGGGCGGTATTATGAACGCTAGAGGGGAGGCGACCAACACACCCTGTGAAGTAGAAATGTTAAGATATGCTTCTTATAGTTAAAATATAGGAAGTGTGGACGTTTATAGTTGGTTACAAGTAAAACTGCATCTTTTGACCGATGAATTCATTTGGTAAGTTCATTCGTAATATTATTATTTCGATAAGAGGTTTTACGGTTTGGTTTATTTGACATGAAATAGCTTGCTTAGTAATCCATCACAAAAAAGAATTCGTTTGATGAGCACACTTGGCATACTCTGACTGTAATGTACCTACATTATGTAGTTTGAATCGCCCTTTATTAATTATCATTTCAAATTTTGCATGTTTAACATGCACTTGTCAAAACTCGATGATGTTCATCTATACTGTATTCACTCCTCATTTTGAAGTGTATTCTTATTCAAGATAGAATTAAGAAGGTTGACCAGTATGACTGAACTTTGATATTTCATAATGTTTTAGCAAACCATGAGTATATTTATTTTAATTCTGTGTATGCTCACATGTAAGCTTATACTTACATTAAAAGTTAGAACAATTCCTAGGCAATCTGTTAACATGGAGACAGCTACAGTCAGTATAACTATACCAATAGTTACCAATAGGTAGCGCCAAAAAGGTTCTCCGTCCGCGTTAGCAGTGAAAAACGTATTTTGTATGACCTGTGTTAATTTATTGGAAAAAAATCGGGTTAAAGACTTTAACAACAACTAAGGAAAGTATATTTGAAAATTTAATAATTTATAATTATCGACTTTGGAAAATCAACTTAATTTAGCATATAAACTGCCCTCAAATTCTGTACCCATTCCCTTAACATATGCCATTCATGTCATTGCAGTCCCTTATGTCCTGTCTTCCAACACCCCACCCCCTACCGTCATAGCCCTCCTCCATATTGCTCTTAAACTTTCCTTCCTTGTAGCTTACCTCTCTGACGACAAAACATTCCAGTGGATAGTTCAGCATGATTGTGACACAGAAAGCAAACCGGGCTCCGTTAAGTAGGTCATCATCATGGCAATAATTCTCAAGTAGGTCACCTGTTGTCATAGAAACAATGTACGACGAATTTACGACGCATTTCTAAAACTCTGTGTCTCCTTTTCCTTTGTATTGAGATAGATCACAAAGAAGCATATTATTAGCTTTATCCTATTGGGTATTACTTAACGTCCTGACATTGACCAGCCTACAATTTTCTAAAACTAATAGGGTATCTCCCTGATGGAATAGCTCTATCCTATTGGGTATTACTTAACGTCCTGACATTGACCAGCCTACAATTTTCTAAAACTAATAGGGTATCTCCCTGATGGAATAGCTCTATCCTATTGGGTAATACTTAATGTCCTCACTTTGACCATCCTAGAATTTTCTAAAACTAATAGGGTATCTCCCTGATGGAATAGCTCTATCATATTGGATATTTCTTTATGTCCTGACTTTGACCATCTTAGAATTTTCTAAAACTAATACGGTATCTCCCTGATTGAATAGCTCTATCCTATTGGATATTACTTTATGTCCTGACTTTGACCATCCTAGAATTTTCTAAAACTAATAGGGTATCTCCCGATGGAATAGCTCTGTCATATTGGATATTACATTATTTCCTGACTTTGACCATCCTAGAATTTTCTAAAACTAATACGGTATCTCCCTGATGGAATAGCTCTGTCATATTGGGTATTACTTTATGTCCAGACTTTGACCATCCTAGAATTTTCTAAAACTAATACGGTATCTCCCTGATTGAATAGCTCTATCATATTGGATATTACTTTATATCCTGAATTTGACCATCTTAGACCAAAAAAGGCACCCATAGCCCTTCCTAATATCTGCCTTAGTGTTACCCGAAGTATCGCTGATTTGCCACAGAATGAAAAAAAAAATAATTGTAAATGGCGCAACCCTGAATAAATCCGATTTTACAAACTACAATTGAAAAAAAAAAATTAATTCCATTGATCCGAAACACTGCCAAACATGATCATTTCTTGAGGAATCTACCAGAAACAGCGAACAGTAACATAATACAACAATCAACTTGAACATTCCATTTTGCTTAGATATTTTAAACTTGTACAAATTTCAGACTAACCAGAAAAGAGTTAAATCTACAGCAAAATACATGTTACAAGCGGCGGCGCACAAACGAAAATCGTATTGATTTTCATAGCGCCACCTACAATAAATTTCGATTCTACAAAAAAACTTCTGTGGTGTTTCAAATAAGTAATTCAATCAAATTAAAACATTCTGTAAAGAAGCAAAAATGAATCCCAAATTTAATGAAGACGAGATCAGGTTCCCGGGGAGAGTATTTACTAGTAAGGCGTTTCCAATAATAAAATATTCACAGAACAAATAATACAATATTCACGGAACAAATAATACAATCAACTTAAAGTTGAGTTTCAATAATTTAAACTAAATACAAAATTTTATACCAATCAGAGGAAGTTAAATCTATTGTAGCTTATATGTGTTCGGGGCCGCAAAAATTAACTTCAACAGGGCCACCTACAATGAATTTCAATGTTTTATTTTAAACAATTCTATGGAGATCCAAATAATACAATCAAATAAAACATTCTGAAAAAAGTTAATTTCCCAATTGAGATGAGATAAGATAAAAGGGGAAATAAAGGTAAAAAGGTAAAGGTAGGGTTTATAGTCTCGTTCGCCTGAATCTCATGCGACTTCTACAATCACCTCCCTGATGAGACCTATAAAATCTAGTGCATTCTCAGCTTCCTTGGGAGTATACAAGCAGACCTGCCGTTTAGGCGCTAATGCTTTTCATACACATTACAAGCTCGCCTCATGTGCCAGGTACCCGGTTTATTCCTGGGTGGAGAGAGTGGGTCGTAGTGTAAAGGAACTTGCACAAGGTTACGATGGTTTCCAATGATCGGCGACAGTGAGATTCGCACCCACGACCTATGGATTCGCAGTCCATCGCGCTAACCACAACACTACCAGCACTACAAATAAAATTCTCCGTTCGCTAGCAACACTTAGTCAGTGAAAAAACGTTGTATCCAGGGCTTTTGATGGTTATTACCTTTATATAGTTTCCAACATGGAGGTCGATGAGATGCTATAATGTTTTCTTTGTATAGTCCAAAATATGTTTGCAGTCACAAAGTCAGTCCCTCATAAATGTACCTTTAGTTCAGTAGGTTTTGTTTTCGGTATACTCCTTGTCCTTAAAACGAAGTCATTGTTGTATGAGCATGCTCTACAATAGCTTATCATTTACGATAAGAATACACCATAGGCAGGGGACGAAGGAATAATACTACCAAGGAGAGAGAAACTTGTAATTTTTAAGTTGAAGTCGCCATGTGTGTCATATATTGAAGTATTCAGTTGACCATTTTTGTCAAAAGATTAGAATAGGAATACATCGAACGCAATAAATTTCAGACATGTCACATGAATTAAAGTAACATCAGCGTTCGTTTTCTTTTTTTAAAAACGTCGGATCAATCCAAGAGTTAATAAATGGATTGATCAAAGTTTCTCCTGACTTGTCATACTTTCATTGAAAGTTGAAAGTCTGATGTTGAACGTAATTGCAAATTGTGAGTGAATACAAAACGTTTCATCAAAAGCAATTATGGCTATCACGAGCGATTTTCTTATTTTTCAATTAATATGTGGGCACCTTTAGTCTTTTGCACTTGAGCACAGATCCCTGTATACATGTACGTCGTGGAAAGGATCATGTTGTTTTCCGTCCGGAATCGACAGCATCTTAAGCCATATCGCCTTGTTACATTCTTGCTGATTTATCAGTATTTTAATGGGTACCGATAAACCACCAAATGAGTTAAAGAAGACCCTGATGACAATCCCAACAGCACTCACAATAGAGCACGAAAACAAGTGTGACACAAATGAGTTAAAGAAGATCCTGTCGATGATCTCAACAGCACTCTTATAATAGAGCACCAAATTGAGCATCGACGGATTCTAGCAAGCTAGAGGTGGGACCTGGTGCCAAAGAAACGAAATGGAACAACATGACATGACACGCTATCTTGTTTCATTGATTATTCGTTTCGTTTGTTTCACTGTCTACAAATATCCTGTTTTCTCGATACTTTGTAGTAGTGAATAAATTGTTATGTACATGTTGTGCATTAACTTGGAACTTGAAATGAAATAAATTTAACAGCGTCAATTTATTTTACAGCATATTTCCCTGTTCTGACTACCAAACTGGCGGTGTATACTGAATTTAAATGAAGATTTTGAAATAATTTAACTGCAATTCTATCTGTAACAAATTATGCAATATAAATGAAGTACGTGCACTTTATTTCAAGTCACGGCCATTTTCAAGAAAACACACAAAAACATTTAATTTATCATTAGAACGGTCCAATAAGGCGTTGAAACAATACTCCTCATCGCTTCAAAGGAGACGAATATTCAAACATTTATATCCAATGAGTCAATATATTGATGAGAATTATAATTTTATGACTTTGAAATGCATTTCAACAAATACAGTCTCTCCGGTGAATCTCGGGTCAAAGAAGATGAAATTCAACACAGAAGCTGTTTAAATAAGGTACATTGTATATACCGTAAGGACAGATGCGGATCTAGAGGGGTTCAGAATTCCCTAAACTTTTTACTGGGTACAACATTGCAGGTAGAACTATAGTTACAGCTGTAACGGAGAAGTGGTATTTTCTGTGTTTTCTCCATTGCTGCTGGTTCATGCATAATTTTAGACTTAGAATCAACGATTTTCCAGGTTTTGGTATTCGGTATTTTCGAAAACCAGAGTTACTTTCCGTTTGGGACGGTATCTGACGTAGACTAATTGTGACGTCATCAAATTCTATGGAAACGGTCCTAAAACTCTGGAAAATGACGGTATAACATCGACTTTATCATACCATTTCCATGACGTAATAATTATTTTACGTCAGATACCGTCTTAAATGGGAAATAAGTCTGTTTTCCGCAAAGACTCAGTATGAATTATGGAATTGTTGCTAGGTAGATGTACCATTTGATATGTTTCTAACTATCCAGTGATATATATATGTATTCATACATTGTCTGGAAAAGCTTTAAACCCCATACTAGATTTGCAGAGATGAGTTTATTGGGTATAACTTTATGTCCTCACTTTGAATATCCTAGAATTTTCTTTAACTAACAGGGTATCTCCCTGATGAAATAGCTCTATCCTATTGGGAATTACTTTATGTCCTGACTTTGGTCATCCAAGAATTTTCTAAAACTAATACAGTATCTCCCTGATGGTATAAATCTATTCTATTGGGAATTACTTTATGTCCTGACTTTGGTCATCCTAGAATTTTATAAAACTAAAAGGGTATCTCCCTGATGCAATAGCTCTATCCTGTTGGGTATCACTTTATGTCCTGACTTTGACCATCCTAGAATTTTCTAAAACTAATAGGGTATCTCCCTGATGGAATAGCTCTATTCTATAGGGAATTACTTTATGTCCTGACTTTGGTCATCCTAGAATTTTCTAAAACTAATAGGGTATCTCCCTGATGGAATAGCTCTATAATATAAGGTATTACTTTATGTCCGACTTTGACCATCGTAGAATTTTCTTAAATTAATAGGGTATCTCTCGATGGAATAGCTCTATCCTATTGGGTATAACTTTATGTCCTAACTTTGACCATCCTAGAATTTTCTAAAACTAATAGGATATCTCCCCGATGGAATAGCTCTATCCTATTGGGTATTACTTTATGTCCTAACTTTGACCATCCTAGAATGTTCTAAAACTAATAGGGTATCTCCTTGATGGAGTATCTCTATCCTATTGGGTATTACTTTATGTCCTAACTTTGACCATCCTAGAATTTTCTAAAACTAAAAGGGTATCTCCCTGATGTAATAGCTCTATCCTATTTGGTTTTACTTTATGCCTGACTTTGACCATCGTAGAATTTTCTAAAACTAATTGGGTATCTCCCTGATGGAACAGCTCTATCATATTGGGTATTACTTTATGCCCTGACTTTGACCATCCTAGAATTTTCTAAAACTAATAGGGTATCTCCCTGATGGAATAACTCTATCCTATTGGGTATTACATTATGTCCTGACTTTGACCATCCTAGAATTTTCTAATACTAATAGGGTTATCTCCCCGATGGAATAGCTCTATTCTATTGTGTATTCCTTTATGTCCTAACTTTGACCATCCTAGAATTTTCTAAAACTAATAGGGTATCTCCCTGATGGAATAGCTCTATCCTATTGGGTATTACATTATGTCCTAAATTTGACCATCCTAGAATTTTCTAAAACTAATAGGGTATCTCCCTGATGGAATAGCTCTATAATATTTGGTATTACTTTATGTCCTGACTTTGACTATCTTAGAATTTTCTTAAACTAATAGGGTATCTCCCTAATGGAATAGTTCTATCCTATTTGGTATTACTTTATGTCCTGACTTTGACCATCCTAGAATTTTCTAAAACTAATAGGGTATCTCCCTGATGGAATAGTTCTATCCTATTGGGTTTTACTTTGACAATCCTAGAATTTTCTAAATCTAACAGGGTATCTCCCTGATGGAATAACTCTTTCCTTAACAGGTTCATTGGCAGAAATTTAAGGAATATTTTGACTTTTGCGCTTCATTATTTCACATTATTTAAGGAATCATTGTTATATTTTTTTTGGTTGACCGAGGTATCAACACCAAAAATTGAGGGAAAATTGCACAAGATGCAAAAGTTTTACCTCAATTTCGAACGCCTCGGTCAACCAAAAGAATATCACAACGACTCCATTTCATTTCATTTCGTCACGTTTCAACATTTATTTGCAGCATTTAAATTGCGTTGTCAACGACGCTGCTTATGAAGTTGCTAAGCGTGTACTTCCGATTTCGGTTGATGCAGGTATCAACGCAATTTCTCGGCTAATCAGAATTTTCATTTCTTACGCATAACAATGGAAATTAAATTATTTGGATTTCCTTTTTGGGGCCTCAAGCATCACTGATGAGATATAACTTTGAAATGCGCATATGGTGCACTAAGAATTTATCAATAGAACAAATATTTCAATAGCGACATGTCAGATGAAAAATTAGTAAGTTATAAAAAAAATTCCATAATTCATACAAAAACTATTGGTGGAAAGTTACATGGAAAAACGTTGATTCTCATTCTAATTATGCATGAACGGTCTGCAACTGAGAAGCCACGACGAAATAGGAATACCCCATTGCAGTTGTAACCAGTAAGGTTTTTGTGAATAATACAAGTAAGCCGAAAAAAAAAAGAAAATCAAATATAATCTATATTTATAATAATTACAAAGTAAGATAAATGTGAAATTCGAAAAATGAAAAACATATCATACATACAGATCTTTACAGTTACTTATATTGGAGGAACAAATTTAGTGTCATTTAAGATCAACATTGTGATACACGTGACCTTGGTCGAGAGTTGTTTCGCTCGTATTAAGAGTTTTGTAGATCGGTTCTGTAGAATCTTGTTTCTGCAAGTCCATATACACATTATCGCCCTTGGTAACTCCTCCACTAGCTGAAGCACCCTCCTCTGTCCTAGATGTCCGCGCAGTCTGTCTTCGTAAAAGACATACCAATATCAGTATTGTTATTACTGAAATGAACAAGAGTGCACTAAGTACAGCTACTACGATGTTAAAGTCTTCCTGACTGACCACCGACTCGGCGCAAGCAGTGACCTTTTTGCACTGACATTCATTGGAAGGAGGCATGGTATCGTTGCTGATTGACAGATCCGATGTAAGATCTGAATTTGTTGTGGATGACATAGATGCAGAGTTCGGTTGCTTGGAAAATGTATGTCCGTCGACAGTCGAGGCCGTTGTTGTCGTCTGCTCTGTTGTCATGGTCGACGTCCGGGCTGTTGTTTCCTCCATTGTTGTCTGCTCTGTTGTCAGGGTTGTTTCCTCCATTGTTGTCTGCTCTGTTGTCAGGGTTGTTTCCTCCATTGTTGTCTGTTCTTTTGTCAGAGTTGATCCCTCTATCATTGTCGTTGTAGAAGAAGACACAAGAATCAAGTCCTTGAAGGTTACGAAACAAATCAGAGTACTAAATCCTGTAACGAAGACATTGACGATTATCTCACTTACTGACTTTTATATAGGACATTGTATGGTGTTCCATTGGGGTCATAATATCACTTCTATGCTTCTATCTCACTTACTGACTTTTATATAGAGCATTGCATAGTGTTCCATTGGGGTCATAATATCACTTCTATGCTTCTATCTCACTTACTGACTTTTATATAGAGCATTGTATAGTGTTCCATTGATTGACTGTGACGACGGGACTCCATGACGGGCCCTGTCCTAACCTTTTTAGAGAAGACAGGGCCCCGACCACCTGTCCTCTCTGAATGTCAGTCGGACTCCTCGGGTGATAACATACATGAGCTCGCGGCGGCAGAGCACGGATTGTATTACGTACGCCCTCTTTTTATATCCATTTACATATTCATCTGTGTTGTTTGGGCCCCTGCGTTTTGCGGTCTTGTTTGTGTGTGGTCATCTGACAGTGAGGAGGTTGTTTTACACCACAACTGTATGTTCTTCGAGACCTCTGGGTAATCGGAAAAGTGGGAGGGTTGTGCGCACGTAATCCAGGATAACCACACCTTCTGCTATTTCCGTTGCAGATGGCCGTCCTAAGTCGGCACCGGTTGCCCATTGGCCTCGTTGGTTTATGTGTAGTCCTTTGTGTTTGATGTTTCTGTGTTGTGCGTTGACGTTCCTTGTCCCTTATGCGTCTCTTTCCGTGCTTGTCTGCTTTGTGTTTTTTGCATTGGGTGTTTTAGGGTTTTGCTGTGAGTGCTACAACCGGGTGTTGTTGGAGATCCCCTCCCTTGTTGTATAATATCACTTCTATGCTTCTATCTCACTTACTGACTTTTATATAGGGCATTGTATGGTGTTCCATTGGGGTCATAATATCACTTCTATGCTTCTACACATCTTCGACCTACAATTTGTTTACAAAAGGACAAGATTATTCATAAGCGGGAGGAAGATAATTTCCGATGGAAATGAGATAAAGAAGATCCTGACAACAATATCAACAGCACTCACAATACAGCACCAAATTGAGCATCGACGAACCCCTAGCAAGCTAGAGGTGGGAGCAGGTACCCGGGAGGAGTAAGTATCCCCTGTTTGGCTAGCCGCACCCGCCGTCGATGTTCCGCGATGTTCGAAAGACGCTGTGTTCCGCGTACATATAAGTGACAAAATAACTTCAGTCAACAGCTCTATTGCAATTGATACATCGCAGAAACACTCCTTAAGTAGTGAATAATAATGCTTACAAAGTTTTCTCATGTTGTACATCGGTCTCAGTGGTTTTATGAGTTGTCTTTCTTTCTATGATTTCTTTGTTTTGTTTGTTTGTCCTTTTCTGATTGTCCTATTGTCTTCGACTGTGTATGTTGCTGCTTTTAGTTAAGTTTAAACATATTTTATTTCCGAAAACGAAATTGGATCGGGCAAAAGCTTTTAGTGCTCACGGATTGTTTTGTCCTTCCGAGTGTTTTCCGCTGTGCTCTTGTGAGGATCTTTTCCTTATTCACACATTCTCTCCCTTTCTAGCGTTCACCGCGTAGGATCGAAACCTATGATGTTGTGATTCCTTACCGAGTTTTTTTTTTTTTTTTTTTTTTTTTCATCATTTAAGTGATACTGCACAAAACTGATGTTACGTTGCAGTAGGGCAATGCCTAATTGGTAAGTCCATATCGTTTATATATCTGAAATGTATATAGTTTTTGAAGAGTTAGTCAAAGGGAATGATTTTCTGTCGTCGACAAACT
The DNA here is from genome assembly GCA_028142955.1 of Pinctada fucata. Classification (NCBI taxonomy): domain Eukaryota; kingdom Metazoa; phylum Mollusca; class Bivalvia; order Pterioida; family Pteriidae; genus Pinctada; species Pinctada fucata. Next base: position 27,090,524 of record AP027114.1, read on the forward strand.
ATTGAAGTGTTTGCAAAAAACTATGAACTTTTCATATACCCGGACGATATGGATTGATTTAAGCATTGCCCTACCGCAACGGCTCATCAGTTTTGTAAAGTTCAATGTAGAAAATGAAAAAATTCAAAAAATCTGTGTGAGGAATCACAACACCATACGTTTCGATCCTACGCGGTGGTCTCGTATATACATCTTTTGGTGAAATGTATTGGTACACAACCTGATGTGGGAGGAGTTAATCGTATTTACAAGTCGCGGAAGCGGAAGTAAGAAATGAAGACATCCCCACTGGAACACCGTAGAAGTTTTTTTAAAAGTTGATACTCAAATGTTACTTCAGATTTTCTACAGGAAAATATAAATGCAGAATTTACTTTCAAAGCGGCAAGATTATAGCGTATTGATATAGATCTATCAGATTTGAAATCAACGTTAGGAGCCAATTAAAAGAAGTATTTTTTAATTAAAAAGGCAAAAATAAACTTTGATCTTAATGTGCTGTCCAAAATATATCTTTTGATTTTTCATCGCGGACTTTGTTCATGTCTTTACTAAAATTAATATTTATTACAAAGTTAATATATCTATATCTTACCTTTATATAACCTCATGACGATCAACAATGTATATTTTACTTCCTCAACGAAAGGCTACAATTTAACAATTGTGTATCATATATATATATGTACTTAATATAGAATTACATAGTCTGCTGGAAAGGTGTCAACCGTCGGTTCTAAATACTAGTATCTTCACTTCCTTCTCTGCACATTCTGCTTGCTCGACAATTGCACAGTATTCAATTTCGTTTAAAAGTTAATCTGACAATAGAACTTTGATACGTGGTATAAAATCAAAAGATCTGCAAGGTACGTTCGTACCTTTTTCTATTCGATAAGCCTGGATGAGTTTGTATGTCAATTCACTTCCTGGTTGTAATGACATTAATATTGATACAAAAGCGAACAAGTCACCACCACCGCCCTTTCTAGCCACACTGATATCGAAGGCTTATAAATGGATAAGAGCGTAGTACTTACAATTGCGATACTATACCTGTAGTACTGAGTTCGAACCCCGGTGGGAGTCTATTTTTCTCTTAAATGAAGATATAGGATTGAATCTTACCATTTTTATCAAGCATTTTTTTATAGATATTCAAGGATTCAATGACATATACTTTACGTACTGTCAGATTGTTTTGTAATTTAGGAGAAGTTCATCCTTTTTCGTAAGTACCCAGGAGGCGGGGTTTTTAAGGGATCTTTTCGTTTTAATTTTTTTGTTTATGGGTGTTGTTTTGGTTTTGTAGGGTTTTGGTGGGTTTTGTTTTGTTTAGGGGTGTTGTTTTGGTTTTGTAGGGTTTTGGTGGGTTTTGTTTTGTTTAGGGGTGTTGTTTTGGTTTTGTGGGGTTTTGGTGGGTTTTGTTTTGTTTAGGGGTGTTGTTTTGGTTTTGTAGGGTTTTGGTGGGTTTTGTTTTGTTTAGGGGTGTTGTTTTGGTTTTGTAGGGTTTTGGTGGGTTTTGTTTTGTTTAGGGGTGTTGTTTTGGTTTTGTAGGGTTTGGTGGGTTTTGTTTTGCAAAGAATTGACACCCATTTTGATTCTGACATTTTATTTCAGTTACAACAGTGAATGTAAAGGAAATATCTGTAAAATAAATAATTCTGAGACCTGCTACAGCGTTTGTAGAACGAATAAACAATCATACATGTAAATACTAGTACACAAAATCCCCGACCGGCAGTCTTACCACAGAGTATCAGTCTTTTTGTATTTTTTAAAACAGACTTGACAGAAAATGGTGAATCAATAATAAACAAATTAAGAAATGACCATGCAATGGGCGTCGATTTTGTCTATTCGGATTACATTTGTATGTGTAGTGCACTAAATTTAACATTTTTCTATTGGTTCAATGACATACAATGTACGAATTGATATTTCGATCTTTAAAATTAAGATTCATTTATTTCTCAATAAACAAACAAGCATAGAGATAAAACATATTTACAATTCATGAAAAATGATATTAGAGTAGGTGTCCATCTTTAAGATACTAGTGGTTGAAACGGCATAATTTTTCATTTCTTTTCTAAATATTTATGTTCCTAGACGCTAGTTGTGTTTGGCTTGAAAACTGGATATAGGAAAGTAACATATCTGTGTTAGACTGTGTACAATATTTGGAGATTTCTTTTTAAATGCGAAAGAGGAAGTGTCGCGGAAGGGGTCCCTCTACATTCCGTTTCATTATTTTTTTTTAATTTTAGAGTTATCTCTCTTGATATACAGTGCTATGCCTGAAGAAAATTTTATAAATGACATTATGTCACCTTTTTTTCAAATAAATGAGTTTTTTTCACTTTTTTTCGGATAAATGAGGATTTTTCCATAATTTATTTCACTTTTTTCAAATAAATTTGTGACCTGTTGAAAGAGAAAATTACTACTAACTCCTGTTATTTTTATTCGAACAGACGACTAGACAGTCAGACGTACTGTAAGGAAACGAGACTAATCAGCTAATCTGTTTGGATCAATAAATAATAACAATGGAAGAATTAAATAAAGCAGAATTCACAATTCTGACCATAAAACAATACACATAAAATAGATCAGATTTCATCAATCAGCAAAATAAAAATGAATGATTAAATTTTCAGCATTATAGCACACCACTGGCTAAACTTCCATTGGTTATTTTTGAAGCAGTATCATTTATAGGAATACTGATGCCATGTTTGTTTTCGCAATAAAACATTTCACGTCCATGATTACACTGGATTCCCTCAGCAAGGTCCACTATGGCCATTGTAAAACCCAAAACCATAACGAGAACTCCGAATACGGCTATCAACACGGGAACTATGTTACCCTTTGACACCAGTGGTTCTTGGCGTAGTCGTATCACCAACACAGGGGGTATTATAAACGCTAGAGGGGAGGCGACCAACACACCCTGTGAAAAAGAGATACCAATATGATTCTTATAGTTAAAATATAGGAAGTGTGGACTTTAATAGTTATGTAATACTGGATCTTTTGATGAATCGAGGGAGGTAAGTTCCTTCGCTATATTGATAAAATTAGAGATTTTACGGTTTGTTTTATTTGACATGAAATTGCTTGCTTGCAAATTCTTCTATCATGAAGGAACTTGTGAAATAATAGTAATACTTAGTCTAGTAATCCATCACAAAAAAAAGAAGAGAATTGATGAACTGTACAGTCAAGCACACTTGGCGTACTCTGACTGTAATGTACCTACTTTATGTAGTTTGAATGGTCCTTCTATTAATTATTATTTCAAATTTTGCATGTTTAGTATAATTCACTCCTCATTTTGAAGTGTATTCTAATTCAAGATAGAATTTAAAAGTTGGTATGACTGAAATTTGATATTTTATAATGTTTCAGCAAATCACCAGTACATTTAATAAGGCCTTGTCATCGTAATTCTGAGCGTACGTGTAAATACTCACGTTGAAAGTTAGAACAATTCCTAGGCAATCTGTTAACATGGAGACAGCTACCGTTAATATAACTATACCAATAGTGACCAACAGGTGGCGCCAAAAAGGCTCTCCGTCCGCGTTAGCAGTGAAGAACGTATTTTGTATGACCTGTATTGAATTTATAAAAAAAAAAATCGGATTAATAAACCTTAACAAATATTACAAGTATACATCTAAGAAAAGTATATTACTTAGATACTTTTAAAAAATCTTATTATCTATTATCTTTAATTAGTGACTTTGGAAAATAAACAGAATTTAGATTATAAACTGCCACACATCCTTCACATCTACGTTACACGTATAACGACATCTATTTTAGGTTTCTTTTTCCTGACAAATTTAGTACCCATTCTCCTGGCAAATGCCACTCATGTCATTGCAGCCCCTCCCCCACCCATTATAGCCATCCTCCCTATTGCTCTTAAACTTTCCTTCCTTGTATCTTACCTCTCTGACGACAAAACATTCCAGTGGATAGGTCAGCATGATTGTGACACAGAAAGCAAACCGGGCTCCATTAAGTAGGTCATCGTCATGGCAATAATTCTCAAGTAGGTCACCTGTTGTCATAGAAACAATGTACGGTCATTACGACGAATTTACGACGCATTTCTAAAACTCCGTGTCTTCTTTTCCTTTGTATTGAGATAAATCACAAAGAAGCATATTGAAACGGGAAATTATACATACGTAAAACAACGGTGACTGCACAGGAGCTCGATGCCAACGATACACAAGATTATCCGCCACGACTTGAACTTTGACTAGAGAGAGATGGGAAGGGGCGGGCGTCATTGAAGGTTGTTGGCATCGAGCTCCTGTGGGTGACTGTCAATGAGAGTAGTTTCTAATCCCCGCCCTTTAGCCTCCTCCTTTGGTTGTACTATACTTCAACTTGCTTGCAACATGGTCATAGAAGGCACAGGTTTGCAATATTGAGGTAGATTTCAAAGTGAAGAAAAGCTGAACTGAAATCTGACGCATGCGTAGGAGATTGTACTAACCTTGAGTATATCCTGTGAAGGTAATATAGCCACAGATCCCCAGTATCAGCATCATGGACATAGAGAATCCTATACTTATATGGGTGACAACGTTCCAGCGCTCAGGGGTCGGGTTCTCCATAGAACCGTGAATCAAAAACGTGTTATGATGACACATGTAAGCTGCCAAAAGAATGCAAAAAATCTCAAAGCCACGATATAACAGAATAAAATTAATTTAATTATGAGTTTCACGGTGGAAAACTAACTAATAGAGTAAAATCAGGCATTCTGCAAGAGAGAGGTTCTCATGCTTGCCAATACTTTTAAAAAACCTAGGTGTCCGGGAGGAGTAAGCGTCTTCTGTTTGCCAGTAAAACTTTTTGTCTAAAATAGCTGTACTCGATAACTAGGTATAGGCTAGATTATCATCATATACTAGTATCGTAATTTTGAACAAATAGAAGAGATATCAAATAACGACCGTAAAAATTCCCCAACGACACTAGAAACAAATGATATTTTAATTTCATCAACCGTTCTTCTCACGACCAGATGATTGCTCAAGTAAATTGTGGACGACGATAATGAAGTCACATCTATTCAATACTTACCAAAGGCCATAATACCGACGGCTTGAGCAAAATTTTGATCAGCAAACTGCCAAGCATCGGCCGTGGCTGGACTGAAAATATATATTCAATGTGTGGTATGGGAAACGAGAATCCTCAAATTCAATGTTCAGCTTCTCTTAACGAAATTGAAAGTTTTTATACTGAATGGTAGAAGGTAAAAGCTGATTTCGGTACTAAATTCAAAAATTTCATACGGCAAGATTCGACCGTTTAAAAGAAAGAAAAAAGAAATGCATACTTACATTTGATGAGCAAAAGGACCAATTCTTACGATGATGCAAGCCAATATGAAGAAGATCAGAGCAATGGAGAGGAACGCCCACTGAAAACATGATCTAAAATATTATTGTGCATCATAGAAAAGGGTAAAGGAGAAAATATAAATTTAACCCCCCCCCCCGAAAATCTCGATCTTCAGGTGCCAGAATTTCTTTCTTGTGATGAACATGATCCCTTTTCTTATGCTGATATCAAATTCGTTTTTTTAAGGCGTGGTTACAGCAATTTCAGCAGAGGGGAAGGGATCGATGCCTGGCCCCATCAATGTAACAAAATTTCGACAAAGAAGCTGTCCATTAGTGTAAGCAACAAGCCAAGGAAATTGCATCAATGTACATCAACAATTATAAATCGAATCTAACACCCAACCCAAATTTTCTTTCAAAATTGACATTGCTCCTGAATTAGAAGAGTAAACCTCCTCTTCTTCTTTTTTCTTTAATGAGAGGGAAATTTCCTGATTTTCTCATTAAGAAATTTTATGATTTTCTCATTAAAAGAGAATAAAAGTAAACCTTGAGCTATGATAGTCAATGCTAAAATACAACAAGTGTAACGATGATAGTTGGTATAAATAGTCATACCTTGCTCAATTTTGTGACATCTCTGTACAGTGACAAGGGTAATGTGACAATTAAAGTTGACAGGAATATAATGAATTGTCTGTTAGCCAATAATGTGCCTCCTAGAACCTCTGAAAAAAATATTAGGTTCATGGGATTTCCTAGAAGGCGGGGTTCAACTAGAGTATGCAGTTACTGTATCACATAACAAGTATACATGTACGACCGTACGCGTCATACATTTCCTAGTCATCTTTTTAAGCTAGTATTGTGCTGTACATTGTAGCTTTGGACACGTACTAGGGCTGGGGCTTCATAAAATTAAAGCATCACTATTGTCGAGAAGACGGCATTTCTTAAAGTAAAACAATCAATGTACAACTTATTACATCACGAGGGCTTTTGCATATATATCATGCATTTCCATTGATCTATACTTTTTATATTGAGAGAGAGAGAGAGAGAGAGAGAGAGAGAGAGACCTACCTTCTGTACCGACCCGTACCACTATTTTTGTGATTGTGTCGCCAATGATGACGTTATAACTTATCATAGCTGTAAATTAGAAAACAATATTTCAAAAGAATAGTTAGCTCTTTGCTACCTGATTGTTTTATTTTATTTTATTTTATTTTTTACATAGGTCTATATTACATTATTCTCAAATTAACAATCAAGAATATGTTCAATACATACAGAAAGAAATTTTCAAAACAATTCCATTCAGAATTACGTTTCATGTTTTATCATACAGATAAAGTAGAATCATGCAATATAATACCTACACCGTATAAAATCAAAATTATTGTTTTTAAGACAATTTCACAGTTAACTGTACCATTTCTCAAAACGAAATCTTACCAATTAATGGATATAAAAATTGTAAAAATGTTAGGAGATAAAATCCGAATCTTCCGCAGACCACCAACATTACACCCTAAAAAAGACAAAATAAAGAAAACAAAATTAATTTCTATAGGCTTATGCTTGGATATGAGTGGAGGGCGTGGTCCGAAAATTGACAAAAACACTCAAACACTCGTTCTAATAAAAACTTCAGATTTTCTTTAATAATCATAAGGGGGGGGGGGGGGGGGGGGGGGTTGAGTTCAGAGCATAGAATTTAATCTAATATACATCATGATTTATAGACTTGATAGGACGTCATGAAGCAGTTTCCATTTTCAAACATTTTTTTTCTTCGAATAAAGAAGCCTTGATTAAATTAGCGTTTGCACGTTTAGTTCATATATAAACGTAATTTAAAAATAAAAATGAATTCACCGGATGAAGTACTCATTACATTCATTACCTGGTAGCTGACAGAATTTGATAGCTTCCCCGCCTCTATTAACAAAAGGATTGAGTAATCTGGAAAATGATTATGAATAAATGAAGCCTCCAAAACATGCCGTAAGAAAAATATACGTTTAATTTCAATCAAAGAATTGAACATTTTGGGCGGAACATGCATACATTTTTTTCCTTTTTAGCAGTTTAATTTAATTACCTCGGATCCTTAGAATTCTGGCTCTTTGTAAGTAATTTAGAGATTGTAAAATCTTAAGTTGTGTTCTCTCGGTGTACATGTATTGAGAGAAAACAAGAAATTAAAAAAAAAAGTTTTATCAATTACAATTTGGGCCTATCATAACTGTACGGACAAAGAAAGATAACTCCTGCACACTTACCAGTTATAACAGCCGTCAGTATGAGGAGCAAAACGCCCAAACCGAAACCAGCTTGTTTGAAAGCAAAAGGTATGCCTGAAAATAGTTATTTGAAAGAACATCCGTAGTATAAGTAAAACATAAAAGCTGTAAATTAAAAAAGGAAAGTTTCCAATAATGATGGATCGTTACAAAATAAATGATAAGATAGTAATTTCAAATTGAACATACTATAGCCATGTTATAATTGTAACATTCCCCAGCCCCTAGATTTCGCATTTTATATCTAGCTTCGAAAAAAACATGTGCACATAATCGTTTTGCACTGATATCAATATATGAAAATATTTCGTTTTGCACTGATATCAATATATGAAAATATTTCTTTTTCAACCCAAACCTTCAACACACCACTTTTCAATATATTGGACAATCCATCCATGCCCCTTTACAATAAACTTTAAAGATAACCCATACAGAACTTTAAGAGTAAAATATATTAAAAGATACTACTACCTGAGACCTAGCGTTTTTAAACTTGTACAATTATTAAGTACAAATAATGTATCTGAATTATGTAAACTTGGAAAATATTTGTTTGAAGCTTACAAACTACGTAATGATTCTTAACGTAATAATGAGTAATTTTATATGTATTGTACTTTCTACCAAATTTAAGTAGTGTACTAATATTTGTAGTACATGTTTATCATTATAATTTTTTTTTTTTCGTTTATTATATGTACATGTATCTTCCACCCTCCTGAACTCTCACTCTGTCTTGTAAATATTGTACATATGTTATGCTTATGGGCCGTATGGCTTATAGTGAATAAAGAATCTGAATCTGAACCCATACCTTTTTCTTCAAACAACACAATCATGTCCACTTTTTCCAAACATACTCTCAAATGCCCCTTTTTCGGATTTTTTATCTATAAAGACTATAACAATATATTCCTTTTCTATATAGACTCTACAGTCTCAAATATACTATGATCAGCATCATTGTTTTCGTATAGATCCTCCAGTTTCTACATCGCCTTTTTAATATACCCCCCCCCCCCCTTTCCACAAACGTTCAACATATTATCCTTTTTTTCTACAATAATATCGCCATGTCCCTTTTTTCTACACACACTCAGCATATCTTTTTTCACAGATTCTGTATCATCTCTTACCATTTATTCGACAAATACCTACCATAGAGTAGATAAAGTTAAAGCTGGTCATACCTAACTATAACACCCGATCCTATAATAGAGTCGATGAAGTTAAAGATGGTCATACCTACCTATAATACCTGATCCTATAATAGAGTTGATGAAGTTAAAGCTGATCATACCTGCATATAATACCCGATCCTTTAATAGAGTTGATGAAGTTAAAGCTGCTCATACCTACCTATAATACCCTATCCTATAATAGAGTTGATGAAGTTAAAGCTGGTCATACCTACCTATAACACCCGATCCTATAAGAGAGTCGATGAAGTTAAAGCTGCATATACCTAACTATAATACCCGATCCTATAATAGAGTCAATGAAGTTAAATCTGGTCATACCTACCTATAATACCCGATCCTATAAGAGAGTTGATGAAGTTAAAGCTGGTCATACATACCTGTAATGCCCGATCCTATACTAGAGTAGATGAAGTTAAAGCTGGTCATACCTACCTATAACACCCGATCCTATAAAAGAGTTGATGAAGTTTAAGCTGGTCATACCTACCTATAACACCCGATCCTATACTAGAGTAGATGAAGTTAAAGCTGGTCATACCTACCTATAACACCCGATCCTATACTAGAGTAGATGAAGTTAAAGCTGGTCATACCTACCTATAACACCCGATCCTATACTAGAGTAGATGAAGTTAAAGCTGGTCATACCTACCTATAACACCCGATCCTATACTAGAGTAGATGAAGTTAAAGCTGGTCATACCTACCTATAACACCCGATCCTATACAGATGATGTTAAAGCTGGTCATACCTACCTATAACACCCGATCCTATAATAGAGTTGATGAAGTTAAAGCTGGTCATACCTATCTAAAATACCCGATCCTATAATAGAGTTCATGAAGTTAAAGCTGATCATACCTGCATATAATACCCTATCCTTTAATAGAGTTGATGAAGTTAAAGCTGGGCATACCTACCTATAATACCCGATCCTATAACAGAGTTGATGAAGTTAAAGCTGGTCATACCTACCTATAATACCCGATCCTATAATAGAGTTGATGAAGTTAAAGCTGGTCATGGGTAGACTACTGTTGAACTTCCCGTCATCTTTGGCTTTTTCTTCCACCAGGTGGCGTGTGTCGCTCACCGTGCTCATCTCTGAGGCTTCAGACTTTATAAACAATAAGTACAATTTGGTTACAATATTTTACGCATTTTCTTATATTATATGATTAATCGTATATGCATACTTTGAAAATCAAGACATATAGAAATTCTTCCAGAACTAATTAAATTTATTCTAACCTAACTTGTGTAATAGCAGAAATGTTTTCGATTACATATGTACCGCAAGTATTTGAACATAGAAAGATTGAAAACAATTACGTTGATAATTTTTTTGTATACAGGGTAATAATTGTATAAAATATATACATGAATCATTACTTATTCTTCAACAAGATAGGTAATTTAACTGACCAATTACGAAGTGTGAACGGTGCTAGATGATGTATTATTGCTTTCTGTGGTGCATCATGCAATCTGATTAAAACCAGGTCTCTACATGCTCCCGATTTGTTATGTCGCGTAGCATATAAATACCGTTCACACTTGCAGTATTTTGACAGTTAGTAGTTCTTAGTACTTCCACCAAGAGGGCTTGTAATTTCAAGCGCGGCCATGAGCCCCCGGAATTTGCCAAAAATACTGATTTTCCCAGTTTTTACTTTTTTCAAAACTATATATGTTTGTTCACCCAAGACGCTTTCGACTTGGGAACAGCCCCCCCCCCCCCCTCTCCCGTGAAAAAAATTCTATATCCGCCCGTGCAGTTTCATACATACACCTGTACATTTGATATTATGTCGAGTTCATATATTCCTGTACATGGTCATTTTAGAGCTTTAGCTAGTCCAAGACAAACGCCTTGTTATCCACCATCCTATGGCAAAACTATAATTATAATGGTTATTTAGCCCGCGAGACAATAGATTTATTACTTCACTGGAGCGCCCTTTATAGAGAATGTCTAAAATAATTGTGTACATTCATACATTCAATCCTGCACTATAGCAGCTGTATCGGAAATTCAGATTTCCCATAGGAAATTCAAACATGAGATCCGAATTTTCCCGTGGAATACTGGAGACGGTAAATTGATTTTCAGCGCTTGTAGTAATTAGATTGATGACGGTTTTAAGTATCCGGACGATTTGTCTCAGATTCTATAACTCCCACTTCTTTAGCTATAAGAGAATTTATTATTTATGTCAATATCAAATTCCGGAAATCGATGCAACGTTATCACGATTGGTTTCTAATTACAGAGAGAAAAATCACGTGATTGCCAATTTTGTCGATATTAAGTGCATTTGCAAAATCATTGATTTACAATTAAGGAATCTCATCCCAAATACATTAAACGCAAATTTCTTTCATGAGTGATAGAAGAAGACTTCAGGCGCGGATACAGGAACTTTGTCAGCTGTGAAATGGCGGGGAGGAGGGGGGTAATTCTTATGTAATATCATAATAAATTATACACTTGAAGATTCATAATTTTTTCTCCGTACATATTTGTAGAATGTATATTGGAGACTTGAACGAAAATCCCGTGGTGTCGATCTGCCTTGAATTGATGAAAGAGGTTCTTTCATTTTGTGTATTCTATGCATTTTGTGCACTTTATGTGTTTTGTGTATTTTATGTATTTTTTGCATTTTATGTATTTTGTGTATTTTGTGCATTTTGTGTATTTTATATATTTTGTGTATTTTATGTATTTTGTGTATTTTATGTATTTTGTATATTTTGTGTATTTTATGTATTTTGTGTATTTCATGCATTTTTGTACTAGTATTTCATGTAAATAAACTTGTGAAGATAAAGAGTGATGTAGTGAAAAAAAAATTAGCAAACCATATGCAGGTGAGGATCAAGAAGGGGTAGCGGATGCAAGGGGTCCACTGGAATTTTAAAAATGCTGGATTTTTCATTTGAAGAAGAGACTCTCAAAATCAGGCTGGAGTGCCTGGTAAGGCTTGAAATCCCCCCCCCTTCCACTCCTCTTCGAAATTTTCAGATCCGCGCTACTAAAATAATGTACATGTAAATGTGAAATGAATTAGGAGCAATCCAATCCGTAACCAAGGTAACTATAAAATTACCAACAATTCACCAACGAAGTAAAACAACGATACTTACAGGAGGCGATTCCTTTTCAGGTAATTTTTCATCCTAAGTATATATGAAACCAGATTAAGTGAAACCGTTCGTCATACATACGTACATGTATTATAACGATACTCATAGCAAAAAAAAATAGGATCAGATATTTTTCACAGATTTGTCATTCTGTCCGTCCATGGAGTATTGTATGTCTGTTACAATACCATCGACCGATGAATTAAAAATAATCACATCCCCTTTTGATCGTTGTTTTGCCTTCCGTATCATCTGCCTTTATTTCCTGCCCCAACCTTTGCACACCCCCCCCCCCTCCAACACACTCGTCCACAACTTTTACTTCTCTAAATATTTATTTACCTGACTTCTCTCCAATATGTAAGTTTTTTCTCCAGCTCCGGACGTAGCCATAACTGAACAATGGTCACTTTCCTTCGGACATATACCTGTATTGGTCACTTATTTCCTTGTCCACTTTGTCGTTCCTCAAATCACTTAGTCTAAGAGGTGAAACTAAGTACTTTCCGTATCCACTCTTTTTCGATCCTTAATTTGTAACAACGACTTTTAAAGTGGTACGTCAAGCACTTTACCTCACCGCAAATTCTCGCTCAAAGTAGCGATCCTTTTTTTCTAATGACTTTTTCAATTATCCCATTATCTCGTTTCATTTACAAGTTCGTCTGTCCTCAAGGTGACTGTTTATATTTTTTGCTCACTTCATCGATCGGTTTTAGAGTTATCTCCCGTGGAATTTATCATTTGTACGTAATGGTTACGTGGTGCACTCCGATCGAAATTTCCTCGTCTGTAAATCTGAAAATATTGAATATTTCATAATCACTCAATTATACACAGGTAAACTCATTAATGCAACAAATTCTATCGCTATGCAAATACATGTACCGATTTGCTCTACGCTGTAAAATTGATTTAAGCCAACTTAAATCTCAACGTTAGTTACGTAAAAATTGAGCAAATATAGCTTCTTCACTTTCGTAACTTTTCGTCGTTCTAAATGAACGTTAGTTCAAAATTCGTCATGCAAAATTGTGTCCTTCCTCTTCGTTGCACAATATCCTCTTCATCGTGAATGCCTTTTTTTATGAAAAAAAGTCCAGTTTAAAGCGGATCCAGGCGTATAATCAGTCAATTAATACCAGTCAATAGTCTAGGTACATGTACATGTAATATACGGCGCGGATCTAGAAAGAGTGGTTAGGCCTGGGGTCCTTGAATTTGACAGAAAATGCTGATTTCCCGTTTAAAATTACATATACATGTAGCTCTTTCCTTCAAAATCATATTGGGAATGCCCCCCCCCCCTCCCCGCCCCAACTGACGTACTGGACCTCGTTCGCTGGCAAAAAAATTCTCTTCTGGTGCATGTACTTCAGAGGTCAATATGCGATCATGTAACAGCTGTTCACTATAGTTGTTTATTCTTATATTATATTACATCCTACTTGAATGATGAACAGTCACCATACTGTTGTTCCCTGGTATTTTATTAATTGTATTTCAATGCTGCAACTGCCGGTTTAGCTGTTTCTAACCTGCCGATGAACTTATGTTTGATTCTTTACCTAACATACAATTATTGTTTGCATACTACATAAACATAAGTTCATTTCGATTCTCTGTAATCTTTATCTTCATTTCGATAACCCGTAAATTTTGTCTTAATTTCTATACCCTGTAAATTATTGCCGGTAATTTCTATACTTTTTCTCCATTTCGATAACCCGTAAATTCTGTCTTAATTTCTATTCCCTGTAAATTATTGCCGGTAATTTCTATACTTTTCTCCATTTCGATAACCCGTAATTTTTTATCTTCATTTCTATTCCCTGTAAATTATTGCCAGTAACTTCTATACTTTTTGTGTCGCCTGCGAAGCATAGCGACACTTAGGGATCACTTTGTCCGTTGTCCGTCTGTCCGTCCGTCTGTCAGTCTGTCTGTCTGTCACACTTTGGGTGTCACAGCCCATAACTTTTGATTGGTAAGTGATAGGGCTTTGATATTTCACATGTGTATTCCTTGTGACAAGACCTTCCTACACATACCATAATTTTTGACCTAGTGACCTTGACCTACATATTTGACCTACTTTACAAAAAAATTAAGAATGGATATATCTTTTGATTGGTAGGTGATAGGGCTTTGATATTTCACAAGTGCAATCCTTGTGGCAAGACCTTTCAACACATACCATAATTTTTGACCTTGTGACCTTGCCCTAGATATTTGACCTACTTTTGAAAAAAAGATAAGATTCGCTATATTTTTTGATTGGTAAGTGATAGGGCTTTGATATTTCACATGTGTATTCCTTGTGACAAGACCTTCCTACACATACCATAATTTTTGACCTAGTGACCTTGACCTATATATTTGACCTACTTTTCAAAATAAAATTAAGAATAGATATATCTTTTGATTGGTAGGTGATAGGGCTTTGATATTTCACATGTGCAATCCTTGTGGCAAGACCTTTCAACACATACCATAATTTTTGACCTTGTGACCTTGACCTAGATATTTGACCTACTTTTGTAAAAAAAAGATCAGCTTCGCTATATCTTTTGATTGGTAAGTGATAGGGCTTTGGTATTTCACATTGTAATCCTTGTGACAAGACCTTCCTACACATACAATAATTTTTGACCTAGTGACCTTGACCTACATATTTGACCTACTTTTCAAAAAAAATTAAGAATAGATATATCTTTTTATTGGTAAGTGATAGGGCTTTGATATTTCACATGAGTATTCCTTGTGACAAGACCTTTCTACACAGACCATAAAATTTGACCTTTTGACCTTGATCTAGATATTTGACCTACTTTTCAAGAAAAGTAATATTGGCTATATCTTTTGATTGGTAAGTGATAGGGCTTTGGTATTTCACATGTATATATTTTCCTTGTAAGAATGCCATTCTACACATACCATAATTTTTTTTACCTTTTGACCTTGACCTACATATTTGACCTACTTTAAAAAAAAATAAGAATGGATATATCTTTTGATTGGTAAGTGATAGGGCTTTGGTATTTCACATGTGTATTCCTTGTGACAAGACCTTTCTACACAGACCATAAAATTTGACCTTTTGGCCTTGATCTAGATATTTGACCTACTTTTCAAGAAAAGTAATATTGGCTATATCTTTTGATTGGTAGGTGATAGGACTTTGATATTTCACATGTATTTTTCTTGTAACAATGCCATTCTAAACATACCATAATTTTTTACCTTTTGACCTTGACCTACTATTTGACCTTCTTTTCTAAGGTTGTATATATCTTTTAATTGGTAGGTGATAGGTCTTTAATATTTCTTATGATGAGACCTTTTTGCTACCATTTTTTACGTAGTGACCTTGACCTAGATGATTGACACTCTTTTCTGAAAATTTGAGAATGACCATATCTTTTTATTTGTAATTAAGAGGTCTGATATTTCAAATGAATTTCATATGACAAGACTTTTCTACTGATACCAATAATTTTGATCCACTTTCTAGAATAATAATCAAACCGCTTCGCAGGCGACACAAGCATTCCTTGGATTGCTATTTTTCTCCTCTCCATTTCGATAACCCGTAAATTTTTGTCTTCATTTCGATTCCCTGTAAATTTTAGCTTCATTTCTATTGCCAGTAATTTCTGCAGATATTCATTTCGACTCACATTATGATGAATCTTTTTCTCCATTTCGATAACCCGTAACTTTTGTCTTAATTTCGATCCCTGTAAATGTTATCTTAATTTCGATTGCCAGTAATTTCTATAGATATTCATTTCGACTCACGTTAATCTTTTTCTCCATTTCGATAACCTGTAAATTTTGTCATTTCGATTTCCTGTCACTTTTGTATAGGCCTAATGGCAGATTTTTATAATGAATAAAATATCCAGAAAGACATTACTTTTCACTTTTCGTTGTTTTCGTGTGTTACCTTGGGTTGGTATTGTCGCGGAGTTTTGTTAGAGATCACCGTTTTTGTAGTAAGCAAATGCCTGTGCCGCTAAGCTTTGGAAAAATTATATAATAAAAAGAGAGACATTCGAGGTATTTCGACCATTCAATTCGTAAAAGAGAGAGAAAAAAAAATGTCATAAACGTAAACAGAAGCTTTAAGAATGATATTCTTGCTAGATAATTTAATCTAACCTTACCTTTTCCCCTGATTGATATCTTCTAAAACGGTGTTTTTCAGTCCATGTAAAAATATCATAGAGAAGAAAATAGCATGTGTCGTTTTATGTATGTGAATACAATATGTGTATTGATGTATCTTTCCAAGTGTGAAGAATGGTGTATTGATAGCTACTGAGCAGAGGTGAGATCATAGGATCCGCTCCATTGACAGGCTAAATTAACTGGAAACATTGACAATAGACATCTTATTATTGTAATTGAGTGTGCTTGAATCAGCGACACAAATAACTACAAGGCCAAGCATTGCATGCATGCATTCGTATTCACATAAATATTACAATAACATGTATTTTGACATTTGCCATCTAAAATTGAATATAATTCGAAATATTTTTCTCATCATGTTCGACTAACCTTTGTCAAAAAGATTATTTTATGCGTATGCTACTTTAAAAATATGCATTCCTTTCCGTGTTTGCGAGACTATTTTAAGGTAATCCAATATCTGACCTTGAACTTTGACCTTTTAAATCAAATGGTTAATGTTCTATCAAGCAGCGATTTCAAAAGTCCTGGCAGGTGCGTGGCGATTGCGCGATGGCGACACTTTACGATGTGAAATGACGCTATGATACCTAGTGGTTATCGCAATGTCGTCATCGCGCTATCGCACTATCCGGTCACCGAGCATCGCACTATCGAGTTATCAAACATCGTATCATGATATAGATCGTGTCACCGAGTCCTTTTTTTCTCTCCCCGCCCTCTTTTGATAAATACCATAAGGTCATTTCTTTGTTATTTTCTGTTTTGCGTCCTCGTGCTGGTAGGTTTTAAGCCCAAAGTTACAAAACAAAAACAGAAATAAAATAATAGAATCTTTTGCAAATTAAATGTGTTTTCTACAAAAATTAAAGAAAAATTGTTCAATGTTTTAAATTTCATATTAAAATGTAAAAGTACTGCAATGATTAAAGACATTACATTATCCATCATTCTTTTGTTGACTAAACTCTGCTGATAGCCAAATGAAATAAGTTTCTGTCATATTTCATAAAGTCTCATAATATGAAAATGCATCTTTGTTTTATATTCTTGTTTGTTTTTCTCCCTGGCTGGCTGGTAGGTTTCTCAATTTCAAAAGGACTCAAAACAGAATAAAAACAAGAAATGGCCTAACCTATGCTAGCCCTAATTCAGTCAACACTGAAATTTGAGCTTGGAAGTAAAAAACGACAGATGACGGTAGGGCTATGGTGTCAGCTATTAGCAAAGAGTTCATAACAATAATATAGCGTAAAAAATCTATACATTCTCCTCTGACTCCCCGGGGAAAATCATCAGCCTGCTACGGAACGACGTTGAACAATGCTGATGTATGTTTTACACTAATAAGGCCCCGATAGTCTTCACTGTCAAGTAAAACTTACCAGATCGATCACACGATTACAAAATAATGTATAACAGCTATATAGGCTCAGGAACAATCCCTAAAAGAGGGGTTTATCTCCCCTTATCCCCATTTTCACCGTCTATGATTTACTTTATAGATTATGTATACATTTACTGAGAATAACGCTCATGATGTAGTAACTGTTGAATTGTTCAAGAATTTACTGGATAAAAACCTTATATGGAAGGCAAGCCAATTTTATTTATTTATTTATTTATTTATTTATTTATTTATTTATTTATTTATTTATTTATTTCAGTGAGACGATAATGCCTATGTCTCTCTGAAACTTGATCTGGGAAATAGTGCATAGTTCAACCTTATGAATACCGTGTAGTGTACCAAAAGCACGCTTACTTACTTGGGTCCCTGTAAAGTGCAAAACGAAACGAAAACGAAAAGAAACGACCCTACTTACTCTCTTATATGTCAGATATTACATTCAGAATTGAATCTGGTCTGCAATGCATCTTCGAGCCTCCTCCTTTATCATATCACCAATTCAGGTGAAAAATAAGCATTGTCGTAATTTTCATATTAGAAATTTTCACATAATTCAAATTCCTTAGAAGCGAAAGGAATATAGAAACGTTACCTACCTGAATTTGAATATAATTTCACGTATTGATTTTGATTCTATATTCAAACGTGTTACTGAAATCAATTTTATGATCAGCAATTAATTCAAAGTCATCGTCGTCACATGTTGCACACCCTACAATCATAGATACCGGATTTTACACTGTTTACATTTGTTATAATTCACATTAAAATTCAACATCCATGCACCATATGTCTAGAAATGTAGAGCCGACTTTTAAGCGGATGTCAGCCCACTAAGAGGGAGAGGAGATTCTACATTATCAGTAATTCACGATGTCATCCCATGTATCGATCCGCGAAATGTTAAAGCTGAGAATCCCAGGCACGGATCCAAATACATTTTTTTATTTATTTATTTATTTTTTTTTCATTAAAGCAGTTGAACTCTTTGCGGACCTGGGTTTTTTTTCAGAGAAGCCAATGGGATGTAGGGATACCAGCTTGGTTTTATAATAAAATTACATGTATATACGTAAGCACGGGGAAATTCAGTACATTTGACAAATTCTAGGGGCTGGGGATTCCCCACCGCATTTGAGTGAGGAGACAAAATTTACATCCCTTTTTTTTTTCTTTTCTTGGTTGGAAGGCCTCTCGTCTCACCCTGGATTTTCACATTGATTTTTATATATCAAGTACATTTCCATAATTTTCTTTACATTAGCTGCGTAGAATTAATAGGCTCCTTTGGATGAATATAATTATTGCAGCGCGCGACAATTTTATTGTTCTCGATTGATGAAATGCTGCAAAATGTATAGATTTATCTTCATATTGTATTTAGTAGCAAAAAATTGATTTCATGAAAGAAAAAATGCGGATGACACAATATGAATGTGTGGATGGGGGGGGGGGGGGGGTATGTTTGGTTATTTTAAATCTTGATTATTGTTGTTTTATGGTATATGTAATTCAGTGTACGTAGCTACAAATGTACCATGTATGCTAGTATGCTTAAATCATCCACCTTTTTTCCTGACGTTTCTTTACTTTGTTACAGGTACTTCTTCTCTTTTCTCTAAAGACTTTTTTGACGAGTTGCCGGAGATAAAGCCTCCATGTAGCCCCCTCACTGCTATGGGAATACCTCAGGTATGATAGATCATTTATTTCATACGAGTTACCTCCCGTTGAATAGTAAAATCCGTGACAAAATGTCAAAATGTGCTTTTTTTAACGATTTAATTCTTTCAATTTGATTCTCCTCTATGTAGTAACGATTCGAATAATCCCTCTCCCTTCTTAATTCTGCTCGAGTCACTACCCTAACCCCGCTTTTTTCCTCTTTCGGTGCGATTTTTATCCCCCCCCCCCCAAAAAAAAAAAAACCAGCACAAGTAAATAAGCTGCGATATACAGAAATATTACTGATATGAACTTCGGTGAGTGTAACAGACGTCTTGTTAGTTTGACAATTTTACAAGTGTACAGGTATGTACAAACATAGAAACTTTGTGAAAAGGTAATTAATTTCTACCCAGCATAATGAGAAATAAATTACATGGTAATGAGACACACTTTTATATCTATATATAAATACCTATCCCCTGTATCTAAAAGATAATTATCATACATCCATTTTGTAATCTCTAAACAAAATTCAGTGACCATCAGACGTCTTCTTAAAAATGATCCATTATGGCAATACGCTATTTATCATGCATACACCCCTTGATAAATTTCATTCATTAATAAAAATGAAACCGTATTATACGGTCAACGACCGGTCTTCACATCAACTACATTTAGATTTATGAATTAAAGCCCACGCAAAAATGACCTGGTCAGATTGGCGCGATATATACTTCGACTGACCTTGACACAATTTCAGTGTTTGTGTTTTTATCTATAAATATACTTGAGTGTTTGTGTTTTTATTTATGAATTAAAGCCCGCGCAAAAACGACCTCGTCCGGATGGCGCGATATATACTTCGATTGACCTTGACATATTTTGAAATTCTGACCTTGATATAATTTGAAATTATGACCTTCACATCAACCACATTTAGATCTATAAATCAAAGCCCGCACAAAAATGACCTCGTCAGATTAGCGCCATATACTTCGAATGACCTTGACATAATATAATATACAATTATAGAATTTTAACTCGGTGATGTGATATTGACTTACTAAGAAAATATTGACCGAGGCAATCCTGGTGACCGTCTTATTTAACCCCTCTCCCCAAATCGACCTTCACAAGGACAACATTTACCTGTAAAGCCCGCGCAAAAGTGACCTAGCCAGATTGGCGCCATGCTTCAATTGACCTTGACCTAATTGCAAACTCGAGCGCAACTCGATCAAGAAGTACGCTCCTACCAAATATAGTCACGATCTATATCGCGTTTCAGTTTACCATACGGCATACCGAACTCTTCCTTTGTTTGAATGATCTTTTTATATTGAGCTGAACCTTCTGTCTGCATTGGATTTTAAAAACCATTACAATGAAAAAAAAAAAAAAAATCAATATTCTTGATCAACAACCTTCACATCCTCACTTTAAGAACTGATCGCTGGAAGAAGTTTGAATGTCGTCTATCCATCGTATTTCACACACACACAATGATTGAATTATTACATATGATTATTAATTATTAAGGTAATGACCTCACGGTAAAGCATAAATAAGATACGAACACTTTACACACCCATAAAATAATTTTATACATGTAACCATGGAAACATATATACATATTTCAGTATAAAAAGTTTCGTCATATATGATTGATTTTGTAATTTAAATCACGCTTCTCCCTGTTCTTAGATGTTACAAAACATTGATTTCATACTATAGTATGTCACATCTATATACACAAGTTGCGTCCTGCTAAAATCCTTAGCTTGATTTACCTTTAAATCTGTCAAATACTACTATGCGAGGCTATCATGCTAATATAAGTGCTAAATAAAAATTATTAAGCATTTCGCGAATTCCTCAGATTGTTAGAAAAAAAAAACTGAAAAACGTTTCGATAATATTCATCATACGAGTCGTAATGACGTCAATGACTGTCTTTGATAACATCTACCTGTGATATAAAGCCCGCGCAAAAGTGACCTTGCCAGATTGGCGCCATGATAAATTGACCTTGAACTGATTGTTGCGAGTTCGAGAACGCAGGAAACCTAGTTAATAAGAATTTGTTCATCTTACATTCTTAACTAATATAATCATGATCGATAAATCAATAAAGTTCAATAATCTCGATTTATTAAAAGATAAAAATTTAAAATTTAAACTTTATTTATTTTACAACGTTTAACAAACAAGTTACACAACTTATATTAATGTCTCACGTTGGCTCAGATGTTGGCGTGAGGGGGTCCAAGGAGCAGGAGGAAACCGGAGTACCCGGAGAAAAACCCCCTGCAGAGGCCTGGGTGGGGGACCACCTACCCTCCCACATAAGACCCTTTTGCCGAATCTGAGATTCGATCCCGGGACCTTAGAGGTGAGAAGCGAGCGCGCTACCACTGCGCTAACCCGGCCGTGTATTAAAAGATATATGATACCTTGTTAATTCATCCATAATTCATCTCTTTATCTGTAATAAATAAATTGATTTTTTTTTTGTGGAAAATCATAAATTGACCTCGTATTTAGTTCAAACATATTTATTCATCACAAATACATAGAGACACATTAGAGAGTACAAATATTTGGGATCAGAAAAGAAGCTAAGAGCTTATATTAATTCTTCTCCCAAGGTTTTTCAGACAAATACACTAGAAAGAGAAAGTTAACAATACAAATAAAGTGACATAGTTTATAAATATGCGTAAACTGTGTATATGAAATTAAAGAAAAACAAAAAACCTTTAGAATGAATGCTATTGTAAATTAATATGATGGAAAGAAGAAAAAATATGATAGTAGATGATCTCGTATTTGATTTATAAATAGAATAACAATGTACATTGTATACTGCATGTCAATGATCGACCTTCACATTGATAATATATTTACCCGTAAAGGCCGCGCAAAACTGACCTACATGTAGTAGCCAGATTGGCGCCATGCTTCAATTAACCTTGACCAAATATAGTCACGATCGATATCATGTCTCATTTTACCATACCGAACTCTTCATTTGATTGATTGATTTTTATATTATTGATTTCACGCTGAATTCATCTTCTATCTCCATGAATTTTGTGATATTTAAAAATCATCAAAAAAAAAAAAAAAAAATCAATATTCTTATGCACGGACGAGAAAGTGTTTCTTGTTTCGATCGTAAAAAAAAAAAAAAAAAGAACTTGATTGACTGAGCGCCGCACTTTGATTCGTGATTGATCTTTAATGTTGAATAAATATGATCTGTACATGTACGGTTTGGTAAAATCTTTGCTAGGGTTTCATTTAATTAGTACTTCTAATTAGCGGTATATATCAAAGGAATGAAAACAATCACGTACTGCAAGATAAATGTAGCAGAAAAAAATGCAAGAAAAGGAAAGAAAAGAAAGAAAACTAGTATAGAGCATACCAAACTAAATTCAACACCAAATGACATCTGTGAGATTACTAAATTATGTTACAATGTTTTAATATATCTTGGTTTTATTGATAATGTCATAAAATTCTCACTTAAACTGGATTCAATTTCATTGATGCTTTAAAGTTTTATGACCTTTCCGGTCACAGATTGCGCGAAACTTAAGATTTGCGAAGCAATAAAGAAATAGCGATAAACTGTCAAAATTAGTAAGAGGACTGATAAATAAATAAATAAATAAATAAATAAATAAATAAATAAATAAATAAATAAATAAATAAATAAATAAATAAATAAAAAATAAATAAATAAATAAATAAATAAATAAATAAATAAATAAATAAATAAATAAATAAATAAATAAATAAATAAATAATCATGGTATCTGAAAATTAGAAAACCTTTTGAGCATGGATTACAAAATTGTGAGAATGTGTTTTATTTCTTGATTCTGGTATGACATAGTCACATCGATGCGATATAAATTATCACAATCGCGATGGAGCCCGGATCAATACTCATCACCTATTTTAACAAGTTCAGACTTGCTAAAATCATACAATTTTATCTCTTTATCGTGATTATATACTAGTGTTAAATCGATTAGCATCAAGGCTCTAAGTTAACCTGAGCAAAGAAATTTTAACTTTAAAGTGTTTTTTTTTTAGGAAAAACCAATATCAATAGCTATTATAGAACTTACATTGCATTTGATTTTTTTCTTCTTCGGTTTATTGTGTCATTGACCTTTCGTACAATTAGCATACGGTGTAGCATTGTGAAGAAGAAGAAGCTTTTCTCCAATTACGATGACAATTAACGCTGAAAAGGGCGGATCTAGTGGGGGATCGCGGTCGTTATCCACCTGGAATTTGCCAAAAGTCGAAAATTCATAGGCTGGACCCCCCCCCCCCCTGTAACGGGTCAATCCTCCTGGAAAAATATCTATATTTCCTCATACATATAGGGTTCGGTTAAATAGATGGAACCCACCGCCCTAAATAACTCCTCATTGCATATATATAACGTATACTAGTGTAGAAATCTGTTAAAAATAAATTAGCATTAGGTAATGACGAAACCAAGACCAAACAAATGACGACCAACTTCCCTGAATAAATCAAGTTTACCTTTTTCTTATCCCCCTAAAGAAATCAAATGAATTATTCTTTCTTAGTAAATTCTCAGTGAACTGATGAACAGCTGTATGTTAATTGGGGAGTTATCGTTTTTAAAACTATATACACAATATACGGTATATACTCTTCGACTCGTCATTGACCTTCACGTTCAGATCTTAAAATATTGATACTGACATCCAGCGCTTGAGGGCGCGCGCGAATTACACTGTACTATAGCGCGGGAAACTTAGAGGGCGCGCGCGATTTTTTACCGCCACAAAACATTGTACAGATCTGTCAGGTGATCAGAGTAATTATTTAGTCCTACATATTTATTTATCTAAAAGAATGTATATTTAGAGATGCGCGTTTAAAACTGTCATATCGATAATTCCCCAATAATCTTGATTTATTAAAGGAAATATGAAAACTGATCAAATGATCCATTAATCTCTTCATCTGTAATCAAAAATCAATGGGTCTTTTTTTTTTTTTTTTTTTTTTTTGCTTTTGTTTATGTTTTTTTTTTTTTTTTTTTTTTTTTTTTTTTTGAAAACCATAAATTTATCTCGTATTTGATTTATAAATAGAAATACATGTCAGTGATCGGCCTTCACATTGATAACATTTAATTACCTGTAAAGCCCGCGCGAGCGTGACCTAGCCAGATTGGCGCCCTGTTTCCATTGACCTTGACCTAAATGCAGGCTTGAGCGCACTCGATCGTTTTACATTCCCACCAAATATAGTCACGATCGATATCACGTCTAAGTTTACCATACCGAACTCTTCCTTTGTTTGAATGAATTGAAAAAAAAATATCACGCGGAATTCATCTTCTGTCAGAATCCCACAAAATCCATGGAGACTGTCTCCATGGATTTTGTGGGATTTAAAAAAAATCATCAGAATAAAAAAGAATATTCACAAATAATTGATCAACTACGTGACATTTTTCTTTTTCAACATATGAAAATTATGATTCCATTATCAACGTTTTCATCACTATCTCTTGGATTTAAAATCATCAGATTAACAAGAAATTTGATTTACGGATCTGCCGGCCCTCATTTTACCACCAGTGGGGAAAAAATGCTATAAACTTGAAGTAAATTAAGGCCTTGTTTTGACACCAGTACCCGATATTGACCTTGATAGATTGATCGTAATTTGACATTCATCTTGGTCTTCTACTACAGAAACCAATCGAGAGTATTTTTATGTTTGATCTTTAATGTTGTATAAACATGATCTATACCAGTAAGGTTTGGTAAAATCTTTGCTAGGGTTTCATAAGTTCTTCTTCTAATTAGCGGTATACATCAAAGGAACGAAAACAATCACATTCAAAAAAAAAAAAGCAAGTAAAAAGAAATGAAAGGAAAGAAAACTAGCAAATTTTGTAACGTTTAGAGCAAAATCCATAGAGCAAAATCCGGTTGCGACAAACCTTTGATATCAAATAACATAATGTGATTACAAAATTGTGTTATAATCAATTGGATTGAATGTTAATCCATTTTGGTTTTATTGATATAAATGTCATAAAAATCCTCATGTAAAATTTTAATTGATACTTAAAGTTTATGTGACGTTTCTGGTCACAGATTGCGCGAATCTTAAATATTTTACGAAGCGACAAGAAATAACGATCTACTCTAAAAATGAATAAAAAGAAAATTGAATACGTAAATAAATAAATGAAAAAAAAAAAAAAATAACGTCTCTGAAAATTAGAAAACCTTTTGAGCCTGAATTACAAGAAAGTCAGAATTTGTTTACATGGATTCTGGTCAAACTCCCCGGTCACGAATTGGACATCGGTGGGATATAAATTATCAGACTGTCGAGCCCGGATCAATACTCATCATATATTTTTACAAGTTCAGACTTGCTAAAATCATATAAATTTATCTCTTTATCTTGATTATATACTTCATGTTAAATCGATTAGCATCAAGGCTCTAAGTTAACGTGAGCAAGAAAAGTCATTCTAAGGAAAATTTACATGATATTAATGGCTATAGAAAAAAGTAATATTACATTTGTTTTTGATGGTTGTTTTTGTTTTTGTTTGTGTTTATTTTTATTCATTTTCCTTTTTTTTTGGAGGGGGGGGGGGGGCTTATAGTGGACACGGTCATACCCATAGATTATACCATTGGTTTCTCGGAATTTTTTGTCCCATATGAATTATTTATCCGACCTGACTGAAGATTTCCATACCGAAAATTTTTCTCAATTTTTTTACTTTTACTTTTCATAGCAGATTTTTCGCCTTTCTTACCAGTCCTTGTGAAAATGAGAGAAACAGTTCACTGTACATAATGTAGTAGAGGGACTTTTCAATATAAATATCTTCCTATCAAGCTTGCTTACACATTCAATGAAAAATTGAAGACAAAAATAAAAAAGAAAAAGATTATTCTCTTTCATTTTCTTCCTTTCATAAAACCATTTCGTTCTGTGTTAGATTGCTCATGAAAAGAAAAGCTTTCCAGTTAATGCGGTATAGATATCTAGTGTGGGGGAGGGGGGGGGGGGGGCAACGGTCGTAATCCCACTGGAATTTGCCTAGATATCTATAGTTTATCCCGGTTCACGTAAAATCATAGGTATGACCCCCTCTATCGGGCTCGACCCCCTGGAAAAAAAACCTAGATCCACCCATGTATGTAGGGTTTGATTTTAAAAATAGACTGATAGAACCCACCGTCCTCCCGAACCTTGAAAGACACCCCACCATACCCGAATAAATCAAGTTTACCTGTTTTTACCCCCTCCCTTTCTTAAATTCTCAATGGAAAATAAAAATATAATGTACTCGCGATCGTATTACTAGTTCATAAATAAAGAACTGATTAACAACTTATCGCCCTGCCCACACTTGTTTTTTTATTCGGTTTTTGGGTTGTTGTTGTGTGTGGGAAACATAACACACAACAAACGACCGAATAAAAACAAGTGTGGGCAGGGTGATATTTATGAAGATAATGAAAAACTGTATGCTAACTAGGGGAGTTATCGTTTTAAAGATTATATAAATATGTACATACATGAACTCTTCGTCATTGACCTTCATCTACAGATTTAAAATACACTGCACTGTTGACAGCGCTTGAGGGCGCGCGCGATTTACATTGAACAAAAGCGCGGGGAACTTAGAGGGCGCGCGAGATTTTTACCGCCACAAAACATTGTATAGATCTGTCATTGTTTAATTCATACAGGTAAAACGTACACGTAGGTCTTTTTGTTTAAGTTTCTTTATGTTTATGTGAACGAGGGTTAAATATTGAATCAACCGTTTATCTCAAAGAATGTATATTTAGCGGTACATGACTAGATCAGAAAACAAAGACACGCGTTTTAACCTGATAAAATGATAAAAGCCGTCTGTATGCGGGAAGAGAGGCGAGCTAATAATTTTACCTTAAAAGAGAGAGAGAGAGTTTTCATAAAATACAAGAAAAGAGGGGGGGGGGGGGGGGCTGTTAGATGAGATGGTGTTTATCAATTTTGATGCTATAGGTCACTGTTGAAAATTGTAAATTGTCTGAATGCACATGCAATAGGGAATATTAGGAGCCTCAGTGGAAAAGATCGTTGTAAAAACTTTTTTTCATCGAATTTCCTTATATTAGTTTATTTTATCTAATTTAGAATTTATTTAATCTACATGTACATCTACTAATCGATTTAGCTATTTTAACTTTCATTTCAAAGGGAGATGGGTACATGTACGTTTGTATATGTGTATGTTTTTTTTTTTTTTGTTTTTTTTTTTTTGGGGGGGGGGGGGGGTTTGTATTTTTTTTTTGTATTTTTTTTTCTTGTATTTTTTGGGGGGGGGGGGGGGGTGGGGGGGGGGGGTGGGGGGAGGGGATGGTCGTATACTGACGTATTGACCTATTCCGTTGATGGAAGATGATATATAAGCTAGACGTAAATAACATGCTATTATGCAAATTCACAGATATTTCTGCAATTTACTGTCTTTTTTTATATGCATCGAAAAAGAATATGCATGAACTGATACCTGTCCTATGTGCCATACTCTGAATAACAGTACATATCCACGTAAATGTGAATTAGTTCCAATTTTTTTTTCGAAATTTATAGAACAAAATACTATAAGAGCATTAAAATCCATTTAAATAAGCCGAAAGCTTTTTTTACTTATCCCAAAATTGTCTGCTCGCTCAAATCAGGGACGCATATAAATTTTATAAACGTCCCTGCTCAAATGTACGAAAGCTGATTTAAAAAAAATCATTTACCTGTTTTCGCATAGTAAGAGAGATAACTCAAGCGAAACACGACAAGGTATATCACAGAGGGCGTGGTTTTGATATATGCAAATTATGTTTTTGTGTTTATCTATTGGTCCGTACGGATTGTAGCGCAAAAGTACTTATCACGAGTATTCGCGGGAATCTGTTCAAAGAATGTCTCATTATCTTCCACGCGGTCTACGATAGCAGACGTACTGAAAGTTGTGTACAGAGAAAAGTGCAAAGGTATAGGAGAACAGAACTTTGTTGATGAGGGATTATTTCGTGAAACAGGTGATAAACTTACTAACAGACCTATTTACAAAAGAATTTACCTAACTTTATTGTTTGTTTTGAAGCTAACATCTCGTGTCAGTTGAGAGCACATCACTTCTTTGTTTACATCGACACGCTGTTGTTGTGATTTACGAATTATGGCGCTAAACAGCATGTGGGCTTCACCTTGGAGGTTAACGAGGCATGCCGTGTGAGTGTAAAGGAGGCGTGATTTACTGAATGGGATGATAAGGCACGGTCCATTTGATATTCTGGGGGGGGGGGGGGGGGGGGGGGGGGCTTGGGTTTTTTTTTCGAAAAAAATAATTTTGCTCTCAATTTTGATGAAAAAAAATAAATTTGCTTATGGTGTGACAGAAAAAAATAATCTTGCTCTTACAAATAATCTGAATTTGAAGAATTACCATAAGATTTCGCTAAAATTCTTGAAAAATCGCAGTTCTCAAATTATATAAAAATTTTTGGCTCGCTTCGCTCGCCATAGTATTCTATCAAAACATTATTTACAAATAGCATTTTTTTAAGTTCAGATATATGAAGATATCAAATTAAAGTTATACATGTATGTGAATGAAAAAGGGCTTCCTTAAAAGCTTAAATATATTACCAAATTATCAATATTTATGTATTGCTATTAATACATGTTGCATGTATCCCATAGAGTCATGTTCTTGTAAGCTTAGAAGAAGAACTTCAGTTATTCACCAATTTACAATTCTTAGCAACATTTAAAAAATTGTCTAGGAGACCTTCCTCTCAGACCCTCTTATACATGTTATATACATGTATCTTATATAAAATATTGAGAATTGTATTGTAAAAATCGTTTATCTCTCTGTTTAAAAGTGAATTGAATACTTGCATAAAAATAAACTAATTTATTAATATTTAGAGTTTTGAGTAAAAATATTAATAATTTTTATTGATAAAACACAAACATTCTTAATATGCGCATCACTTTGTTAAAAAAATTTCCTTGCTCCAACTTTGCCAGAAAAAAATAATTTTGCCCCGGTCCGGGGCGAAAAAAATAATCTTGCTCCGACAAAAAACCCAAGGCCCCCCCCCCCCCCCCCCCCTGAATATCAAAT
The DNA here is from genome assembly GCA_028142955.1 of Pinctada fucata. Lineage (NCBI taxonomy): Eukaryota > Metazoa > Mollusca > Bivalvia > Pterioida > Pteriidae > Pinctada > Pinctada fucata. The sequence goes on from AP027114.1 coordinate 27,120,071, forward strand.
GGACCATGCCTAAAGGGAATGAGGAAAATTGATTTTTGGTGTACATTTAGTTTGCAAAGTGAATTCTGCTTGACTTGACAATAACGGTAACTAAAGTAAGTGGTTGAGAATAGTCTGAATATATTACACATGTAGAAGATAACGAGGGGGGGGGGGGTTACCTGCAATCAGCAACCGAAGTTAAAAAGTTTTTAAAACGAACGCTTGAAACTTACTATTGGATAATGGGGAAACGGTAAACTAACTTGAACAATATTTGGTTCAGGCGATATACATTGTATATTGAATTTTTTCCTGGTCAATATGCAGGCTTTCTACTGTTCCTACTATTTCCTACTTTTTTTATTTTGATCCTATTTTTTCCTACTTTTTCTTCAAAACCTCATACTATTCCTACTTTTTCATCTCAAAAGTAAAAAATTACTTGCTTCACTTGTCATCAACAACTGATTCAAAGTTTTTAAAAAATTTCGGGCTCGCTTCGCTCGCCCATTCTGTATATTTTACATCAAAAATCAATCTGTCCTTATTTCTCTCTCTGATTTCCTCAAAGATGAACATTACCAGTCTACGATCATTGCTTACTGTGATTTGTGTGTCATACTTACTGAAAATTGTCTCTAAAAGTGACGGAAAATTTCCTACTTTTTCCCTATTTATTCCTACTTTTTCCTATTTTTCTCCTACTTTTTTTCAGCGACTACTCCTACTTTGTTCCTACTTTTTCATCAAGGTAGAGTAGAAAGCCTGAATATGTATTGTTTAATCTATGTACAGTGTACATCCAGGGACGCCCATGATACATAATTACCTAGATTTTGATTTTGACCAGAATGCAAAAACACAGCCAGCTCTGCGTTATTTGGACATTTCATCACATCTGATATGACGAAATATAAACCTCAGTCCAGCTCCGTCTGTCAAAGTTTGCGTTATTTGGACATTTCAAACACATCTGATGTGACGAAATATAAACCTCAGTCAGCGCCGTCTGTCAAAGTTTGCGTTATTTGGACATTTCAACACATCTGATATGACGAAATATAAACAGACCCGATCTACAAGCTCGGTTACGTCCACAGGCTGCCGATGTTTATCTATTAAAAAAATAAAAACCAACCTTTTGTTTTTTTTTTCATCATACGAACAGGGAAAGAAGAAAAAGGTACTTTACAGAAATTGCCGATTGCTTGTATCATAAAAAAAAAAAACAAACAAAAGGTTGTTTTTTTTAATAGATAAACATCGGCAGCCTGTGTATACGTCGAAGTAGTGCTCGCGGAACGCGTTTTATTTACGTTAAGATACCATGATTATCACTTGAAAGTAATTTTATATTTTATTGTCATTTTGATAAGTTACTATACATGTAAATATGTATTGACCAGAATATGAAATAAACATATGTTAATTGATCTAGAGGGGGGGGGGAGTTTTTACGTTTTTTTTTATTCAAAACCGTGTTGGACCATCACATGAGTTTGAGAACCATAGATTGAACTCAAAAATGACAATAAAATATACAAATTTTAATCTGAAAATTTGCCGACAAAGTAGATAAAACTTCAATTTTCCGATTTCTGAAGTGAGCCGCTGGACAAGTTATATGCTAACTAATATGCACATATTTTGAATGGATGAAAATATAGCAACCTCCATGCACCCAACCAACCCACGAGGCCACGGTTTGAATTTGCAAATGTTTTATTTAATCCATTTTTACGTGCAATTTCCCCTACCTCAAAACTCCTCCCTCTTGGTCGAGCAGGCAACACTTTCCTACCTCTTGATAAATGTTAGGATCTGTGACGGTGCACGAATTTATTCTGGTCAAGTATAGACGTGTATTCGGAGAACATGCACTTAAACAGAAATTTTTCAATACTCGCCACATGTTATGATATGGTGCACGGACAGATACAAAATTTTCTCTTTAAGTGTTCTCCAAATATACGTCTATTCTTGACCAGAATAAAGTACCATCATATAATTTATAATAATGACCATATAATAGGCCTAAAATAAATTCATATTAAGTAGATTTATTTACTTGGTTCAATCAAAGGGGATTCCCGCGGAACATATCATTTGTGTATCATGTGATACCCCACGGTGACGAATACTCGCGTGATAGTATACAGAAGATGTACTTATATATGTGGGGGACAGGGGGGTACGTCTCTCCCCCTCCCACCCCCTTACCTCCCACCCCCTCCTCCCTCCCGCTCTTCTCTCCTCCCGCCCCTCTTCCTCCCCCTCCCTCCCATTTTCCCCCCATTCCTTCCCTCCTCCTCCCCCTTTCTCCCTCCTCCCTCCCCTTCCTCCCGCCTCCCTTTCACCCTGTCCACCCCCTCATATGTCATTACCAAGGACTTTGTAAACAGAGTTCTTGGTCATCACTAACATCACTATACAGAGGACTCCTGTTAATCTGATAGTCAATTTGTCGGAAGATCATTATCAGATTAACAGGAGTATCAGATTATCAGGAGTTTGAAATTCCATGGAAATACAATAAAATAGTCCTCTTAATTGTACTAGAATGCATCTCAGACTTTATCATATGCATTAATTTAATGATATAAATACTTTCAAGCCATTTTGAGTAGTTTTAAAGGGTAAAATACCAATTTTAATGATTATGATATGATAATCCATTGGAAATGACATAAATATCATAGGAAAAATATCTTAGTTGACAGAAAATCCTATCAGATTAAGAGGAGTTCTTATGATTTTTGATAATTACTATCAGATTAAGAGGAGTAAATTTACATTGATTATATAGGAAATGGTTTTGTGTTTTGAAATCATATCAGATTAAGAGCAGTATCAGATTATCAGATTAAATGAAGTCCTCTGTATATATTTATCTCTTTTTATCTTAAGGAAAGAGAGATAACCCTCTTTCACTTAATTAACGAACAGTACAACATCGGCGATCGGATGACTAAGACTCGCGGTTCATGTACAGTACTTGTAGAGAGGAGTATCAAATCATCTAATGCAGTTTGCAGGACAATCTGAAATCAGCTCATTTTGTAAAACTTTCATAAGGATACCAAATTTGTCAATTCCTTAGAAAAATTACCGTAATTGATGGTTTATTCGCATTTGATCAAATAAAAATTTGGCACACGTTAGAATGTTAAAGAAATAAAAATAAATGAATTAAAAAAAAAAATAAAGAGAATTGAATCGGAACAGTTCCCTTCGTCGGACTTTATATAATATCTCTTAAAATCAGAATCTTTGTTTCTTGAAAGTAACAAAGGAAAAATGATTAAACATTAACGTTTGACTTTCTTAATGACCTTGACATTTGGCCTTATTTCGGATATGAAATTAAACATTAATTCTAGCCCACTGAGTTTGACCTTCTTGTCAGAATATGGTGTTAATACTTACAAAGATGCCGACTTTGACATTCTTGTAACAAACACAGTTTGTTTATTCAAGATTTAAGATACTCCCACTAGTGTTGTTACAATTAATCGATTAAATCGAATAATCGTTCATTGAGGTGTCAAATTGTGATAAATCGATTATTTTTCTGAAAATCGATTATAATCGGAGAAAGTAAAACAGAGGTAGACAAAGCTAAAAACAACAAAATGTTCATTAGTCCAGCATGCTTAATGCCCGACAATTTACTTTCAAGTTTAATGCATATCAAGTGTTTTCCGATAAAATCGAAATAATTGATTAAAATCCTCTCTGATTATAAACCGATAATCGATTAAAAAATTTTCCGATTATACAAATGTACAACATTAACTCCCACGCATCCATTCTCCAATCGCCCCTTCCCACCTGCAAAGACGCAATCACAAAAAAAAAAAGAATCTTTGATTCCGGGGGCATAAAAATTATCTTGATCGAATCTTTACTTCTCTATACACACATGTCAAGCACTAATTTATTATTTAAGCATAGGATCGTTTAGCGCGTGAACTTGAACAGATCAAAGTCATCATGGTCATAAGGTCGGTGACCTGGAAACGATATTGTGAAATGATGTCTTAACCTGATTTTAAAAAGGTATTTAAAGTGGGGTAAAAGAATCCTCCGTCACTTGGGTTTACAAGTACTTTATCGGGATACCATGTAAAGAAATATAGAAAGCAGTTGTTTAAATAAAAAGTTAAGTAGACGTTCATGTATCATTTTAGGGAACCTTGCACGTAAGTTAACAATTAATTTTCATTCAATTTTGATTTTATATTTATGATTTATGATTAGTATGTACACAAAATAATACCGAAAAAAGCATCACATTCACGGTATGTAACGGCTGGTTCTGATTTTGAAAGGATCTTGCGGTGCGTTTTTGCTGACCTAGACCGTCGTGGGTCACTTGTAGTTTATTTCACAAAAGACAAGTGTAGGTGCTTTATTTCGTCTGAAAGAAAGATCATGATTTTATTTACATTTCTAATATGACGTTGGGTTTTCGTTTATGCTATAAAGCTCGGCCGGTGATTATTCTTCAACAATTTCCCCCTCTGATAAATCAAACCTTCTTAATTGTACTTTGCAATCGATTTCCAGAAAAAAGGAATCATTTTCTGAAAACTACTGAAGGGAAAAATACTGTCGTCTACTATGATTAAGACATATTACAAAGAATAACAATAATTAATTTACTGTAGCAATAAGTCGTGGTTTATTGTCCAGTAATTCCCCTCGTCGCATAAACCAATCACATTATCAATTAGCTGCTTCGCGGCCCGGTGATAATTCGATTGGCTCATGCAAATTCGTTTTATTTAGTTGTAGCCAAGAAAAAGACCGTTTAATTCAAACAGAGTGGTAGATCAGATTTATCCTTTATAATTTAACTAAGTCAACGGCCTACAGGTTGTCTTACATTTCTAATTCTAGATATTTCTTAAGAGATAAGATTATACATGTTATAAGGGTGTGTCACGCTATCAGACAGCTAGAAATGAAAACGACTTATAATAGGCTAAATTGTACGGATGGCTGGCATTGAGATCCAATAACCTATTACATATCTATGTCACTGTGGGAAGCGGACTCAGTATTGGTGTGCTTGGTTCAATCACTGATTCACTATGTTCATAGAGTTAAAGAAGATCCTGACGTCGACGATTATCTCAACAACACTCACAAATTTGAGCATCGACGGACCCCTAGCAAGCTAGAGGTGGGACCAGGTGCCCGGGAGGAGTAAGCATCCCCTGTTTGGCTAGCCGCACCCGCCGTCGATGTTCACGCACGAAAATGAAAACATTATCTAAAATACATACACTGTCTGTTATGTCTATATAGAAAGTGCTATGGCGACTAATTCAGAAAAAAAATCTAAACACTTACTGTCAAACACCTGTAGAGCTAGCACACAAGGGATGGGGTGCAAAGAAAATTTTAGAGTCTTATTTCTGGTACTCATAATGTACAAATAATTTCAACTGTATAAGTACCAGTGCCCAGTTTCTCCAAATATTTTACGAAATTTTCATGAATTTTCTTCAATATATAAAAGCCTCTAAGTACATGTATTTCCATTTAGATTGTACATGTATTATGTTTTAAGTATCATTTATACGTACTTATTATGAATTCAGAAACAAAACGTCGAAATTCTTACTTTATAAGAAGAACTAAGCTTCTAAAATTCCTAATTTCCTAGAATATTATTTTCGTGAAATAGGTCAGGAAAATACTTCCAACAGACGGAAAGTGTAAACTGACACGAATGGGGCTTCATCATAAAATTATTACAGATGTTGGGCGATATTTTTTTCTTAAGCCTCATAAAGCTTACATTTGACCAGTGGCGTAGCTGGACCCGAAAGGAAGTGTACGCCCAGGCGAGGGGTCTGGGGACCGCCTAGGTCCCCAGTGGGTCCAGGGCGAAGCCCTGGTGGGGGGCCCAGGGGGGCGAAGGCCCCCGGAAGCTAACGGGTTTTGCTGTTTTAAAGAGTGTATTCAAAGCTTGAGAAATATCAGTAAATCACGAATTCTCGAACTTTATTTCTTCCAAAAAAAGCAAATAAAATGTGTACCAGAGGTACATTCTCAAGCAGACCTCAACAGAAAGTATGTAATTGGATAATGTCAGGTGAAAGTTCAAAAGATGAAGTAACGGTTTGGTTCCCCCAAACAGCAATACACGGGACGTTCAGAACACAAAATTAAGATTTCGCTTTTTCTTATCAGCAAAAATGTCAATAATCTTCTCAACGTCAACATCAATAGCGCTGTGGGTGTGTAGAACAGCAAGATTCTGAAGCCTGGTCTGGCCCATAGTCGATCGCAAGTAGGTTTTAAGCCTCTTTAAACAGCTGAAACTGCGCTCAGCGGTAGCGGTGGAAACGGGGATGGTAAGGAGAGCCACCAACACGTTGAATACTGAGGGATAGAGATGTCTGTTTGTGCACTTAATCGTGTCACAAACAGACACGGGTTTGTGTGCGGCCATGTTCCATCGGAGTGTCCATCTTTGTACCTCAGCCCGAAAGTCGTCACGATCGCCGATGATGTCGGCATTATAAGCATCAAATGTGACGTTAAAATGCTCTTCGTCAAACTCGTTCACTTTTCTCGGTAGAAGATTGAAGGCCTTGAATTTTGGTTCTGCAACAATAAGCCTCTCTTCTAATTCCATTAGAAGATGGTCCACAAAGACATTGTACAATGTGACTTTCCAGTATTCACTTGGTGTGTCGGCAGGAGCGTTGTTCCTGTGTTGCTGTCTGCCTGCTCGCCTTGGGATACAAGGTTGAATGTCGAAAGCCTGTGCCAGATCCACTGCTTCTTGGAACAAAGCATTCCAAACCTCATCATCTGTGCGTTCTCCTCTAAGTTGTGCAATAACTACTTTGCACTCTTCCAAAGCTGCAAGCATATCGCATGATTGGTCCTGAAGAAAGACAGATAGGTGCACTAACAATCTTAAGGCATGTTCACACACAATGAGCGCAATGATGAATTCGAATCTGGATACTGCAGCAAGGTGTAGACCTGCCTTCTCGTCTGAATCCTGATTGAGGTTTTCCAGGGAATGGACGACAACAGGAAACGCATGTTTGAATGTGGTCAGCGCATCGGACCGATTCACTCAACGGGTTTCACAGAGAGTCTGGAGCTTCGTCTTCTTGTCCATAGCCGCCTGTACATCATCATTCGCTGACAACTCGTCAAGATATGCTTCCAGTCTCTTAGCACTATAGTCAAAGGCAAACCCAACCTCCTGGACCGTGGCCATCAATGTCCGAACACAAGGAATTTTGCATGCGTGTATGATCGCCAGATTCAAACAATGCGCCTTACAATGCACATACACTGCATCTGGAGCAACTGCCTTGACCCTAGCCTGCACTCCATTATGCTTCCCTGACATATTTCCCGCGCCATCATAACCCTGGGCCCTTAGTTTATCAGTGCATAGATTGTTCATTTCGAGAAATTCGAAGAGTAAGTTTGCTATCGTTTCTCCGTCCGTTTTATGGGCATGGACAAAGCCTAAGAACGTTTCTTTAACAAACACAGCTTCATCTGAGATTTCGACATAGCGCACACAAACAGACAACTGAACTCTTGTTGACTTGTCAGTTGTTTCGTCTGCTAATAGGGCAAAATATGGTGCCTCCCGGCATTCCTTTAGAAGAACTTCTTTAACTTCTTTACCACAGATTTCAATTAATTCGTTTTGTATATCGGGCGATGTATATTTTGAGTTGTCAGCTGCATTCGCTAGATGATCAGCCAAAACTTCATCAGACTTAGCACAAAGATGAAGGAGCGCAAAGAAGTTACTTCGATCCTCCGTATGGCCTCGGATGGCAATGTTCTGTTTAGCGAGAGTCAATAAAACTTCAATGATACATTTTAGTATGTGTCTGTTTCGACGCACAGTCTCTTCGTGACTGGCTGAAATGGACTTCAATATTGAAGGTGTGTGGTGACCAGCGATCGATAGGAAGTCTTCTGCTGTCAATGAATTGTCGATATGCGGCTTACTTTCAATGTGCCGTTTAACTAGATTTGAGAGATTAGACCAGTCGCTGACTGGGGACTGCAATCCAAATGATTTTATTTTGCTGTCTGTTGGTCCAAACAACGCACAATATGCACAAAACAAACTATCGGTCTTTTCAGAATAACGGAGCCATTCATGATCCTGGAACCACTTCTGGTTTAATTTTCTTTGTTTTTTACCGATGAGCCTGAAAGGAGAAAATTTCCTTTTGAGACTTTTTTATGAATTTGTTTTTGGTTTTGCTGTATTTAGATACCATAATGGACTGCGTATTTTCGACTTTTTCGTACACTTTGTACAATGATGTCACACCAAAAGTTAGAAAATGAAAGGTATAAAGTTTGTAGGAAGGTACTTCATTAAAACATGATCATGTACATTGACCCCTTCCATCGATCAGATATATGACCAATTCGTGATCTTTTCACCCAACTCGAGAGGTTTTTATTGATTATTTGCGGTGTGTGCAGCATTGGAGCACAAACCATGATACTTTGAGTGGAAGATCCGGGTGTTACGATAGGAACTAATGAAACCCTTTCATATGACACCTAGGTCAATGACCTTGTGATTTTGACTTTTATGCTAAAATAGCATATTCCAATTTTGTTGCCGCCGGGGGCATAGTGTTTCACAAACACATATTGTTGAATACTGTATATATTCTTGATGCATCATTTCTTTTATTTATGAATTGAATACACTTTTTTGTTTTTATTTGGAAATAAAATGAAGCGGGTCACGTGTAAATTCGCGCTTCACAATATTTACACGTGACCCGCTTCATTTTATTTCCAAATAAAAACAAAAAGTGTAATTTAATCCATATATATTTCTACTTCGCTACGACATTATCCCTCAGGCGCCTCTCTGATGAACGTTGGCCGTGTTTATTTCAAGGGAAGCTTTCTCGGTAATCTTATCACGTGACCTAGGTGTTTGTTACGGAGAATGTTATGCATTTGTTTTTAAATGGTCCACAACAGAGAAAATGAAGTAATTCCGACCATACGTTTCACTAGGTAGATGAGAAATCCTAAAGGTAGAAAATATGCGGTCCGTAATGGTATTACGGAACTGCCGCAAATCGGGAGTGTAACATTCAAATCACAAAAATTGAATAAGAATTCAAATACTCATCCTTTAATTTTACACAACTAAAATCATATTTCTTCGTTTTAAAAGTCCTTTATATATTGGTTTAATTTTTGTTTCTTAATTTTGCAACGATCGTAGTGAAATTCTCAGTACATGCGGAATTGATTTTTAAATATATGTATAATTAAATTAGAATTAAAACACCTGTATGTACATATAAAATATAAATGCATTACAAACAATACATCTTTATTTAATTCAATTGATCCACAACATGCAATAGCATTGACACTCAAACGGTAACCACTAATCGACCATCTAGGTTTCCCAAATATATACAAATCAAAACTGGCTTATGATTTGCATTGACGATTAAATACTAAAATAGAGAGAAGCCAAATACCTTCCCATCATGATTTTAACACTAAACATCCCCACCCTACCCCACGCCGTGCGAATGGTCCAAATATCCGACTACCGACTAAGGTTTCTCCAATTCACTAGAATATCCTTTATACAGACGGGTCTCTCCCCCCCCCCCCCGCCTTGAAAAGCCATGCAAATCGCTAGTATTAGAAACAGAAATTTCATGTTACCTTGATGGGAAATCGTATGTGCTGCAATTCACCCACTTGGATTTCAAAATGGACAACTTAATGCATTCTTTGTTTATGTTGCTGTAGACTTCTGGATTCCCTAAGTCAGGGTACGGAGGTGCAGATTGCGATGGAAGCGATACAGGTTCATGTTTTCCTTTTGAGAAAATCTCGGGCTTACAAATGTCAGCAGTTACAGATGCATCTCTGGGTTTAAAAAAGTCATCAATCTTCCTATTTACGTTTGCAGCCATGTGGAATTTGACCGCAATGTCACTTATACATACATAGGATATCAACTATTAAACATAATTATACAAACCGTATACTGTTTATGTTATCCGGATTTACATTAATAATTTTAAAAATATTAAATATGTCGCCTCATCGGCCATCGGGATATCATGTTGACAAGGTATTATCAAACTAAAATTATGATCACGCTGTTTTTATTTATTTATTTTTTTTTTTTTGTCAAATTCATGTGTACGCCCGGGCGTTTTGGCGTTAAGGCAGCTACGCCACTGTTGACTATATCTGATAATTTCTTCAAATGTATTTTACATAATCGATATTGTGCATTCTCGTCTGAACAATTCATATGATTTTTATTCAATTAAATTTCGGTAATGTGATTTGGCGACTCGTATTTTACACAAGACTTACGCCACGACTCGCATTCTATAGAATACTATTCAATTATGGACTTTTTACGAGGTGTGATATCTTCTGAATTTGAAAATATTGACCGAGGCGACTATTAAACTTGGTTTTGAAATTTTCTTCAGACAGACTGAATAACTGATTGGTGTTTCTGTAATGTTTATTTATTCAAGAAGGTAATGAATTGGAACACTTCCGTAATATTAATTCTGTTGAAGACTGACTTGGTGACTCATATTGATGGAAGACTGACTTGGCGACTCACATTGTATTGAAGACTGACTTGATGACTCATATTGATGGAAGACTGACTTGGTGACTCATATTGATGGAAGACTGACTTGGCGACTCACATTGTATTGAAGACTGACTTGATGACTCATATTGATGGAAGACTGACTTGATGACTCATATTGATGGAAGACTAACTTGATGACTCATATTGATGGAAGACTGACTTGGTGACTCATATTGATGGAAGACTGACTTGGTGACTCATATTGATGGAAGACTGACTTGGTGACTCACATTCTATAGAAATCTGACTGGGCGATTTACATTCTATTGAGGGCTGACTTGGTGACTAACATTCTATTGAAGGTCGACTCGGTGACTCATATTCTATAGAAAAATGACTTTTCGACTCTCATCATATTGACTGACATCATGACTTAATCCTATAGAAGACTGATATTGACACTTAAATTCTTGTAGCAATGACTTAATGACTCGCATTCTAAAGTAGGCTGATTTGCAGGTTCACAGTCTATAGAAGACGTCTTGCATTCTAGAAGCCTTCACTTGTTAACTAGGAGTTAAGAGAAGTCTTACGTAAGGACTCTTATTCTTTGTTTATAAATAACTTGTCACTGAAAGCAACTTGTATTTCAGAATCACTTTTCGTTATATTAGTATTTTACAATAATACTGATTTGACGACATCCATTAGAAGAAGATTACATAACTCGACGACTCACATCCTATAAAAGACTTAACTTGACGACTCACATTCCAGAGTGAACTGACATAATGACTGGAATAACTTTACAACAAGGCTGTCATTCTAAATATACCTTTTTTGACGACTTGCGGTCTAGAGTAGAACTACATGGAGATTTATTTTCTAGAATAGATTGACTTGACGACTTATATCCTAAAGAGGATTGTAGACTGACCTACGAACATACGATCATTCTTTGACTAGAATTTAGTTTCAATAGACATTAAAATTATTCGATGATTGATTTTCGTTTCAGATGAACAATGGAAAGACACCCAGCTGTAGGTCTCTTGTCACAGAGACCCCCGCAAACGGGACACTCTACGCCACCTGTACCAACTGTATCACCGGATTTACCGTGGACATGTAATGGTCAGTCTAAGGAGGGCACTATAATACCACAACATAGAACCATGCAATTATACGGAGCACTTCATCAGCAACCTGAAACTACCATTCCACGTAGTCGATCAGTACTGAAGGAGAATGGGTTATTCTTTATGCAAAATGGAACGTCCCATCAGCAAAATGGCGCGTTGTATGAAAATGGAAGGAGAAGTGCATGCGCTGAATCATGCAAACCTCAAAATCGAAACTTCTATCAAAACATTGGTTTATTACAGTCACAGAATACAACATCGGTTCCCTTCAATGTGTTGCATCGTCAACATACTTTCTTAAATCAGAAAGAAAACTGCATTGGATCACATGCTCAAAGTGAAGTCGCATTTGCTTATAATGGGGATTTGAGTGTATGTGATAACGTGTGGAGACAAGCACAAACAAAACTTGATGATAAGACATATGATCATCGACACTTACATAGTCGGTCGACTCAACCACGTATACAGATACCTCATGATTACGCTGACAACGTTAGAACTGCAGCACAAGCTCACGTTAAACAGGACAGTCGATTTGTACAGCAGGCGGGATTACAGAATTCAAATACATGTATGCCATATGCTTATTCTACCGAATCTGCACTCGAACAAAGGAACTATGTCGTTGCGTGCGGAGAATTCAAATCGAATATTCCTCGTTCTGAATTCCGTCAACCTTCAGTGACATTAGGTTACAATTCACACCGTCAGCAACATCGGGGAATACCAGTTTCGAATACTACAAGAAACCTACAAGTGCCTCGGGCTAATCAACAGCATTCACTATTTTGTGATAATTCTGTGACTTCTCACAAGCCTCATATGCCTGAGCCGACTGAATCAATGGCTGTTTCCTCACATCGTTTTACAGTGCCTTCAGTGCCGTTGAGCAGTAACGTTCATAGGAATCTACCACAGCTACCCTATAACACAAACATGTATTCCTCCAGTATGGGTTATGCAAATCCTCATAAGGGAGCGGGATCGAATCCCCATCTTGAGAAAATTCTCTTTGGCAGCAGTAGAAATACTCAATCGAAAAAAGCAATTCATGAGAGCCATGTAACTACACATCCAACGACCGTGGCGTCTTATTCTGTTAATAACAACAATGCAATAACGCAACCTAACCTACCTTATTCTGTTAGTCAGAACAACGCGACGTCATTTTACTCGGATGGTGACTCGTGTTTGAAACCTACCTCATATTGTTGTAATTCCCAGTTGTGTTCATCAAATTTAGACAAGAATGGAAGTATACCTGAAGTAAATCCTTCGATAAGGAGAGAAGACACCATTCACCTAGAAAATCAGGAAATTGAACGGGGACCAAATAGGAATACTTCTTTCCTTAGTGATTCGTTCGTAAAACCATCACAGCTATTAAACAACCCTGTAAATGTTGAACGAGAGGCCATGTTGAAGGGTTATATTCCAGTGAATGATACATCAACTGCGAAGACGGTCACTGAATTTTTGAATTCAGATGAAAAGACCGATTCCGTAAAAAGCAAGTCTATCGTTGAACAGGAGGAAAATCAAACTTTCGAAAAAGCGAAATTTAAGTATTTTCGGAAACGTGTTGTGGTTGAAGTGATGGGTAAAAAAGAGAAACGCGTTCGTCGAAAACTGAAGAAATTGAAGCATAGTGTTCACAGAACAACGCAAACAGAGGGTCTTCTGAAAGCGGCTACTATCAAGAAGGACCCGGATTCTTCCAATAGGAAAGATTCAAGTAACAATTACACTTTATGCTCCAAGATACAAAAGCTTCCACCGGAAGGCAAGACACAATCTGAAAGTAGTCCCTCCCCAAGTTCTGCTCTTAATGAGCTGTGGTCTTATGTGAAGACAATAACTCAGAACAAAGTCCCAGATCACGTGATTCATGACGCTCTGCTGAAACTCAGTAAGGGAGCTAGCGAAGGACTCTCCGCAGATAATGTGTTCAAACTTCTATTTTCTTTACTGGATTTAAAGGTTGATGATACGTAAAACAGTATTAGTTTAAACTGCAGTTTTCGGTTTACATGTACATGTACATGCATTTTTGACATTCCTACCATTTTCTATAGAGGAAATTAACATTACAAGCAATGACTATAAATGCAAACCGAATTACTCAAACACTTGGGTATTAAATCATGATCAGCATTTGATCACCTTGATACAACTGAATTATCAATATTGAAATATAATGTATGTTCTGTTACATTCTGAAGCTTACGTCATACCGGTGTATTGGTATGATACAGTCAGACCTGCATACTTTTATGTACTTTGGCATGACTTTTACGATTTTTGGCCTGCAGTTACCCTCTTCGCTTTTTCTGTTCAATTTTACGTCTAAAACATAATTCGAAGTAGAATTACGTCTAAATATGACTTTATCAAACCAGTAGACTCGCCTACATAAATTCTTTGTAGTTTGATATCATGTCTGGTCCACGTTGCCAATTTATCTGCTCTTAAATGATGCTATTCAATTTGAAGACGTTTACATCGTATAAGCAATTGTTTAAGTAAATGATTAAGAATTGTAAAAATGTCAAAGTAGGGTAAAGATACTTTCTTTAGCAAATTATTACACTTTTTCTAGTTTAGGTAAGAAACAGGTACATATAGGCAGGTCTGGATACTGTTTCAATATAGCATAATTATATATTTTGCAGTTTAACTCACTTTATCCGTTGTAACAATATACGTATACATAACTTTTTCCGAATTATTTGGCATTCCCTCATATAATAAATAATATATGATTAATATATTTCTAATTAGAGAGTTATAAGAACATCCAGTGCTTTTATCATGTAATCTGAATTTTGGTTACATACTTGTACAATATTGTTGTGTATTTGGATCTTTTTCCGTTTTACATTATCCTGTTATAATTGTTGTGGATTTTTACTTTTATACTTCTTATTGTTTTAAGAGTAATACTTTTTGACTGAATTCATTCCTTTGTTGATTTGTTAAACCATCGAAGTGTTTTTGCTTTTTTGCTGTGTAAACCGTGCAATTGTCAACGGCTACAGTGACTGGCGATTGATTAGTTTTTTCTACCTTTTGGTAAATCGTTCAGATTTACACGGTTTGCAACAGAGTACAGTGGACAAGAAAGACGATACTTGGAATTATGACACTGAATACTTTCAGAAATAATGGAACCAAATATAAAATGAATTTACAAAGAACGTGTACGAATAAAAGGAAAATGATCTCCATTGAGACAACGGTGCAGTAACCAAAATCGAACACACTCGATTGAAGAAAACAAACTAACACTTTATTAAACAACCAGAGACAATGAAACAAAATAGAACACTCACACAATTGCCAAAGAAGGAAAACATTGAAAAATTAATGAAAACACATACCGAAGAAAATGAACACGTACGCAAGTGATTATAGAAAACAAACTACCACTCTTTTAAAGAACCAGAGACAATGAAACAAAAACGAACACTCGCACAATTGCCAAAAAAAAAAAAAAAGAAGAAAACTTTGAAATATTAATGAAAACACATACTCTAGAAATTGAACACGCACATGATTGTAGTAAACAAACAACCACTCCATTGAACAACCAGAGAATGAAACAAAATAGAACACTCAGACAATTATCAAAGATGGAAAATATACACAAAGAAAAACATTAAAATATTGATGAAAACACATAATGAAGAAACATTACACGCACATGCTTGTAGTAAACAAACACTCCATTAAACAACCAGAGACAATGCAACAAAATGGAACACTCACACAATTGTCAAAGAAGGAAAATAAACACAAGGAAAAACATTCAAATATTAATGAAAACACATAATGAAGAAATTTTAAACGCACATGATTGTAGTAAACAAACAACCACTCCATTAAACAATCAGAGACAAGGAAACAAAATAGAACACTCACACAATTGCCAAAGAAAGAAGGAAAATAAACACAAGGAAAAACATTACAATATTGATGAAAACACATAATGAAGAAGCTTTACACGCACATGATTGTAGTAAACAAACAACCACTCCATTAAACAACCAGAGACGAACAAAATAGAACACTCGCATAATTGCCGAAGAAGGAAAATAAACGCAAGGTAAATCATTGATATATTAATGAAAACAATTAATGAAGGAACTTTACATGCACATGATTGTAGTAAACAAACAACCACTCCATTAAACAACCAGAGAATGAAACAAAATAGAACACTCACACAATTGTCAAAGAAGGAAACTAAACACAAAGAAAAACATTAAAATATTGATGAAAACACATAATAAAGAAATTTTAAACGCGCATGATTGTAGTAAACAAACAATTACTCCATTAAACAACCAGAGTCAAACAAAATAGAACACTCACACAATTGTCAAAGAAGGAAAATAAACGCAAGGAAAAACATTGATATAATGATGAAAACACATAATGAAGAAACTTTACACGCACATGATTGTAGTAAACAACCACTCCATTAAACAACCAGAGATAATGAAACAAAATAGAACACTCGCACAATTGCCAAAGAAAGAAGGAAAATAAACACAAGGAAAAACATTAAAATATTAATGAAAACACATAATGAAGAAACTTTTACACGCACATGATTGTAGTAAACAAACACTCCATTAAACAACCAGAGACAATGAAACAAAATGAAACACTCGCACAATTGCCAAAGAAGGAAAATAAACACAAGGCAAATCATTGATATATTAATGAAAACATATTATGAAGAATTGTAGTAAACAAACAAACACTCCATTAAACAACCAGAGACTATAAGACAAAATAAAACATTCACACAATTGTAAAAGAATAAAGATAAAAGCAAGGAAGAACATTGAAATATTAATGAAAACACATTACGAAGAAACTTTTACACAGACTTGATTGTTGCAAACGAACAACCACTCCATATGCAGAGAGAATGAAACAAAATAGAACGCACACAATTGTACATGTCAAAGAAGAAAAATAAAAGCAAGGGAAAAAACCAACATTGGAATATTAATGAAAACACTTTAAGAAATTGAACACGCACATGATTGTAGCAAATAGAACTCCAAGGAGGGAAATAGATAAACGAGGAAAAACATTGAAAAATTTAATGATAACAATTAATGGAGACATTAGTACACTTTAGTCGTCTTTTGATGACCATCTACTTTTAATATACATTGCAAATGGTGAGTACAAATCAGGATGAAGTGCACAACTCTCCCATTTATCCCGGTTTTAAACTTGTTTCACTTGTCTGCGTGTATATGTTTCATGAATGATCTTAATGCTACTAGTTAGTGCAGAATGTTTATTTATTTGAAGCCTTAATTTGTACCGTAATTCAGTTGCCAGTATACGTCTGTCAACACGAGGTTTCATTAGGTCACTATTTCAATGGTTCGTATTAGTACAGTCTCCAAGCTGGCGAGGATTTGATCTATACGCGAACAGCTTTGTTTATAAATCTGAATATCCAGAATTCTGATGACGTTAGGACAAATACAGTAAAGATAGACTATTTTGCATTTCTCATTCTTCTATGATCATGATCTCATAATTAACCAGGGATATTTTTATTCGATGATTTCAAAAATGCACAATTTTGCTCCCACAGATGTGTAAAAATGTAATTAACGTTTAAAACCTTTATCCGTCCTGTTTCCTTCCAAAAGAAATTGGAATAGATACATGTACGTGGAACTACATGACAAAACAGGAAGGTGTGGATTTACTACTGATTTATAGGTGAATCAATTATTCTTATGTACAACGCAATCTAATTTATAATGATATTCAAAATGAAATGTTATACAAATAGGAAGTAAGATAAATCCTTGGCAAAATGCATTGATACTGAAACTGACCAAATTTTATACCTTCCTATTTTTCATACCTAATACTAATATGTTCACATGTACATGCCATCAGCTTCAATTTTTTCCCTTTTGCTATGTAATCATTTAATTGAGCACTGAAAAGCCGAGATTTCGAAATGCAACATTGGGGAAAGTTACTTGATCTACACATGAATCTCCTGTCAGGTTGATTAAATTATTCAAAATAAGACCGATATTTGTGTCAAAATAAGCAATCATAA
This sequence comes from Pinctada fucata, assembly GCA_028142955.1. Taxonomy (NCBI): domain Eukaryota; kingdom Metazoa; phylum Mollusca; class Bivalvia; order Pterioida; family Pteriidae; genus Pinctada; species Pinctada fucata. The sequence goes on from AP027114.1 coordinate 27,137,928, forward strand.
ATTACATGTATATTGTGTAATAAGAATAATGGGATGTATACCGGTAATTCATCTCAAGTGAAAATTGAGTAGAAATGAGTTGGTGTCTTGAATTATGTGCCTCGAGGTTGACGTGGGCAAGGAAAAAAATCATTGACCTTGGGAGCTCTGGCATACACACAATTGGCATAGTGTAAAATCTGGATTGGATTGGATTGGACGATTGGATTGGACTGACAAATTGGACTGGATTATTGGATTGGACGAACATTTCAAAAACTGTTCTCGTTCAATTACCTTGCTTTTGAATGTTATCTATCTAAGAACAAATAATAGTAAGACGGAGAGTCATAGAAAGTTAAATTTCTTTTGCCGATCGACTTCTTACATGATACAAATTATAAAAATACAAAAAAAAAGTAATATATGGGGTAATTGAAAGTTTTGAGTTCACCTATTGGCAGCACAATTACATTAGTTACTTTTCTGTGTAAGCATTAAAGTAATTGAGAAGAGGACCTAACTCTTCTCTAAAATATAGAATCTGAAAACAGGCTTATTGTATACAACCTACATATCAAAATAATTACTGACGGTATACCATGTATAGTACCGTGAGATTTCGCAACATGTACCATATGTAATGTGCCCAATATAGGCGATTAGAAAAGAAATATTTGAAGCAGAGGAAGTAGGTCAAGGTCATAACTCAAAACGTTCATCAAAAATGCAAGCTTGGTACATATACCATTTGTACTTTGTAGATCCCTGAAACGGAAAGTGTGGGTTTAGATTGAATAATGAAATATTGTTATAGTATGACAGAGATGCATCTAACATGCAAGTGTAGTGCGCAGTAATGCGGAATGGCCATTTAATGCAGAATCAAAATGGAAAAAGAAGGTCAAGGTCAAATCATAAAAAAATTGCCCAAAGATCCTCCAAAGTGCACGTTTGGTGAATATAGCAATCGCTTATATTGGCTATTATAAACAAAATCATTCAAGAGGAAAAAGTAGGTCAGATGCAGCATCTGATGAATAGATTCAACTAGGCAACATCAGATTATTCAGATTATTCACTTTGTGAAAGTTTGGTAACTTTTGACTTTTTCTTATACTGAGCCACCCCAAACTTCCTAATAGAGTCATTTCAGTAGAAAATGTAGGTCAGATGCAGTATCCCAAGCATTGTGTTCAACTCAAAATCCCATAATGGATCACTTGTGCAAGTTTGGTCACTATTACATCAGTACTTTATCCTATACTGATTTACCAAACTTCTTCATCAGACACAGACGTCGGGGTATAGCATAAGCTGAATCAGCTTAGAAAAACAAATTTGTTCTTTGTTAAAAATATTCAAAAGCAAGATAACTGAACGAGAACAGTTTTTGAAATGTTCGTCCAATCCAATAATCCAGTCCAATTTGTCAGTCCAATCCCATCGTCCAGTCCAATCGTCCAATCCAATCCAATCCACATTTTACACTATATCAAAATTCGAGATGCTTTGTATTTATAGGTCAAGAATTTCATACAAAGTGCTTCTTTTTTTTTTACGATGACGCAGCAGTAGGTTTCGTAAAGGGATGGCGAATGTTTTAATGAAGACCAGGTGTTTGATTCAACGACCCCTATGACTAAGGCACGGTCCATTTGATATTCTGGGGGGGGGGGCTTGGGTTTTTTTTTCGAAAAAAATAAATTTGCTCTGAATTTTGATGAAAAAAATAAATTTGCTTATGGTGTGACAGAAAAAAATAATCTTGCTCTTACAAGTGAATAACCATAAAATTCGCTTAAAATTCCTGAAAATTTTTCGGCTCGCTTCGCTCGCCGCAGTTTTTACTTTTTTTTAAAAAAATTTTGGCTCGCTTCGCTCGCCATTGTTATCTTCTGTAATGGCAAGTTCATATTTGAAAATATCAAAATTAAATATATGCATGTGACTGAAACAATTAAAATGCTTAAATACATTATCAATATAATTTATTACTATTTATAGATACATGTATCACCATAGTGTCTAATTTCATAGGAGAATTTAATTAAGTTTTTCACTAGTTTTCATTTCTACATGTAAAAACTTGCATCAGGCCCTCTTGCATGTTACATGACCTTATACATGTTATATACATTTTGTATACTGAAAATTATATATCACATATTGTAAAAATCTTATCTCTCTCAGTTTAGAAGTGAATACAAGTTTTACATAACAAAGTAATGTTTAAAGTAATTTAAGTAAAAATAAAGAATTTCTATTGAAAAAACAAAAACATTCTTAATATATTTCACATCCATTGTTATAAAAAAAATTTCCTTGCTCCAACTTTGTAAGAAAAAAATAATTTTGCCCCGGTCCGGGGCTAAAAAAATAATCTTGCTCCGACAAAAAACCCAAGCCCCCCCCCCCCCCCCCCCCCTGAATATCAAATGGACCGTGCCTAACTGTTATCACGCTCATTATGATAACGTCAAACACCAACACTGTAAATTACTCAAGAAAATAAAAAACACCCACCTTGTCCTCTATCAAGTACAAGAATTAAGAATTCTTTTGCATATACATGTAATGCATTACAAATGAAACGCATCTGCAATAAATGATTTTTACGTTAATAATGTAATTACATGTATTTCCGTAGTGAATGTATAGCGCCTATATATACATACATGTAAGTAGGGATCGAAATTTTATCTATAGCTGTATGGACAACGTCGCCTATAATGACGTCACTAACTATATTATAAGAAATGACTGTAACAATTATTTCTGTCTATTGATGTAAAGACAAAAACCGATGCACAAACAAAATGTAATCCGCTTCGCTTTCTTGCATGTTTGAATTTTTTAGATCCGCCAATGTAACTCTTGCATAATTTGAATGAATCATCATGACGTTTTCAGCGCGTGGTATAAACTTGTTATTTCTCGTTGTTTTCCACAATGCCAGAAATGACTTGTAAGCACATGTGATACATGACGTAGGTTTAAGCGCTCAATTAACAACTCATTGAAATATCCCCACTCCTACAAACTACAAACAGACGTCTACTGAATGTTTTGATGTGCACTTGGCGTGTACTAGTACTACAGTAGTATTATATGGTGTAATCACAGTAATGGTTAAGATATTTTTGTTTGTTTGATAGAATTGCTGAGACGGCATTAAACACACGCGAGCATAAGACCGAAAAAGCCAATACTTATGTAGTGTCAATGAAATGATGTCGAATAAAACAAAACAACCCCCCCCCCCAATACTTACAAAATGTATGTAGTGTTTCAGCTTCAATGAGATGATGTCGAATAAAACAAAACAAGCGTTGTGATCCTTAAAGTTCTGTCAACTTTAATTGTACATCAAAGTAAGAAGTCGACCTGCAAAACAAGGAGGTTTTGAAAATTATATAGAGTTGGAACCCTACCGCATTATTATAACGCACTTTCTTACTTCTGAGGGTTGATATTTCCCAATCAGCAAGAAATTGGTCGGGTATGGTTTACCAAAATGAGGATTTAGTCCACATTAGTGTTCAGTACGCTCCCAAATATAAGGTGCCTTATAGTGTGTTTAAGTTCTTTAGTAACGGAACTTGAACTCCTAAATTATTGTCAATTATTGTATCTTATGTCCTTGCTACTGGGATAAATTTTAGTTGAACTCCAAAATAATGGAAATATTCTCTCCTTGACACTTGGGAGTAATCAATATTTTCTAAATATACAATAAATGAAGTGTCAAATTATATTCATAAATAGGCGCGAATTTCAACCCTTCCGAATGCAAGTGTAATGGCTTTTTTGCTGAACAAGAATTGGTCTTTTAGGCATGAGATTCGGAAGATTTATTAATTAACACTCTGTATGTTTATCGATAAAGAAAATTCAATTGGTTTTCACTCACTGCTGAAAGTGGTTATCTTACAAATATTATGAAAAAACAACACATCAATACCTCTGTTAGTGACGTAATGTATTTAAGTTTCGTTCGTATTCCTCAAAACATGCCTCAACAACTAACTATATCAAATGCGATTTGCAATATTCTCATATGTACATATGCATCTAAGTCGAATTCGAAATAATAATAATTCACGAATATGGAAGTGCGCACGTTATCCGGATAACCACATAATCTTCTAACACTGTTGCTGTCCTATAAGTAAACACCGATAGCCCATTGGTCACGTTACTTTATGTGTAGTCATTTTTATGTTTCGATAGTGTAATTTGGTGTTCCTTGTGCCTGTAGCGTTTCTTGCTGTTTGTGTCTGCTCTGTGTTTTTACATGTGGTGTTTTGCGGTGGGTGCTGCGACCGATTGTTGTCGTAAATTTCTTCCCTTTTTACTGCATGCAGGAATGTGAGCACAAAAAATGGTATGATGAAAACAATCTCTTATAAATTTACAGCCTGCTTTTTTGGATTTTAGAATTAATGTGCTTTTTGACAAAAACCTGCTACGACGATATTTGCAAATTTTGAACTAACCACAATTGCACGTTCTTATAGACCTCTGCACGGGTGATCAGAATAGTGGGAAGGTTCTACGCACGTAATCCAGAATAATCATACCATTTGTTACCTGCGTAACCTGATCTGAAACTAATTATGCATCATGTCGGTAAAAGCTAAAATTCACTACAGAAAACAATCTACAACGAACAATTATTTAGTTATACTGTCCTTGGCTTCATGTCTTACCAGTGCGGGATTTACAAATATGAAGTAACTCTTTGAAACGTTTACCTCCGGTGTCGCGCCGTAACTTGTTATTCTACGTATTCGTTAGACAAGATGAGGTTTTGTTAGGTCATGTTTTCATGGTTGGTCCGAGTACAATCTCCAAGCTGGCGAGGTTTCATTAGGTCATGTTTTCATGGTTAGTCTAAGTACAATCTCCAAGCTGGCGAGGTTTCATTAGGTCATGTTTTCATGGTTGGTCTGAGTACAATCTCCAAGCTGGCGAGGTTTCATTAGGTCATGTTTTCATGGTTGGTCTGAGTACAATCTCCAAGCTGGCGAGGTTTCATTAGGTCATGTTTTCATGGTTGGTCTGAGTACAATCTCCAAGCTGGCGAGGTTTCATTAGGTCATGTTTTCATGGTTGGTCTGAGTACAATCTCCAAGCTGGCGAGGTTTCATTAGGTCATGTTTTCATGGTTGGTCTGAGTACAATCTCCAAGCTGGCGAGGTTTCATTGGGTCATGTTTTCATGGTTGGTCTGAGTACAATCTCCAAGCTGGCGAGGTTTCATTAGGTCATGTTTTCATGGTTGGTCTGAGTACAATCTCCAAGCTGGCGAGGTTTCATTAAGTCATGTTTTCATGGTTGGTCTGAGTACAATCTCCAAGCTGGCGAGGTTTCATTAGGTCATGTTTTCATGGTTGGTCTGAGTACAATCTCCAAGCTGGCGAGGTTTCATTGGGTCATGTTTTCATGGTTGGTCTGAGTACAATCTCCAAGCTGGCGAGGTTTCATTAGGTCATGTTTTCATGGTTGGTCTGAGTACAATCAACATGTTGGCGAGGATTTCTTCTGTATATGGACAGTTTGTACGGAGTTTGGATTTATCGTGTAGAACGTACTTTACTTAATATGCTGCATGTATGCTATATCTTGTATTTCACATTTCATGAATGTTCGATTTCTACTATCAGGTTTAGATTTGTTTCTCATACTGCTTTTAGATAAACTATGATAAAACTTTCACCGGGACTGACAGTAACAGTTACAATTCATCATGCTGTAACAGTTACAATTCATCATGATTGTGATTTAACGCAGTACATGTAATAGGTCTAAATACTTACTTTTTGCATTCAATATATGTTCTTTTTAATGAACACTTAAACGTTCTTATCCATTATATTTTGCATAAATTCTTACTTTCCAAAAAGAAATTGTATAGATTCGCGTAACTGCATAACAAAATTAGTAGAAAAATGAGAATTCTCATCTTTAACATCCCATTGTTATAGCACAATCGAATTTTAATGATACTGACTTGGCAAAATGTATTGATATTTGATATCATCCTATTTTATACCTTATAATCACATCCTTTAAAGGGATAATTCAATTTCAGCCTCAACAAGAGGTATAAAGGGTCCCTCATGTAAGCCTATGGCCCACAGTTCGCGTTGTGTATTAAACATACGAACAGAAGTCCGAATAAAAGTTCTAAGTTTATGCGTTACATGTTGATCATAGCAGTATTAGAGATGCACCGAGTATATGAATTATGTGGACGATTGGGAATTGCTAACACATGCACAGTATAATAAGTAATTGGTTTTTTTTATTAAAAAGACATTTTGGAAATTAGATTCTTCCTAATAAAGAACCTTTATGGCTTTTACGGGGAGATTTCCAATTAGCTTTCAATTAACTCATATGAAAAACACTTGCAGGTGTGTCAATCAAATTAAACAAATATCAGAATTTACAAAATAAAGTTATTGTCTCAATGTGAAGATAAAATGTGTATACGAGTGCTCGTACACTTAACTCAAAACAAAGCAAACTAAGACCAGATGGCGTGAAATCGACTTGCTGAAATGTATCTGTCTTTCACTCTGAAATATCATAATAAATTATTCAATATTTCAAGTACGCATAGCACATCTCTCTCTCTCTCTCTCTCTCTCTCTCTCTCTCTCTCTCTCTCTCTCTCTTTATACTGTGCAGTGACCAAATACACTTTTCTGCGTATAGTAACAAACAATTCTTTCATTAGCACTTGATAAACCATTGGGGTTTGTAAATGACGTGTTAAGCGCGCAGTATAAACTTGTTTTCCTCAATGCCGGAAATGACTTACTTATAAGCACATGTGCTACATGACGTAGTTAAGCGCTCTATTAGAAATTAAAGATAGAAAAACAATTCGTGAAAACAGTCCCGTTCTAGAAGACCCCGGTATTCTTTTTTGTCTGTTGTCGTACCTCAGAGAGGTTATATAATATTGTACTACTACAATTGTGTGTGAATTTGTGGTTGTTTCCTGGTTTCGTAGGGGATCGGTGATGGCGGATAAATATGATGAGTATTCTGATACCTGGGTAAAACAAGGATTTGTCACTCGTTTGTGACTTGCCGGCGGATGAATCTAGTTTGAATCTCTGGGGAACGTTCAAGATTTTCAGCGAGGGTAGATAACGTTGTGTGCGTTTCTGTACTATATTGCCAATGACTTCCCTTATGAAAAATTTGGCCTTCCTGCACATAGTTGCTGCAAGTTTGCAGCACTAGTTGCCGCAAGCTTGCTGCAACTATGGTGAGATTTGGCATGCAAATGAGGTCTTGCTGCACACATTTTCCTGCACTCCTCTGGCACGTATGTGCAGCTAGCGGCATCTGTTTCGGCACACTTCCTGCACATAGTTGCCGCTAGCTGCATCTGTTCCAGCATACATTCTGCACATATATGTGCTGCTAGCTGCAACCCTTCTTGCACAGCTCCTGCACATATAGTGCCGCTAGCAGCAACTACCCCACATACGTTTGATTTACACATACATGTTAATAAACACTTGTATAAATGGAGTAGGAATAATGGTTCGACCACTTGAAACAGAAGTTACTATGCTGACTTCTACAATGTGAAAGAGAATATCCCAAACTGCATACAATTGTTGCATACTGAACACAATTTTATTAACGTACATGCAAATATCAACGTCCAGAATGTCGCATGTATTATAGTGTAAAGTTTCTGGCATTTTCTTACAATAATCTGAATGCTTACCTTCTTTTTCAATCACATGCATAATCATTGATAATTAATCCAGCTTAATCATTTCTCATTTTAACACATTTTGAACAGCCATTAAATTCGATCATCATCTAAAAGAATTATGTATTCCTTTTTCACTTTTCAGTTATTTAGTTCCCAAACCATCATTTGAAGTATCCAGACTTTGTTCAGTATCAGTGTATTTTCATTACATGAATGAGGCACATCTCTTCCCACTTGACTGTTTCAAAGCCAGAGCTTTGAATGTCAGCGGCCTGAAATTCTATTGGCTGTGACTTGTACATGTGACTTATACATGAATATGCAGCTTCTGGCACGCACTCTTTTGTTTCTGTTCTATAGTTGCAGCTAGCTGCACAGAAAACTTTACCCGATGCTCCTTTTTTGCTTGAAATGAAATGATGCAGCTAGCGGCAACCATGTGCGGCTAGCAGCAGTTATGTGCGGCTACCTGCAACCTAATTTGTATTCAGACTTTGTGTGCAATCTGTGTGCAAGTAGCGGCATATACCTGCACACGTCTTTCTGCACGCTTTTATGGTTGCAGCAAGGTTGCTGCAACCTTGCAGCAAGCTTGCTGCAATTTTTTCTTTTCGTAAGGGTTACCTTCCTGAATACTAAATGATATATATAATACCAGGTTGAAGTTTTCTAATCTATTGGAAGAACGTTCTTTTTAGATATTAACAAATATGTGTTTATGAATTAACAAACATGAATGGATAAGACTTATAATGTATAATGGTTTAAAGATGAAGATAAAGAACATCAATTAAACAACACAAATAATAATCTAATTAAAACACTTAAGTAACTAAACAAAGCGGCAGCGGGCGGGTAGTATTTGAGGGGGTAATGCCCCCCCCCCCAAAAAAAAATTCCTTAAATTATTGTCTGAAATGTGTTTGAAATATCTTGTATCATAAAAGATCCCTTAGAGTCAGACGTTTGGGTTTTACATTTACAAAGAATCAATTAGAAAAACGTTACTTTGACATTGAAGACTAACAGATCAGCTTTCTAAAAAGACTTAGGAATTATCCTTACATGGCATAATCAATGAATGCCATTGCATTTACGGGTTGCTTAGAGTAGTCTGTCTACATAGTAAAGAAAGAGGTGGGTATAAGGTGTAGGAATAAGTTTGTTGTATCCTATCTTAACATATGATGATTGGGCTATTCCAGAAATATCAGTAATCCCTCTAACCCACCACCCCTCCTCTCCCCCACGGAAGGTACTGGATTTCCAGAGGGATTTTTTTTCTTTATACCATTCCAAAGGGTGGGGGGGGGGGGTTACAGAATATTTCTGGAATAGTCCATTACCAAAAGAAAATTCAGCAGTTTGGCATATTAGAAAAACAACCAAGTAACAAATTTGAAAGTTGATGTGTTTCACTCATTTATACAATACTCATTTCATTTTCAAAGATAGATTTTTTTCATTAGACATTTTGAATGCGAGACAATACTGTCTGTAGACATGTAATGTATGAGGTTCGAGCATCACTGATGATATATTGTTTGTTGGAATGCTCATATGATGCACTAATAAGCCCTTTTCACATAACTGCGGTCCAGTTGTTTTGGACGGCAAAATAAGTACTTTTCCCGCAATATGACGTAGAGAACAATCGATTTTTAACTGTGACGTAACGAAAGTCGGTTCTTGCCGTCCACAAAACGATAGTCACGCAGTTATGTGAAAAAGTCTTATTATTACGATAGAAAATATATTTCAGGATGAGAAAAAAATTCTCAATGAAAATTACTGTTACTTTAGCTTTATATAAGACACCGTGAATATAATATAGGAAATGTATAAATGTTTATCAAAGTAATTTTGTTTTCATTTTTTTACCTGATAGGTTATATGATTTTTGATACAACAACTAACGCTTAACAGAGAAAAAAAAATGGTGTGGCCTATAGAACTATTCTACATACCTAAATGATATATATTATACCAGGTTGAAGTTTTTGAGACGAAGGTCAGAAAAAGGATCCGCACTGTGCCATTTATACCCAACCTCGTCTGTGAGATGTTCTTACCAAATAAGTCATCCTCGGAACTCTCTCTCTCAACTACATCTATTTACTCGTAATTGTACGTTCTGGCCAATCAATCTCGCTGACCAGTACTCCGATAACGTGATTTCCCTGTTTTCTTCATTACCTATTTTACATTCTACCTCCCAAGATTTGCTTCCCCATTAATTGTGCACTAAGTGAAAGGTAGATAATATAGCTTCAAGGAATTCTACTCAATCTTACTGTTACTTCAAAAGTACTTACTTTGACAGTAAGCGTTATGAATTTATTCCCTGACATTGTCGCCATAGCACTTTCTATATAGATATGACCTCGCACAGTACATGTTCTGTTGATTTTATTTTCATTTTCGTGCATGAACATCGACGGCGGATGCGGACAGCCAAACAGGGGATGCTTTCTCCTCCCGGGTCCCTGGTCCCACCTCTAGCTTGCCAGGGGTCCGTCGATGCTCAGTGTTGTGCTTTATTGTGAGTGATGTTGAGATTATCGTCAGGATCTTTTTCAATACGGAGCTACAACCACTTGTACCCTTGGATAATTTTAAATATTTAGATTATCCATAAATACTGCTAAAGGAACGAAGAAGCCGATTCTCCATCCAAACGAACATGACAGAGATTAATGGTGTGAATTTGATAATTGTTTAAAAGGAATTATTTCTGATTAACCCGAGTTAAAGAAGATTCTGACAGTACTCTCAACAGCACTCACAATAGAGCACCAAATTGAGCATCGACGAACCCCTAGCAAGTTAGATGTGGGACCAGGTGCCCAGGAGGAGCAAGCATCCCCTGTTGGCTAGCCGCACCCGCCGTCGATGTTCATGCACCAAAATGAAAACAATATACAAAATGCATTTACTGCACTGCTAACGTGTAATCATTAATTATGTCTCATCGTTTTCCTAAAACAAATCTTGGAAAATCTAAAGTCCAACACCGGCTTCGGGCACTAACCATAAACTTCATATTTTCCTCTGATTTATACTCCCTTTCTCATCCCCGACTTTTAACGTATCATAAATTTAATAAGACGATTCTTGCAAGACGTTTCTCATTTTAGTAGGAGACTAATTTCGCCAAGACGCAAATGTTCGTTTTCTGATATATTTGACGTACACTCTTACAATGAACGTTCGAGAAAGGGGTATCACAGCTTAGTAGCGTACCGGGCAACCAACATGACATGTAATATGGAAAGACTACGTTCGAATCGAGTCTAGGTCGGACTTTCTCAGAGGTGATTAACATTCTCGCCCCCGCCCCACTTATTCTCTGGTCCGGAGGAAGCTAAACGGTCTTATTTGACCCCTAACAGCATCAATAGTTTGAAATACAAAATGTATGTATTCCTTTAATACTCAATCTCGTGCCAATTTTTCCCATGACGTTTTATATTGACCCAATGTCAAATGTTTAACGTCTTCAAATTCATTAGCATCATTTTAGAGCAGATAATTTTACAGCTTGGACCAGACATGCACGTTTCGGGTAATGAACCCTCGTCAGTGATCCTCTATCTAAACAATGTAACATGACCAAAATCTGTGAAAAATTATGTCCTAAATATACCGAAAGACATAGCAAAATGGCTGGGACATGATGCCATAGGACCAAAATCAGACGTGGACACTTCCTTTTATTTCACTTTTTTTTTACATCTATGTATACAAATAACGTGTTCATTGTCATGATCCTTACGTTTTTATAATTCACTAACGAAGGAAAGGGTTTGTGACTTCTGGATGAATGCGATCTGTCATGTAATTCAAAAGATCTTGCTAAGTCGTTAGTTTTTTATACCGACAGTCTGTACGGTCATCCGCTTACCGATGACAATGAAAATAATATTATTTCAAATTCATGTTGTAAATTGATTAGTGTCAGTGTCAAACAACATATATATGAACAAAATCCTTTAGTACGTGTATTGTTTACTAAAGCCATGCATAGTATCTATGACGATTTCTCCCGCGCTTGCGCGGGTCCTTTTCTAGTTGTACTAGAAAATATGCCAACGTACATACGAGCGTCCCAAGTAAAAAATAATGAAAACACAGTTCAGAGTCTTTGCATAAAATAACATTTTTTTCAACAATAACTATGATAATGAAAAGACAACATCTATAAACAACATATCACGCACTCAGTCTTATAGTGTTGTCAAAATTGAGTTGAGCATATCATTGGAAACGTCACGACTTTTTCTTGTTTAGCATCATATTTGGACATAATGCTGTCCTATTACAATGATGGTCACATGAACACCCAACTCTATGACAAACATGACGACTTCAGTTTCAACATCACGAAATTCCCTTTTCTGAGTAGTAACACCCCTTCATCGCCTGCTTATGGCGTGTTCATATCTCAGTTGATACGCTATGCCAGAGCAAGTAGCAAATATACAGATTTTGTTCTGGGAGGTAGGCGTCTTTCAGATAAGCTTCTCAGTCAGGAATACGTTTGTGATCGACTGAGGAAGTTCTACTGTTGATACGGGTAACTCTTTATACATTATGATGTCCCATTATCCAGAATGGTGAATGATATTCTGTCTCAGACCATTTGAACCATCTAACCACAGACTATACTTGTATCTTCTGTAATGGAAGTAACCGGATGTGATATTTCTGCCGAATTGAAGCGACGGGCGTTGCATGCAAGCAGGAGATGCTGACTCTTCCTAGGCACATCGTCTCACTTCTTATTGGAAGTTCGCTTCTTTTCATGTAGTGGAGGTTTTTGTTTGTTTGCTTTGGTTCCTGTTCTATCCTGATTTCGTATGCCTTCGGTTTGTGATTTCCTGAATAATCGATTTTGTACTGTGTATTGGGATATGGTCATTGTCCATATTTGTCATTGTTCTGTCTCCTAAACTTGCTTAACTCAAAATGTGAGGCGTAAAAGTCATCGATTTTTTTTTTATTTTTATTTTCATTTTGGATCAGTAACAAAATGTTCTATGTCCATTCTTTCTTTGTAATGAAAATGTATCTATAAGCTTAATGGAAGAGTGTTCTATTCCCAAAAGATCAGAAGAAGTCGACAGAGTTGTTTTCTATCTCCAACAATTCTTGTAAGTAGTTAATTAGTAAGAAGTGTTATAACTTCACTTTCGCCATTTCAATTGAAGAAGATACAAAGTTTCGAGGACTATTTAGTGTATCATTATATACCGGGTATCCATGTAATACGTAAATATTGCTTCCCTCAAATTTTCATGGTTGTGCGATTAGTATAAATATCATTTGCAGGCACATAAAACTTTTCAAAGTCGATTTTCTCGATAAGAATCAAATGGTAGTTAAGAACACTGTAAGACTGAGTGCGCGATTTGGTACATCACTACCATTTCTGCAACCTGCAAAATTAATATGTCTCTATTATTATCATTAATTGAAATTGTCATACTCTTTAGTTAAAACACTTGAACCGTAAGGGGAAGGGCTTGTATGTTTCACTTGTGATTAATTTGCTACAAGAACTTTCATTGAGACCTTCACTATTGACCTAGAAGTTTGACCTATTTTTCAAAAGCATTGCCCATATAGCTATATCTCTTAAATTTTGAAGTATAGTCTGTAGAGTTCCATATTTAGATTTGAAGATTCCTTACAACCAGACTATTCATATGAGACGTTGGCTTTTGACTTCTTGGCATTGGCATCGAGAAGTTTGGCATATAATTCTTCCAAAACCTTTTCCTTGATTAAATCTCTTGAATCGAATCTGCATTGTAACATAGTCACCCTCAACAATGGGCAAATACAATTAATTAAAAAAAACTTTCTTAATTAATAAGAATAATAGAGTGTTAATCAATTAAAAAAGCAGGGTATAATGCCTTTAAGATCATTTTTGTTGGCTAATCTGTGCCAGAGGCTCAAAGTGATTTTTTTAGATTAGATTAAACATATTTTATTGCGAAAAAGCAAAAGGATTGGACACAAGTTATCCAACTTAGATCGTCCTCTCCGAAAAACATTATATAACAATAATTTACATGCATAGAATGAGTAAGGTATACAAGCTGATATAATAGTAATATGAAAAAAAAATTGTCAAAGTGATCTACTGTCATACCGGTTTGTCCGACGTCCGTCGTCCGTCTGTCCGTAGTCTTTTCACATTTCCGACTTCTCCAGAACCTCCTGGAGGATTTTGATGAAACTTGTTATGCTATGTTGTGTTGTTACGTACTAAATGTCCTCAACCAAGTTTGTTCATTTTAGCCCCGATCCCTTCAGGGTGGATCAAGGGCGGGGACAAATAGGTCCAAGAGGGTATCCCTCTTAAGAAAGAGCTGCATGGATTGAAAAAAGTAAATTGTTATCTGAGTGATAAGGAATAATGTATCATTCAAGTTTGTTCATTTCGTTAAAATCCGATATCTAATTTTTGACGCGTTTTTGACGTCTTTTTCGACTTAGTTATTTTGCAAAAGTTGAGATTTCTTTTCTTCTTTTCTCTCTTGGCTGAATTTGCTTCCCCAATTTTATTCATTTAAGCATGTTGGACTAAAGGAATGCTTTTGTGAAAGAATTTTGCTGGAATTATTTTGAATGATTTCTTAACTGCTAAAAGGGAAGGTGGGTGATCATTTTAACACATTTGACTTCTCCACAGAAATTGCTCATATACTTTTTGGTATTTATATCAAGAAATGCAATTGCGAAAGAATATTGTCAAAATATCAACTTTTGGATTTTGAACGATCTTTTAAGATTGCATATAGTATAAAATAACTCACGTCCTCACTGTAAGATGAACATACGCATTCAGGGCCCGTCATGGAGCCTCGTCGTCACAGTCACTCAGAGCGTAATTCTTAAGAATGTTCTGGTACAAAGCTGTAGATCGGTCAAATGCCATGCCGAGTGTCCGTATGGTAACAGTAGGATAATATCCACGGTATACAAGGCGTTTGATGGATCTGACGCATAGTAAAGGTCCGGACTATAAAAGAGCTGACAGTATTTTTTTGTAAAATTTCCGGAGAGTCTTTACGTGTTCTAAAAGAAAAACCTTGATCTTGAGTTTTTGTCTAGTGACCTTGATCTTAGAGTTTTACCTACTTTTGAAAAAAAGTAAAACAAAATCCCATTTTGTAATGGTAAGTCATAGGACTTCTATTTTTACATGTATAAGTCAAGAAAATTTTTCTCTTGATAACGAATAAGATTTTTCACTTGATAACGAATTTTATCATCATATGACATTTAATTGTTGTTTTGTGACTCCCAAGCGCAGGAGACCACATGTCTATGATTTTGCTTGTGAAAAGTTTTGTTTAAATGTTGAATGTAGAGTTGTTGTTTTTAAAAATCGTTGGAAATCGTCAAGATTTATTATTCTTTTACTAAGTATCATTTCCTCTAAGTTACCAAACGAATGACAAATATGGATAATGACCATATCCCTGTATACAGCACAAAATCGATAATTCAGAAAATCAGAAACCGAAGGCATACAAAATCAGGACAAAACAGGAACCAAAGCAAACAAACAAAAACCTCCACCACATGAAAAGAAGCGAACTCCCGATATGGGAGTGAGATCAGGTGCCCAGGAAGAGTAAGCATCTCCTGCGTGCATGCAACACCCGCCACTTCAATTCGGTAGAACTGTCACATCCGGTAACTTCCATTTCGGAAGACATAGAGTACAATCTTGGCTTGGATGGTTCAAATGGTCTATGACAGAATATCACCCACCATTCTGGAGAGTGGGACATCATAGTGTATGACGAGTTCCCCATATCGACCGTAGAACTTCCTCAGTGACGATGTAAGTCGGTCACAAACATATCCCTGACTGAGAAGCTTATCTGAAAGACGCCTAGCTCTCAGAACAAAATCCGTATATTTCGTACTTGCTCTGGCATAGCGTATCAACTGAGATATGAACACGCCATAAGCAGGCGATGAAGGGATGTTGCTACTCAGAAAAGGAAAGTTTGTAATGCTGAAACTGAAGTCGTCACGTTTGTCATAGAGTGAGGTGTTCATGTGACCATCAGTGTCGTAGGACAACATTATGTCCAAATAGGATGCTGAATTATTTGTCTCTGTAGTTTCTTTGACTTCAAGCTCTGAAGGATAGATTCTGCTCAGGTAATCTGCGAATTTCGGATTATTGATGGACAACACATCGTCTATGTATCTATAAGTGAAGTTGAAGTCAGAAGCTAAGTATCTTTTCCCTTCAGAGACCAAAGATTCATTCAGCTTCGTACGAGTAAAGGAAAATGTCAGTATATAAAGACAGTATATAAGAGTTATTCAATTTTATTTTATGTGTTGGTCAATTCAAGGATTTTGATATGGGCATCAATTATTTTCTTTACTATTTATCGTTAAGTGCTTAAATATAAACATTACTGTTCTCTTTGTTTTGTTTTTGTTTTTGCTTCTTCAAATGATCATATTGATCACCAGCACAATAACTATTGATAGTCCTTTATCACTCTGATGATAGGAACAGCAAAAAGACACATGTCACAATCTTTGGTAAAATATGGATGTTGGATGAACATGGACCTACAGAGATAACCTATCTAGTATAAGCTAACGGAGGGAACACAGAGATTCCCTTAAGAATAAATTTCTCTTATACATCTCCTTTATTTATTTAAACGAGATCTTGAATTTGTGTCGAGGCGACATCAGCCTCCTTCTTACATAAGAAAGGTCTAACATGGATCGTCTAAATTCATGACATAATAAACAAAATTAGAAGGATCAAAGGCAGACAGCATAGTCATCGAAAATGGGTCAGAATCACCAAACGCCTTTTATGCCATGGATATGATCTCAATGTCACCAGACGGACACTCGGCATGGTACTGGACCAATCTACAGCCTTGTACCATCGCATCCTTAAGACTTGCATTCTGACCGACTGTGACGACGGGACTCCATGAAGGGCCCTGTCCAAACCTCTTTAGAGAAGACAGGGCCCCGACCACCTGTCCTCTCTTAATGTCAGTCGGACATCTCGGGTGATAACATACATGAGCTCGCTACAGCCGGCAGAGCACGGACTGCATTTTGTACGCCCTTATCCTATTTTTATATATATTTACATATTCATCTGTGTTCCTTGGGTCCCTACTTTGTGCTGGCTTGCTGGTATGGTCATCTTACAGTGAGGAGGTTATTTTACACAACAATTGTGTGTTCTTCGAGACCTTTGGGTAACCGAAAAAGTGGTGGGTTGTGCGCACGTAATCCAGGATAACCACACCATCTGTTACTGATGGCTGATGGCGTCCACGCTAACGTGGCGTCCTAAGTCGGCACCGATTGCCCATAGGTCTCGTTCGTGTATGTGTTGTCTTTTATGTTCGATATTTGATGTCTCGTTTGCTGTTCCTTGTCTCTTGCTGTGTGTGTCTTCTCTGTGTTTTCACTTGGGGTGTATGGTGTGTTGCTGTTGGTGCTGCAGCCGAGTCTTGTTGGGGATCCCCTCCTTCTTTTTTTTCAAAGACGGGGATTAGAAAGTGAGCATAAATCAGAGGAAATATGAAGTTAATTATTAGTGTCCGACGCCTGGTTTGAACTTTAGATTTTCTAAGACTTGTTGAGACATAATTAATGAATACACGCTAATTGGAAATAATTCCATCTAAACAATTATAAAATTCACAATGTCATATCATATGCTATATCGTCATCAGACTATTTATCTCTGTCCTCTTCGTTTCGACGAAGAATCGGCTAATTTGTTCCTTAAGTACATGTAGTACAGATAAAACTAGAAGGTGAAAATTGGAAAACGAAAAGCATTGGTCTTATTCATTCCCGGAGATGGGTCTGTGGTTCCTAACAATTTGTAAAAATATCCTTTCCCTGGTTACTTTTAATATGTGCGGTAACCAATAAATTAAGGAAATTTATTATATTAAAAAATCCACGAAAATTCATATATTTATAAAATGTTTGCACAAAAGAAAACATTTCAGACAGATAAAATGAGGAAATCAAAATACAATGTAGATATTATGTAAATAAATAGATAAATAAGTAAATGACAGATATAAACATATTATAGGATGTTATAAAGCTATATGATTGAATCGTACAAAAGATGAAAGCACTGGTATAAATTTAAAATCGGATTCCAGTTATTATCTTCTCACTAAGGATACTGAGAAGGATAATCCAACTCAGAACACACAGGAAAAAAATGATAACAACTCGTAAGACCTACGATTAAAATACTCCATCCGGGATAGAATTGTAGAATTTTGTCGACGCTGAATACATGCAAAAACATCGGTGGATCCTGTATTTTGGAACATATATTAACAGATGAATGAATCGAAGACAAAGTCGTTGTAAAATCTTTATTTCAAACCCAGCATAAAATTGGGGACACTTTACCTTGACTTTGAATATCGAGGTTCTGTACCCACTTATATGATAAAATGCAACAATGTTGTATAATATTGATATCTTTAGGGAGCATCCACTGAAAATAAACATCAAAGAAGTACCTAACCGTTATTCAGTCTCAAAGTCGAGAATGCAAAGCAAAATCGTGAGAATTCCCATCGAAACGGTTGCGAACCCCGGAATGAACAACATTCCGAAGTGAGACCAGGAAATGACCTTGGGAATATCCCATGGTCATTCATATAGAGTTCAAGGTCATTTTCTATATACCTCAAATTAAGTGAAAATCGATATATTTTTTTTTTCTGCATCAGGTTCTCTTTTGCCCCTTTAATTTTAATTGCTAATATAATAGCTTTTATGATGTCTTGGTCATTCAGTTCGTATAACCCTAAGTGTTCAACTTTAGGTTTAGAAATCTATCGTCGAATTAGAAAATGTTTGACTACTCTTAATGCTAAGTGATAACACAATAACATATTGTCATGCACATGCAGAGCCAAATCATTGGTCACTATCTATTATTGGTGATTAAATGTGGGTCATCTTGCTCCCAAAGTTGTACAAGGAGCACGTTGAATTTAAAGCAGGTTTCGTGATTCTAAAATGGCAGACCGCTGACAGGATTTTCGAAACATTCAATCAATACACAAATCTAATTGGTTAAAAGCAATTATGAAAGTTATTGAGAATACCTATGGCATCATCAGCTTCACATTAATAATAAACAATCTAAATTTGTTTACACTACGATTTACAAGCTAATGGACACTCTCTTACATTTCTAATAAAAATAGTTTATCTATTATTACTTAGGTTTCCTGTGTACGGATGTAATGTCATTAACGGGATCCAATGTTATTTCTTGTTACTCAATTTCGTCATCTCGTAGTTGTGCAGAGAATCTGAATTTGTTTTTGCTACAATATTCAAGCTGATTCAGAATGCAATTTACAAGACAAGCTTATTGACTGTACCAATAACGGTAAGCAATAAGGTCATCAGATCAATTAAGCTTACTATTAAGTAAACTATCTTCTATAAACATGTACTTTTGGACTTAGTTTTAATTATACATATCAAGGTATGCGAAATTGTCTATTCTAAATTTGCGTAGGAACATAGCATTATTATAGCAGCATCAGATATCGTATTATATTAACTAACTTTCTATTGAAAATTAGTACAATATCATCATGATGATTTTACAGATTTTTGCCATGGCAACCAATTCTAATGACGGAATAAATGGAAATTGCTTTTTTTTTAAAATGCCTGCATGATCATAACGTATTTTGGATATTTACATATAATATAATAATTGAAAAAATTGATTCATAAAATTACATGAACCTACATTACATGTCGTCAAAGCGAACCCTTTCCCCTCTGTTTCCACACTTTTGTCTATGTACACAGCCATTTGTACCTCACATGAAATTCATATGAAATGAGCATCATGTAAATTTCACATGAAAGTTCATGTAAAATTCATATAAATTTCACAGAAGATTTATGTGAAAAATATTTCACATGAATTTCACATAAGTTTCCTTCACATGAATTTCACATGAATTTTTCTAAGCGACCTTCACAGGAAACTGAATTCACGTAACATCCATGTAAAAATCTTCACATGAATTTCATGTGAATAAATTCATGTAAATTTCATGTTCGTGCTCGTTTCACATAAATTTCATGTGAACTTTCATATAAAGTTCTTGTAAAGGAGTAGGTTCAGAAACTACCGATATTGGCCCTGTTCAAACCTAGATTCTAAAACTGTTTTATTTCATGTTATTTCTTTATAAAAGCAATGACAAACTTTGATAGTTCAGAAAAATACGACGTTCGGGATTCTCGAGTTTCCGATGAAAATACGCCACGCATCTTCTCTACCTTGAGGCTATACCAGCTCATATCTTTTCAAATCGTCTAATTCAATCGTAAATGTAAATACGTTCTTTTCTTCTTGTTTTTTTTTTCTAATTTATTGTTTCCGTTACAACTAGCATTCATAAATTTCTTATGGCAACACAACGTCGTGACGGCGTCATGTGACGACGTCATTGACGTCGCTCAATACGCTATACCATACCTTAAACGATTCCATATATTTTCGTTAATTTTTAAGATATTTGAAGAAAGAAAACAGTTTTAGAAACTGCAGACATCAATTATTTAACATACAAAATTTCATTCAAAAGTACGACAGGGCCGAATTCCATGGTTTCCGAACCTACTCCTTTCACATGAATTTCATATGAGGCACAATTGGCTGTGTAAGATACCAATTTTTTTCATGGCCAAATTTCTTATATTTGGTTGATGCTGACCGAGAATTGATGTGCCAACACATTTTACTAGCATGGTGCCTTTAGTGGATGTAATTCTGAGCGGCTGACTTTGTCATTCAGACATTTTTTTCGGACGAAACAATGAAAATACGAAACACAATTGTAACATATCTTTAACTTCGTTGTTGGAAATTTTTTAGGTGAGAACCATTTAAATTCCAGCACTTGCCGAAATTCTGGACGTAGAAGGTGTATACGAGGGGAAAACTGGTATGACAGGGGAAATTAGGGAGTTGTAAGGCGGAAGGAGGGACGGAAGGGGGAAGAAGGATGGAGGAAGGGGAAAAAGGGAGGAGAAAGGTAGAGAGGACTTATTCATCCCCTTCCTAGGAGCAGTTCTAGCTTTTTTACTAATCAGCAAGGTAACATTAGTTACCCTTTTTTTGACAAATTCTTCAAACACGAAGAATATTTCAACAAAGGAAAATAAAAAACGGGAAAAGAATGCATTATATAATTTTTTAGTCTCAACTATGTTAATTATAATACATGTATATTGATATTGTAACTGGATAAATTTTGCATTGTCATCTTTTGCAGATTTGTCACGGGCTTACATTAGATCGTAAACTAAGATTCTACATTTTACTCTTTGTTACAAAAATAACGGTACGGTAATCTAACATTGTGTGAATCTGTGTACCTTCAATGAAGGTGTAAACTCTCCACATTTATGTACATTATTATCCTTTACGGATTCATTGCCTTCGTTAATCATTATTTATTGAATGGCTAATGGTTGACCAACCAAATAATTGGGGACTTTCCTTAGTTAATGCGATACAGTAGATTCATTTGTCAAACAAAATTATAGACCTCAAGTACAATTAGATACCCTGGATATGCCATTTTCTCTTTTCACACATTGCCCTACGAATCTGTCAAAGGTATACTGTTTGAAATCAGTGTTAACTACAAATGTATGTATGGAATGTTGAGCTGACGCTTCATCTAAAATTTACATTTCGAATTAATAATAGTAGATCTATATTTATATATTAAAAATAGCAATCCAAGGAATTGATTATTATTCTAGAAAGTGGTCAAATGAAATTCATTTGAAATATCAGACCTCTTAATTACAAATTAAAAGATATGGTCATTCTCAAATTTTCAGAAAAGGGTGTCGATCATCTAGGTCAAGGTCACTACGTAAAAATTGGTAACAAAAAGGTCTCATCATAAGAAATATTAAAGACCTATCACCTACCAATTAAAAGATATATACAACCTTAATTTCTTAGAAAAGAAGGTCAAATAGCTAGGTCAAGGTCAAAAGGTTAAAATTATGGTATGTGTAGAAAGATCTTGTCACAAGAAATACACATGTGAAATACCAAAGCCCTATTACTAACCAATCAAAAGAAATATACAATCTAATTTTTGCTTTGAAAAGAAGGTCAAATATGTAGGTCAAGGTCAATAAGTAAAAAAATATGGTATGTGTAGAAAGGCGTTGTTACAAGGAATACACATGTGAAATATCAAAGCCCTATCACCTACCAATCGAAAGATATAGCCAATTTTACTTTCCTTGAAAAGTAGGTCAAATATCTAGGTCAAGGTCACAAGGTCACATATTATGGTCTGTGTAGAAAGATCTTGTCACAAGAAATACACATGTGAAATACCAAAGCCCTATCACTTACCAATCAAAAGATATATACAATCTAAATTTTTTTTGAAAAGTAGGTCAAATATGTAGGTCAAGGTCAATAGGTCAAACATTATGGTATGTGTAGAAAGGCATTGTTACAAGGAATACACATGTGAAATATCAAAGCCCTATCACTTACCAATCAAAAGATATAGCGAATCTTATCTTTTTTTCGAAAGTAGGTCAAATATCTAGGTCAAGGTCACAAGGTCAAAAATTATGGTATGTGTAGAAAGGTCTTGCCACAAGGATTGCATGTGTGAAATATTAAAGTCCTAAGACTGACTAATCAAAAGATATATCCATTCTTAATTTTTTTGAAAAGTAGGTCAAATATGTAGGTCAAGGTCACTAGGTCAAAAATTATGGTATGTGTAGGAAGGTCTTGTCACAAGGAATACACATGTGAAATATCAAAGCCCTATCACTTACCATTCAAAAGTTATGGGCTGTGACACCCAAAGTGTGACAGACAGACAGACGGACGGACTGACAGACGGACAACGGACAAAGTGATCCCTAAGTGTCGCTATGCTTCGCAGGCGACACAAAAATCACCAAATCATTTCTCAATTATATATATATTTTTTTAAGTTGACGTGAAAAGTAACAGTTTAAGTGCACATGTATAGTCGAATACACTTGGTTATAAAGTATAAAAAAGCATTACGATCATTTTTTTTAAAATTTAAAATCACATCATAATATATACCAGAAACATTTTTTTTCTATTTCATAATAAAGATGATTTTTTCTGAATTAAAGATAATGAAATAATCACAAGTTTCATACTCTCCGAACTATTGGACGAATGGTTTGCGCCGCCCGCATTTTATAATAAAAAAAAAAACAACAAAAAAACAGAAAAAATAATAAATAAATAAATAAAATAAACAAAAAGAAAAAGTATAGGCTGCAGTGAATGACGCAGGCGATCTCTATCAATCATGAGACTACAGACTTCTCATGAATCCCATTATCAGGGTTTCTGAATTAACAAACTAGCAAAAATGAGAAGAAATACAATACGATAATTTACTAATTCACTTAAGGTAGTATGTTTTATTTTGAAAGAACATCAAGATTTAGTTTTCATGATACCATAAATCTCTGAACTTCCTAAATATTGAATCAAGAGTGAAACAACTGAGAAAGAATCATGTCTTTAATATTATGCATGGGTCATGCCCTGAATACCTCAAAGAGCATTTTGTAATGTCTCTGATGTTCGCAATCATTTTACATGGATTATATATATATACCTGTAAATTTTATTTGCCTCCTATTAGACCATTTAAGGCTGGAATGGATTACTAGAATCATTAAGATCAAATTCAAATAAGAAAAGTTTCAAGGTCACTTTTAAAGTTCATTTCATTGAACAAATTGGTCAACAAGAACTCTCAGATTTTATATTTTTTTTAATTTGTTGTTCATTGTTATTCATTGTATATATGTTCTGATACAGAGTTTTAGATATTTAAAATATCTTATACTTGTCAAAATGTAATATTGCCGAAAGTCTTATCTTATGTATATTTCCATTTTGTCGTTACATGTATATGTTGATTTAGAATGGACCCCAATTGAAATAAGCATGTATGTTTTAATGGGCCATCCAAGGTCAAAGTGAGTAACATCTGTTATACATGTAGAAAGTGGTTCAGAAGATATTGAGATATATATACTTTCTGTGAATGAAATGCCTTTTAATGATATGAAAATCTAATATGATTTTTCCCTACAAATGAAATTATTTGCCCCCCCCCCCGAAAAAAAAAAAAAAAAAAAAAAAAAAAAAAACACAACAACAACATAAACTTTTTCTAAGCCTGTCCATATTGAACAAGAATCTTTGATCTTTATGCCTTTTCGGATTTTGTACATATTGTATATACGTGCTCAATCGAAAGTTTGATAAACAATACATTTGTCATCTAACATTTTGGATTTGTGGTACAAGTGCACGTGTTAAATTTGAAATCCCAAACACCTGCAGGATGGTGCGAAAAAAGGTTACTGATGACATATTTACAGTTTGTTGATGGACATGTTGCCATGGAACTGTAAACATATCATAAATGACCTGCAGCGCTGAAGGCTTTGAACAGATTAAGTTTTTGAGAGAAAAAAGATATCATTTTGTTTCAGATTTATTGCGAAGTACAAAAAATGTATGTATTATTATGGCGTGTTAGTGTCAACACGCTGTGATAAGAAGATATGGTATTATTTTGGTTCCACTCCAAATTGAAAATTTTGACGCATTTCTTACGTGTTTTGGGCAAAGTCAGACACTCTCATTTTAACGTCTTTCCTCCACTCAGTAGAACAAAGGTTTTTTATACACATATTCACATTTGACTTACCAAAATAGATAAAGTGCACAGATTTTTTTGATTGATTGATTGATTGCTTGATTGCTTGATTGATTTTCATTTATTTTCTAACTGAAGAGAGGAGGGGGGAGGATGTATTTTCTTATCTTTTCATCTCCATCTGCATTCTTCTTTTCTCAGGTGAGCGATTTTGGTCCACATGGGAAGCTGCAAAAGAAATAAAAAAAAGTTCTGTATTCAAAATGGATAACTTGCATTTGGTCCCTCTATTGTCAATTCAACCATCGAATTCCTGTAGCAATTGATTAAATAAATTGTGTTGTCAATCAGACAATACCGATGTTCTATGGAGAGAGGAAATATGTAAAGAAATTAAAATGTAAAATTGTCAAGTCCATCTGCTCCATATTGTTATTGGTAAATGTATCCATAATTATGACTAATGACCGTGCCGTGTGGTCAGTTATATAGAAATACACCCATGTGTAACATAATGTCATGTTATTATTCAATATTGGAAATTGACCGTAAATATTTAATGTTCTATCTACAAGGGTACCTGTCAGTACAGTTACAGTGACATGCGATTTGATGATATGCACAGTTAAAAGAATCCATGTTTTTTATAATTAATAAAAGTTATTTTTCGATGAAATATTTTCTTTCTTTCTTTCTTTCTCTCTTTTTTTCTTTCTTTCTTTCTTTCTTTCTTTCTTTCTTTCTTTCTTTCTTTCTTTCTTTCTGTTTTTGCCTTTTCTATTGCCTTTTTAGGGGACATTGCATACGTAACGACTAATTAAAGTGAAAGGGAAGATGTATCTTTCAAACAGCCCCTGGCCTCGGGATCACCGTGTACATATAACCCCCACCCCGGTATCTATCAAGAAAAGTGTTTGCGAATTTAATTTAATCATAAGAACTAAGGAATCAAAAGTTACGAAATTCCTGAAAAAGTTCATAAGATTTTTTTTTGTGAAACAGGGTGCAGTATTTTTTTGCAAATTCCAGGGAGGGGGAGGGGTCAGAATATGTGAATGTAAATAGTTCGTAATTTGAAATTACTGATTATGTATTGGTATGAATATGTATAAGATATCATCAAAGTTTCTTGATGAAGACATGGTTATTCAATAAATTATATTTCCATTAGAAAAGAATTGCATGTACTAATTAGTAAGGATTGATTTTTGGTTTGGTGAAAAAAGTAAACAGAGGCACCCCCCCCCCCCCTCCGAAAAAAAAAAAAAGAATGGAAAAGAGAAATATAAAAATGAATGACATTAGAAATGAAACGTCCGTAACACAGACGTAGATTGCTGTCTTCATGCAAAAATCTGAATTATTAGGTAGTGTAATAATGATGGGACAAATTATTGATTCTGGCACAGAAAATTGCAGTTGGGAGGGTTATATATTTTATCAGCCTGTTCTATACGAGATGTAGGTACACTAAGTCCAAAAGTTGCGCAATATTAAATAATTGATTGTCGTTTTGACATACGGGGAGGCTTATGCTATAAGAATTACATCATCGCCCTCATGACATTTCACAGCATTATGGGAGCCATGGGCGGATCTAGATTTTTTTACCGGGGATAAGGCAACTAGCCTGATTTAGAATTTGAGGGAAAAACCGGAGAACAGAATTTTTGGAAAGTTCGATCGATCGATCGATCGATCGAGAGAGAGTGGAAGCCAACCCTCCTCTAGGTACACCAAATCCTCCTCTAGATACACCCACCCTCCACTAGATACACCCAACCCTCCTCTAGATACACCCTAGAATTTATACCACACTAAACTTTTATTGATTTTAAGACTGTACCTTCGTACTGTTTTAAGTTATTGAAACATTTCCCGCATATTTCTTTTTTCCACAGGAAATGATATTTAATTTACTGACCCGTATAAAACAATAATTTTTGATAACGAATTTAACGATTTTTTTAAGTTCAAACTGCTGGAGACATATTCAGTATATTCAGTATTTATATTTTCTTCCTTTTCATAACTTAAATCATTATTTTCTTACATTTGTTTCTTCAAAAAAAAAAAAAAAAAAAAAAAAACTTTCAGGAACTGTTACTCGATCCTCCCCACCCTTTTTTTCTCCTTATCTCAACGAGACACTTTCTATGTACTATTATGCCCCCCCCCCCTTTTTTTTGGCTGATAAATTATCACATTAAATGCTCATTGTTCATTTTGTATCCTTTCTTTCCGTGTTTTTATCAATTATTAGCTCTGCGTCCGACCAAAATAAAACATTGGTCATGTATGTAGTTCAGAACAATGACATTGTTATAAAGTAAAAACTGAAAATTAATGGTTGCTTTTCTAATTCTGTCATGTAAACTACATTTTTGACAAATTATTGTGCCTATAAAGTACTGTGTAAAATCTGACCGGGGCATTATCACGTTGATAATAAAACCTGTTTATTCACAATACTGTCAATAGATACAATGGATTAGTAAGTAAGTATATCCAGCATCTCTCATGGGTCGATATTATGTAATTTATACCTCTCTATATATAGGAATTACGAAAAGTAGGTTTAACGAGCTACAAGTTTTATCTTATATGGCCTCAATAAAGATTTATTTCTTCTAAATTAGCGACCTCTTTCTATATTGTCCTAGTCTAGGTCGTAATCTTCTTACACAAATCTTTCAACTCTTTTCAGACCTTAGGTCACTCTGACCTGCGTCGATGACCCACCTGGATGACTGTCAATAAAATTTCGGACAAACTGACCATTTGCTTGGTCAGCGAATAAACAATGGAAAAAAAATCAATATTCTGTTCATATATATAGTAACCGAACCTTGCACGGATAGAATGTCAAAAATTTGGACATGTTGAAAATTCGATTGGTCAGTGAAAATAATGAAAAAAATCGATATTGTGTTAAATATAGAAACATTGCATGGATACAAATTCTGACATCGGACAAATAAGCCATTCGAATCAGAAAAAAGCAACAATGAAAAAGGAAATTAAAGAAGTATTTTTATAATTTTGTTTTAAGTATTTTTGCATGGATATAACTTGTTTTACATATTTGAAAAAAAATATTGATTGGTGAATAGCAATAGAAAAAAATGAAAAAAAAAAAAAAAAATGTGAAAAAAACAAAACAAAACAAAACGAAACAAAAAAATATGAAAAAAAAATCATGTTTATTGCAACTCTGCATGGACAGAATTTTCGATACACGGTCTTCAGGAAATATAGAATGTAATTCGGGTTTTTAAAAACGAATAATTATAAAAAAAGTACAATGGAATGTTATATAGATCTATTAAAGTTGAAGATGAAAATTCCTAAGAATGACATGTTGAACAATATGAAACAAGGTAATACAAGATATATAAGAAATAGTAGAAATAGAATTTCATAATTTGAGAATTAAAAAAAAGCTTAACTTCTTCATGTCAAGTAAGTTTTATGTCAGAGAGAGAGAGAGAGAGAGAGAGAGAGAGAGAGAGAGAGAGAGAGAGATTCCCACATAGGATTTACATAAAAGAAAATAACGAGCACTTTTATAGATATTCAGTGCATGACAATGAAAAATAAAACAAACAAACGAAAACAATATTCTGATTTAAGTTACTTTGCATGGATACATTTTCTAAATTTCTAACATATCTAAAACTTGTTTTTTCAACGAAGAAGAATGAAAATCAATATTCTATATATAGTAATTCTGCGTGGATGCAATTTCGAAATGTTTGGGATATTGAAAATTCCATTGGTTAGTGACTAACTGATCAACATTCTATTAATAGAAACTCTGCGTAGATACATTTCTAAACTCTGGGCACATGGAAAATCTGATTGGTTAGGGAATGGCAATATGATAAACGGAGTTCAATATTCTATTAATAGAAATTCTGCATGGATACAATTCTAAACTTTTGGCATATGGAAAACTTTGATTGGTTAGGGAATGAAAAATTGAACATAATGTTCTATTTATAGAATTAATATTCTATTTATAGAAATTCGGCGTGGATACAATTCTAAACTTTGGGCATATGGAAAATCCGATTGGTTAGGGAATAACTATGATGAATAAAGACAATAAACTATTTATACAAATCCTGCATGGATACAATTATAAACTTTGGGCATATGTAAACAATCCGATTGTTTAGTGAATAACCACGAAGAAAGAAATTCGATTTTTTCCATTTACGCGTGCATAATTACAATTTGAATTTCGGAAACATTGAAAATTCGATTGGCTAGTGAAAACAAAATCCAAAGTTCTTTTTGTAAAAACTGTAACGTTCGGACATATTGAATATTCGATTGAATTGTGAAAAACAAAAATCTGCTGTGACATTCCATATATAGTACTAGTAACTCTAAATAGGATACAATTTGAACTTCGGACGCACTGAAAATTTCTATAATTAGTAATGAAAAGTCTCCTTCTAAAACGGATCAGCTGAAAAAAAAATACGAGAAAGGTTTTTGAAAGTTTATCTCAAAGTTATTAGAAACAAACCTTAATACTTTGCACAGGAGTTGAATATCACAAGGATAAGCGATATAAAAACTGATTATCTTTGGGAAAGAATATTTAACTTGGGAATATAAAAAAGGTATATTTGCCTATATGCATGGATATGAAATGCATATTTTGCATTCGAAATCTTTATTAAACATATTTCCACTTTTGACATGCAAATAATACAAAAATACGTTAAGGTGATATATGGCATTATATAATGAATATTTGGTACCACAAACAGTACAGATGTTTACATCAAACAACAGGAAAATAACCAGGAGGCAGTTACGTGACGGACGGAAATGAATAATTTACGTCCTGGTGGTCACTCGGGTCAATCTTACCTATTTCGTCCATGGTTTACTGACCATTGTGTAGCTTTATATTCAAAGTATGTTCTGATAGGAATAATGATATAGATAGTAATTATATAGATAGGTCTCTTTACTTATTCACATCGCTTAGTCTTATCTAGACTTGCTCAAGTCCTTATATTATATCAAATTAATTTCAAAATTGAATAAACGACTTTTTATTTTATTAATTTAATCAAATCTCTTCACTGCCTTACAAAATGTTCTTCTCTGTTAAGTGATATATCTCTGCAACCAATTGCTTACTGCTTATAGTTTTAAAGGGGGGTTAAAAATTCTTGAAAATTTCGATTGATAACTGCAATTCTCTTTAAATAAATTTATTTGATGAAAGGACTTGAGCAAGTCTAAGTCTTACCGTGATAATTTAATAAAAAAAAGTTTCGGATGTTGAATACGGTTTTAGATTTTATAAAAGGAACACCATCCCCATCCCACCCCTCAAATACCCAGCCCTGATCCAAGTATTAAGAGATATGAAAATTCTGAACTAAGTGTTTGTCAAAAACATACATTTATCATTGAATAGACAAAACATTGGTTGTGAAAAAAGAAGTCATATGATACTATAGAAAAATATACATTTTTATGTTTTAAGTTTTCATAAAAATAATGAAATACATGCACTGTATATTCATTTGACAATACATTAATTACTAACGGTTCATAAAACCCTGCCAAATACTGGCAAAAAAAAAAATAATAATAATAAGAAAACTGAAATAAATAAATAAGAAAATAAATAGATAGATAAATAAGTAAATAAAAATAATAAATGAATACGTAAATAAATAAATAAATAAATAAATAAATAAATAAATAAATAAATAAATAAATAAATAAATAAATAAATAAATAAATAAATAAATTAAGATGTAATTCAATAGAAATAAAGTAAGATGTAATTCAATATTCGAACTATTAAGAAATTTCAATCTATCAGTTTTATCTAGCTTTACTTCAATTTAAAAGCAGGCCCTTTAAGAATGTATGATACGATCCATCGTAAAATAAGTAGCATTCCCTCAAACATATCAAATATGGGTCTAACACGCATCCATTATATTTTACAATGGTCAAACCATCGGGTAAACCCCCTGGCCATGAGGTTAATACGCGTGAGCGCTCCGTGGATCTAATCGGGGGCGAATCTTAATGGTAAAGTTGTAAACATATTGTATCGCTATGGGAACCTTTTATGTTTAACCTGCCCGCGAACATTTACTTCTTATGATTGGCATGTCACATTCCAGAGCGGACGGAGTATATGACCCGTATCGGTCCAATTAACACTAAACGAGGGAGGTTAACACAATAACTTGGATACTGTCCAGCGATTGGATTATGAATCGGTAAACGAGGGCAATGTTAATAGGATATAATTGCTGGTATATAAACAACCTTGCCAAGGCGCGGGCTGTTAGTGCGCGCTTAGCGGGAGAGGAGAGAGTAACAGAGTGATTAGCTGCTCAGCATTGTTGAGCGAGATTAACAGGAAATAATATGGCGGAATGAATTGAATAATATTTATACGAATAGTGAAGGTAAGTAGGTGTATACATGGAGTAAACGTTCTTAATGTATGTAGAAGTCAATAATGATAAAAGAAAGAAATGAATGTTACAAAATTAGGAACGACATAAATTCGATGGGAAATCGGAATTTGGTTTTGAAACTTGAAGTAATTCATTATGTAATCGGAATGACATTGTTTCAATTTATAAATGTGTAGTAAAATATCACGACAGAAAGTGAGTGAAATATAGGTCTTGCCAGTATTGTTAATGTTGTCATATGCAACCTTAAATGGGAAAACTTCAATTTATGTGACGTAAAATAGTTTAAAAAAATAAAGAAAACCTTCAACGGTGTTAGGAAGTTAAAGCAAGATTTCAGTATCACTCGGCACAGTTTTCGTGATTCATGATCAATTTCTATATTGGGCTATCTGGGAAATCGCTGAATGTGATAGTACACAAACCATGTAGCTGCAACGAATAAACATCTTGCACCTATTTCTTAGAGTAGTATTCCCCTTCCCCTGAGAATCAACATGATGCTGAGATTTTGGAATTTCGTCTTTTAGATATACAGAGTTACCTACCATTCTGGACGGTATCTTGTATACACTTGTGAAACAAAGGAGGGGATCTGTAAAATGCAACATGACGCAATTAAATTCTTCAAGAAACGTTTCTTTAACATGTTTTATTTTTTTAAATTAATTTTACGCTGCAGGGTTCCCTGATGACGTCAAAATAGGGTTACGTCAGATACCGTCCTGAATGCAAAGTGACATTGTTGGAGATATCCTTTATTTTGTTTCGCGAATAACTCCCAACATTATCTATAACAATTTTTCAAAGAATCTACTTACAAGTTATAAACTCGATTTTAGATGCAATCTTCTATGTAGTAAGTATTTATTACTAATTCTCAAATTATGGCTTTTTCAAAGGCTAGGGTGGTGATGGCTTTAAAACTTTTTTGAATGTTCATTGGAAGAAATAATTTAATTTGATGAAATGGCATATAAGCTAGTATACACGATTGAATGGAATGGTACTGGTGCATGCGACTATTCTGTCTATGTTTGCTGGTTTCATTTTCTATAAATATTCTATGTATCATAATTTTGTTATCATAATTTTTCATTATTTTCCTCGCACTTATTTCTTTATCAATTTAACTTTGGCTGGAATCATCTCCTTTTTATTTCTTTGATTCACAATTGTCAAACAAAAAAATTTGTAATTGCTCTCATCTATACGAACTTGAAAAAAAACCATAAAGGTAGAGTTACTTCCCTTAATATTCTTACATGAAAACAAAAAGTTTTAGAATTATAAGAAGATATATGACTTTCATCATACTCTTTATTAATAGTTCCATTAATATACCTTCAGAAGGAAGATGGAGTGAATGGCAAGTACAAAACCCCTAAACAGACCCATACAAAATCAATCATATTGTACATACAAAATCGTAATTAATTCAAACAGCTAATACTTTCTGTAAACGAGTAAAGTTGAGTTCACAAATGAGATGAGATCAGGTGCTCGGGGAGAGTAAGTATCACCTGCTTGCCGACAACATCCGACACGTCAGTACGACAGTATTTTGCCAACATAATAGAATCATTAAAGGGTTTTAGAAAGCTGACGACCTTATGACACTCTGTCAGTAATACAAACCATTAAAAAGCACAGAAAACCAAAACTTAAAGAAACCAACAGAAAACATTTAAAAGAAGATAAGTAGACACATGAAAGAAATGGTTTGATTGAAAAAATACATACCCTCAATAATACAAACCAGAATATGTGTAAACATAAGGACAATGCCAAGATGAGTATCATACATGTATTAAACGTCTTTATATTCAATTGCATCATTTAAGAACAGATAAATGTGCAGCATGGACCAGGCATGCACGTTGACAGAACAAGAAATTTTATATGAAAGTGATAAAAAGTTACATTTTCCTTGGCACCAGAAGACACATGTATCACACAAAACTGCTCAGCGACGGACTTCTAGCTCATAGATTGTAATGATTCTTTTATGTCCTATAAAATTCTTCCTTCGGGCAGTTGTTAAGAGCTACATGTCAAGGTAGTCAGAAAAGAAGCAACTGATATATCATGTCATTAAATGAATGTCTCTTATTTCTGACCAGATGTCCGTGGGAAAAGGTCATGCATGCATGAAATGTGGTCAAAGTTATTAGTGGACATTAAAGGGACATAAAAATATATTTATGACCCAAGGCCTCGTGGGAAAAAGGATAATGTATGTAAAAATGTCCAAAACCGTAAGCGGACCAAGAACACATTTTCACGAAAATATGTCTTAAGCCAAGAGAGTCTGTCCTTTGATTTTGGATAAGAAAACTTACAACATAAAGATGATCCAAAGACTTGAATCCGATCTTTACATTTTTATAAACGAATTTCATTGCATAGTTTACGAAGACAAAGTGAAAGTAGAATATACCGAAAGGAATGAATATGAGCCGTACGTAAATCTAGAGGTATAGAGGAACACAAAACTTTTATTGAACACAAAACAAAGATTATCCATTGTAGCAGTAAAGAAAGGATTGCTTTGTAAGAAAGCCTATCTGCAGAGGAGGGATGTTCTAGCGGCAAGTAACCAAGCTAGAGTGACGACCATCACTATTCTGTCCTTTTTATAGCATTGTCTTTCTCTCGTCATAATTCTGATATGACGTATATGCATTAACTATTTATTTGACTTCCATTTGCCCCATTCCTAGCTATCTTCCTGTATGTTTCCCTGTTGTGTCTAACAAATGACCAGTTCACAATTTCCGACAAAACATAGGGCACAAGAAAATATTGTTGTAACGAACATTGAATAAACGAAAATTATCAAATTAAGTTACCAATCATAAAGTTCACCAAGTAATCTGATAATATGATTCCATAGGTCATACACATTAAGGTCGGGGTGCGGCTTGGAGATTCGAGACCTTCATGTTAAGAGTAAGAGATATTTTGACTATAAAAAGACACCCAGGAACATTGACTCACGGACAAAATAAACAAAATGAAAAGGGGAACAGTTTACAAACATCTAAAAGCGAAGCATATGCGCGATGAATATAGCACGGCAGTACCCTAGCTGTTGCCCGAAGAGTGCTTGTGTATGCTCTATGCTCGGGCTGCTCACATGTCAAGAAAACTCTTAATGTGCACAGAAGACGCTGCTGGTGTCTCCAGTAGCCTGCAAACATCGAAACAACATTTTCTGTATTATACTCTTCAAGAATTCTTATGCATATTAATTGATTGTGATTTTTGGATTTGGGTTCTGTATCTGAGTTTCGATTTATTGTTTCTTTTCAGACAACTGAAGTGAGAATGAGGCCTTTTAATCATCAGTTGCTGCCTGTCTATCAAACACCTAGTTCTATGCCACCTGTCTATCAACCACCTAGTGCCATGCCACCTGTCTATCAACCACCTAGTGCTTTGTTATCGATGACCCATGGAGTTTCTCCAGTAGCCATGTCAACTGCTACATCTTCCAACCAACAATTGTCACCGGGGTTGCCACCAAGATTAAGCAACATATCGATGGAGCAACAAATTACAAGACCAGTTCTAACCAACGTGCAGAACATCCATCCAACAACATTTTCTGGTACTCAAATCGCCTCTTATTCTGGCTTTCCCCAATCTACTAAGAACTGTGCGAGACATGGTGTTCAAGGCCAAATCGTAGGTGATAATGATCAAATTAGAGCTACATTGCATTACCATATAGAAGGAAAGCTTAGATCAAGAGGTCAAAGTTCATCAACAGAAAGTCCGAGTCATTATCTCATGAGGCAGAATGCAATCTTTCCCAACACGTATAACAATGGTGTGCGCAATTCATTTACAACGAAGAAAGGAGAGCAAAATCCCGCTGAGAGTACGTCCTTACAAAGAGAGATCGACCTAATGTCTGGACAAATAATATTGCGACCAGCTCGGGCAAACGAGGATGTAAAATTTCCCGTTTCTGTCGACAGTAAAAAAGTAGAAACTGATTATCATAGATTGATTAACCCAACCTATGCTAATTTCATGGACAATTTTATTGACTTGTGTGAAAATCGATGTTCAGAGGTACAAAATACGAAAAAATATAACATGTTCAAAATACCTAAACCTTCCAGTATCTCCAATGGGACACTTAAAAACAAAATTAATCAAACAAAACAAAGCTATCCTGAAGTTAGAACGGGTTGTAGTAGATTAAATAATTCCAATGAACAATATGATAGAGGTAAAACACACAGCCTTCATCATGGCACGACATCACTCGTCCCGTTTAAGAATATCACAGAATGGACTCCAGATAGCGTCATAGAGCACAATGTGCATCAAGTACATGTCAACAAATCTAACAAAGGTAGAGAGGTTCTAACCAAACCTACTGAAAAGAAAATTCGCCCCAAAGTCGACATGAAACGAAAGCCACAATTACTCGACTTCAAAGATTACACAGAATGGAAAAACTTCATGGACTCTGGTAGTATAAGCAACTCGTCAAATGATGATGTCAAAAATGGTAGCACAGACGCCCCTGAGCGAAAGAAGAAAAAGCTCTTACCGGATACAGTTATCGTTATTGATGACGAAGCTGAAGATGTTACTAAAGAAAATGTTTGGACAGGAGCTGACAATGTCAAAAGTTGCCTTGGGTTGAATTTGAAAATTCCACGTCCGATGCATTACAGTGATGAGAAATCCACTAAATCAAAACAGAGGCCAACAAAAAGTAAACAAGAGCATTGCAATACGATGTCTTCAAGCAACGATAATGTTTCAACGAACGAAGAGAAGCGATCTAATCTACGCAATGAAACACAACAAGACCTGCGCTGTCACAAACAGAGTAGCATTCTAGTGACCTTGCTTGAAACAAGACGCCAGTCAAATTCATCCGAGAACAAAGACAACGGCGGAAGAAAATACTCAGCGGTAGAAAGCAACGTTAAGGAACCAGAGGAGAATAAAGTAGTGCACAACGTTCCACATAGTACCCAAAATAGTCATCAACATCCTGTGGAAGATTCTTCAAAGAGTGAAATGAATTCAAAAGAATCCGGCCGAAACTCTGAAGAAGACGCTCTAAGAAAGACGTATAGAAATATTGTTTTGAACATGTCACATAAGCCGATGCATCACAAAACTGCAGATGCCCTCGTTACGGAGATTCTAAAGGAAGAGAACATGAGAATGCCAACAGAAGATCTTACCAATCTGATCGTCAAACTGGTACGTGAAAGTACCAGCCAATCCTAAAGAAGATCTTCGCCATTCATAGAACTTGTGATCAAGACCTGGCAAAGAGATCAAATCACAACTTCGCAGGAAATGTTATTCATCGATTCATTACTTACGTCACAGCCTGTTTTGCTATCCTTGAAACAATAAATGTTTAAGAAAAACAAACAAAAAAAGGAAAATTTCTGTAGATTTCAATAGAATAAAAACCCCCAATTCTTTATAGCTTGACAAATCAATTGAGAATTATTTTCCAATGCATTTGTAACGTAAAGAATATCCCCAACAACAATAGAAAAAGAAAATATTTTTTCTGATGGTATTGTATAGTGTCTTATGTACAATTTCTATAAGTATTGACATCAACAATTGTGACGCAATTCATAGCATCATTTTATGTACATTCATTATGAATCGACTTCTAAGATTACACAGAATGGAATAGTACATTTGTAAATGTACAATATTTGTATATATACTTTATGACAATTTTGATATAACCATTGTCCAAACGTTGTATCAACATGTGATCAATGGATTAAGATGGAACAGAATGCAAAAGTTCATCATGTACATCTATTGCTGTATAGTGTGTATGTCACTTTTGTTAAATGCTTGTCAAAACGTTGTAACAATGATGTACTGTAGTCTTAAGTGTATCACGATATGGGCATGGATTATAACATATATGGTAATGGGAAACTATAATGAACATTGTATATACATGTATATGTAAATAAATGTGGTTGTGGTGTTGTTTGTAAAATGGGATCAGAGTTTTTTTGTTTTTTCTTTGGTAGATGTATTAAATGAGAAAAATTTAAGTGCACCGTATGTGCATTTAAACAACATAATGTATCATCATTGATGATCGAGACCAAATTTGAGGAAATCCATATAAAAAGGAATATGTTTAGAGATATTTTGAATTCGGCTACCTTGTGTTCCATACATTCATGAGGGAAAAAATTTGAAATGCTGAATGTTTTGGAATCTGGAATCTGCAACGTCGAAATAAAGTTCTAGTTCGTTCTAAGAAATTTTATATGATTACATCCGTTTAAGTATCAGCGTTAGAATACACAAATCCGATAACTCATTGAAGATAAGATTCAAAGAATGAAGTCATGGAAATAGACAACATTAAGACAAAAAAGAGATATAGAATAGCTGATTTTCCAATAAACTCGTGAGACAGTCAAACACCAGACAACACAAAATTTTATTGTGATGTCAAAAAAAAAAAAAAAAAAAAAAAACAAAAAAAAAAAAAAAACAACATTACAACGCATCAAGGTTCAAGACCGTGTCATCATGAATATGTGACGTCACAATGGAAAATTTTGCCAAATGATATGATGTCGGGTGTCTGTGTGTATAAAACCAAGGTGACTATTGAAGGGAAAAATATGAAATTATTACGTTTATAGATTAGTCAAAGGTAAACCACTTGCAAAATATTGCAGAATAATCAAAATTCTAACTTGAATTTATAGATAAACATTTGTCTGTTTGATATAATGATAACTATGCCCTCTTGAATCATTTTGGCCAAGGATTCCCTTATATGGATTCATTTTCCGATGCATGCATCTCTGGTACACCGCTCTCGGGGTTTCTTTTTGTGTAGAGTAAGGATACCTCCTTTTTCCAGTGTGATCGGAACACCGGAAATATATTTTTCTTCATTAATTGGTCATGTTCTTTTATAAAGTGTAATATTATGTACATGTGTGTTCCGCTGTCGTCATGGCAACGAAATCTAGCTGGAGAGCTCTGCTACTATATGAAGTCGGAGCTTAACGAGAGAGAAAAACAACATTTGAATGCTGTACATTCAGGTCATTATAGAAGATTGCTATCTTTTAGATATTTGTGATGGGTAGTACTAGCTAAAAATTTGATGGATACAAAAATGAGATTTACGGCTGGACTAAGAAGAAATGAAGATGAAATAAAACGATAATAATGCCCTTTTGATATTGAGTAAAAGGAAGTGGCTACAGGTAAGTGAGATTGCTTGTACATGGTCATTCTTTTACTGTTCTTCGATTCCGTAAAATTCTTTTTCTGTTCTTTGATCTGGTTACAACTTTGTTGATGTTACTCTTGATGTATTTGTATCCTTGTTTTCTCTTCATGCCTGTTACAATTGTGGCTCTGCTCAGTTGATGTTTGTCTATTATTACATTTATATGCTGTCCTTCATTTCATAATGTTGTTCTGCTTGGTTAGTTTATGTTTGTATGTTTTCTCGGCTTGGTTTATGGACGTTCGTCTTTAGCGTGTTTGTTTAAAGCTTTATCAGCTAAATGTATGTTACAATTTTACCCCAATAAAGTCTGTTGACGAAAACCTTGGCTTGTTTATATAATTAGATTTAT
Source organism: Pinctada fucata (assembly GCA_028142955.1). Classification (NCBI taxonomy): domain Eukaryota; kingdom Metazoa; phylum Mollusca; class Bivalvia; order Pterioida; family Pteriidae; genus Pinctada; species Pinctada fucata. Next base: position 27,176,565 of record AP027114.1, read on the forward strand.
ATACAATGATGTATCGACTTTTACTGGGATTTGTTGTGTATTGTATCACTTACTTTATATCATATGCTTTCCGTTACATGTACAAATATCCATCTTGCAGAATACTAAGATTATTTACGAGGCAGATGACCATCCTAAGTCAGCATCGATTGCCCATTGATTTCGTTGGTTTACTAGTGTGTGAAGCCTTTTGTGTTTGGTGTTTTGATGTCCTATTAGTGTTTTTGTGCCTCTTCCTCTTGTGTATGCCTTATCTGTGTTCTCCCTTGGGATGTCTTTATGTTTTGCTGTTGGTGCTGCTGGAGTTTCGTTAGATATCCCCTCCTTTCTTTGTTGGTGATATTTTCTTTACCTGTTTGTATAGTTAGCGTTATATTCTGTCCTTCCTTTTGATTTGTGGTCATGTATCATGGCGTTTCGGAATTTTGCGTTATATGTGCTATCCTTCCTGAACACTAATACTTCAGCTTGGTTGCTTTCTTTATTTGCTGTCCTTCCTCTTACAATGACCGACCATCTTGGTTTATTGACATTCAATATGGCGCCTTAATTCTTATATGATATGATCTGTATGTTAATCTTTAACTGTTGGAATTATGTATCATCTTGGTTTATTGATGTTCATCTTGTCGTGATTATTAGCTTTATATGCTGCCCTTCCTGTTACAATGATACTTCAGCTTGGTTTATTGATGTTCATCATGGTGTGTTTGTATCATTAGCTTTATATGCTGTCCTTCCTGTTACAATGATACTTCAGCTTGGCTTATTTATGATCATCATGGTGTGTATGTATTATTAGCTTTATATGCTGTTTTTCCTGATACAATGATGTTTCAGGTAGGCTTATTGGTGTTCATTTTGTTTTGCTACGTAAGTAGTGAATGATATGGTGAACTGGATTGCTTTTGGACAACCCTCCACTATGTCTGTTTACTCGAAAACGCACAATTTTGAGTAAGATGACACAAGCAAGACAGCAAAACGCATGGGCCAAAGTAACACTATGATGAATACGTAATTCAATATTAAAACAAAAAGGATGTACGCAAAACAGTTCGTGCTCTGCTGGTTTGAGGAACTGTTCAGGTATGTAATCACATGATGAATACGACTAATATTCAGAGATGACAGGTGCTCGGGACCCTGTGTTCTCTTACAAGGTTTTGATGGGCCCATCATGGCGTCTTGTTGACACAGTCAAGCAGAGTGCAATTATTTTAACATGCCAAGGTACAGGGCTGTAGATAACTACATTTTTGACGCAAGGGGACAATGAGGTTGTCACACTTACATGCCTTACTCTTGTTCTGATAAATACATAGATTTACTTCCTCTTTTTACATTTTGTAGTTTTTCTTACATAAATAAATTGAGAAATAAATCCTGTATAAACGAAGAATATCCACCTATCTAAAAAATAATATTTACTTATTTTCATTTCCATTTGAGTTAAGAACAGTTATTCTTGCTTTAGATATGGTAGGATCATAGTTCCTCGGAATGGACTGTTCTTAATGAGTCGTTGTATATGAACTTCAGAAGTATTGTGACTTAAAAGAAACAATGATTATAGTGTTTTCGACATAATACGAAGGGTTGAAATGAAACATTCAATATATTATATTGAAATAATACAGAGGTGTTTCAATCTATAACTTCACGAAGAGAATTTCAATTTTCGAGTATTAAATCCTCATCAGTGATGCTTCCAGCCGAAGTGATTTTCAGGAGCCACCAAAATTCATAACTGTAGCACCCTCTGGTTTTTTTTTTTGGATTTAAGCTCGTACTTTACTTTACGGAGAGTGTGCGGCTACATTTCCTCTGGAATCGAATCAGAAGCATAGCGAAATAAAATCTATGTTCAAAATAGCATTGAAGGGATGGTGTTAAGATCTTAACATCCTTTAATTTCGATGATATTTTTAGATGCAATGACAAGTCTCCGAAATAGCAAAATAATACATATGGGCTAGACAAAGCTTCGTTCAGAGGACAGAAATACACTTCAAAACATGAAGTCAAGGGGAACAATTTTAACTGCTCTACACTGCAAAAAGAAATAAGTGTTAATAATGATAAATTTGCAACATGGACCAGGCATGCAAGTTACGGGTACTTAACCCTCGTCAGTAATCTTCAATCTAACCAATGTGTTATGTCCAAAAAGGTACCGAAAGACATAACAGGATGGGACATTAGAAATTCAAGAAATTTGATAACATTTTACATTTACGAAGTTGTTTTGAAGAAAAAACAAACAAACAAACAAACACAGAAAGGGCACGGAATTATTTCTTTGTTGCAATTGTAGCAGTATGTTTCCTGTTATAAAAAAAAAACAAAACATATATGTATGGCTCTACCGCTGTCAAATGAAAAAAAAAAAAAAAAACACGAGACCGAGACACTTAGAGCTTTAACAGCAACGTACCTTACAAAGGCATCATCAGTATACAAGTCTCTCTGAAGCTAAATAAATCACATGATTTCCTTCCTTGTGAGCAGTATGTTTCCTGTTATGAAACATAAAACATAAGATTTAGCTTTACTGCTGTCAAATGGAAAAAACACAGGACGGAGAGACTAGAGCTTGAATAACAACGTACCTTACAAAGGCCTCATCACGATACAAGTAAGACCGTCTCTTTAATTGAAAATGTCTTATCATCTGACAAATTTAAGTACAGTATATTCTAGTATAGTTTAGAATTTGAACGCCGTAATTTGTTTTCTTTAAAATATTAATAATATAAAAACGTCGTATAGATTAAAATTGATAAAGTGGGCTCCGCTGATGGATTTTTTTTATGAAATTCCGGCGTCAATTGAAAGACATATGCCACATATTAAGGCTTTGCACTTCAATCATGGCGAAGTTGGCATCAAAAGATTCATACCAAACACCAGGTTAAGTACTTTGTGATTTGAGTAAAAATTAAATTGGCGCTTAAGTGTTCAATACATCTTTTATTTCAAATTTCCGATCTTGTTACTAAGTTCAAAATGCTTTACTTAACGTCATCCTAAAGTTATTTTTCATGATTAAGCTAGCGTAAACACCATTCCTCCAATGCTATTTTGAACATAGATTTTATTTGGATATGCTACTGAATCGACCATACAGGAAATTATGAGCCGCGCCCTCTCTGTAAAGTAAATGCAGAAATTTATATTCTAAAAAAAATCAGAGGGCGTTAGTAAAATTAATTTAGGCTGCTTATGAAACGCACTTTGGCTTGAGGCATCACTGATGAGAATTTAATATTCAAAACACGTGTCTGGTCCATGGAGATCGGTTTGGAATTTTCTTCAAGAAGGAATAGAGTTGGAACCCTTCGACATTACTAAAGACATGATTCAGATTTGTCCTATCAAATGGAGGTAGCAAACGTGTTCTTCCTCAGACATTTTCGTCATTTGGTCATCCCTATATATACTTCAGCAAGTCGTCATATTCTGATTTTGCTCGTGTCCTTTGTTCATAGTCTTCATGTAGAAATACTGACTTTTCTTAAATCATCTTGATCATTTGGGTTCCTTTTAGGTCCTTTTGGGTACATTTGGGTTCCTTTTGGGTAATTCGACGCGCCGTTTGTCAGTGATACATTTCATTTTGATTATTACGTATACACAAAATAATTATCTAGTAAGATATTGATAAATGTCATTAGTTGACAAACATTTTTAAAATATGTAAAATATTGCTAATGATGCTAATGATGCTAATGATGCTAATGAATTTTAAGACTTTAAACATTGACAGTAGGATTTCTTTTCTCATGATTTTCTTTATTTTCATTTAGGATGGCACGACATGACTATCTTACGAATCTGTCCTATTTTTGGTATGACTTCGCAAACAAGAAAGTCGGATATGAAGAAATGATAAGGAACAGACGTGAAGTGGACAAGTTTTGGAAGAAGTAAACAACGTTCAGCTTGAACGATCAATTGTCAACAAGTTGATAAGTGGTAGTAGAGCAGAAGGTTTTAGGTTTAAAACGTCAGATCTTGACCTGATGTTGGTGTACAAAACTATCAAAGTCAAATTGGAAAATGATGTTACTCATGATCAAATAGACGACAATACAGTTATCATAATGGAAACCGATAAAACACGACCAGGATTCTGCATGTTACGTCTAGATTCATGCTCCCACAGAGAAAATGTATGCGATTTATGTGCATTATACAGAAATAGCAATTATTTATCAAGCGCATTATGGAGAAATGAGAAGAAAAACAGTGAGGAAATGTGGATTCATGGTCCATGTGTGAGTATGAAAAATGGTAATCTTGAAATAGACTATGCTCACTGCTTGCAATGTACAAAATGGCCCCGACAAGCACTCTCTTGCATATTGAGGATGGTAAAGGCAGGATGGCCTTCCATTGATATTCTGACAGGAATTGTTCAGAATGGATGCCATTTAGTGCCAATTGGTGATAAAGTATCCGACAAAGAAGTTTTGGAATGGCGAATTTCATTTTCGGTAGCTGAGAAAACATTAATACATCAGATGAATCATTGTCAATTTCTCTGCTATGGGATGCTGAAAATATTTCTCAAGGAGGTTATAGATAAAACGCCAGAAACAAATGGATTGATATGTTCATACTTTCTTAAAACTGCCGTTTTGTGGGAAATAGTGCATAACACGAAGTTATGGGAGATGAAAGATTTCTTAAAATGGGTTTGGATCTGTTTCCGAAGACTTCTGTCATGGGTGAAGGAGGGATACTGTCAAAATTTCTTTATTCCAGAGAACAACATGTTTCTGGGGAAAATTTACGGAAGATCACAACGAGTTCTGCTACATCATTTAACAATATTATATATGGAAGGGTACAGATGTCTACCCGTTTGTCGATGCAATCCCTGTTTATCGATTTTTCGTCTATCCCATTTTATTCAGTTTCCTGTATCTGAGTCTATGTGTAAAAAATGGAAAGCAGATTTTGATATCATGGGCGAGATATTTACTTCATGGTCATGTTACTATACTAGTCCACGCACGTGCTCATTAGACTTTGTAAGAGACATTTCATTTTTACAGCACATGCAGAGGGAACAAGACCAAACGTACGTGAGAAAAGTAATAACCAATGTCAATCTTCATAATTTAATACGTACCTTTCTGCTTAAGTCTGTGCTCAAAATGATTCCGAATTTCTTTGTAGGAGGCAATAAAAGGTTATACGGAGTTGTCTCCAACTTTTTATCAACTCTTAAGCATACAAAAATAGACATTGTTACTCACAAGTTTTTATCAGCAATATTTCTATACAGAAGTGGAATGTATCGGCACGTTTTAAGGATTGTTATAAACATAAAGAAGCATCTTCAAAGGCGCAATATTATGTATAAATTGCCAATCCATAAGGACGCTTATATGAAAGCAGGCGGGGATTCCTTACCTGTTGATGTCATGATAAAAAAATTCATTGTATTAACTGATCGTTTAAAAGTTCAGATTTGTTTACCAGAGCTTGATATGAAGCATGTTATATGTTGCTCATCCGTATATCCACCAATGGTGCTATTGTACTTTCTGTCCTATATGAGTCACTACAGGTTGGGAATGTATAGTGAAGCAGATTCCGTGTTAAATGAACTTATTGTCCTTGTCAACTATGATGATGGCCAGCAAATCCGTCGTGATCATAAGGGCATATCGTGGTTAGTTCTAGGTACATGTCAAGAGGTAGGAGGATACATACATGATGCGCTAACATCCTATAACAACGTGTTAGAAGTAGAGAATGAGTATGGTTTCATTCTTGAGACCGCACTAGAAAGGATCGAGAATTTGCAGCTGTTGTGATTGATAATATAATCATCCCCTTCTGTAGAAATGATTTGTTTTCAACAATCTAAACAAGTATTAACTTATCATATTGATTTCCAAGATATTTCAGAATTCATCAATTATCTCATTTATATTTCATGGACATAACAATTGTTTGTTACTGGTTTTGTCGAAATAAATCATTAATAGCAACTGATTTTAGATAGATTTTTCTAACGAGTTAAAGAAGAACCTGACGATAAACTCAACAGCACTCACAATAGAGCATCAAATTGAGCATCGACGGACCCCAAGCAAGCTAGAGGTGGGACCAGGTGCCTGGGAGGAGTAAGCATCCCAGTAATACAATGCAGTTGTACTATAAGACGCCGATTTTCAAAGAAAACAATCATAAACACAAAGCAAATATTCATAGATTAATTGAAATCTGAATACACTGCGATGCAAATTGCATAACTTGATAAAATCATAGTCGATGAAAGTACATCTGATGTGTGGCATACTATCAGGACAGTGAACAACCAGTTGACTCACTGGATACGTCCGTATTCTACAAAGCTAAGATGAAAATTGTCCTATACTGGCAGGAGAGGCTTACTTTTACTGGGTATCTGGTTTGACATCTGAATTTGAGTGTTTTTTCTGCTCACATGACATACTTGATTTTTGTTCATGTTGTTTTCCATTTTCTTCCTGCTTGTACCTTGGTTTACATCTATGTATGATTCTTGAGTTTTCAACATTCTCAATATGAATTAAGTATGATTTTATCTACATCTATAGTTTGGAATGCATACCATAATTTACTAGACCTCATGTTGTAGTGTCTGTTTTTGTTTGCGCATGATAATAAGCGGAGTCATTACAGGGTCAATGACTCCTTCAGAAACGACGCATATTATGACAAAACGAAAGTATCAGAATGATTTAGGGGCAGTCCGTAATATATGTTTATATATCTGTATTCGGTAGCGCATCGATACAAAAATCGACGAGCGAGGAAATTGATTTTGAAGAATTTTGGTTATCGTTTTGTGGTCCTTGAATTTCCGAAAGTATGATTTATAGTCAGTGAATCAAAGTCAAACACAAAAGCCAAAATCAGATTCTAAAAATCCACAATCGAAAGGCTTACGAATGGACCCTTCCGATTGCGGGAAAAAAAATGCAGAATTTCGTGACGTCACAATGCTTTTACCTCGGACAAACAAGCTTCGAATCTCGGTCAAACATCGAAATTGCATTGTGACGTCATGGAATTTCTCAAATTTTCCCCGCGTTCGGAAGGGTCAATTTTGGAAATAATACAAAACAGACCTCTCCCAAGAGAAATGAGAAATTGAACAAACAGACGGAGTCAATGACAGCTCCACGGTCACATCTAATGAACTATTTCCATTGTATTATAGAATTGTGTTGGCGCTGTTAAAATGCGACTTTACACAATTTGTGATACAACAACATCATCCAATAAAATGGCAAAATAAATATAAAATTCAATAATGTTTTATATCTTATGCAAGCATAGTATTCATATTGGAAGTATTTTAAAAAGGAATCCCGAAGCCCATCACAATTGTATGGTGGCATACTTCTGCCTCCTACATTCAAAATATTTTATGCATATTATGTCAACATGCGAGTTAAATATGTTGACATGCAACTTAATTATGTTGACATGCATCTAATTTTGGTCAACATGCAAGATAATTATGTCAACAAGAAAAAAATGTAAACATGCAAGTTTATTAAGTTGCATATTGACATGAATAAGTTGCATGTTGACATAAATAAGTCGCATCTTGACATAATCATCATGCATGTTGACATAAATAAGATGCATGTTGACACAATCTTGCATGTAGGAGGCAGAAGAATGCCACCATACAAATTACAAAAATAATTTTAACTAGAGAGACCCTAGCATGGTATTCAAATTGGAAGTATTTTAAAAAGGAATCCCAAAGCCCATCACAATTGGCAAATGCAATTACAAAAATAATTGTTAGAAGCGCGACTCTGAATAATCCATAAGGAAATAGATGTACACTACATAAACATTTGATAAATGCAATTGCATTGATCCCGAAGATTGCCAAACATGACAGTAACTGGTGATTACCGAATAATTGTAGTTCGATAAACTAGTACACATTTTCAATTTAAAATTTTCAATTACATGTCATTTTCCCCAACTCCCTAAAAAGAAAGTGTGTACATAGATAATGTCAGATTACTGGTAAGTTGTTGTTTTTGTATTTGGAGGCAATATTGATCACCATCATCACGATGAGCATGACAGTTACTAACAGATCTCAAATGAGTTAAAGAAGATCCTGACGATAATCTCAACAGCTACCACAATAGAGCACAAAATTAAGCATCGACGGAGCCCTAGTAAGCTAAAGGTTGGACCAGGTGCCCGGGAGAAGTAAGCATCCCCTTTGGCTAGCCGCACCCGCCGTCGATGTTTAAAAACGAAAACGAAAACAATATATAAAATACATGTACTGTCTGTCGTATTGTCTCTATCGAAAGTGCTATAACAAAAATATCAGGGAAATATATTCAAAACCATCACTTCATACCTCGGGAGATATATGTATGATACCTATGATAACTTTGAACCGAGCATTAAGAGTAAATTAAAAAGAATAAAAACAAATTTGATACATCAATTAAAAATGCAAAAGTAGCTCAGACGAGGCGTCTGGGAACCTTTTTTGCTACTGCAATTGACTAAATTATATTTGACCTTTTTACTGTGACAAAAGTCTTAACTTTTAATCGTCATATTTATAGCATGATTTCCTTGATTCTACATTGTTTGATGACATTACAATTAAAAGGGTACAACATTCCTCACAAGAGTCCATGATAATTTTGACATTTTGGTTCCATGTAATAGACATACATTCTCTGTATCTGGGACCCTTTTTTAACAATTCTCTCAACTTGTCGTTCTTAACTATACTAAAGTCACCAGTAATAACGTGTCCACAAGAAGAGTAGTTGAAATCCGATGAAGAACATTCGCAAGGAAGTGGATGTAGTGAGGGATTACTTAATTCAATACACTGCAAGAATCGTTTGTAATTGTAAATTTTAGATGCAACTGTTGGTGTGTAGCTATAAGAAATAAAAGGAGTCTCTTTTCTTTTGAAATATGGTGGGATTTTTTCTGTGACAGTTTTGTGATTCAAAATTTGACCAAGATTCAAGTAATCAATACCTTTGTTTGCAAATCTTACTTTAATGAAAGGACGGTTTGTTTTCTCCTCTGATTTATCTGATCTAACTGCTTGAAATAAACGAAAAGTAGAAATGTCCAAGATGACTCCTTGTAGACTGTATTCTGGGGAACGTGTATCGGTATATGTGAGGTCCTTCGTATATTCGTAGATTTCGTGTAACTTCCGTAAAGGAACTGAGTATAATTTGGTACGAATATAATGCAGGCCTAGAGGCTCATTCAAAAATGGAACCAAGTCATCGAAGGAGAAACTATGTATCTCAGGCCTATTATGTTTACGAATGCCATGACTTCGAGGTCTTCTTTGTGGTCTGTGGAATAAGCTAGTCACATTTACCGATTGACAACCGGGACTTGTTAAGTTTACTAAGGTGCTGATACTATCGTTGCACCCATAGGTATACAGGTAGTAATTATTTCGAACGAGTCGCTTCCCTTCTGAGGCCACCCAAAGTTTGACAAGGAGTAAAAGATAGCGCTTCTGTGATTGGATAATATTCATTAATACAGATATGAAAGAAAAGTACTGATTGTGGACTTTCATTGCATGTACAGCATTTTCATGAAATTTATTCAAGATAGAAATATTCAGGGGTGCCAAATGGGGGTAATTTTTTTAGTTGAAACAGTTCATTTCATCCCCCCTTTTTTCAATCAAAATTTAAGGGGAGAAAAGCAACGTTAACCCCCAAATTTTTTTTGGTCAAAAGTAAGATAATTTATTAATCTCTGTTATGATGATTAGCATATTTTTCAAATCAATTTTTTTTACTGAGTTATGGAGGCCCAATGGGGATAACCCCTTCCCATAGAACTCTATGTTAAAGGGACCGAATAAATAATTACTACCTTCATACCTAAAAAAGGTGTCAATTTGGCAAACGTAGTTCCAGAATGTACTGCTGAGATAATTTTATCATCCAAAATTCAAATTGGCTCCATTCAAGACGCACTTTTTAATATATAGGCAATTTGAATAAAATGTTGGAAAAAAGGGGGGAGGGGCTCCGTAAAATAATTAAAATCTTACTTAAGTAATTAGCTGAAAGGATTATGTGTTTATTTGAATGAATTGATGTGTAAAAGCATATGAAATCGATAAACTTCCTCTGGAATGACATATCAACGTATCTAGGCACTTAAAGTTTTGCCGTCATATGCAGCTGAAAATTTGCTATGGATCTATAGAAATGCCCGCTTGTAAGCAGGAGAGTAGTAATCCTGGCAGCTCTCGCACGAGGAATTGTTCACTGAGTCTTTATCGCTATTTATGTTCAGACATATTTCATAATTTCCTTTAAAATCTTAAGATTTTGCAACATGTTCACATAAATGTAGTAAATTTCAAATTTCATTATGTTTTATAGAGTTATTCCCCTTTGGAACCTTATACATGCCCTTTTCGTTACCTTGGTTGATTCTGAAAGTTTCCTTGGTACTCAATGAAAGAATTGATACATCAAACATAGACATCTAATTAATGTTCTTCATCTCAGAGAATTTTTTGTAAGTATACCCCCTAAAATTGGATGTAATTTAACAAGGGGGTCACCTGCATTGATGACCTTTACTGCAAATACTTTGTTCATGGAGACGTATTTCTGTAAAGAATGTGAAAGTACACACTTTAATCTTCTGAAATAATGCCAATTCAATTCCAACGTTGAGATAGGATAAGAGCACAGGCCTGATTCTTGAAATTGGGTGTAAAATCACCACCAAAACTTTTCAAGAACAGATAACTCCTGCAATGATACTCTTTTCGTCTTTATCATACCGTGATTATGTTAAGATAAGATTGAATATTGTGTTGATTGAGCTATATACAACACAATTCCTTGACAAATGGCTTTAAATTCCTTTTTAAATCAAAATTTTCTGTATTTTGAACGAGTCAGAAAAACGGAAGGTTCCAGTTAGGGGGTTGGGTACTTTCGTATCCCAAAATTTTCATCCATCAGAGAGTTTCACGACAAATGATGATGTTATAGATGGAAAATAGAATAATCTTTCCAGTAGGACCACATTTGCCAAATTCAAGACATTTTAAATTTCATTATTATGCTTCCTTTAGGTATACAGGTAGTAATTATTTCGAACGAGTCGCTTCCCTTCTGAGGCCACCCAAAGTTTGACAAGGAGTAAAAGATAGCGCTTCTGTGATTGGATAATATTCATTAATACAGATATGAAAGAAAAGTACTGATTGTGGACTTTCATTGCATGTACAGCATTTTCATGAAATTTATTCAAGATAGAAATATTCAGGGGTGCCAAATGGGGGTAATTTTTTTAGTTGAAACAGTTCATTTCATCCCCCCTTTTTTCAATCAAAATTTAAGGGGAGAAAAGCAACGTTAACCCCCAAATTTTTTTTGGTCAAAAGTAAGATAATTTATTAATCTCTGTTATGATGATTAGCATATTTTTCAAATCAATTTTTTTTACTGAGTTATGGAGGCCCAATGGGGATAACCCCTTCCCATAGAACTCTATGTTAAAGGGACCGAATAAATAATTACTACCTTCATACCCATAGGGCGCTGCAGTGTTAAGATTTTTTATCCAGAACTCTTCTTTGTTGCGACGGAAAGGTGTGCTCAAATTGGGATTGTTTGTGGGGTGATATATTTTACTCTAATAGATAAAACAGAATTATCGGCCTGGTCAAAATGCCTATAAAGAAGTTGACCTCCTTTATTATTTATTTTTGACCGATGTCCTGACATTCTGGTCCGGAGCTTACCTTTGGTTTCACCCACATAAATCAATCCACAAAGTGAGCACTCCATTCCGTACACAACATTAGATGTCATACAGTTTATGTTTTCAAAACTATTCGTGTTAAATGTTTGTTTTGTGAGATACTTGAGAATGAAGTGTCTGTTATTAGGATGTTACAAGTTTTGCAGTTCTTCGTGCCGCACTTAGAAACTGAGCAATCGCTTGGTGAAAATTGGTGCTCTTTTAGTATATCGACCACTTCAATCTTACAGGGGTTGATTTTAATATTACCCATCTGCATGTTTGTAACAAAACTCATGGTTTCTACTTACTACAAATGTTTCGTCTCTAATGTCATGTAGACAAATCTTAGGGACACCTAAATTACCTGTTGCGTATGTGTCCGTAGACGCAACAGGTTAAATGCAAGGAATACTGTTTTTATCGTCTTACATTGTACACTAAAATCATTTTGCAGTCAGGAGAGAATTGTCATTTAACGACTATAATGAAATATGTGCAAGTAGACCAGTAAAAAAGAAGGGGGGGGGGGGGGTATGGAACGTTTATAATATTAATCGGAGATAGAGCTCAGTTGCAGCATTGTTTTACTGATATAAGTCAGTTAATTGCAGTTTACATTGTCTATATGAATTATTTGGGGGTTTTTTTGTTAAAAATATATGAAAAAATCCTTTTAAATATTTTCTGTTTTGAAACCCAGATTCTCATATATGACAAAACGCCGAGCAATTTTAAGGCGACGTCCTGGTTCAAAACGACGTTGTTCTTGCTATTGTTTACCCTTTCTCAGAAGAAAACAGGTTTCATGCGGAAATAAATATGATTTTTCATAAACATAGGAGTAAAAAATCATTTCAAAAAGATATTCTGTCATATCAAAAACCAATGGATAGCAACATACATGTAATAAGCCTGTATATCATATATAACGTGTGATTAATCTTACATTCAAGTATAAGTAATTTTCTTTGCTTATCATTTGTCTGAATACATTCTATTCATTTATAATTCTATTCATAACAATCATAAGATAAACAACTTGTTTACATCGCTCCATTTCATTCGGGACCGTTTTTATTTCTTTATTAACTTTATTTGACGTTTAGATGGCCAAATGCATCACGTGACGTCATTTGCTTAAAACTGTTGCAGGCGTTATTATTACTGATATAATGGGTAAATATTATAAAATGGGTTACAGAATTCACTTTTCGATCAGTTCTATTTCCAATTTATATATGGATGAAAAATGGAGTAATTTAGATGAACGGTTCAAGAGATATAAATCCAAATGGAGCACGGAGGGGATATCTTGCCAGCATTTTGTAACAAAATCTGGAGGGGGGGGGGGGCTAAGGTCATAATTTTGTATCAAACTTAAAATTTTGTGCGATGATTGCTACATTTATTTTTATTTTTGAAAGATATGTTAACTTAGATTAAGATAGTAATTTTTTCCGCTCATTGGCATGTTAACAAAGTACTTAAACCCGCCATTTACTGGTTGGACTCTAAAAATAATGACGTCAAGAATAGAGCCTAAAATGGTATAACATTTACTATTTCATAGAATTTGACGTGCCAGCATTGATGTATTTTCTATTTTTTATTTGTTTTAGACCTTCTTTCGTTATTAGAAGATTGACCATACATTAATGCGTCAGGTTTAAAATAACAGTGATCTATTGATGATATGATACAAATTTAGGGTAAATTCAAGAGAAAATGGACATGTACTTCTTTGGAAGGTCATAAATCATTGGAAGCTCGTTGACATATACTTTTTATATTAAATTACTATACATTACATTGTTCTCTACCAATAAAATCGATAAAACTTAACGTGTGATGTTTAATAGTGTTTTGGGGGTGTTTTGGAAAGGGTGTAACTATGAATCTTAATTGGTTAAAAAATTATTCTGGAAATAGAATAATTACACAACAGCTTACGAAATCTGAATTTCAGTTTCAATCTATGCCTTACGTCTGGAAATTATTCGTTAGGGATTTTTCAAAATGAATCTAAAGGAAAGTCCAAGTACATCTGTTTTTGTTAAAAATGCTTTAAAAAGGAAATTGTACGACAATGCACAAAGTCTTAAAATACCGTGAGTCTATTTTAAGAAATGTCCTTCTGTTTTTTGCATGTACGAAGGAGAGCACAGAGGATATCATAGTTTCCGAGGACCTACAGAGCCATCGGTTGATATTATCTGTTCCGTCGCGTCGTGCTACCTACAAACTGCTGAAAATAATCTTTTCGTGAAAAACCTTGTTTTTAGCAGGGAATATATTTACAACTTACGAGGGAAAATGAAAACTTACGACTTATGCTTTAACAATGTCCGCATCGTTTCCTTTTTTTAAACAGCTTATCATTTTTTCTTGCAAGAAGAGGAAGAAGAAAAAGTAAAGCATTCTCAAAAGAGCACATTGCAGAACCCACGACGGGTCATACCCACATGGTAGGAACAAAAAACAAACAATAGCTAGCTCATGAGTGATTACATGTAGTATGTACGAGCTTATTAAACTCATCAATTGGTGGCTGAATGAAGATAAAACAGTTCGATATGCCGAAATAAGGTGATATGAACATCAAAACCATACAGGTAAATTGAAAAACAGAGGCAGTATGAACAGGAAAGCAGTATGGGATGGAATATAACTCTAATATTTCAATTTAAGGTGGCTCCCTACTCGAACCGTTATAGGTTTTTCCTTATATGCAGCAGTCTGCCTATAACGTTCTACAATGGCTGGTGGGGGACTAGCCAGCGCATTGAAAAACACAGACAGAAGATCTTAAATGCCAAAAGAAGCAAAAGATGGTGCAATCTATCAATATCCACACCAATCATATAGTATAATTTCTTAGTTGAAAATGTGTTGAAATTATAAGGGGGTACCCTTATGTTTGTAGCCATATCTTGATCATTTATAAAATTGTATACCTGTATGCGATTTTTTCACCATCTATATACATTATCGTATAAAATGATCCAATTTGAAGAAATTCCATCTGTTGTTTTTTGCACAAACATGTGATATACTATATATTATTTGTCGAAAATATGATATCATTATAAGGGGGTACCCCTATGTTTTGAGCCATACCTTGATCATTTCAAAAACTGTGTACCTGTATGTGATTTTTTCTTCATCTACATACATAATTCTATGAAATGTTACAAAATGGAAAAAATTCATCTGTTTTTTTTATGCAAAAAGTTGGATTTAGTACATATTCTTGGTAAAAAATGCTATGAAATTATAAGGGGGTACCCTAATGTTTGGGGATATGTCATACTTAGATTTATGTTACAATATCATTTTAAGTGTTGTATTTCTTCTATATGACTTGTTATCATTAAATAAAACAAAATAAATAAACATATTCGTATCATCATTGAATTTGGAGGGTTAAAAAACATATGATGGATATTTGATATTTCTCAATTTTTAAGTGTTAGGGTACCTTTCTTTAATGTACAGTATCTTTAATGAAAACAAAATTACCTATCTATGTCTGTGTTCATTATGTCATTTTGACTATTATGTATAGAAAATAACCTTAAATACAAAATTCATCTGTTAAATTCACGAGTAGGGACCCACCTTAATCAATTAAATATTATTCGGGAAATAAAGTAATCATACAACAGCTTACGAAATCTATACAACAGCTTACGAACTATAAATTTCAGTTTGAATTTATCTTTTTTTCATTTTTAATTATTATTATTTTTATTTATTCATCTACTTTCTTTTGATTTATTCTTATTATTGATTGATTGATTGATTGATTGATTGATTTATTTATTTATATTTATCTATTATTATTTTGCTTTTTTTTCTATTCATGTCTGGAAATGAACCGTTAAGAATTTTTCGATGTGAATATTAAGGGAAAGTCCCATGTTTATGTTGGTTTAAAATACTTTAAAAAAAAAAAGGAAATTGTACGACAATATCGAGAGTCTGTTTCAAGAGATTTCCTTCCGTTTTTATTCATGTACGAAAGAGAAGCAACGACGGTATCCTGATTTCCCAAGACCGAAACAGCCATGGGTTGATAATATCTTTTTGGTGTCGCGTCGTGCCACCTTCAAACTGCTAAAATCTTTTTTGTGAAAAAAACCTTGTCGTTAGCAGAGAATATATTTGCAACTGTAAATGAAAGGGAAAAAACTGACGAATTCTGCTTTGGCAATGTACACCACGTTTCCATATTAAGGTAATAGATGTAAAATGAATGAAATCATATCTAAATATTTAAATCATGTTATGAATTATTTCATCTTGCTCAATCGCTTTTGATGTTGCACAAACGTTTATACTATGATGGTAGGTAATAGTAAAAGGATTTTAATAGTGTCATAGTGTTAACAGTGCCCAAGTTTTGAACAATGGTTTAGGTAGGTGACTATAATGCAGATCAGAACAGACATGTGGCGCGCGCTGTAGTTGCGATCTTGCGTATTATCCCTTATTATTAGGGGACTCTTATTCATATAATGCCCTAAACAGCTGATCATATTTTCTTGCCACTTCATTTTTTTCATTCCCAGTCTAAAAATGTCTCTTTTCCATAATTCAAAGAATGGAAGGGTTTCTTTAAAAAAAACTGTTTTGAAAGAAGAAGAAGAAGAAGAAGAAGAAGAAGAAGAAGAAGAAGAAGAAGAAGAAGAAGAAGAAGAAGAAAACGAAAAGAAAACGAAGAAGAAGTAGTAGAAGTAAAGCATTTCCAAAAGGTCATATTACAGAATGCACGGCGGATCACACCCACACGGTAGGAACAAACACCAAATAACAGAAGACAATGGAGAAGAACTTAGAACTTAGAAGGAAAATCACTATATAAGCTGTCCTTATATATATAACAGTTCCAATGTACAAGGCATATAGATATCGGGTGCATAAATTCAGATGTTCGTATTTCTTACATTTGCATATACCTTTCTTAAAATGTACGATTTGAAAACAAATCATACGTCACCTCGAACCCCTTTCCATAAATTTGAATCACGAAGAAACATTTTCTGGTTTTGCTCGGGAATCTAATTACAACACCCAACACCCCAAAAATCCGAGTTTAGGATGAGAATTAAAAAAAAAAGTTTTTTCCCTTCCAAAATGGTTATCTTTTATTAAATTGAATATTCAATCGTAAACTGTCATGTTCATTATTGATTTAACGTTTGGAAAGTAATTCTTGGAACAATAATAAAAGGTTTTTATTGTTTGTTATCATAAACGAAAAACTATTTTCATTTCTGACATAAGATCGGTCCTAGCTATTCCACTTGGCCTAATTGATACTAGATCGATCCAGTGTCCATCCTAAGTCTTCGTAGTACCAAAACCCAGCCAAGTCTAAAACTAGGATGATTGCTGAAAATCATGATATGAAAAGGAAATGAAAACTTACATGTCGGCTGCATAATCTGAATCAGTCTAACCTACATCAACCTTTTTGCCCCAAATAAACGGCAGTGCGACGACACATTTAAACATTATGATAAAATGTCCCAACGCTGACAAATGAACTTATAAAATACGATCATATATTACACAAGATCTCTAGACCAACTTGACGATGTTGAGGTGACTACAATGGGAAAACGAGGTCATCGCTCAAGAGAAAACGAAAGTGAGAAAAAGAGGTCAACGCTCAAAAGATCGTGTAAAATAAAAAGAAATAACAGACGGGGACAACGAGAAAGACCCCACCACAATTATTTAAACATGCCAAGGTACAAGGCTGTAGATAACTTCATTTTTGTCAAAAGGGGACAATGAAGCTGTCACACTTCGATACCTTACTCTAGTTCTGATAAATACATAGATTTACTTCCTCTTTTCACATTTTGTAGTTTTTCTTTCATAAATAGATTGAGAAGTAAATCCTGTATATACGAAGAAAATCCACCTATCTAAAAAATAATATTTACATATTTTCATTTCCATTTGAGTTAAGAATAGACGACTAGTTATTCTTGCTTTAGATATGAGTGGATCATAGTTCCTTGGAATGGGCTGTTCTAAATGAGTCGTTCTATATGAACTTCAGAAGTATTGTGACTTAAAAGAAACAAAGATTATAGTGTTTTCGACATAATGAAGGGTTAAAATGAAACATTTAATATATTATATTGAAATGATACAGCGGTGTTTCAAATCAATAACTTCACGAAGAGAATTTCAAACCAATTTTCGAATATTAAATCCTCATCAGTGATGCTTCCGACCAAAGTGATTTTCAGGAGCCACCAAAATTCATTGTTATACCCTTAGATATTTCCCCTTTATACTCTATACAAGAAAGAAGTCCAACAAAATGACTGTTAGAAACAGCCGGTCCAAACGAAAAGTTAAAAGCGACTGTTGGACCGGTCACGTGACGAACTGTTGACCGGCAAGATATTTTAGTGTTGTTATGACAACAAGTTTCTTGTTTATTTCGGTTATTTTATTTATTTCCTCACTTAAAGACGCTGAGTAATGTAAATTTGATCATATTCCGTAATTAATTGTATTTGAAAAAAAAATGTTCCCCATGCGAGGCCCCCTTGAAAGGATCAATCTAAGAGTTCTCTTCCCTAATCAGCTGATTACATCGTTTCCAAATGGCAGCGAGTTGCTCCTGTGACGGAGGAAGATATAACAAAAATGTTGGAGGACAGAGATGGTAAAAACACAAAGAATGCAATAAGAACTTCACAGAATATTCTCGCTCCATTAATCTCAATCTGTCGCTGATCGCTGATTATACAGCCGAGACATTGACTGAAGTATACTAGTAACAAAACAGTTGTATATTCTTTTTTTAGATCGAAAAAGGTATAACAAAACAGTTGTTGACAAGGGGCTCGGCCTACGGGCTGTTCTAAATGAGTCTATGTTGCCTACGGCCTCGGTCAACAATCCATCCTCGGGTCCAACAAATAAGCTGTTGACCTCGACCCCAGTCAACAACTGTATGTTACTGTAACACGCTCTGGTTTTATTTTTTGAATTTAAATATGTACTTTACTTTACGGAGAGTGCGCGGCTATATTTCCTCTGGGATCGAATCAGAAGCATAACAAAATAAAATCTATGTTCAAAATAGCATTGGAGGGTTGGTGCTAAGATCTTAACATCCTTTAATCTCGATGATATTTTTCCGTGCTTTGCACAAAAAAGAAAATCATCCAGATAATGTATTATTTGAGACGACGGGAGTGACATTGACCTATCTACAGCCCAATGTATGAATGTTGAAAATTTTTCAAACAAAGAACAGCTAATAGACGAACCGACTGGTAAACATTTGTCAAAATAGAATTGTTCCTTGAATGAAAAACCAAGTAATTCAAAATCACCAGGCCAAACTGGTAGTAAGCGGAATGCGGACTTGATTCGTTAGATATCCCCTCCTTTCTTTGTTGGTGATATTCTCTTTACTTGTCTGTATAGTTAGCGTTATATTCTATCCTTCCATTTGATTTGTGGTCATGCATCATGGCGTTTTGGAAATTTGCCTTATATAAGCTATCCTTCCTGAACACCAATTCTTCAGCTTGGTTGTTTTTTTTTTTTGTTGTCCTTCCTCTTACAATGACCGACCATCTTGGTTTATTGACATTCAACATGGCGCCTTTCTATATGATATGATCTATATGTTTATATTTAACAGTTAGAATTATGTATCATCTTGGTTTATTGATGTTCATCTTGTCGTGATGTTTAGGTTTATATGTTGTCCTTCTTGAAATAATGATACTTCAGTTTGGCTTATTGATGTTCATCTTGGCGTGTTTGTATTCTTAGCTTTATATGCTGTCATTTTTGTCACAATGATGTATCGGATTGGTTATTGATGTTCATAATGACGTGTTTGTATTATATAAATGAGTGAAAGAAGATCCTGACGATAATCTCAACAGCACTCACAAGAAGCTTTATATGCAGTGGTTTCTGTTACAATGATGTATCGGATTGGTTTACCGATGTTCATAAAGACGTGTTTGTATTCTATAAGCTTTATATGCTGTGTTTTCTGTTACGATGATACATCGAATTGGTTAACCGATGTTAAAATGGCGTGTTTGTATTCTATAAGCTTTATATGCTGCGTTTTCTGTTACAATGATGTATCGGATTGGTTTACCGATGTTCATAATGGCGTGTTTACACTATATAATCTTTATATGCTGAGTTTTCTGTTACAATGATGATTCAGCTTGGTTTATGTATGTTCATCTTGATGCTTTTGTATTATAAGCTTTATATGCTGTCCTACCTGTTAAAATGAGATTTCGATCAGTTTAGCTTATTGATGTTCATTATGGTGTGTTTATATTATTACCTTTATATGTTGTCCTTCTGTTACAATAATGATTCAGCTTGGTTTATCATGTTGTGGTTGTGTTATTAGCTTTATATGCTGTCCTACAATTACAACGATCCTTTGGCTTGCTTTATTTTCATTTTCGAGCGTGAACATCGACGGCGGGTGCGGGTAGCCAAACAGGGGATGATCACATCTCCCGGGTACCTGGTCCCTCTTCTACCTTGCTAGTGTCCGTCGATGCTCAGTTTGGTGCTCTATATTGAGTGAGGGTTGTGCGCATGGAATTCAAGATATCCACACCGTCTGCTACTTGCGTGGCAGATAGCCATCCAGAGTCGACACTGTTTGTCCATTGATCCCGTTGGTTTATGTACGGTCTTTTGTGTTTCATGTTTCTATGATGTGTGTTTGTGTTCCTTGTCCCTTTTACGTCTCTTTCTGTGGATGTCTGCTCTGCGTTTTTGCATTGGGTGTTTTGCTGTGGGTGCTGCGACCGAGTGTTGTTGAAGATAACCTCCTTTCTTTGCTGTTGATAATTTCGCCATGATCCTCTTTATCTCATTGATGGAGCTATTTAAAAAAAATCACGGGATTATTTCCCTTGCTAGTAGTATGCTTCCTGTTATCAAAAATTAAACAAATCACATTTCTATGTATAGATATAGCTCTACCGCTGTCAAATGGAAAGAACACAGGACGGAGACATTAGATCTTCAACAACAATAATCAACGGCGGGTGCGGCTAGCCAAACAGGGGATGCTTACTCCTCCCGGGCACATGGTCCCACCTCTATCTTGCTAGGGGTCCGTCGACGCTCAATTTTGTGGTCCATTTGGTTGCTCTATTGTAAGTGATGTTGAGACTTCTTTCACTCATTACAAATGCATCATCACGATACAAGTATGACCGTCTCTTTGATGCAAATCACATGATAAAACGTTTTAAAAGATGTGTTTTAAAAAGAACATGTTGTATAGTTCGTATATAGTATTATATCCTATTTACTACTTTCATTGCGTACATTCTATCATATTGAAGGAGAAATTGAACGCAAAAATCGCGACGGCATAATTTGGTTTCTGAATTTCGTAAGAAGAGTATGCTATAAATTACGCCAAAACATTTGATATACTAAATGATTTATGAAATTGACTCTACTGACGATGTTTTCGTAAACTTTGGAACTTTTCACACATGTAAGATAAAGACTCTGAGCTTTTTAGCAGAATACAAAATACAATTACGTTATCCTGCATCGGACTAAAGCAAAACTAGAATGAGTTAAAGAAGTTTCTGACGATAATCTCAACAGTACTCACAATAGAGCACCAAAATGAGCATGGACGGACCCCTAGCAAGCTAGAGGTGGGACCATGTGCCCGGGAGGAGTAAGCATCCCCTGTTGGCTAGCCACACACGCCGTCGATGCATGAAAATAATCAAAGGACTGAAGGTCCTGAGAGATACTTCTTTTCAAAATTTAATGCCAGCAGATGAATGTTGAATCATTTTATTGTTTAGGTATTTAAGGTTAGGGTTGCGACTACAAGGAGATAACTCTATTTTCATATCGCATTATATTTAACACCGACATAAAAGATTCATGGCATAAGCTCAGAATGTTACATTATTTTAGAAAAAATAATAATCCTTGAAACTTTCATTGCTGAATGTATATTTTTTGAAAAAATGCATATTTTTCAATGAAAAATCGCCGAAAAAAGGAAAAAAAAATGGTCATTTTCGCATGAGTTCTGCTACCAAAGATTCAAACATCTACATGTATTTACTATCCATTATATTCTTTAAAAGTGAGATTAGAAATTCGAACTTCAAATTGAACTCTATGTTTTTTGGTCAAAATGTTGATTTTTTGCATAAATTATTGTGCTATTTATAGAAACAGTTATTTTGCTCAAAAACTAATTCGGGTACATATTGATTTTACTGCTTTAGGATAAAGCAATACCATAGATAAATATGTAGAAAAAAATTGTGTTGCTGGCGACCTCCTAGCTATTAATAAAAATAATGAGTTGTTGCCATGGCAACCAGCAACATAGATTTTATAAGAAAATACTCTCCTTAGAACTGATTATTTTATCAGAATTTCTCAAAATAGCCTTTAATTCATCCACAAGCTATAAGAATCTTGCAAAATAAGGATATATATGAATTCAAAGAATTATTTTTTGTTTTCAGAAAAAAAAACAGATGTCTCCCCCCTTCCTCTAAGTTTCTTTGACCTTAGGCCAAGATGACGTGAAACCTTTGAGTCATAGGCAATATCATACTCAAACATGAAAGCGATTCATTATATTGTTTTAGGTAAAGCCCAAACATTATTAGCATATACCATATCATTATAAGCATATTTAGAAAAATTGACTTTGGTAACATGACCTTGGATATAGGTGATCTGAAACCTACATTGTATGGATCATGAATTAGTGATTGGATACATGGTTCAAAATATAGAACCTAAACATAAAAGCATTGACAATTTCAGCCTGGACATGATTAGCATATACAATTTCATTACCAAAGTAAGAAGTGACCTTAATCATGTGACCTTGGGACAATGTGATAAGAAACATTTAGTCCCGAGAAAAAACATACCAAAATATGAAAACATTTGTAAGAAGGGTTCAGCAGATATAGCCCAGACAAGATTAGTACGTACAGTTTCATTAAAAAGAACTAAATGATTTTGACATTTGGCGCATGACCTTGGGTCAAGATGATAAGAAACCCTCCAATCCTAAGCAACAGCATACTTAAGTATCAGAGTGATCCAGTATACGATTCAACAGATATAGCCCAGACTCAATACCATTTACAATTTAATTAAAAAAATGTAAAACTTGAAATTGACCTTAGTCATATGACCTTGGATCAAGATTGTGTGAAACCTTTGGGTCATCAGCACCATCATACAAAAATATGAAAGTGATCCTATCACGGTTCAAAAGATTAAGCCTGGACATAATACACATAAAAAATACAATTTCATTTAAAATATACTAATTGACATTGACCTTGGTCACATGATCTTGAGTCAACATGATATGAAACCTTCAGGTTATAAGGAACAACATATTAAAATAAGAAAGCGATCTTGCAAACGGTTCAAGAGATATAGCCCGGACAGGAATGCATGTACCATTTCATTAAAATTGTACTACATGACATTGACCTTAGTGACATGACCCTGAGTCAAGGTGATGTGAAACCTTCCTTTCATAAGCAACAACATACTAAAATATGAAAGTGATCCGGCAAAAGGTTCAAGAGATATAGCACGGACAGGAATGTATGCATAATTTCATGAAAAATGTACTAAGTGACTTTGACCTTGATCACATGACATTGGGTCAAGGTGATGTGAAACCTTCGGGTCATAAGCAACAACATACATGTACTAAAATATGAAAGTGATCCGGCAAACGGTTCAAGAGATCTAGCGCGGACAGGAATGTATGCATAATTTCATAAAAATGCACGAAGTGACCTTGACCTTGGTCACATGACCTTGGGTCAAGGTGATGTGAAATCATAAGGTCATAGGTAACAACATACTAAAATATGAAAGTGATCGGGCAAACGGTTCAGGAGATATAGCCCGGACACGATGTGTGACAGACGGACAGACGCACGGACGGACACACTGACAGACGGACGACGAAGGCAAAAGCAATATGTCTCCTTCCCTTTGGGGGGGGATGATTTTTGAAATTTCATGCATTATAGAGGTATGTAAAGTTTTGAAGTGGTATTCTCTAAAATGACAAAAAATGTTAAATTAGGCCAAAAATTGACGTTTATAGCCAAAAAACAAGACAGGCAAATTTTGATTTTTTGGTCTGAATAGTTCGAGATGTTCCTCTACATATGAACCTATCCATCTTTCTTCTACCTCATTTCTATTAAAAGTCGCCACCCTGACCTTAAATGATGATGATTTTTTTTACATAGGATGCATATATGCATTTGAAGCTTAATCATAAAAAATAAATTATTCATTTCTATGTGCTCAATGTGTTCTATAAACAGCACAAACTGTTCATATTTACTAGAAGTGGTATACTTAAAATTACATTTTTTTCTCATGACTTAAACCTGGAGCAGTGTCTAGAATTAATTAACCCGTTTCAATTGAATCTATAGAAACTAAAAAGACTATGAATGCATGTCTACGTCGGGACTGACAGTCTACCATATATTTGATAAAAGAGCGGTTGCATGTAGTTCCAGCATTACTTTAAGTTTATTGTTGCTGGTAATTTCCAAAAATTCTCATTTCAATTAACAGAATTTCCTATTTCTTTCAACAAGATCATGCTTTGTTTCTACTTTCATTTCTCATCGTTTCTTCTTAATATAAGGAAGACAACTCATATATAAGTCACTCTTATCAAAAGTAATATATTATTACGCCACCAACGTGCACTGAAAGCAGAAATGTATCGTTGATTTTTTGTGATACATTTACTTTAGATGAAATTGATTTTTTTTCAAGAAGGGCAATATACTTGTTCTTGCATTTTGCATGTGTCAGACAGCAAATTCTTAAATTAGAAAAAGCACTATATTTTGAGGTAGGTTGCAAAGCAGCGGTATCTCAAATTGAAGCAGTTACCGTAACAGTAAGAGACTTCCTGAATCTTAAAAACAATATAAAAATTAATGCTTTGTACTGTCTGAGGTCATATCTATATAGAAAGTGCTATGGCGACCATGTCAGGGAAAGTTTTCAAAACACTTACTGTCAAACCCCTCGCGGGGAACTTTTTACGAGCTCCACACGGCAAAGGGCATAAGTGTGACACAGATCCTGACGATAATCTCAACAGCACTCACAATAGAGCATCAAATTGAGCATCGACGGACCCCTAGCAAGCTAGAGGTTGGACAAGGTGTCCGTCCGAGAGGAGTAAGCATCCCCTGTTGGCTAGCCGCACCCGCCGTCGATGTCTCCGTCGATGTAGAACTTTCAGCAAGCTTCATGCTGACATCATTTGTTTTGATTGTTTTATTCAGGAATAGATAATGACGTCATTGACAATAGTACTGCACATAAGACTATAGTGATACATGGTATGATACATTTAGTACTAGGGCATTATGAGCTCTAACAAAGATAACAGCTCAGATATGACGTCCTTCGTGCTAACCCCCGATCTTTGAAAATGACATAATGCAAAAATACCAAACACATCTAGACTTAAATCATGTACACAGTATATTCTTAGTATATATCCAATAGTGGGAATAACAGCTATAGGGACAGTAAGCTAATCCAAGATGGTCATCCTGTCGATCTTGTTTGGATTATTCATAGTTTTTTGTTTTATTTACAGGAGGTCCGTTTGCCTTTCACATTGTACATGTGCTGGTGATGTACGTTTGTTCTTGTATTAATTTTGAATCTATTTTACAGAATGTATCTTTGCAACCACGTTTATGATATTAACTAAGGTCGCATAAGGTCACAGCTAGAGTTTTCATATCCTGCTCATAATTTTCAAACTTTGTGTGGGAAAACTTTTTGATTTGGCCAAAGATGGCAATTTCACACGTACGTTTGTGCTGTTTACAGAATTACGGCTAAACACCCCCCCCCTCTTTTTTAAAATATAAATCAGAGTATGACTCATGGGCATGAATGTTCAAAGCTATAACTACATGTAAATAAATAGATTTATCAAAAATATTCATGTTTTAAACAATTTCTGTGGAAATATTGATGGATATGGGTGCTCTGTAGTAGGTCCACCGTCAACAAAATGTTGAGAACACAGTCGACTATGTTCACTGTAAACAAAGTCTTTGCGGACCAGGTGGGCTCTCCGCAACCAAATTCGCCCCGCGGCACTATTCGAAGGAAATCTGTGAAGCGATATTGTCTTTCCATCCACCACCTTTCCTCTATAATTGCTGCAAATGCAGCAGTATTTACGAGATTTCGTTACCGGCATGGTAGTCCCCGGAAGCAATCCCCAGCGGTGACGCATGCGCACAACATAGAATGAAGAGTTCTGATCAAGAGAAGATAACTCACGTTATTGAACCGTCCTATATGCACTTACATGTTAAGGTAAGGTCAAAATATAGGCGCGTCAACAGGTTTTCATGATATTTCTACATTGTGATCAAACTTTGAAAAGGAAGCTGCCTTTCGAGTTCCAAGTTAATCCGAATTGTTGTTACGGTGTTATGGGACTTAGAATTCTAAAATCCTGTGAAAATATACGAAATAATTAAAAATTCTTTAAAAACTAGTTTTGGGTGAAATGTTTTGGAAATTTGTATGCTTCAAGAAGATAGGATGTTCTTTGACATATAGAACTTGTTTTATTTTTTTGTCGCATAAATGTTATCTTATTTCTAATGGGAGGGGTGATGATTATATGGACATACATGTTAAGCTAAGGGCACAATATAGGCACATGGAACGCAATAACTTGAATACATGTCAACACATTTTCATGATATTTCTAC
Source organism: Pinctada fucata (assembly GCA_028142955.1). Lineage (NCBI taxonomy): Eukaryota > Metazoa > Mollusca > Bivalvia > Pterioida > Pteriidae > Pinctada > Pinctada fucata. The sequence continues at coordinate 27,203,222 of AP027114.1, forward strand.
ATCGTGATTAGATTGTAAAGATAATTCGGCCTTCCGAATTTCAGGTTCATCCGATTTGTCTTAATGGAGTTATGGGAATTAGCTATAGAAAAAATAGAAGGCTTTGTTTTCAAATTGGTGTTTTACTGTGGTTGCAGCAACCAATTGTTGATGAAGATCCCCTTCGGGTGAATTTAAATTCAATGTACATGTGTATACAAAGGCTGCTTATGAGAATTGAGGAAGAAGGTCACTTTGGGTCATTCATATATGTTAAGGCCATTTCGACTAAATAACTATTCCTGTATACAAGATTTAAAAAATTCATTAAAAATCTGCATTTTGCCCAAATGATCAGGGATTTTTGATAATGATGAAAACATGCATAATTTTTTACATATATTATTTTGTTACGTTGTTGTCAAAAGGGGAAGTTATTACATATAACTTCAGGTGAATGAATGCAAAATGTACATGTATACACTGAATAGGCTGCTTTATGAGAATTTAATAATATATTCAACAATAGCAACTTCAAGACTAAGGTTATTCATTAAGGTCAAGGTAATATTCAAGGTAATATTCAAGGTAATATTCAAGGTAATATTCAAGGTAATATTCAATATAAAGAACAAGTTTAGAAATTCATTACAAAATCTATTTCAATTCAAAATGGTAAGAAATTATGTTTTTTTTAAAGGAAAATGCACATTTGTTTATTTATGTAGCAGGTTTAAAGATTTTTATTGCATAGACTGGAGTTGCCTGCTCTTACTTTGCTAACGCGTCGCGAAGAGACAGGTGACTACACTGGCATTGCGTGTCTAGATATAAATATCTAGACAGGTGACCACTAATTCAAAGCGAGGCCGACCTACTTCAAATTGACGCATATCGGTTATTTTTATCTCTCTGGATTTCCATACAGCTCAATGCACTCTTTTGTACAAACAATACAAATTTCTCTTTGTTTGTTTGTTTTTTCCGTAACATTGTACGCCTACTGTATTTCTGTTTCTTTTGATGTTATAATTTTCAATGTACGTATATCTACATCATTTCCAGGATGGCAAACAGCATGCATTCCATTGTATGCTTTATCATTACTATACTGTAGTATCGACAAATATTGGAAGTTTAATTACGTCCACAAGGATAAAAATCATGCTCCTTTCCATATATTATGTCAGATCGATGCGTTTGCAGCAGACGAAATATGTATATACAACGAGTGTTATCTGCCCCTATCGCCCGATGATATAAATAGCACTCGCTGGAGTGGAAAAAGCCTCTCCAGAATGGCGGTAGTCACCTGTTAGACTTGAGTTGCCTGCTCTTACTTTGCTAACGCGTCGCGAAGAGACAGGTGACTACCGCCATTCATTGAAATAAAAAGAAATAATTATAAAAAAAGATGGAATTTTATGTTTCACTACATATATTTTTTCTTGAAGGTGACATAAAAGTGTGGTTGAAGAAGTGTATCCCTCACCTGCAAAGAGAGAGATAGAGAAAGATAAGAATATTGTATCTGCCAGAATTTCGATACTTTATAAACTAAAACATAAGGCCTTAGCAGCCATAAGGCGCTCACGATACTCACGTGCACTCTTAGCCAAGTGATGGCTGATTACCCAAAGAATTTTGATATTTGTACTTCTCCATAAATGTAAGAAAGATAACTTTTGTATAAATTATGAAAATAAATCCCCCTTTGGCTTCCCAAAACTGTAGCTCGGAATGAATGGACGAGTGATTGGCAAATATTAACACGAGAGAAAGTACTAAAGATAGACTTTCACCTTGTACATTTATTTCTAATCAACAATCAAATCAGCAGAAATTATATGGGTTTTCTATCACGGTGTACCTATCAAATTTTAATTTTTCACTTTTTAGTTCATCTGAGCGAAGCTCAAGTGAGCTATTCTCATAAGACGGCGTCCGTCGTCTGTCGTCCGTCTATTGTCTGTCGTTAACTTTCTAACATTTTCGACGTCTCCTTTGCAACCGCTGCACGGAATTTCACGATACCTTAAAGCAATATTAGCTGTCAGCAATTGCATTTTTTTATTTGCTCATTTTCACGTATGTTATTACTCATAGAAAATGATGACGGTTTGATAAAAAGGTTGATTCAAAAAAACGTCGAATTAACGCCTTTCTAGTCAAGAATAGCAGTTTTCTGAATTATTTCAGCCCCAACAAAAATTTAACGTAAAGCCCGCCCATATTCATGTGCCCTTACGTTGACCTTTCTCTGCTTGCTTTCTGCCCATGCGCAAGCTAAATTTCGTCAGTGAACATTACCGATTCCAACATGCACATTAACATGTGTAAAGGAAAGAAAGTATTTTTTTATTGATTCAGAGGTTAGGATGGCAAAATAAGGACGATCTATAGTCCCACTACACAAGACTTTACATTGCAGATCAAATAGAGCTCAATTTTCAGAGATAAAAGTCGTTTATAAGCTTTTCACGTCTGCGCAGGATTTGACCTGATTTATCTCAACATAGCACATGTGGTCACTCGGCGGAGATCGGACTTAGTTGCCGAAGTATAATTAAGCAGGCGTCGTAGTGCAGACAGCCCTGTAGACGTATGTTTTCATGCTGAGGTTCTTTATGTAACATGTTTATTTTACCTCGGATGACTTGTGTATAATCTTTTAATAACAATTAGAAGGTATTAAGAGACTTTTTGCAAGAAAATAACTTTTAGCCGCTGACAGCTAATATTGCTTTAAGGCTTACAGGATGCAAGAACTCAAGTTTGTGCTTTTCGTTTCGATCAGTCAACAAATATGGCCCCTGAGGGCTCTTATTGGCTGACACATTTTCGACATCTCCTCTGAAACCGCTGCTCGGAATTTCATAAAACCTTACAGGAAGCAAAAACTCAAGGTCCTTTACCAAGTTTGTGTTTTTCGTACCGATCGGTCAACAAATATAGCCAATGAGAGCCCTGATTTGCTGACACATTTTCGACATCTCCTCTGCATCCGCTTCACAGAATTTCATGAAACCTTACAGGAAGCAAGAACTCAAGGTCCTCTAATAAGATTTTGTTTTTCGTGCCGATCGGTCAACAAATATGGCCACCAAGGGCTCTGATTTGCTGACACATTTTCGATCCAGAATTGCATGAAACCTTACAGGAAGCAAGTACTAAAAGTCCTCTACCAAGTTTGTGTTTTTCATGCCGATCGTTTAACAAATATGGCCAACGAAGACTCTGATTTTCTGACACATTTTCGACATCTTCACTGCAATCGCTGCATGGAATTTTATTAAACCTTACAGGAAGCAAGTACGCAAGGTCCTCTACCAAGTTTGTGTTTTTCGTGCCAATCGTTTAACAAATATGGCAACCGAAGGCTCTGATTGGCTGACACATTTTCGACATCTTCCCTGCAACCACTACAAGGAATTTCATAAAACCTTACAGTAAGCAAGTACTCAAGGGTCTCTACCAAGTTTGTGTTTTTCGTGCCGATGGTTTAACAAATATGGCAACCGATGATTTTGATTGGCTTACACATTTTGGAATTCTCCTCTGCAACCATTGCACAGAATTTCATAAAACCTTACAGGAAGCAAGTACTCAAGGTCCTCTACCAAGTCTGTGTTTTTTCATGCCGACCGATAAAAAAAAAATATGGCCGCCAAATGATCTGATTCGATGACACATTTTCGATATGTAAACCGAAGGCATACAAAATCAGGATAAAACAGGAACCAAAGCAAACAAACAAAAACCTCCACCATATGAAAAGAAGCGAACTCCCGATATGGGAGTGAGACCAGGTGCCCAGGAAGAGTAAGCATCTCCTGCTTGCATGCAACACCCGCCGCTTCAATTCGGTAGAACTGTCACATCCAGTTACTTCCATTTCGGAAGACAAAGAGTACAATCTTTGGTTGGATGGTTCAAATGGTCTATGACAGAATATCATCCCCCATTCTGGAGAGTGGGACATCATAGTTTATGACGAGTTCCCCATATCGACCGTAGAACTTCCTCAGTGACGATGTTAGTCGTTTACAAACATATCCCTGACTGAGAAGCTTATCTGAAAGACTCCTAGCTCTCAGAACAAAATCCGTATATTTGGTTCTTGCTCTGGCATAGCGTATCAACTGAGATATGAAAACGCCATAAGCTGGCGATGAAGGGATGTTGCTACTCAGAAAAGGAAAGTTTGTAATGCTGAAATTGAAGTCGTCAAGTTTGTCATAGAGTGAGGTGTTCTTGTGACCATCAGTGTCGTAGGACAACATTATGTCCAAATAGGATGCTGAATTATTTGTCTCTGTAGTTTCTTTGACGTCAAGCTCTGAAGGATAGATACTGCCCAGGTAATCCGTGAATTTTGGATTATTGATGGACAGCACATCGTCTATTTATCTGTAAGTGAAGTTGAAGTCAGAAGCTAAGTATCTTTTCCCATCAGAGACCAAAGATTGAATGAATTAAGCTTCGTACGAGTAAAGGAAAAATGTCGACAAGGAGTGGGGCACAATTCGTCCCCATTTGAATTCCGACAATTTGCTGGAAGACCTTTCCTCCAAACACCACAGAAATGTTGCCGATCAAAAAGTTTAACATCTGAATAATATCTGTTTCAGTGTACTTATTTTCAGAATCGGACTTTTCTTTTACAAAGTAGGTTTTGTCATAGTTCACAAAAATAAATTTGTATTTGCGTTTACCGTTCTTACTTGTAAACGCATTACTTATAATTTTTGCGAGTCTTTCTTTCAATTTAGAATGTTGAATTGTAGTGTTAAATGTTCGAAAAGTCAAAGGCTTTGTTTGAATGGACTCTACTAAAATAAGTGGATGTTAAGCAACAGCAACTCCCATTTTTTTTAATTACATTTAAAAGTAGACAAACTATTGTTCTGTCTTATGATAAATGAGTCATTTTTTTAAATCCCATATTTTCACGGAAGTATGGAAGTATGGAAGCCCAACTGGGATAGCCCTTATAATGGCTGTCTGTGGGAAATTTTCTTGATTTGAATTACCTTCTTCATATCAAAAACACGTATAAAAGCATTTACAAAATTAAATATGACAAAAATAGATCAATTTAATGCATAAAACCATACATTTTTGATTTGATGAATATCTCAATAGTGTGAAAAGACGGAATACATCTTCTTATAAAAGAGGACACAACAGTAATATACTTTTGCCTGTGTGGCTCACCCATTTCAAAACGGATCCGGGCATAAAAACAACAACACTTGTAGGGAACAATGATTGCTTCATTCCCATTGTCGTTGCAAAGTTACTTGGCCGGGCGGAGCCAATTGAATCAAGCCAACAAGACGAGTTATTTAAAATCTAGGATTAATAGACTATGGATAGCCTGTATTATAATTAGTAATTAGAGTAAAAACTCATTGCCTGTAATTTTCATAGCTTTTATCACCTGGTCAGAAGTAAACTCTTCTGATGACCAGGTGAAGAGAAGCCCCGCCCGGTCAGGTCAGTTTGCCATGACAACACCACGTTTCATTAAACCCCCTTCAGTGCCTCTAGAGAAATGTCCAATATGCATGAGAATACTATTGATGTTTAGCCTAACATGTAATATGGCCAAAAAGTATGAAAATTATTATGATTGTCCAAAATGTACCAAAAGACGTAGCAGAATGGATGGGATATGATGCTACAGGATCCACGTTTTAGAAATTTCAAGAAATTCTATAACATAAAATATCAAATGCGTTGAAGAGACAGACGATCAACCAAAGTTGATCGAACTTGGCTACATGTGCCCTCGGAGACTCTTGGTCCACCAGCACCGACACTCACCAAGTAGTTCAAATGTTAAACGTCTTTAAATTCAATAGCATCATTTAAAACCTGATAAATTTACAGCATGGACCAGACATGCACGTTTCGGATACTAAACCCTCGTCAGTGATCCTCAGTCTAAACAATGTAATATGACCAAAAAGTATGAGAATTATTATGATTGTCCAAAAATGTACCAAAAGACGTAGCAGAATGGGTGGGATATGATGCTACAGGACCCTAGTTTTAGAAAATTCAAGAAAAGATATTACGAATAGTACCTGTAAATGCAACAAACAACTTATATTGAATTTAATCGGATTAGATGAATATTTCAGTCATAGTATATGAACAAAAAAGATTTTTTGTCTGTTACGATGTAATGAATGTCGCTCTATGGATTATACTTCAATTGATTCTATTTAAAAATGCTTAAAGTGTTAACCTCTTTTTGGGAAGTGGACGTCTTAAAATCCTTCATCGGCCAATGCATTTTGTTTGCTTACATGTATATCCTCATCTTGTGCACCTTTCGAAAGAAAAATGAAATGGGATTAATTCGTTAAAAAAAATTCAGAGGATGTACTTACTTAAATAGAAGCGATGGACAATGAATTTATGTCAGAAAATTCATAATGCTCAATGTTTTTCGGGGAAGTTGTCATTTTTAAATTTGATCCGTGCCATGTAAACGTCTTCAAATTGAATAGCATCATTTAAAAACAGATGAATTGGCAACGTGGACCAGACATGCACGTTTCGGGTACTTAACCCTCCTCAGTGATCCTAAATCTAAACAATGTAATATGCCAAAAAGTATGAAAGTTACTATGTCGAAAAAAGTATACCGAAAGACGTAGCAGGATGGGTGGGGTATGATGCTACAGGACCCAGTTTTTAGAAATTTCAAGAAAATTTGATACCAGAAATTTAGAATGCGTCGAAGAAACGATCATCCGAAATTGATCGAACTTGGCTACATGTGCCCTCGGGGACTCCTGGTCCACCAGCAGTGACACTCACCAAATGGTATAAATGTAAACGCCTTCAAATTGAATAGCATCATTTAAAAACAGATAAATTGGCAACGTGGACCAGACATGCACGTTTCGGGTACTTAACCCTCCTCAGTGATCCTAAATCTAAGCAATGTAATATGCCAAAACGTATGAAAGTTACTATGTCGAAAAAAGTATACCGAAAGACGTAGCAGGATGGGTGGGGTATGATGCTACAGGACCCACTTTTTAGAAATTTCAAGAAATTTTGATACCAGAAATTTGGAATGCGTTGAAAAAACGATCAACCGAAATTGATCGAACTTGGCTACATGTGCCCTCGGGGACTCCTGGTCACCCAACAGTGACACTCACCAAGTGGTATAAATGTAAACGTCTTCAAATTGAATAGCATCATTTAAAAACAGATAAATTGACAACGTGGACCAGACATGCACGTTTCGGGAACTTAATCCTCCTCAGTGATCCTAAATCTAAACAATTTACTATGCAAAAAAGTATGAAAGTTACTAAGTCGAAAAAAGTATACCGAAAGACGTAGCAGGATGGGTGGGGTATGATGCTACAGGACCCACTTTTTAGAAATTTCAAGAAATTTTGATACCAGAAATTTAGAATGCGTTGAAGAAACGATCAACCGAAATTGATCGAACTTGGCTACATGTGCCCTCGGGGACTCCTGGTCCACCAGGAGTGACACTCACCAAGTTGTATAAATGTAAACGTCTTCAAATTGAATAGCATCATTTAAAAACAGATAAATTGGCAACGTGGACCAGACATGCACGTTTCGGGTACTTAACCCTCCTCAGTGATTGTAAATCTAAACAATGTAATATGCCAAAAAGTATGAAAGTTACTATGTCGAAAAAAGTATACCGAAAGACGTAGCAGGATGGGTGGGGTATGATGCTACAGGACCCAGTTTTTAGAAATTTCAAGAAATTTTGATACCAGAAATTTAGAATGCGTTGAAGAAACGATCAACCGAAATTGATCGAACTTGGCTACATGTGCCCTCGGGGACTCCTGGTCCACCAGGAGTGACACTCACCAAGTTGTATAAATGTTAACGTCTTCAAATTGAATAGCATCATTTAAAACAGATAAATTGGCAACGTGGACCAGACATGCACGTTTCGGGTACTTAACCCTCCTCAGTGATCCTAAATCTAAACAATGTAATATGCCAAAAAGTATGAAAGTTACTATGTCGAAAAAGTTATACCGAAAGACGTAGCAGGATGGGTGGGGTATGATGCTACAGGACCCACTTTTTAGAAATTTCAAGAAATTTTGATACCAGAAATTTAGAATGCGTTGAAGAAACGATCAACCGAAATTGATCATCATTTTACTCACTTCAGTTACTTCTATTTTCAATGTTAACATTAATCAACGTATGTAACTTGTAAATATTGCTATGGTTTTGCACTTCGTGATCGATCATGAGATTAATATTATTAGATTCTTATATCTCACATATAAACAACACGTTTTCATTATTTTTTTTCAAATTAAAATAATTTTTAATGTTTTATAAATTGATCGTACCTTAAGAAATATTGAGCTTTTAATAATAATTTTCTGTATTAATCTTAACAATTTCGGCACGTATGGTCTCCGATTTTTTTATGAAATTTTAAACATTAAAAAGTTGAATTTGAATTGAAAAGGTATTTCTTGATCATCTGTTTACCATGGCAACGGCCTATAAAATTGAAAGATTGGCAAAATTGAATTTTTTAAGCTCTATAATTTGGTATATATCTGACATTAAGAAGATTGTTTATGCATCCTCAAGATTATTACCTAAAATTTAAAATAAGCTCACTCGTAGTGTCTGATATTGTCAAAATGGTTGAGTACCATGACAGCAATATCAGCTTATTTTGTTTAATCGATTCAAAAAGGCTGTTTATATTTTCATTTTTTTCTTTCCCTTGATGGGTATATGATAAGGAAATGGAATTTATTTTATAAAACGAGCAAATTCAAGATGAAGCCATTTGTTGCTATATACATAATGTTAAACGTCTTTAAATTCAATAGCATCATTTAAAACTTGATAAATTTACAGCTTGGACTTAGCAACCTTAGTTACCTTAGCAACGGTAACAATGTTCTATGATATGACTTATTTTGTAACTGAACAGTTATTATTTATTTTTTGCATCATGTTGAAAAATAGGAATTGTTTGAATATATCTCACATAATAAGCTCTTTCAAAATCCAGGAAAAAGCTATTGGTAATATATATTACCATGGTAACCAACTATCATTATATTCATAGATCTGAACCTTTTTTTGATCCCAGGAAGTTCAAATTCAATATTAATAATGATCCACCAAGCCTCTATCAACTTACTAGAAAAAAAAACTGTCAAATTGATTGTAGTTGCTATGGTAATTTGGCCATATGATCTAAAATAAGCATTTTCTGTGTTTTTCGAAGTCTTTTCCTATAGAAAACGAAACAGGCTAACACAACTGTTTTACATATATGACAGAGCAAAATCTAAATTTTATTTTAAATATAATTTTTTTTTAGATAACTGTATCCAAAGACTCATGCTAATGTTTTATTCCATAAAACACTAAAGAAAGTTCTTTATTTATCATTGAATTAAAAAAAGATGCTAAAAGCACTATTTTGAAAGGGTACTTGTGTTATTGCTTTGCAAAGATATAGATAAAATTATAAACCCAACATTTAATTTTTCACTTGAAATAAAAATGATGGGGTACTAATATTTCATCAGTGTTTGTTTTAGATTATGCTGTATAAATGATGTATGTGAATTCATAAACGCAAAAAAATGAATTTTCTCCAATGTTTAAAGTAATTTTCCATGTCAACCGGATATGATATTTAGAAATTTTTGACAAGTTTTTACCTTTGGGTCAGACCTAACCTTATGTGTAAATTTCACCAAAATCTGAGGTATGCCGTGCCATGCGTCCTGAATAAAAGTTCAAGTTCTTATAAATGATATTTAGCTACTTTAGAATCAAAGTAAAATAATCATTCAGGCATGAAACAATCAATTTATAACGCAGCTACGTTAAGGCACTCCTCATTTTTACGTTGCAATATTCGTGGAATATTTAAAAGACATTTTCAATAATGAAAAAAAGACTTCCTCCCATAAAATTTCTTTATGTATTTGGTATAAGTGTTTAACACTGAGCTTGTACTACACATTCAGCCAATAGTGGTGCCATGTGCCACATCACAAGTCATGTGACAACTATTTATAACATGCAAACAATGTATTGTATAAAACGAGCTGGCGCAACGCCATTCCTGCAATAACAGTCCTATGCTTACTACCAAAATACCTTGTAGGTATTGCCATTTATGAGTTGAAGTGCGCACTTTTCTTCTTTTTTATATTTTTGGAATAAAAGACGATTTTTATCTAAGAAATGACTATAACAGCACTAAACTCCCGGCATTGTCATACATTTTTAAATAGTCATAGATAGAATCGACAAAGTGCCTACTTAGATCATGGAGGACAACCATCTATCGGACTAGCTTAACACGACCCCAACACATAGCATTGTAATTTCAGCCTGCGCCATGCAATTTTGTACCATCACCCCGCGACGATGTCTTTTTCAAACGTATATGTGACTAGCGAAGGGAAGCAACTCGTAGTTTATAACATTCAAGTTCACTTAAAGTACGTTTAAACAGTTTCATCTTTGAGTTGAACACAATTCGCTCGTTGAAAATGAATATAAAGTATATCTTTAATTGAGTATTCTGCAAATATGTCTCTTTCCTGTAATTTTAAAGATAAAGTCTCAACTTTAAATAGTAGGAAGTAATCAAGTAAGAATGTCCAAAGAAACTTACATTATTTGAATGAGTGTGGATCCATTTAGTTAAAATTCATTGTAAGATAGTCGATCATAAAACCCGAAATCAGATTTAAAAATCACAATTGTAAAGGTAACATATTTTTTCCAACACACATGAATCAGAACTTTCTCACTAGAAAAATATGTATTGGTCAAACAGACGGGGACAATGACACAACTTCATAGAACAACACAACATCCACAACAGATCCAAGAAAGTTAATTGATTCATAATACATTGTGTTCCTGTGATAATCGATCGAACAATATAGGTTGTATACGGATTATATAACTACAGTGTAGTGTATCAAGCAAAACGAGCTTTTGGTATGGTATGGTGTAGTGCAACTCCATATATAGACTCATATTTGATTGAAATTTGATCTGATTTCTTATATGAAAAATATCAAGTACAAACCTCTTTTTGGTTTAAATCCTTCATCGGCCAATGCATTTAGTTTGCTTAAATCCTGAACTTCTGCAGCTGTATTAAGAGCGTGAAATATGAAATCGTTAATTTAGATTCTATTTTTGGTTGTTGTCGTCATTAAATCCTTATTGAATCCATTGAGATTGGTTTGATTTACAACGGGTGCAGCTTTCGAACGAACGACAAAGGCTATTTCTTCTTTCCACATCATCATTTTGAAAACACATATAAAATTCAAGTTCACTTAAAGTATGTTTATTTCCTCTAACTGAAATAGGCAATTGGAACATAACACATTTTGTTCCTGTGATAATCGATGGATCAATATCAGTTTTATACGGATAATAATGAATTTAAATCATAGTACAGTGTAATGTATAAAGTAAAACAAGCTTTTGGTATGTTATGGTGTAGTGGATGTCCATATATAGACACAACTTTGGTTGAAATTTGATCTGATTTTTTAAATAAATAAAAATATCAATACAAACCTCTTTTTGGTTTAAATCCTTCATCGGCCAATGCATTTAGTTTGCTTAAATCCTGAACTTCTGCAGCTGTATTAAGAGAGTGGAGTATGAGAATTGTTGATATTACTTATAATTTTGGGAGTTGTCGTCATTAAGTTCTTATGGAATTCATTAAGATTGATTTGATTTACAACGGGTGCAGCTTTCGAACAAACGACGAAGGCTATTTCTTCCTTCAGTACCATCATTTTGAAAACACAAATAAAATTCAAGTTCACTTGAAGTATGTTTATTTTCACTGACTGAAATACTTTTCATTAAACAATTACATCTTTGTTATGGTGTAGTGCATGTCCATATATGGACTCATATTTAATTGAAATTTGGTCTGAATTATGAAATAAAAAATATCAAGTTCAAACCTCTTTTTGGTTTAAATCCTTCATCGGCCAATGCATTTAGTTTGCTTAAATCTTGAACTTCTGCAGCTGTATTAAGAGAATGAAATATGAAATCGTTGATTTCAATTCTATTTTTGGTAGTTGTCGTCATTAAGTCCTTATGGAATTCATTAAGATTAATTTGATTTACAACGGGTGCAGCTTTCGAACAAACGACGAAGGTTATTTCTTCCTTCAGTATCATCATTTTTGAAAACACTAATGAAATTCAAGTTCACTTAAAGTATGTTTATTTTCACCAATACTTTTCATAAGCCACTTCTTTTTTTTGAGAAAAACACAAACCGTTCATTGGAAGTGAATAAGAATATTTCTTTCAGTTGAGTAAGCTCTAAATATGTGTACTTTCCGTAACTTTGAAGTTAAAGGTCACGCGCAAAGATCCCTCACTCCTCTCATTTTTTCTTGTTCACTTGATCAAGTAGAACTAGAATAACACATTCTAATTTTTCATTTGACCAAATTCCGTCCCGGTTAGCAAATAAAGCGGGTGAAAATACGTCCCGTATTAAAATTCAAAAAAGCCCGCCCGGGTTCGGTGGCGATGACGTAAGGTACACCTAAGCCCGCATATACTATGCTGTAATCACTGTATATATACAGAGCTTTAAAAGAACGATATATGAGAGTATATATTTCTTTTTTTTTAATTCATCAAACATCGAATAGCTTTGAGCTAATTATGTACATCACATTAACAATCGTTTTGATATCATAAGTTGTTAGAAGTTTCCCATAGAAAGTGGCTTCACCTGATTTCAAGATTTGCTACCGGGGCGAAATTTTATGGATTGAATTTTTCGAGCAAGCCTTAGTTATGTATATATTTTTGAAAAGGTCTTTCTGAGACGGCGAAAATGTTTTCAATTAAATCGGACTTAAAACAAAAAAGTTGTTAGCAAAAAGAACCTTGATTGCCAAAAAATTAATTTTGTGTAGATTTATTATTGAATTTAAAGACGTTTAACATTTGAACTACTTGGTGAGTGTCACTGCTGGTGGACCAAGAGTCCCCGAGGGCACATGTAGCCAAGTTCGATCAACTTCGGTTGATCGTCTGTCTCTTCAACGCATTTGAAATTTTCTGTTACAAAATTTCTTGAAATGTCAAAACGTGGGTCCTGTAGCATCATATCCCACCCATTCTGCTACGTCTTTTGGTACATTTTTGGACATAATAATTTTCATACATTTTGACCGTATTACATTGTTAAGACTGAGGATCACTGACGAGGGTTTAGTATCCGAAACGTGCATGTCTGGTCCATGCTGTAAATTTATCAGGTTTTAAATGATGCTATTGAATTTAAAGACGTTTAACATTCTATGCGTTTAATTGGAGTATTGTTGTCGTGTCGTGTTGGTATCAAATGAATTCGAATGAAGTGCTGTAGAGGAAGATGATAAGGAAAAGCAAAAATAATGTTGAAACAAACAATTTGTATCTTTACGGCCGAGTTTGCCAGTGCATCAAAGGCTTGGCGATCGTTGCCGAATAACGGTTGTCGGCAAAAAGCGTAATGATGAGTGGAGGGTTGGTTCATTTTTTAAAAGATCTTTACTTCGATTTCTAGAACGTTTTCTGACAAATTATTTACTGCACAATCTTGAAATTAACGCAGTTGGATAAACATCGAGTCTTTGGTATCGAAATATTTAAGTTTACTTTATCAGAAAATTGATTATATATATATGACGTCTATACAGCGATTGTCAACTACGTTTACTGATGACATGTAGTTTACACAGTACCTTCAGGCCAGTTGTTATTGTTGTTTGTTAATTATGTTTACTAACAACCACTTCAGACATAATTGAGAAAAAAATGTGAAGAAATGCGAAAAATTAAAGACATAGAATTTAATGATGTTATCACATTTATCTTGTTTTAACATATATAACATGCAAACTTCATTACTAAATAACAAATGTAACGAAATACTTACGCCAATAAACAGACTATGGAATGAATGTTTGTAATATCTATGCATTTGTTTATCGAAAAGTGTTGTAAATTCGGGAGAATTTTTTCTTTACAATCGGGCTTAAGTATTCATAAAAATTGAATGATTAATTATTATCGAGTAAATACAAATATTGAAAAATCCGTGGTTTTCAGTGGCGGATCCAGAGGGTGCGGGTGGTGGTTGCATCGAGGGGGTGGAGAGGTGCGGGAGGCGGTCCGGGGCCTCCCTCGGGAAATTTTGCGAAAAATATATGCAAATGGTGCAATCTGATTGAATATTTGAAAATTGTATTTATTAGCTTTACCAAAAGTGCAATAATAAGAAAAGAAAATATGGAGTATCCATGCATAATTTTCACCGTTTTTGGACCAGAGATACAATTTACTTGAAGATAAGGGTCGATCTTGGCACTGAACCTCATTCCGTATTTCTTCTGCATGACGATTCGCACGTGAAAACAAATATTCAATACAATGTAGCTTCGTACAATGTAATTAGCTTTTTACCATGTTTATTGCGGAAAAGTCGGCGGAGAAATAAACATAGCACATAGTCTTGCTGATTTTGTATATTTCATTCGATTATATCTTAGTTCAAAATAGTTTTTGGGTGTATAAGCATGATAAGAGATGGACAATAGTCTATTTCATCATGGTCTATAAAGATCGATCCTCAAGAAAAACTTGTTATTTTAAATTGATTTTTTCAAACAAAAAGACGACTAGACTAGCGGGCATCATATTTCTTCCAGCATACTTCCAGCATATTTTAGCGGTCATTCGAATTTTAACGTCATGCAGATTTTTTTCATAATATGGCATTGGTAACTTTGTTTGTTTTTTAATTTCTAAAATTCCATCAGGACGAACATTGCCCAAACGTAAAAGCATCTACCGTCTATTTCCCAACAAATGATTGTCGTGGTCTAATTTGTTGTTCAAGCCTTGTACGGGGATCAAATATTACGCAATCTATAGGCTTGCCTTTATATGACACGCCTGCGATCACTCTGATTTGAATATACAACCTCTATATATATGAACTGACACTTATACCCGGCTAACTAAGGCCATCACTCAATGATAGGTAAAAGTCATACTTGGTTACTTTCGAATACGTTGTAAAGGCGTTTTAGAAGAACAACCCCCAAACCCCCCAAGAAGAAAAAAATAGATCAATAAAATATAAAAATCAATAAATCAATAAACGTATTTGGTACCGATTTGTTTTTATCTATCATTCAAGTAAACAAGATTGGGGAGTTTCATCCCTCACTGCCTTCAGATAGCCTCTAACACTCGCTTGGATACACATGACGTCACACAAAGGGGCAGATAATTCAGTCGCGCCGCTTCAATGATTAGACTTTTCAGGTCGATTTACAGGAAAACGGACGGTCGGAAAAATATAATTCTTTTGAAATTTTTTCTCTAGTATGAATAAGTAAAACATAAAGGTATTTTAGCATTTAAAAACCTTTAGAGATGACCTTTTCATTTTCGTGCTTAAACATCGAAGGTGGGTGTGGCTAGCCAACAGGGGATGCTTACTCCTCCCGGGCACCTGGTCCCACCTCTAGCTTGCTAGGGGTCCGTCGATGCTTAATTTTGTACTCTATTGTGAGTGCTGTTGAGATTATCGTCAGGATCTTCTTTAACTCTTTAAAGACTCAACTTAAAATTTCGTATCCATTTCTGAAGGAAGAAAGCAAATAAGAATGCCGAAAGAGGTTACATTGTTTGAATAAGTGTTGATATATTTAGTCAAAAATCAGTGTAAGAAAGTCAAGCGTAAAATCCGAAATCAGATTTAAAAATCACAATCTCAAAGCTAACATATTTTTGGAAAACACAAAAATCAGACCTTTCTCACTAGAAAAGTATGAATCGGTCAGACGGGGACAATGACACAGCTTCATAGAAAAACACAACATCCACAACAGATCCATAGAAAGGTAATTGGAGCATAATACATTGTGTTCCTGTGATAATCGATCGCTCAATATCAGTTTTATACGGATTATAATGAATTTAAATCATAGTACAGTGTAGTGTATAAAGCAAAACAAGCTTTTGGTATGTTATGGTGTAGTGCATGTCCATATAAGGACTCATATTTGATTGAAATTTGATCTGAATTATGAAATAAAAAAATGTCAAGTAGAAACCTCTTTTTGGTTTAAATCCTTCATCGGCCAATGCATTTAGTTTGCTTAAATCCTGAACTTCTGCAGCTGCATAAAGAGAGAACAAAAGAAAATCGTTAATTTCAATTCCATTTTGGTAGTTGTCGTCATTCAGTCCAGATGGATTTCATTAAGATTGATTTGATTTACAACGGGTGCAACTTTCGAACAAACTCTGAAGGCTATTTCTTTTTTCAGTATCATCATTTTGAAAACACAAATAAGATTCAAGTTAACTTGAAGTATGTTTATTTTCACTAACTGAAATACTTTTTATTAAACAGTTCTTTTTTTTTTAAGTAAAACACAAACCGTTCATCGGAATTGAATAAGAATATATAAGTTGAGTAAGCTCTAAATATGTCTATTTTCGGTCATTTTGAAGATAAAGTCTCAACTTAAAATGTCGTACCAATTTCTGTAGGAAGAAAGAAAGTAAGAAAGCCGAAAGAAGCTTGAATTGTTGGAATGAGTGTTGCTTCATTCAGGCAAAAATCAGTGATACAAATTGAAGCTTAAAACCCGAAATCAGACTGAAAAATCACAATCTTCAAGCTATTATATTTTTGGAAAACACATGGAACAAAACTTTCTCACAAGAAAAAATGAATTGGACTAAAAGACGGGGACAATGGCATAGCTATATAGAAAAACACAACATCCGATACAGATCCAAGAAAGGTAATTGGAGCATAACACCTTGTGTTCCTGTGATAATCGATGGATCAATATAAGTTTTATACGGATTATAATGAGTTCAAATCTGTGTAGTGTATAAAGTAAAACAAGCTTTTGGTATGTTTTGGTGTAGTGAATGTCCATATATAGACTCAACTTTGGTTGAAATTTGATCTGATTTTTTAAATAAAGAAAAATATCAAGTACAAACCTCTTTTTGTTTTAAATCCTTCATCGGCCAATGCATTTAGTTTGCTTAAATCCTGAACTTCTTCAGATATATTAAGAGAGTGAAATATGAAAATTGTTGATTTTACTTTTAATTTTTGGAGTTGTCGTCATTAAGTCATTATGGAATTCATTAAGATTGATTTAATTTACAACGGGTACAGCTTTCGAACAAACGACGAAGGCTATTTCTTCCTTCAGTATCATCATTTTGAAAACACAAATAAAATTCAAGTTCACTTGAAGTATGTTTATTTTCACTAACTGAGATACTTTTTATTAAACACTTACATCTTTGTTATGGTGTAGTGCATGTCAATATATTGACTCATTTTTGATTGAAATTTGATCTGAATTATGAAATAAAAAATATCAAGTGCAAACCTCTTTTTGGTTTAAATCCTTCATCGGCCAATGCATTTAGTTTGCTTAAATCTTGAACTTCTGCAGCTGTATTAAGAGAGTGAAATATGAAAAACTTGTTAATATTTTAAATTGATTTTTTCAAACAAAAAGACGACTACACTAGCGGGCATCATATATCTTCCAGCATATTTTAGCGGTCATTCGAATTTTAACGTCATGCAGATTTTTTTTAATAATATGGCATTGACAACTTTGTTTTTTCTAAAATTCCATCAAGACGAACATTGTCCAAACGAAAAAGTATCTACCGTCTATTTCCCAACAAATGCCTGTCGTGGTCTAATTTGTTGTTCACACCTTGTACGGGTGTCAAATATTACGCAATCTATAGGCTTGCCTGTATATGACACGCCTGCGATCACTCTGATTTGAATATACAACCTCTATATATATGAACTGACACTTATACCCGGCTAACGAAGGCCATCACTCAATGATAGGTAAAAGTCATACTTGTTTAATTTCGAATACGCTATAAAGTCGTTTAAGAAGAACATCCCCCCCCCCAAAGAAGAAAAAAAAAAGATAAATGAAATATAAAAATCAATAAATCAACAAAACGTATTTGGTACTGATTTGTTTTATCTATCATTCAAGTAAACAAGATTGGGGAGTTTCATCCCTCACTGCCTTCAGATAGCCTCTAACACTCGCTTGGGTGCACATGACGTCACACAAAGGGGCAGATAATTCAGTCGCGCCGCTTCAATGACTAGACTTTTCAGGTCGATTTACAGGAAAACGGACGGTCGGAAAGATATAATTCTTTTGAAATTTTTTCTCTAGTATGAATAAGTAAAATATAATAAAGGTATTTTAGCATTTAAAAACCTTTAGAGATGACCTTTAAAAACTCAACTTAAAATTTCGTATCCATTTCTGAAGGAAGAAAGCAAATAAGAATGCCGAAAGAAGCTTTAATTGTTTGAATTAGTGTTAATATATTTAGTCAAAAATCAGTGTAAGAAAGTCAAGCATAAAATCCGAAATCAGATCTAAAAATCACAATCTCAAAGCTAACATATTTTTGGAAAACACATAAATCATACTTTTCTCACTAGAAAAGTATGAATCGGTCAGACGGGGACAATGACACAGCTTCATAGAAAAACACAACATCCACAACAGATCCATAGAAAGGCAATTGGAGCATAATACATTGTGTTCCTGTGATAATTGATCGATCAATATTAGTTTTATAGGATTATAATGAATTTAAATCATAGTACAGTGTAGTGTATAAAGCAAAACAAGCTTTTGGTATGTTATGGTATAGTGCATGTCCATATCTTTATTCATATTTGAATGAAATTTGATCTGAATTATGAATTAAAAAATATCAAGTGCAAACCTCTTTTTGGTTTAAATCCTTCATCGGCCAATGCATTTAGTTTGCTTAAATCCTGAACTGCTGCAGCTGTATTAATAGAGTGAAATATGACAATCGTTAATTTAGATTCTATTTTTGATTGTTTGCATTATTAAGTCCTTATGGAATTCATTAAGATTGATTTGATTTACAACGGGTGCAGCTTTCGAACAAACGACGAAGGCTATTTCTTCTTTCGTATCATCATATTTGAAATTAATAATAATGTCAAGTACAAACCTCGTTTTGGTTTAAATCCTTCATCGGCCAATGCATTTAGTTTGCTTAAATCCTGAACTTCTGCAGCTGTATTAAGAGAGTGGAGTATGAAAATTGTTGATATTACTTTTAATTTTGGGAGTTGTCGTCATTAAGTCCTTATGTTAAGGAACACAAATAAAATTCAAGTTCACTTGAAGTATGTTTATTTTCACTAACTGAAATACTTTTCATTAAACACTTACATCTTTGTTATGGTGTAGTGCATGTCCATATATGGAATCATATTTGATTGAAATTTGGTCTGAATTATGAAATAAAAAATATCAAGTACAAACCTCTTTTTGGTTTAAATCCTTCATCGGCCAATGCATTTAGTTTGCTTAAATCGTGAACTGCTGCAGCTGTATTAAGAGAGTGAAATATGAAATCATTGATTTCAATTCTATGTTTTGTAGTTGTCGTCATAAATATGGATTCTCTGTAAAAACCTAAAAAAATTAGACATGTTTGGCCACAACATATCTCAGATTTTGGACATTTTTAGTGTACAAGGTGTATAAGATGTCCTCAGAACGAAATGACCTTCCATTTTATTCTCTGACATTCCGTTGCCATGGTAACCAAGGTTTTGTATAAAAACCCCTTTACACAAGGCATTTTTATGCATCCCGTTACCATGGAAACGAATGTTGAATGTATATGTAATTTTCTTAACAGTTTATTTAAATCATCTTAAGTTAATATAATTTGATTATTCAATGCTCATTCCTTCTGTATTTCATGCAAATTTGCTTCAATTTCAAGAAAAATTGCTTATTCAAAATGTGCCATTTTGGGCTAATTTATTCCTGATTTTACCTATAGTTTACTTACTTTTGACATAAGTAATAATGCAGCTATACAAAATTTGATTTAAAGTTGCCTATTTCCTGAATAGAACTATCAAAGGACTTCATGGGAATCGAGTGAAATTTATGTGAAAATGAGATTTTTCTGTTTATATGCCTTTGAAATAGGCTACCATGGCAACATTTGGTATGAAGATGTGTATACCTGTCATAAGAAAAAAGCTAATTTCTATAAATGTATGCCTGCTATCGTTACAAAACTTGGTATGTCGATGTATTAAAGACAATTTGATGCTATCATGACCTTGACAAACTGTCAAGGTCATTTGCTCAATTTTCAAGGTCATTGAAAAATATTTGCTATTTTCAGGCCAAATTTTGTGATTTTCACTAAAAAGAGACAATATTATCAGTAAACGATATGAAACATTGGTAAATCAATCAATTAGAGGTTGAAGTATGATAAATTCATTATTTGTTGGGATGAGTATCAAAATTATCAAAGTCCATTGATGACCCAAATAAATGTCACATATTTTTAAGAAAAATTTAGAAAATCTCAATTTTATGCTCTTATTGAAAGTATGTCATACATAGAAGTGAAATACAATTTCACAAAACTGTGATGAATTCTACTTCTTTTGATCGGTTGTTTAAAATCAAAAAATAAAAAAAAAAAATTAAAAATATCTAATGAAATAAGTTAGAGAAATCAATTCAAAATAATTGGGAATAATGATTTTTGTGTAAAATGTAGTCTGAAGTTAGAAATGACCTTGATATTTGGACAGATGACCTTGAAATGATTTGAAGGTCAAGTGATAATGATAAATGTATTTTGTTTACAGGTATGCTATTTCATACTCATCGGACACAAAAATAGGGAAAAACAATGATTTTAAATATGCTGTAAACAGAAATATTGATTCCAAGTTGCTATAGCAACGGTTTTTGATTGGTATACATGACAAAATGGTGAGTTTCACCATAAATTTTATTTCTTGATTTTTTTCAGCTAGGGACATTGATTTTGTCAAGGTGACATCAAATACACATCACGCGCACCAAAATATGGTTTTCAACCTTCAAAATAGGCAGAAACAGGCAAAAATGATCCTAAAAATAGACCTTTTTTTTGCTAAAATTTCACATATTTGGACTAAAGATCAACAACGACCTTATAACCCCCTCCCCTAAAAAAGTTATTCTTGTTAGAGTTGAACTTACAAAGAAAATTTTTGTGTTCTTAAAGTAAGTTTTGATCATGGTTTCCATGGCAAGAGAATGACACAATATGTCTTATATCTCATATAATGAAGGTGTCAAATAGATGGACCCCGTTACCATGGCAACCGTGCTTCAAATTTAACAAAATGGTTTGTTTTAAATGTTTTTACATTAAGTATGATAATTACAGAAAGTTTCATCAAAATCAATGACATGCCGTGGCCAATTGTTTTAGGTTTTTACAGAGAATCCATATTAAGTCCTTATGGAATTCATTAAGATTAATTTGATTTACAACGGGTGCAGCTTTCGAACGAACTAGGAAGATTATTTCTTCCTTCAGAGTCATCATTTTGAAAACACAAATGAAATTCAAGTTCACTTAAAGTATGTTTATTTTCAACAATTGAAATACTTTTCATTAGCCAGTTCTTCTTTTTAAGAAAAAACACAAACCGTTCATTGGAATTGAATAAGAATATTACTTTAAGTTGAGTCAGCTCTAAATATGTGTATTTTCCGTAATTTTGAAGTTAAAGATTCAACTTAACATTTCGTATCCATTTCTGTAGGAAGACAGCAAATAAGAATGCCGAAAGAAGGTTCAATTGTTTGAATGAGTGTTGATATATTTAGTCAAAAATCAGTGTGAGAAAGTCAAGCGTAAAATCCGAAATCAGATTTAAAAATCACAACCTTAAAGCTTAGTACACATTTTTGGAACACACATAAATCAGCACTTTCTCACTAGAAAAATATGAATCGGTCAAACAGACGGGGACAATAAAACAGCTTTATAGAAAAACATCCACAACTGATCCATAGAAAGGTTCTTGGAGCATAATACCTTGTGTTCCTGTGATAATCGATCGATCAATATCAGTTTTATACGGATTATAATGAATTTAAATCATAGTACAGTATAGTGTTTAAAGTAAAACAAGCTTTTGGTATTGTATGGTGTAGTGAATGTCCATATATAGACTCATATTTGATTGAAATTTCATCTGATTTTCAAGTAAAAAATATACAAACCTCTTTTTGGTTTAAATCCTTCATCAGCTAATGCATTTAGTTTGCTTGTATCCTGAACTTCTGCAGATGAGAGAGAGAAAATGAAAATCGTTAAGTTCAATTCCATTTTTGGTAGTTTTCGTCATTAAGTCCACATGGAATACATTAAGATTAATTTGATTTACCACGGGTGCATCTTTCGAACGAACGATGAAGGTTATTTCTTTTTTTTCATTAATATCATTTTGAAAACGCAAGTAAAATTTGACTTCACTTGAACTACGTTTAAACACTGTCATCTTTGGGTAGAACACAATTGGTTCATTGAAAATGAATAAAAAGTATTTCTTTAATTGAGTATTCTGCAAATATGTCTCTTTCCTGTAATTTTGAAGATAAAGTCTCAACTAATAAAAGTAGGAAGAAATCAAGTAGTAATGTCCACAGAAACTAAGATTATTTGAATGAGTGTGGGTCCATTTAATTTAAATTCAGTGTAAGATAGTCGAACATAAAACCCGAAATCAGATTTATAAATCACAATCGTAAAGGTAACATATTTTTGGAAAACACATAAATCAGAACTTTGTCACTAGAGAAGTATGAATCGGTCAAACAGACGGGGACAACGACACAGCTTCATAGAAAAACACAGCATCCACAACAGATCCTTCGAAAAGTAATTGGAGCATAATACCTTGTGTTCCTGTGATAATCGATCGATCAATATTAGTTTTATAAGATTATAATGAATTTAAATCATAGTACAGTGTAGTGTACTTAAGAATATTTCTTTAAGTTGAGTAAGCTCTAAATATGTGTATTTTCCGTAATTTTGAAGTTAAAGACTCAACTTAACATTTCGTATCCATTTCTGTTGGAAGAAAGCAAATAAGAATGCCGAAAGAAGGATAAATTGTTTGAATGAGTGTTGATATATTTAGTTAAAAATCAGTGTAAGAATTAAAAATCACAATCTTAAAGCTTAGTACACATTTTTGGAACACATATAAATCAGAACTTTCTCACTAGAAAAATATGAATCGGTCAAATGAGTTAAAGAAGATCCTGATGATAATCACAACAGCACTCACAATAGAGTACTATGTTGAGCATAGCATTCGGTCAAACAGACGGGGACAATAACACAGCTTTATAGAAAAAAAAAACAACATCCACAACTGATCCATAGAAAGGTTATTGTAGCATAATACATTGTGTTCCTGTTAAATCGATCGATCAATATCAGTTTTATAGGATAATAATGAATTTAAATCATAGTACAGTATAGTGTTTAAAGTAAAAGAAGCTTTTGGTATTGTATGGTGTAGTGAATGTCCATATATAGTCTCATATTTGATTGAAATTTCATCTGATTTTCAAGTAAAAAGTATACAAACCTCTTTTTGGTTTAAATCCTTCATCAGCTAATGCATTTAGTTTGCTTGTATCCTGAACTTCTGCAGATGAGAGAGAGAAAATGAAAATCGTTGATTTCAATTCTATTTTTGGTAGTTGTCGTCATTAAGTCATTATGGAATACATTAAGATTAATTTGATTTACAACGGGTGCAGCTTTCGAACGAACGACGAAGGTTATTTCTTCCTTCAGTTTTATCATTTTAAAAACACAAATGGAATTCAAGTTCACTTAAAGTATGTTTATTTTCAACAATTGAAATACTTTTCATTAGCCAGTTCTTTTTTTTTTAGGAAAAACACAAACCGTTCAGTGGAATTGAATAAGAATATTTCTTTCAGTTGAGTCAGCTCTAAATATGTGTATTTTCTGTAATTTTGAAGTTAAAGATTCAACTTAACATTTCGTATCCGTTTCTGTAGAAAGACAGCAAATAAGAATGTCAAAAGAAGCTTAGGTTATTTGATGAGTGTATATCCATTTAGTTAAAATTCAGTGTAAGATAGTTGAGCATAAAACCCGAAATCAGAATTATAAATCACAATCGTAAAGGTATCATATTTTTATGAACACACATAAATCAGACTTTCTCATTAGAAAAATGTGAATTGTTCAAAAAGACGGGGACAATGACACAACTACATAGAAAAACACTTAGAATTTAAATCACAGTACAGTGTAGTGTATAAAGCAAAAGGAGCTTTTGGTATGTTATGGTGAAGTGCATGTCCATATATGGACTCATATTTGATTGAAATTTGATCTGATTTCTTATATGAAAAACATCAAGTGCAAACCTCTTTTTGGTTTAAATCCTTCATCGGCCAATGCATTTAGTTTGCTTGTATCCTGAACTGCTGCAGCTGAGAGAGAGAAATGAAAATCGGTAAGTTCAATTCCTATTTTGGTAGTTGTCGTCATTAAGTTAACATGGAATTCATTAAGATTAATTTGATTTACAACGGGTACAGCTTTCGAACGAACGACAAAGGTTATTTCTTCCTTCAGTTTTATCACTTTGAAAACACAAATGAAATTGAAGTTCACTTAAAGTATCTTTTTTTTCACCAATTGAAATACTTTTCATTAGCCAGTTCTTCTTTTTTTTAGGAAAAACACAAACCGTTCATTGGAATTGAATAAGAATATTTCTTTAAGTTGAGTAAGCTCTAAATATGTGTATTTTCCGTAATTTTGAAGTTAAAGACTCAACTTAACATTTCGTATCCATTTCTGTTGGAAGAAAGCAAATAAAAATGCCGAAAGAAGGATAAATTGTTTGAATGAGTGTTGATATATTTAGTTAAAAATCAGTGTAAGAATTAAAAATCACAATCTTAAAGCTTAGTACACATTTTTGGAACACATATAAATCAGAACTTTCTCACTAGAAAAATATGAATCGGTCAAATGAGTTAAAGAAGATCCTGATGATAATCACAACAGCACTCACAATAGAGTACTATGTTGAGCATAGCATTCGGTCAAACAGACGGGGACAATAACACAGCTTTATAGAAAAAAAAAACAACATACACAACTGATCCATAGAAAGGTTATTGGAGCATAATACATTGTGTTCCTGTTAAATCGATCGATCAATATCAGTTTTATAGGATAATAATGAATTTAAATCATAGTACAGTATAGTGTTTAAAGTAAAAGAAGCTTTTGGTATTGTATGGTGTAGTGAATGTCCATATATAGTCTCATATTTGATTGAAATTTCATCTGATTTTCAAGTAAAAAGTATACAAACCTCTTTTTGGTTTAAATCCTTCATCAGCTAATGAATTTAGTTTGCTTGTATCCTGAACTTCTGCAGATGAGAGAGAGAAAATGAAAATCGTTGATTTCAATTCTATTTTTGGTAGTTGTCGTCATTAAGTCATTATGGAATACATTAAGATTAATTTGATTTACAACGGGTGCAGCTTTCGAACGAACGACGAAGGTTATTTCTTCCTTCAGTTTTATCATTTTAAAAACACAAATGGAATTCAAGTTCACTTAAAGTATGTTTATTTTCAACAATTGAAATACTTTTCATTAGCCAGTTCTTTTTTTTTTTAGGAAAAACACAAACCGTTCAGTGGAATTGAATAAGAATATTTCTTTCAGTTGAGTCAGCTCTAAATATGTGTATTTTCTGTAATTTTGAAGTTAAAGATTCAACTTAACATTTCGTATCCGTTTCTGTAGAAAGACAGCAAATAAGAATGTCAAAAGAAGCTTAGGTTATTTGATGAGTGTATATCTATTTAGTTAAAATTCAGTGTAAGATAGTTGAGCATAAAACCCGAAATCAGAATTATAAATCACAATCGTAAAGGTATCATATTTTTATGAACACACATAAATCAGACTTTCTCATTAGAAAAATGTGAATTGTTCAAAAAGACGGGGACAATGACACAACTACATAGAAAAACACTTAGAATTTAAATCACAGTACAGTGTAGTGTATAAAGCAAAAGGAGCTTTTGGTATGTTATGGTGAAGTGCATGTCCATAAATGGACTCATATTTGATTGAAATTTGATCTGATTTCTTATATGAAAAACATCAAGTGCAAACCTCTTTTTGGTTTAAATCCTTCATCGGCCAGTGCATTTAGTTTGCTTGTATCCTGAACTGCTGCAGCTGAGAGAGAGAAATGAAAATCGGTAAGTTCAATTCCTATTTTGGTAGTTGTCGTCATTAAGTTAACATGGAATTCATTAAGATTAATTTGATTTACAACGGGTACAGCTTTCGAACGAACGACAAAGGTTATTTCTTCCTTCAGTTTCATCACTTTGAAAACACAAATGAAATTGAAGTTCACTTAAAGTATCTTTTTTGTCACCAATTGAAATACTTTTCATTAGCCAGTTCTTCTTTTTTTTTAGGAAAAACACAAACCGTTCATTGGAATTTAATAAGAATATTTCTTTAAGTTGAGTAAGCTCTAAATATGTGTATTTTCCGTAATTTTGAAGTTAAAGACTCAACTTAACATTTCGTATCCATTTCTGTTGGAAGAAAGCAAATAAAAATGCCGAAAGAAGGATAAATTGTTTGAATGAGTGTTGATATATTTAGTTAAAAATCAGTGTAAGAATTAAAAATCACAATCTTAAAGCTTAGTACACATTTTTGGAACACATATAAATCAGAACTTTCTCACTAGAAAAATATGAATCGGTCAAATGAGTTAAAGAAGATCCTGATGATAATCACAACAGCACTCACAATAGAGTACTATGTTGAGCATAGCATTCGGTCAAACAGACGGGGACAATAACACAGCTTTATAGAAAAAAAAAACAACATACACAACTGATCCATAGAAAGGTTATTGGAGCATAATACATTGTGTTCCTGTTAAATCGATCGATCAATATCAGTTTTATAGGATAATAATGAATTTAAATCATAGTACAGTATAGTGTATAAAGTAAAACAAGCTTTTGGTATTGTATGGTGTAGTGAATGTCCATATATAGACTCATATTTGATTGAAATTTCATCTGATTTTGAAGTAAAAAATATCAGGTACAAACCTCTTTTTGGTTTAAATCCTTCAACAGCCATTGCATTTAGTTTGCTTGTATCCTGAACTCCTGCAGATTAGAGAGAGAAAATTGAAATCGTTAAGTTCAATTCCATTTTGGTAGTTGTCGTCATTAAGTCCACATGGAATTCATTAAGATTGATTTGATTTACAACGGGTGCAGCTTTCGAACAAACAATGAAGGCTATTTCTTTTTTTCATTAATATCATTTTGAAAACGCAAATAAAATTTGACTTCACTTGAACTACTTTTAAGCATTGTCATCTTTGAGTAGAACACAATTGGTTCATTGAAAATGAATAAAAAGTATTTCTTTAATTGAGTATTCTGCAAATATGTCTCTTTCCTGTAATTTTGAAGTTAATGTCTCAATTTAAAATAGTAGGAAGTAATGAAGTAGTAATGTCGAAAGAAACTAAGATTATTTGAATGAGTGTGGATCCATTTAGTTTAAATTCAGTGTAAGATAGTCGAGGATAAAACCCGAAATCAGATTTATAAATCACAATCATAAAGCTAACATATTTTTGGAAAACACATCAATCAGAACTTTCTCACTAGAAAATATGTATTGGTCAAACAGACGGGGACAATTACACAACTACATAGAAAAACACAACATCCATAACAGATCCAAGAAAGTTAATTGGAGTATAACATTCATATTGTGTTCCTGTGATAATCGATAGATTAATATCAGTTTTATACGGATTATAATGAATTCAATTCATAGTACAGTGTAATGTATAAAGCAAAACGAGCTTTTGGTATGTTATGGTGTAGTGCATGTCCATATATGGACTCATATTTGATTGAAATTTGATCTGATTTCTTATATGAAAAATATCAAGTACCAACCTCTTTTTGGTTTAAATCCTTCATCGGCCAATGCATTTAGTTTGCTTAAATCCTGAACTGCTGCAGCTGTATTAAGAGAGTGAAATATTAAATCGTTGATTTCAATTCTATGTTTTGTAGTTGTCGTCATTAAGTCCTTATGTAATTCATTAAGATTAATTTGATTTACAACGGGTGCAGCTTTCGAACGAAAGAGTAAGATTATTTCTTCCGTCAATATCATCATTTTGAAAACACAAATGAAATTCAAGTTCACGTAAAGTATGTTTATTTTCAACAATTGAAATACTTTTCATTAGCCAGTTCTTTATTTTTTGAGAAAAACACTAACCGTTCATTGGAATTGAATAATAATATTTCTTTCAGTTAAGTAAGCTTTACTTTGAAGTTAAAGACTCAACTTAAAATTTCGTATCCATTTTTGTAGGAAGAATATTTCTTTAAGTTGAGTAAGCTCTAAATATGTGTATTTTCCGTAATTTTGAAGTTTAAGACTCTACTTAAAATTTCGTATCCATTTCTGTTTGAGGAAAGTAAATAAAAATGCCGAAAGAAGGATAAATTGTTTGAATGAGTGTTGATATATTTAGTCAAAAATCAGTGTAAGAAAGTCCGAAATCAGATTTAAAAATCACAATCTTAAAGCTAACATATTTTTGACACATATAAATCAGAACTTTGTCACTAGAAAAATATGAATCGGTCAAACAGACGGGGACAACGACACAGCTTCATAGAAAAACACAACATCCACAACAGATCCTCCGAAAGGTAATTGGAGCATAATACATTGTGTTCCTGTGATAATCGATGGATTAATATCAGTTTTAAACGGATTATAATGAATTTAAATCATAGTACAGTGTAGTGTATAAGCAAAACGAGCTTTTGGTATGGTATAGTGTAGTGCATGTCCATATATGGACTCATATTTGATTGAAATTTGATCTGATTTCTTATATGAAAAATATCAAGTACCAACCTCTTTTTGGTTTAAATCCTTCATCGGCCAATGCATTTAATTTGCTTAAATCCTGAACTGCTGCAGCTGTATTAAGAGAGTGAAATATGAAATCGTTGATTTCAATTTTATTTTTGGTACTTGTCGTTGACTCATTAAGTCCTCATGGAATGCATTTAGATTAATTTGATTCACAACGGTTAAGTTGAGTAAGCTCTAAATTTTATTCAATATTCAACTTAAAATTTTGTATCCATTTTATGTACATGTATGTAGCATGGAGTTCATGCTTTCATTTAAGGTGGTAGTCTCACCATAACCCCTACATTCAATTTTCTTCATAATTGCAATGTTAATTAACTATGATGTCATGCATCTGTTGCTAAAGTTTGAAAGAAATCGAATCAATCGTTTTGCTTGGGTCGCAATTCAAAATCTCCAAATTATGTCCCCCCTTCAATGCAGAAAATGTCGACTTTGTCACGAAATTTGTTCTCAGATATTCAATGAACCTGCAAATTTATTAAGTATCAGCATTGCATTTCAAAGATGATACATACATCTTTCTTTTTTAGTAAAATTTTCATGTTTTGATATCACCATATTTATTTTAGATGCGATTTTAATAGAAAATAAGGATAAACATGTACCTTTCTGAAGTTCCGAAAATTGTCACATTTACATAGCTCATGAAAAAATATATCGATTAATTTCAATAAAAAACTAATAGAAAAGAAATTAATTATCTATTTTAAATCTGTGCAAATGTCAGGGAAATCGAACCTATTTTAACCGAGTTAGCGCCATTTGAGTTACCCATACACCAATTGTTTTTACGTCGCGATACGTAACGACGGTAAGCAACCAAACAAATAGTAAAATAAAAAAAAAATAAGAAGGAAAATAAAAAAAAAAAAAGGAAAAATAGGATGGACTGTCCAATGCGGGGGTATAGATGGAGTCAAGTTGTTTAGAACCGAAACCACCACCACTACCAACCGCCCCACCCTGGACCTCTCCTTTTGAAATTCATACAAAGATTTTATTTTCCCGATCTTTTTTTAAAAACTAATCGTCCCAGATTGCCGAGTCGGACACCTTTCCCCCAATCTACAATACAGTTTCATTTATTTCTTCTAAATAATCTCCTTTTCAAACGAAAGTATCGTATAAAGGTAAATATGTACTCTATTTACACTAATCACGCTCAAATAAAATCGAAGTAATTATGGTCATAATTATCAGATGACATCAGATTTCTTTCGACATTTACGTTAAGTCATAGGATTAGTGTAGATTCTGAAAATATCAAAAGAATAAAGAAACGTATAAATCTCGGAAACATATCTAATCTATAAGTAATGCTCAATTTAAGGAAATAAAACAGAGAAAATGAAATGCATACTTATGAAAATAGATAATGATATATAGAAAAACCATAAAAAAGTCCCGTTTACCTCCGTGCACCGGGCGGGAAATTCCCCTATTATGACGTCATAATTAAGTCATGCAGATGTTTGTCGCGAAAACAAATGATGGTAACGTTACGCCAGACAACAAACGTTCGCGAGATCAAGTTTGATTTACGTCCCTTACCCTGAGACTACCATCTTAAAGTCTCAACTTAAAATATCGTATCTATTTCTGTAGGAAGAAAGCCACTAAGAAAGCCTGAAGAAGGATAAATTGTTTGTCAAGCTAACATATATTTGAAAACACATAAAATAGACCTTTCTCACTAGAAAAGTATGAATGGGACAAGCAGACGGGGACAATGACACAACTACATAGAAAAACAAAACATCCACAACAGATTAATAGATAGGTAATTGGAGCATAATACATTGTGTTCCTGTGATTATTGTTCGATCAATATTATTTTTATAATAAAGTTGAATTATAGTACAGTGAGTAAAACACAAAGCCGTTCATTGGATTTGAAAAAAAAATATTTGAATAATAATAAGTTTTCGAGTTAAAGTTACAACTGAAAATGTCGTATCTATTCCGGTAAGAAGTAATCATGTAAGAATATCCAGAGAAGCTTGATATTTTTTAAAGAGTATAGGTTCCTTTAGTTCGACATCAGTAACCGAAAGGCAAGCATTAAACCTGAAATGAGATTGAAAATCGAATAAACTGACCGAGACAACAACACAGCTCCACAGAAAAACACAGCATCCACAACAGATCCATAGAAAAGTACGAGGTCTGATTGATAAGTTTGCTAGCGTCGGTTTTCTGGGATGCAGAAGGTATTCTGCTGATAGATTATCTCTAAAAAGGACAAACACTCAATAACATATACTATGCTTCACTTCTCACACAGTTATGGGAAAATATTAAAATTAAGCCCCGCGGAAAGCTCTTCAGTAAAAGGTGTCTTGTTACATCAGGATTGCTCAATTTCTAAGCGCGGCACGAAGAACTGCAAAACTTTTAACATCCTAACAACAGACACTTCATTCTCAAGTAATCTCACAAAACAAACATTTAACACGCATAGTTTCGAAAACCTAAACTGTATGACATCTAATGTTGTGTACGGAATAGAGTGCTCACTTTGTGGATTGATTTATGTGGGTGAAATCAAAGGTCAACTACGAACCAGAATGTCAGGGCATCGGTCAAAAATCGATAATAAAGGAAGTCAACTTCTTTATCGACATTTTGACCAGGCCGATCATTCTGTTTTATCTATGAGAGTCAGAATCCTGAAGAAAATATTTCACCTCACAAGCAATCCCAATTTGAGCACACCTTTCCGTCGCAACAGAGAAGAGTTCTGGATAAAAAATCTTAACACTGCAGCGCCCTATGGATGCAACGATAATATCAGCAGCAAATGAAACTTAACAAGTCCCGGTTGTCAATCGGTAAATGTGACTAGCTAATTCAACAGACCACAAAGAAGACCTCGAAGTCATGACATTCGTAAATATGATAGGCCTGAGATACATAGCTTCTCCTTCGATGACTTGGTTCCATTTTGAATGAGCCTCTAGGCCTGCATTATATTCGTACCAAATTATACTATGTTCCTTTACGGAAGTTATACGAAATCTACGAATATACGAAGGACCTCACATTTACCGATACACGATCCCCAGAATACAGACTTCAAGGAGTCATCTTGGACATTTCTACTTTTCGTTTATTTCAAGCAGTTAGATCAGATAAATTAGAGGAGAAAACAAACCGTTCTTTCATTAAAGTAAGATTTGCAAACAAAGGTATTGATAAATTGAATCTTGGTCAAATTTTGATTCACAAAACTGTCAAAGAAAAATCCCACCATATTTCAAAAGAAAAGAAACTCCTTGTATTTCCTATAGCTACACACGACTTGTTGCATCTAAGATTTACATTATCAAAATATTCTTGCAGTGTATTGATTTAAGTAATCCCTCACTACATCCACTTCCCTGCGAATGTTCTTAACGGATTTCAACTACTCTCCTTGTGGACACGTTATTACTGGTGACCTTAGTATAATCAAGAACGACACGTTGAGAGAATTATTACAAAAGGGTCCCAAATACAGAGAAAGTATATCTTTTACCTGGATCCAAAATGTCAAAATTATCATGGACTCTTGTGAGGAATATGCAAGACGTTGGGCAAAGAAAGAGGATGTACAACTCGACACCCTTTCCGAATGGATAAAATTCATCAGAGGGTTACTTTTATCTATAATTTACCGATTAAAATCAACTGTGAACACCAGATTCGAGTCTATATTTAAAGACCCTGATGTTATCACAGACCTTACCTATTTCCAAGAACATTATGTGATAACACCAGCGGACAAAGCCTCAAATAATTACACATTTACTTGCAAAAAGTACTATTTCGACAGTTTAGTTAAAGAGTTAGGTTTAAATTCGACACCTGGAAATCCCACTTTCACCTCAACAAACCTTTCTGCCTCTGAAATAATAAATAACCACAAATCAGCTCTTAGTTCCTTTGGCTTCTACCATACTTAAACTGCAAACCTAAAAAAAGTTTCGTCGCTGGTTCCTCAAAATAATCTACCAAATCTGTATCGATCTTACTCACCAAAGTTTTATCTGAAATCAATTCTGGGCTTCAAAAATATTGTTCGACAGTATATTCTCGCAGTGGTATCAACCAGATGTGGATTTCAAAGAATTCAAAGGGACTTTTAGAACATCTGAAATCTACTCATTTTAGTAGAGTCCATTCGATCAAAGCCTTTGATTTTTCGACACTTAACACTACAATTCCACATTCTAAAATGAAAAAATAACTCGCAAAAATTATAAGTATTGCGTTTACAAGTAAGAACGGTAATCGCAAATACAAATTTATTGTTGTTAACTATGACAAAACCTACTTTGTTAAAGAAAAGTCCGATTCTGAAAATAAGTACACTGAAACAAATATTATTCAGATGTTAAACTTTCTGATCGACAACATTTTTGTGGTGTTTGGAGTAAAAGGTCTTCCAGCAAATTGTCGGAATTCCAATGGGGACCAATTGTGCCCCACTCCTTGCCGACATTTTCCTTGACTCGAACGAACCTGAATTCATTCAATCTTTGGTCTCTGAAGGGAAAAGATACTTAGCTTCTGACTTCAACTTCACTTACAGATACATAGACGATGTGTTGTCCATCAATAATCCGAAATTCGCGGATTACCTGAGCATTATCTATCCTTCGGAGCTTGATGTCAAAGAAAGTACAGAGACAAATAATTCAGCATCCTATTTGGACATAATGTGTCATACGACACTGATGGTTACATGAACACCTCACTCTATGACAAACGTGACGACTTCAATTTCAGCATTACAAACTTTCCTTTTCTGAGTAGCAACATCCCTTCATCGCCTGCTTATGGCGTGTTCATATCTCAGTTGATGCGCTTTACCAGAGCAAGTACCAAATATACGGATTTTGTTCTGAGAGCTAGGCTTCTTTCAAATAAGATTCTCAGTCAGGGATATGTTTGTGAACGACTAACATCGTCACTGAGGAAGTTCTACGGTTGATATGGAGAACTCGTCATACACTATGATGTCCCACTCTCCAGAATGATGGATGATATTTATAGACCATTTGAACCATCCAACCAAAGATTGTATTCTATGTCTTCCGAAATGGAAGTAACCGGATGTAATAGTTCTACCGAATTGAATCGGCGGGTGTTGCATTCAAGCAGGAGATGCTTACTCTTCCTTGGCACCTGGTCTCACTCCCATATCTGGAGTTTGCTTCTTTTCATGTGGTGGAGGTTTTTGTTTGTTTGCTTTGGTTCCTGTTTTATCCTGATTTTGTGTGCCTTCGGTTTCTGATTTTCTGAATTGTCGATTTTGTGCTGTATACAGGGATATAGTCATTATCCATATTTTTCATGCTGAGAAATAAGAAACTAGCTAAAACAGTCGCATATGCCCTTGCTACCGAGCTATGATCATTTATTGCTTATAAAATAGCAATCCAAGGAATGCTTGTGTCGCCTGCGAAGCGGTTTGATTATTATTCTAGAAAGTGAATCAAAATTCTTGAAAAGGAGGTCTAGGTCAAATATCTAGATCAAGGTCAAATTTTATGGTCTGTGTAGAAAGGTCTTGTCACAAGGAATACACATGTGAAATACCAAAGCCCTGTCACTTACCAATCAAAAGATATATCCATTCTTAATTTTTTTGAAAAGTAGGTCAAATATGTAGGTCAAGGTCAAAAGGTAAAAAAATAATGGTATGTGTAGAATGGCATTGTAACAAGGAAAATACATGTGAAATATTAAAGCCCTATCACCTACCAATCAAAAGATATAGCCAATATTACTTTTCTTGAAAAGTAGGTCAAATATCTAGATCAAGGTCAAAAGGTCAGATTTCATGGTCTGTGTAGAAAGGTCTTGTCAGAAGGAATACACATGTGAAATATTGAAGCCCTATCACTTACCAATCAAAAGATATAGCGAATCTTATCTTTATTTCAAAAGTAGGTCAAATATCTAGGTCAAGGTCACAAGGTCAAAAATTATGGTATGTGTAGAAAGGTCTTGCCACAAGGATTGCACATGTGAAATATCAAAGTCCTAACACTTACCAATAAAAAGATATATCCATTCTTAATTTTTCTTGAAAAGTAGGTCAAATATGTAGGTCAAGGTCACTAGGTCAAAAATTATTGTATGTGTAGGAAGGTCTTGTCACAACAAATACATATGTGAAATATCAAAGCCCTATCACTTACCAATCAAAATATATAGCGAATCTTATCTTTTTTTTCAAAAGTAGGTCAAATATCTAGGTCAAGGTCACTAGGTCAAACATAATGGTATGTGAAGAAAGGTCTTGCCACAAGGATTGCACATGTGAAATATCAAAGCCCTATCACTTACCAATCAAAAGATATATCCATTCTTAATTTTTTTGAAAAGTTGGTCAAATATGTAGGTCAAGGTCACTAGGTCAAAAATTATGGTATGTGTAGGAAGGTCTTGTCACAAGGAATACACATGTGAAATATCAAAGCCCTATCACCTACCAATCAAAAGTTATGGGCTGTGACACCCAAACTGTGACAGACAGACAGACAGACAGACGGACGGACAGACGGACGGACGGACGGACAGACGGACAGACGGACAACGGACAAAGTGATCCCTAAGTGTCGCTATGCTTCGCAGGCGACACAAAAATGGATACCCTAATATAACCTACTTTTCTCCTTAGAAGACTGAATGCGAATACGAGTAAGCACTTATTTGCATAAGGCTAGTACTGTAGCAAAACAAAAGAACATGGCGGACGGATAACACGAGGGACGAAAAGGAATCGACAATCGGTGTTATCAAAATCTGAGAGGAGAAATGTAACGATAACAGAAAAGGAAATAGAATTTGGCTTGACAACATCGGGTGATAACATACATGAGCTCGCGGCGGCAGAGCACGGATTGTATTACGTAGGCCCTCTTTTTACATCCATTTACATATATTCATCTGTGTTGCTTGGGCCCCTGCGTTTTGCGGTCTTGTTTGTGTGTGGTCATCTGACAGTGAGGAGGTTGTTTTACACCACAATTGTACGTTCTTCGAGACCTCTGGGTAATCGGAAAAATGGGAGGGTTGTGCGCACGTAATCCAGGATAACCATACCTTCTGCTATTTCCGTGGCAGATGGCCGTCCTAAGTCGGCACCGGTTGCCCATTGGTCTCGTTGGTTTATGTGTAGTCCTTTGTGTTTGATGTTTCTGTGTTGTACGTTGACGTTCCTTGTCCCTTGCGCGTCTCTTTTTGTGCTTGTCTGCTTTGTGTTTTTGCATTGGGTGTTTTGGGGTTTTGCTGTGGGTACTACAACCTGGTGTTGTTGGAGATCCCCTCCTTTGTTTGACATTGGACTGATATATATAGACCCTAGATGACGACCGTGACATTGAAAGTGAAGTCGGAGGAGAAATTAGCCAAAGGGAACTACAATGTACGTGTACATATGTAGTTCTCTTTTTCTATTTATGAGATGTTCAGATATATCAGTTTGATCTGTATATATATATATACTGTAAATTGCTTTATTTTCGTCAGTACCAATTTTCGTCAATTCGTTCAAAATGACCATTTCGTCAGTACTTAAATTCGTCATCCAAGGGTCCCTAAAATATAAATTCGTCTGTTCAAATGCCAACTTAACATTCAGGTATAGTAATATTGTCATTGTTTGTTTAACAATTATTGGTAAACAAACAATTAGAGACATGTATATCACCTAGCTTGTTGTGAAAACATATCATTTGGTCATTAGAAGTACATTATATGCGACTTTGTGTGCGTATTCAGTTTTCAATTATTCATCATTTGCCTGTCGTATTAACTCTAAGGATTTAATATTTCCTTTCTACACTATATTTTGTCAGGAGAATTTATATTCGTCGATACGTAATTTCGTCAAGGGAGGCACTGACGAAAATGACGAAAATTGGTACCTGACGAATAAAAACCAATTTACAGTATACAGCATTTTCTTATGTGTTTATATACTATATATATTCACAGTCTATATCAAATATTAAAAAAGAGCTTAAAATCATAGCTAAATAAAGGCTAATCTTCATTTAAGATTTTGTAAACAAACGCACAATTTACAAAGCAGACTACACCTGCCTTCCATTCAAGCCGTCATACACACTGTAAGTCATTTGAAAGTGTTCGATTGCCCACGTTCGACATGCTTATTTGAACGCAACATAATATCTATACCTGTTGCAATTAATGAAATTATACATGTATAAGTACGACGTAAAATAAATTAATTGTTATTTTTTCTTTTTGTAAGAATTTTAAAAAGACAGGGAATAAGCAAATAATTACACGTTGTTTACTATATGTTTCGTGGTAATCCCACGGTGTTAAGTTCATTCAAGCGATTGGCTGATTGTGGAAGCGTGTTCACTCTGACCTTAAAATACTTGACATATTTCGACAAACTGTATATGCAAATATCAAAGTTCCGAAGTTTACCGACATCATGTGTAACAGAGAATAAAAACGTCCTAAAAAACAAACAAAAAGCAAAAACAAAAATGTGAGAGATAATTTAAGCAAGTAATATGTAGATGTTCAAATGGTAGTATTTAAACTCCATTTACGGTAAAACTTCGTTATTGATAGTTAAATCCCTGCGAAACCATATGGTACTTTAAGTCATCAATATGACAATAATGATAGTAGAAGAAATGATGATGGATAAGCGTACATGTAACATTTTAGCTCACCTGATGAACTAAGCTCAATCGTCCAGCGTCCGTTCTTCCGACGTCCATTCGTCCGTCCGTCAGTCGTCCGGCGTAAACTTTTTACATTTTCGACTTCTCCTCTGCAACCCTTGCAAAGAATTTTACGAAACCTTACACAAAGCAAGTACTCAAGTTACCCTACTAATTTTTTTTTTGCTTTTCGTGCCAATCGGTCAAACAATATGGCCGTGGAAGGCTCTGATTGGCTGACGCTTTTTCGACTTCTCCTCTGCAACCGCTACACAGAATTTCACAAAACCTTACAGTAAACAAGTACTCAAGGTCATCTACAAATGTTAAACGTCTTCAGATTCAATAGCATCATTTAAGAACAGATGCAGCATGGACCAGACATGCACGTTTCGGGTACTTAACCCACGTCAGAGATCCTCATAAGCAAACTTGACGTAATTTTTTCTACCCTAGATTAGTTTCTTCCAAGCTTTTGTTTTGGTTTCTTCGTATGTTTGAAATGGTATTTTCATTGACTGAATTAGAGGGTTAGTAATTGTTGGCCTTATACTTGTATGTGTAGACTGAACATCTGGCAGAAAATTTCCGCTGCCGCTCAACACCTTACTTTAATTTACATATGATTTTTGCAATGAAAATCTTATTCTTAGTATGACATCCATTTCATACACAAAAGCAAGAATAACCCCTTCATCTTTTTGACAGGTCTATTTTTTTCTGATATACTAAGTTTGTCAACACATTCCTACAGCAAAGGGGATTGGATTTGTTACTAGGTGTAATCCCCCCCCCCCCCCCAAAAAAAAATTTAAAAAAACTCGGAGGATCACTGATGAGGCTTAAGTAGCCGAAACGTGCATGTCTGGTCAATGCTGCAAATTTATCTGTTCTAAAATGATGCTTTGAATTTGAAGACGTGTAATATAGCGATAATTTTTTTCTTATTAATTAATGCGTCCTTTCAAACGGCTAGAATTTTCATATCAGTACTTTCTAAAGCCAACAAAACGGTATTTAACTGCACGATGATTTATGTTTGGCAGGGAGGGCGTCCCCCAGAATCCCCTATCATTGATTCACTTTGATGGGGCCTAAAACCCCACCTTTCTTTTTTGTATTCACCCCCAAGTCAAATCTTATATTAGCGCTTGATATATTACACAATAACAGATCGTCCATAGCACATGATAGGTTGCATCCCCTTACCCTTTGGTCAGACCACACAATGGAGAATTTATAGAAACAAGAGGAAATAGAGCTTCATAGGCTTGTCTATTTGGTGTCCTCAATCTTAGTGAATTTCAAGGGGGT
This sequence comes from Pinctada fucata, assembly GCA_028142955.1. Classification (NCBI taxonomy): domain Eukaryota; kingdom Metazoa; phylum Mollusca; class Bivalvia; order Pterioida; family Pteriidae; genus Pinctada; species Pinctada fucata. Next base: position 27,242,281 of record AP027114.1, read on the forward strand.
GTTTTGAGAGAATAAAAATAATCATAGCAGAGGCGTCTTTATCCTCAGGAGTGTAGAAATATTTATTTCGATGGAACTCTTGCTTACTTTTTCTTACATTATTGATTAGAAAAGATAACAACGCTGCAATAATACAATCAAAACGTTTGGTGGGTTGCTCCGCTACAGTTATATAGAATAAAACTTTATTTCTGACCATCTTTAAATTCATAGAAAGACTGAATTAATACAAGATGTATTCTTAATTATGAAAAAAATTCGGCTCACTACGCTCGTCGAATCAAATGTAAATTGAAAAAATGCACACAATTTAACCATTTTGTGTTCAAGTTTTCCAGTTTTCAACTCCCCACCCTTTAAAAAAATCTGGACCCACTTATGTGTACCTTGTCTTCAGATTTAAGAATTAACACGTCCACTAAAGAAAATCAAGAGATATCACTGTAACAGTAGCATAAAACAAGGAAGAAATAATGCAGTAAATTAGCGTTCCGAAGTGACTAGAATCCACCGGAATTCAACCACCTCCTTTCACAACAACGTCGAAGCCCCTGTCTTATAAAATATCAATTCAATTTTCATCCCCAGCTCCTGGTTTCACTTTGGAATGTTATTCAGTCCGAGGTTCGCAACCATTCCAATGGAAATTCTAATGATTTTGTCTTGCCATCTCGACTTTGAGACCGAATAACTGAAAGGTATACTTATTTGATGTTTATTGTAGCAAAAAAGCTTAGAAAAACACTCTGTTGTAAGGTTCTCAGAATTTTTTAGCACAACACTACAACTGACCCCACACTTTCTCAAATCGGGTATATTTTTGTCCATTTTCAGTGAAAATCGGCAAATTTAGCCCCTTGACCCCTCGACAAAGGGGGCGCTGGATCCGCCACTGATATGAATTTGAAATAATATAATTTTTATTGTCACCGGTAAGAGGATCACTCTTCTTCTCCTCTTAATTTATCATTATTATTAATCTTTTACGTTTGATGTTTTCTTTGGATAGTTAAATTGTTCACTCTTTTTGTGTTGGTGTTTCTTTTTTCGTAAATGGCATGCGCTCATCCCGCCCATATAGATGAACACATTTATTCTATACAGGTATGCCAAAAAAGTTATCATTGTAAGAGTTTGTGAATATAGGAACATTTGCAATGAACGCCAGCGAGGCAACGAGGGATTTTACCTAGTCTTATTGTACATAATTTCGTTTTGACACTTGATAAAGATCAAGCGGTCGAAAATTTGTGTATTCGAGTGTTTGTGTTTTTATTTTGATATTAAGAAGGTATTGAACACTTGGACGCCAAATTCAATTTTTCTCAAAATGTCTGAAATTATACATTACTTGTCTGTCCTTGATTATACAAACTTACGTTGGATTCTATCCACAGGAAAATTTTATATGAGACTTCGAAATATGCATTTTTCAACGTTTCTGTGAATTTCTTAATGACGTTATAGTATTAAAAGTATCATTCCAGTTCTCGTCAAGCTATTGGAAATTTAATTTAATTTAATGACCAAAATCTACATAAATGTATTGCACTTACATATGGAAAAGATGAGATTGATTGCGTTTTAAATAAAGATAGGATACTGGAATAAAATATGATACTATCGCTAAAAAATTGCAATTCCGAGCAAATTGACTGTACTTGATAGCTAATTATTAGGAATCCTGTGGATGAATCTTTGTCAAAAACTAACAAATTGGTCAATAATGTCCAGAGATGATTTCATTATTAAATGAGAAAAAAAAATGAATTAATGATTAGAATATTATAAAGCTTTATATTTTCCTGATTTTCCTTCCAAAATTATTCATTTTCAATGAAGTGACATCCGCTTTCCTGTAATGTAAATTTGTCAACGAATTCACCGTGATGAAGATTGAACTTTCTTTTTTATACATGCAAAGGTTCATTGCGATACGTTTGGTATTGATGATTTTATTGCATTTTGATTGCGAAGGGTTTTGACGCCATTTTTCCCGAAAACGTCGATATGACGTCATGGTTGGCTCATGGCTTAAACTCCCAAAGTCCAGAATTTTGAAAATCGCCATAATTTCTTCAAATGACACCGGAAATTATTCAAACTTCATCAGTATACTCAAATGTGAATATCAATCAGCGTAATAATTGTTTTGAAAAAGTTAAGACTGAACTTTTCATAGGAAGTGAGAAAACAAATAATGTTGCCGCCATCTTGGTGTTCAAACCCTCCTTTAAACAGTTTTGTGTTGATGTTACTTTTTTTCCCATTGTGTGCTATTGTGTCAGACAATTTACACTTTTGTTCCACTGTACCCATTACAATATGGTCTTGTTTGAGATGTTTATCATCATCTGATACGACTGTCAGTTGTGAGGTGTTTTGCGTTGTTTGCTGTAATTTTGCTTTTAAGTTTAATCATGATTGTATAAAACATGGTCATTCTGTAATACGATGTTTATTCATATATGTCATATTTTCAATTACAAATTCAATAAGTAAATCATCGTCTTACCGTTTATTGCTGTCAACACAGAGAGCAGAAAAGCGATATCTATTCCATCGATCACCATGTTAAGTGAACTCTCTGAAATTAAACGAGTACATTAAATGTTATACTGAAACAAGGTAATGGGGATTGTTACATTTGTATCATTTATAACAGAAGTATTTACTTATTGTGCATTTCCTTTATATTAAAAGCTTGTCACAAAAAATACTTTTATTACCCATCCTGTCAAGTCTTTTTGGTGCTTTTGTGGACATAATTACTTTCACATCCTTTGGCTATATACTGTTGTGAAGATTCAGGATCACTAACGAAGGTTAAGTACCCGAAACGTGCATGTCAGTTCCATGTTGCAAATGTATCTGGTCTTAAATGATGGTATTGAATTTTAATACGTTTAACGCAGTAACCCATTATTCAAAAAGGGGAAAATTTCTAATGTTACTGCTTGAACGTAATTACATGTAGAGTTGTGGTTTTCCAAACAAGCATATTATTCTCTTCTGATACATGTCTTGGGGTAAGGGTTGCAACTAGTGGGAGATAACTATATTTTCATATACATTTATTACAATATTTGAACATTTTCGTATAAGTTCTGTCATCAAGGACTATAACATCAGAATTTATACTGTTTATTTTGATCTTTAAAATAGAGATAATCGATAATTCAAACTTTGAGTCAAACGTTTCGGGTACTAAACCCTCGTCAATGATCCTAAGTCTAAACAGTGTAATATGGACAAAAAGTATGAAAGTTATTATGTCCAAACAATGTACCAAATGACGTAGCAGAATGGGGGCTATGATGCTACAGGATCCATGTTTAGGAAATTTCAAGAAATTTTGTAACAGAAAATTTAAAATGCATTGAAGAGACAGACGATCAACCGAAGTTGATCGAACATGGCTACATGTGCCCTCGGGGATCGGACTCTTGGTCCACCAGCAGTGACAACCACCAAGTAGTTCAAATGTTAAACGTCTTCAAATTCAATAGCATCATTTATGACCTGATAAATTTATAGCATGGACCAGACATGCACGTTTCGGGTACTAAACCTTCGTCAGTGATCCTAAGTCTAAACAATGTACCGTATATCGGGTAATTTTCGCGTAGGGTAAATTTCGCGAAAATGACCCTAAAAAGGTGTGTCTTTTTTTTGCTGAGTCTAATTTTCGCTAATCTATGAATACCAAAAATTAAAATTTGTACAAATATTTATTTAATGTGAAATGAAATACGATCATATAATTGCGAACGTGTTTTTCTGCTGGATTTACGTATCTGCGTATAAAATAATACAAATGTACAAGAATATGTACACATCAAACAGTTCATTCGTTCAAAGCATAAACGATGCCGGCTTCTTTAAAGCCATAGCTTATATAACTTTCTTGTTTCCCATGTAAGTTAAGTCATATAGTTTTGTGGTTCGAAAAAGACCTCTAAATCCCAATCATTGTTAAGATTTAGTTTCTTGTGAGAAATTTACGGATAAAACGCTATATGTCATAATTACAGAACGACAACAGGTGGTTTGAAATAAAAGCCGACGTGCATTCATATCGGTGATTGTTTGATTTACCATGTTTGCACTGGGTAATTAAATTAATTAATAGTACTTGTTATCTGTAAACATCAATTATAATAATCATAATTATCTTAATCAGACGAGTACCCACTAGCCTCAGGACAATTACATTTTGTACATATAACTGAACCTCTTTAGAAGCGTTAGTTTGTGTCTTTTTTTTCGCTATGTCCATTTTTCGCGACTTGATGATGCTCGCGAACTTAGCGAAAATTAGACACACGCGAAAAATTCCCGATATACGGTAATATGGCCAAAAAATATGAAAATTATTATGTCCAAAAAATGTACCAAAAGACGTAGCAGAATGGATGGGCTATGATGTTACAGGACCCACGTTTTAGAAATTTCTAGAAATTTTGTAACAGAAAATTTAAAATGCGTTGAAGAGACAGACGATCAACCGAAGTTGATCGAACTTGGCTACATGTAAAAATCTGCTTTCAAAATTTCAAAACATGTCCTAATTTCAACATAAGCCCAAAGTCAAGGTCACAAGATCAAAAGTCATGATATCAAACTGAAGTACTCTCTGTGTTGAATGTGTGTATGAAATATGAAAGGCCTATCATTTGCTCATTTGCATGGGTCCTGTAGCATCATAATAACAACCGTCCTGCTACATATTTCGGTACATTTTTTACATAATAATTTTCACCCTCTTTGGCCATATTACATTGTTTAGATTGAGGATCACTGACGAGGGTTGAGTACCCGAAACGTGCATGTCTGGTCCATGCTGCAAATTTATCTAATGAATATTTGATGCTATTGAATTTGAAGATGTTTAACATTTATAGTATAAAAGAAATCTGCTTTCAACATCTTAACATAAAATGTTATACAGGATGAAGGTCAAGGCCTCGAGGTCACAGGGTCAAAAATCTACCAAAATGTAGTACTCTTTATGGTTAATGTTTGTATGAAATATGAAAGGCCTACCAATAGTATAAAAGAAAGCTGCTTTCAAAACATCATAACATGAAATGTTATATAGGATGAAGGTCAACTTCACAAGGTCACAGGGTCAAAAGTCATGGTACTAAAATGTAGTACTCTTTATGGTGAATGTATGTATGAAATGTAAAAGGCCTACCATTGATAGTATAAAAGAAATCTGCTTTCAAAACTTCTTAACCAGACGGACAGGTGGACGGACGGACAGGCAGATGGACAGGGTGATTCCTATGTACCCTCCTAAACTTCGTTTGCGGGGGTTATAAAAAAGAAATGTTCTTCAATTTTATTAGAGCTGTACCGTTAACAAACGGTTGGTCCACTACATACTTCTTATACTTGGGACTGCACACATCATGATGAAAAATAAGCAGGAAGTATATTAATTTATCTAGAAATAGATTATTCAGTTACATTTTAAGCGCGTTAAGTTAAATATTTTATAAATCTAATTTGATACGATCCCTCACGTTTTGCTTTTCGTCGGGTTTCGTGTGAACGGAAGTCGTAGGGTGACAATCGTCTCCTATTGGTCAAGCTCTATTAGAATGACAGAAACGCCAGAATGACAGATACTAAAATGAATATGTAAACTGTACACTTTTTGGTATGGTTTTCATGGCAACTGATTATGTCACAAATACTGTATTCTTGTCTAAAAAGAAACTTTAATATGCTTTTCTTTACTATGACAAATATGGATAATGACCATATCCCTGTATACAGCAAAAAATCGATAACTCAGAAAATCAGAAACCGAAGGCATACAAAATCAGGATAAAAATGAACCAACGCAAGCAATAAAAAACCTCCACCATATAAAAAAAGCGAACTCCCGACATGGGGGTGAGATCAGGTGCCCAGGAAGAGTAAGCATCTCTTGCTTGCATGCAACACCAGCCGCTTCAATTCGGTAGAACTCGCAAAACCGGTTACTTCCATTTCGGAAGACACAGAGTACAATCTTTGGTTGGATGGTTCAAATGGTCTATGACAGAATATTATTCACCATAATTGACTTCAAAGACAGAAAAATAGAAAAAGTAATAGCACATTTGTGTCAACTTGCTAATTTGATATTCAAATGTAAGGTTGCTATTGTAACCGCAAACGTAATATGAACGGTTTGATGTATGTAAGCAAGTAATTTTTTGTAGAGTAGGTAATTTGTACATACGTAACAATAACGTGAGCTTTGTAAAGCCCTTAAACCGACTATAAAAAAGATGCTCCATAATTTTTTTAAATTCTAGGAAAATAACCATAATTGTTGATCAAATATGTTTTATATATCACATAAATGCAATCCTGTACATTTGAAATGAAATTCTTTCAGTCAAGTTTTTTTTTGTGATTTTTCGTAAAACTGCAATATTTCACTTATATATCATATTTTTTTCTATAGTTTCTTTTTTAAAAAATTACCATTTTTAATAGCCATGGTGCACGACAATAAGAAAGAAACAGAAAATCAAAGCATAATCGTTGTGTGTCAGATATGACCACGGTCCGTTGCTAAGGAGATATCATTGCTTTTTTTTCATTTTTCCATTAATTAGATTTGAGGAATCTTTAGTGACTGGTATAAGAAAATATAAAAATGACTCTAACATAATATTATATTGTACTGAAACATCGGGGAAATGACAGAAAAATGCTTAAAGGAGCTGTAACGATAAGACCTAAAATCTGTCCTGAAAAGTCGAAATTTCAAAATGGGACATTTGAAGAAATTTCATTGGAAATATCAACTAACTCAATGCATACCTGAATCTAATGTCAGGATGAATAACTTATCAATAGCAATGTTAAACGACTTCAAATTCGATAGCATCATAACGATATTTGGGTTAAAATGTGCATTTTTTCATAGAAATCAATGGGAAACGGAAAAGTTTTCTACAGCATTGTTCCAAATGCCACTTTTACCAAAGGTGTATAGAGAATAAGTGTCTGAATTTGTGTTTTGTTATGGGTATGCAACACATAGCACGTGCATTTATCGTACATGTAATTTCATGCGATAATTGCACTTGCTGTGTGTTGCACACCCGTAACAAAACACAAATTATGACATTTATTCTATATATATTAGGCCCTTCAACTAAAATGTCAAATCCAAGAATAATCCTTTAAAAGTGTTTAACGACATTTGAATCTGTGTCTGAAGAGCATTTAAGAACTTTGAATTGATAAAGATATGCAAATTTTCGAAAATTAATTAATTTTAGATACCAAATTCTAAATAAAATCTGCTGAAGAAGGAAAATAATTCAAACTGTACTATTTGACAAACACTTGGTTCCCGGGACACCTCTTAATTAACCGAGTCTAACGGGTTCCTTTAAATTATGAAACGCACAAGAAAAGAAATGAAAAGTAACGAAACGAAACGATTTTTTTTTCTTTTGCAAAGAAATTATTTATACAGATTTTTATAATTGGAAATTTAAAACGTAGAAAAGGAGGATAAGTAACCGGATTATTTACATGTACGTTCGGGTATCAGGTATCCATGATTTCAACCTACATGCATACCGTAAATAATTTGAAAGGTCCGGTACATTTTCTGTCTGTCATGGTATTCCTGGGCTTAAAAGGAACCTAACAGAAAATGTACCGGACCTTTCAAATTATTTCTATGAAAAAAAATGCACATTTTAACCAAAATATCGTTATGATGCTATCTAATTTGAAGTCGTTTAACATTGCTATTATAATCAGGAAAGACTAACCACCTGTCGTGTCTGCAAGTTGCTCGAACTCTTCGAATGATTAAATACATTAGCTCGCGACATACGGCAGAAAAAAATACTGTTTTTCGTGCGCCCTTATGCTTTGATATCCACTTAGATATACATATTTTTATTACGTGGGCACCTGCGTTTGCTGTTGTTTGTGTCGTCATCTTACATTGAGGAGGCTATTATTCACTGCAATTGTTCGTTATTTGTTACCACTGGGTAATCTGACAGGTGGAAGTAATTTGGAACCTCACCATTTGCTACCAACGTGACAGATGACCATCCAAAGTTGTGAACAGTTGTCCGTTGATCTCGTTGGTTTATTTTTATTCTATATTTGCTTTATTGATTTGATTATGTCTTCAGTGTTTGTCTATTCTATGTTTCGCGTTTAGATGCTTTAGTGTCTGGATGTTTCATGATATGGTTGATGTCATCGAAATCTGTTGAAGATCTCCTCGCTTCTTCTTATCAATATTTAGTAGGAACAAATGCTCATATGTATCTTCAGTGATTAACAAAAGTTAAAGATAAGATTATCCAAGAAAATGGAAAACTAACGGCAGACATGTTCCAGAAGTTGATGGAATATACCTCGCCTAAATGTAATTTGATATCTGAAATATACCCCTTAATGCCGAAAGTTTTTCTTGCTTAAAATATATAAGTTTTTGACTTGTAAAGCCGGAGAAGTCAATATCAGAACTTAATCAAGACGATAACACCGCATAAAAGCATTGTCGAAACAAAATCATTCAAACAAAAAATGGGACAACTAGAACAGTACGACCACAGGTATCAGCATGCAGATCAACGACACCAAAGAGCATAAATAGAAAAAAAATAAAAAAAGAGGGCGGTTTATGTGACCCGATGACAATTTTGAACCGTCGTCTTGTTTGATTACATAGCCAACTATGCAATACTTAAAATTCATTTGAAATGAGTATCATGCACATGAAAGTTCATGTGAAATTCATATTAATTTCACATAAGATTTATGTGAAAAAAAATCCACATGAATTTCACATAAATTTATTTCACATGAATTTCAAAAAATGAGACAAGAACAGTAATACATGAAAATGAAATTCATATGAAATGAGTATCATGCACATGAAAGTTCATGTGAAATTCATAGGAATTTCAAATACGATTTATGTGGAAAAAAATTCACATGAATTTCACATAAATTTATTTCACATGAATTTCATGTGAATATTTTTTTCTTTGTGATCTCCTTGCGAAATTGAATTCAAATGAAATTCATGTCAGAAACTTCACATGGATTTCATGTTAAAACTTTCATGTAAGTTACATGTCCGTGCTCATTTCATGAACTTTTATGTAAAGTTGATATAAATTTCATACGAACTCCATATGAAACAAAAGAGGGGATCTCCAACAACACCAGGTTGCAGCACCCATGGCAAAACTCCAAAATACCCAATGCAAAAACACAAAGCAGACAAGCATATGAGGCACAATTGGTAGTGTAATGTTACATGTAGTTAGTACTGAGTCTCACTTCCTGAAGACTAGATTTTGTTATGATCATATAATGTACGACAATTGGCCTTCAATTTGAAGACGTTTAACTCCAATCACTGTGAATAAAATATTTCAGATTTAGAATTTGCCTGAACGTTAGATGAATATTATGAATTATACTAGGGTAAAATTTGAAAAATTTATGGAAAGAAAGTAATTGAAAGCTCTTGCCAAACAGTAAAACAAACATGTGCAGTCATACAATTTACTTACAATCTTTAAACCCTACCTGTTTCTCGATCTTTACTTCATATATATTTGGAATTTGTAAATACGAACACTTTTATATGATTTTTATGAAATGTAAAGGTGTGTTTCATTCTTAATTCTGCATCCTTATCATATTTGACCAGACATTAAAGTGCAAAGGGTATCTCTTACGGACACGACGAACCTTAATTGCATTCAAACCATGATTCATATTCGGTAAACAAGATATAGATGTACGGGCACAATTCAAAAACATCTGCTAAATCTCATGCAATGACATGCATATCAAATGTTATGAAGTCTAAGCGAACCTTCAAGAAAAGAGTACAGTTCTAGTGCACATACAGTAGGAAAGATATCTGGGATTTACATGGTTATATAGGTTTAAATATCTACCTCACACACATGTGATATGATTCTTAATAATTAATAAAAATTTCATGTTCATAAATATGCATTTAGAATATACCTTTCTCATACTTCAAAACATTAATGGTGATTAAAAACAAGAGACCAGAGTTGGCCTTAAATGTTTACTTGGAGAAAAAGAATACATCGAATATACTCGTATATATATATATATGTATAAAAACTGGACAAGTAGGGAATTTTTCAAGCAACGAGATAAATTTGCAACCAATTTCTTTGACGAAACAGGAAGAATAAGAATTGTGATCAATTACTTTTCTATCCTTTTTTATGATTTAGTGAAACTTTGTGTTGCAAAATGATAAAATCGTTAAAAAAAGGTGTGTGAAAACGAAATATCTTTGATGGATAGGGTATGGGAATGTAATTATAATCATTTAAAGCACCTTTCTCCTGTAGAATTTCGAAATGATTACAGAGGTAAAGTGGGAAGTGTTATCAGTGAATGAAAGCAAACACAAATTCCGAAATCAGATTCCACAAGTCGTAATCATAGGGTTTACAAATGCTTGAAAAGATGTAAAACAGAACTTTCCCACGATAAAAGAAAATAAGAATAACAGACGAAGAGAATAACACAGCTCCATAGAAACACGAATGACAACTTATTAATCCCCTATAGCTACACATTTTTACCGATCGGGCCACGGATAGAGATAAAATACGCATCCGTAGCTATCCGTAGCAATCCGTTGCTCGAGTTGGCATAAGTCGTGACCAATCGTAACAATCCGTACCTATCCGTAGCAATCTGGGAGAGCCAAGAAAAAATTTAACATGTTCAAAATGTTCTACGACTCTGCTATAGATGGATGGAAATGCCATAGGGGAGTCGTAGTGGAGTCGTAACAGTCCGCTGAGGAGTAATAACGATACATAGGGGGAAGCAACTCATAGCGCATCCTTGGCATTCTGGGGCCATTTTTATTATTATTATTATTATTATTATTATACGATTTCCCTACAGATTGCTACGACTCCCCTACGGATACGACTCTAGTATGAATTGGTATGACTTGATTGATTTTCCTATGTATTTTAAATCAAATTCTTTCGAGTCGTAGCTAGTTATCCGTAGTTTCCGTGCAAGAGTCTTGGTTATCCATACATAAGTCGGGCTATCCATGCACGAGTGATAATAATCCGTAAAAATACGTACATATTCATATCTATCCGTGCGCGTGTCGTAGCAATCCGTAGCAAAGTCGGAAAGATATTCGTAGCAATCCGTAGCTATTCGTAGCTATACGCAACTCGATTCATATCAACCCGTAACAATCCGTTCCAGAGTCGTTGGTTCAATTAAACTGAGACTAGTCTAATATTTTGCGTCCCAATCCACCATGGATATATCTTTTTTAGTCCCCTACCGACAACACCAAAGGGGGCTCTTAGTTTCCTCTCGGTCTGTCTGTCCGTATGTCCGTCTGTGTGTCCGTCAGTCCGTCTTACTGATACGCAGCTTGGTCTTGGATAGCTACAGAGCAAGTTAGACTTCCGTCACGCTTGACGTTTTCTTTTCCGCAACAGATCGAGATATTCAGGTGAAATTTGATACACAGCTTGGTCTTGAATAGTTACAGTGACAAATGTGGATAATGACCATATCCTTGTATACAGCACAAAATCGATTATTCAGAAAATCAGAAACCGAAGGCATACAAAATCAGGATAAAACAGGAACCAACACAAAAACACAACCCCCCCCCCAATAAACCTCCACCATATGAAAAGAAGTGAACTCCCGAAATGGGAGTGAGACCAGGTGCCCAGGAAAAGTGAGCATCTCCTTGCATGTAATACCCGCTGCTTCAATTCGGTAGAACTGTCACATCCGGTAACTTCCATTTCGGAAGACATAGAGTACGATCTTTGGTTGAATGGTTCAAATGGTCTATGACAGAATATCATCCACCATTCTGGAGAGTGGGGCATCATAGTGTATGACGAGTTCCCCATATCGACCGTAGAACTTCCTCACAAACATATCCCTGACTGAGAAGCTTATCTGAAAGACGCCTAGCTCTCAGAAAAAATCCGTATATTTAGTACTTGCTCTGGCATGGCGTATCAACTGAGATATGAACACGCCATAAGCAGGCGATGAAGGGATGTTGCTACTCAGAAAAGGAAAGAAAGTTTGTAATGCTGAAATTAAAGTCGTCACGTTTGTCATAGAGTGAGGTGTCCATGTGACAATCAGTGTCGAAGGACAACATTATGTCCAAATAGGATGCTGAATTATTTGTCTCTGTAGTCTCTTAGACTTCAAGTTCCGAAGGGTAGATACTGCTAAGGTAATCCGCGAATTTTGGATTATTGATGGATAACATATCGTCTATGTATCTGTAAGTGAAATTAAAGTCAGAATCTATGTATCTTTTCCCTTCAGAGAACAAAGATTGAATGAATTCAGCTTCGTACGAGTAAAAGAAGGGAGGATATCTCCAACAAGACCCTGTTGCAGCATCAACAGCAAAAACACCAAAACACCCGATGCAAAAAACACAAAAGACGAGTACAGCACGAGACGGAAAAGAGACACACGACATGTAAACATCAAACACAAAAGACTACACATAATTCGACGAGACCAATGGGCAACCGGTGACGACTTTTCTCACGGAAGTAGCAAATGGTGTGGTTATCCTGGATTACGTGCGCACAACCCTATCACTTCTTCAATTACCCAGAGGTCTCAAAGAACGTACAATTGTGATGTAAAACAACCTCCTCATTGTAAGATGACCTCACACAAACAAGACCGCGAAACGTAGAGGCCCCAGAAACACAGATGAACATGTAAATGGATATAAAAAGAGGGCATGCGTATAGTCCGTGCTCTGCCGGCTGTAGCGAGCTCATGTATGTAATCACCCGAGGAGTCAGTCTGACATTTAGAGAGGACAGGGGGTCGGGGCCCTGTCTTCTCTAAAGAGGTTTAGACAGGGCCCGTCATGGAGTCCCGTCGTCACAGTCAGTCAGAGTGCAAGTCTCAAGGATACGCTTGTACAAGACTGTAGATTGGTCAAGTACCAATCCTAGTGTCCGTCTGGTTACATTAGGATAATATCCAAGGTATAAAAGGCGTTTGGTGATTCTGACGCATTTTCGATGGTTATGCTGCCTACCTTTGATCCCTCTAATTTTGTTTATCATATCACCATAAAAGATAGGTTGTGTAATACCCAAAGTAACGTACTCTGTTGCGTGTATAGATCCGAATTTTAAAAGAAGTTGACTGTAATTTTTGTAAAAATTTCCAGAAAGTCTTAAGTAGTCTATGAAAGCGGAAACCTTGACATAAAAGTTTTTTGGAATTTGTAAATGTCTACTGTGAAAATCCAAAATATCAGTACATGCTCTAGAGTACCGGATGAGCTGTGATATGTAAATGCCGTATGACGGTAATCTTGAAACATCACCGTCAAGCCAGGGGAAATTTACTATGTTGAATCCAAACTCATCCCTTTTGTCATATACACTTGTATGAATCTTTCCGTTTACAATTTTGATATTTAGGTCCAAAAACGGTGTTTCTGTATTTGTACCGTTTGCCTTGTTTAGTATTAATTCTTGTGGATAAATTTCGTTCTTATATAATTCAAAAGCAGGATTGTTAATGGTTAGAATGTCATCCAGATACCTAGAAGTATTATTCTAATTCATTCTGTTTGTTTCACGTTTTCTGATTGGTTAACAGGATTTCTAAAAGCATGTATAACGACGATATACATGCCGCAAACCGACTCACTTGACAAACTTCAAAATGTATTCCTACGTTACAAGCTTTAACGCACTTTTTGCGTATAACGTCATGCTTCCCTTTGTTCTTCACTCCTGTGACGTCATACTGTGACGTAAAACTACAGAGTATGAGCTTGTAAATGGCGTTCTCCACATGTAAACAACAGAGCAAGTAAGTTTATTATTGATAACACTTTGATTTTTCGCCATTGTAATAAATACGAAGCAGTTGTATTTCATATTTTGCAGCGCAATAGTTTCTGTAGGTCGTTGTTAGTCCTCCGTTGCAACGTCACCTCTAAAGCGACATGTGAGACCATCTGAGGGGTATAAAAAGTTAAAATATGTCACATATATTAGAATAGGGATAAACGTACTGTGTTTATTGGTTCCGACAGGTATATGTTGGATATACTGTTGGAAACATACGTTATACCGTCAGGGACAAGCCCCGACGGTATAACTGCGTTTCCAACAGTATATCCAACATATACTTGTCGGAACCACAAAACACAGTACGTTTATCCCCTAATTGAAACATTTGAGATCATCAAATTTTCTTTGCTTTTGAAGATTTTGGATAAATTCTTTTTCATAAGTGTATAAAAATAAATCTGCAACAAGAGGCGCACAGTTAGTACCCATAGGAATTCCTACAATCTGCTTGTATAGATCCTCACCAAATCTAACATAAATATTGTCCAAGACGAAGGACAAGGCATTACACAGGTCACTACATGTCCATGATTTGTATGATTTGTAGTCTGTCGAGGAAAAGAAACCCTTCGATTCAGATGTACAAATGTAAGTTTTCCGCTCTCGATCAAAACACCATTTAATGAGATTAGATAATCGATCCTTAATTTTGTCATGAGGAAGTGTGGTGTACATTTTAGAGAAGTCGTATGAAGAAATCGTATTGGCTTGGAAATTACCAGATTTCATTTTGTCAATCACATCCCCTGAATTCTTAATAGACCGAAATAAATTTACATCGTTCCTGTTTAGAACCGTTTCACAATATCTAGTTATGTGTTCTTTTATAGCAGTAAGTGCTGACGTCAGATTTCTAGACAAAATTGTACTGGAGCAGTTACTAGAATTAGCAATAAATCGAAATTTGTAAGGAGACTTGTGCAGTTTCGGTATGCAATATAGTGTTGGGAGATCAAATTTAGAAATAGAGATATTGAATGAAGACAGTTCACTGTTATGCTTGCTTAAAATGTTAGATGCACTTTCATTGCTTTTGATAATTGTATTAGTAGACGAAAGTTCCGAAACCAATGTTGATATGTAGTAACGTTTTCAAATGATAATGGTGTTGTTGGCTGCTTTATCAGCTGGTGCAAAGACATATTTTTCATGTAATTTACTTAGTTTGGTTTGAAATATCTTTCTGATTTGGAACGTGGATTTTGAAAAAAGATGAGGGTTTTTATGGAAGTTATCTATTCGAATATCCGTGATATTTAAATTGAGGTTTTTCCAGCCATTCAGAGCATGTGGTTCAACTCCTTCTGATTTACACCACCTTTTCGTATAATTATCTAAGGCTTCCGTAAGCACTTCACGGCATTTGACAAAATCCATCTTGGATGGGATTCTATACTTATGTCCTTCTTTAAGAAGACCACGGAGCTGTCTGTCTTGGATAATTGAAATGTCACCTGTAACAACATGGCCAGCTGGTTTGTAGAGATATTTAGAAGTTGTACATTCTCAAGAAGCAGGACACGATTCAAGTATGTCAGGATCCGATGTAACTTTATTATAGTTAAAAACAAAGTTTCGAATAGGTTTCTTGTACTTATAACAAACAGGAGGTGGCTCTAAATTTCAAAATATTGAGGAATGGTACTTTGTACGCGATGATCTCGAAAAATATTACAGATGTTTAGAAGAACAAAACCTTTGTTAATAAACGGGATTTTCATGAATCGTCTTTTAGGGGAGATGTTTTTCACAATAGGATAAAGTTTATACTGTGCGAATGAGATAACGATATTTAGTCTGAATCAGTCAGTGTGTCTTAAGAATGCAACCTCTGCTTCATCCAAGATAGATTTCAAGTGCATAACTGGTATTGACGACAGAGAGCATGTAACAGCTCGTGTCTGCCACCATTGCGTGCTGTAATAAGTAAATCGTTGAGAGAGAGGTAGATTCTGGATCGTTTTCTTTTTTGTCTGTTTCGTCTTTTCCCGTGCGACCTATATTTCCTTTTAGTGTTTGGGCGAATTGAAAAGATGTTGATATTGGTAGAAGCTGAGGAAATGTTTCCTTGTCCATAGATTTGATCGTTTAAACCAAGAGGGTACGCAGTCTGAAGTCCAGCTTGTAGTCGGCGTTTTTTAATTTCGGTCTTACTTTCATTTTTACGTTTTGGAAAAGTCTGAACTGGGGTAATGGTGATATCCGAAATAGAATGATGATATTTAACAAAGTGATTACAAAGAAAGTTTCTGTGTTTTTGTTCACGTGAGGTTCTGATCTTATAAGAATGGTTCCGAAAACGAGATTTTAAAGGTTGGCCTGTCTCACCTACATATTGTGCGCAACATCCCCTGGCATTTCAAGTCATAACGTAAATAAGATCTTGATACGATCAATCGACATCTTGGTCTACCTCGATTTTGAATTTCTGCCCATTTATACTAGATGTTATTGTGGAGTCGCATTTGATGAGGTGGCATAAAGATCATCTTCTACTATTGCACTTTGAAATAATTGAGAACCCTCTGTGTCTGTTGTTGACTGTAAAGCCTCCGGATGGAGTAGTGCGTAAAATACGACTGTGGGGTCTAAATTTGAGAGGTGATAAGAGTACTCTTGGTGAGGAAAAATGTTTTTTATTGTTGAATGTCGATAGTAACTGTAGTGACAGAGGGTAATCTCAAGGGGTTAGTTTAATAGGAGGCGACCTTAAAATGCCATAATGCGATAATGGAGGAAAGGTGAATTAGAGTCCTACGTAGAAGAAACTACAACAAAGCCAAGTTAGAGAACACAATGAAATTAAAACACTTCAAACATCAGGTCGCGGGGATTTGTTTTACCAACTCCACACTGCAACACGAAATAAGTGTAGATATAAAAGAAGGGAGGATATCTCCAACAAGACCCTGTTGCAGCATCAACAGCAAAACACCAAAACATTTGATGCAAAAAACACAAAAGACGAGTACAGCACGAGACGGAAAAGAGACACACGACATATAAACATCAAACACAAAAGACTACACATAAACCGACGAGACCAATGGGCAACCGGTGCCGACTTTTGACGGCCATTTGTCACGGAAGTAGCAAATGGTGTGGTTATCCTGGATTACGTGCGCACAACCCTCTCACTTCTTCAGTTACCCAGAGGTATCGAAGAACGTACAATTGTGGTGTAAAACAACTTCCTCATTGTAAGATGACCTCACACAAACAAGACCGCGAAACGAAGAGGCCCCAGAAACACAGATGAATATGTAAATGGATATAAAAAGAGGGCATGTGTAATAAAGTCCGTGCTCTGCCGGCTGTAGCGAGCTCATGTATGTAATCACCCGAGGAGTCCGACTGACATTCAGAGAGGACAGGGGGTCGGGGCCCTGTCTTCTCTAAAGAGGTTTGGACAGCGCCCGTCATGGAGTCCCGTCGTCACAGTCAATCAGAGTGCAAGTCTCAAGGATGCGCTTGTACAAGACTGTAGATTGGTCAAGTACTAAGCCTAGTGTCCGTCTGGTGACATTAGGATCATATCCAAGGTATAAGGCGTTTGATGATTCCGACGCATTTTCGATGGTTATGCTGCCTACCTTTGATACTTCTAATTTTGTTTATCATATCCCCATAAAAGATAGGTTGTGTAATACCCTAAGTAATGTACTCTGTTGCGTGTATAGATCCGAATTTTAAAAGAAGTTGACTGTAATTTTTGTAAACATTCCAGAAAGTCTTAACTAGTTTATGAAAGCGGAAACCTTGACCTAAAAGTATTTTGGTAATTTGCAAATTTCTACCGTGAAAATCCAAAATATCAGTACATGCTCTAGAGTACCGGATGAGCTGTGATATGTAAATGCCGTATGACGGTAATCTTGGAACATCACAGTCAAGCCAGGGAAAATTTACTATGTTGAATCCAAACTCATCCCTTTTGTCATATACACTTGTAAGAATCTTTCCGTATACAATTTTGATATTTAGGTCCAAAAACGGTGTTTCTGTATTTGTAACGTTTGCCTTGTTAAGTGTTAATTCTTGTTGATAAATTTGTGAGTAAAGGAAAATGTCGGCAATGAGTGGGGCACAAGTGGTCCCCATTGGAATTCCGACAATTTGCTGGAAGACCTTTCCTCCAAACGCCACAAAAATATTTTCGATGAGAAAGTTTAACACCTTATTAATATCTTATTCAGTGTACTTATTTTCAGAATCGGACTTTTCTTTTACAAAGTAGGCTTTGTCATAGTTAACAACAATAAATTTGTATTTGCGATTGCCGTTCTTACTTGTAAACGCTTTACTTAAAATTTTTGCGAGTCTTTCTTTCAGTTTAGAATGTGGGATTGTAGTGTAAAGTGTCGAAAAATCAAAGGCTTTGATCGAATGAACTCTACTAAAATCAGTGGATTTCAGGTTTTCATAAAGTTCCTTCGAATTCTTAAAAATCAACATCTGGTTGATACCGCTGCGAGAATATACTGTCGAACAATATTTTTGAAGCCCAGATTTGATTTCAGATAAAACTTTGGTGAGTAAGATCGATACAGATTTGTTAGAACAATTTGAGTAATCAGCGATGAAACGCTGTTTGTACGGATTCTTATGCATTTTATGTATGCAGTATGAGTATGGTTAATCTAAATCGAAATTGTTAGGGTCGAAGCCAAAGGAAGGAAGAGCTGATCTGTGATTATCTATTATTTCAGAGGCAGAAAGGTTAATTGGGGGTGTAAGTGGGATTTCCATGTGTCGAATTTACCTAGACTGTCGAAATAGTACTATTTGCAAGTAAATGTGTATTTATTTGAGGGTTTGTCTGTTGGTGTGATGACATGTTTTTGGTGGTAGACCTGAAAGCTCTGTGATAACATCAGGGTCTTTAAAGATAGACTCGAATCTGGTATTCACAGTTGATTTAAATCGGTAAATACTAGATGAAATTAAACATCTGATGGATTTTATCCATTCCGAAAGGGTGTCGAGCTGTACATCCATTTTTTTGCCCAACGTCTTGCATATTCCTCACAAGAGTCCATGATAATTTTGAAATTTGGTTCCATGTAAAGGACATACTTTCTCTGTATTTGGGACCCTTTTTTAACATTTCTCTCAACTTGTCGTTCTTGACTATACTGAGGTCACCAGTAATAGCGTGTCCACAAGGAGAGAAGATGAAATCCGATGAAGAATATTCGCAAGGAAGTGGATGTAGTGAGGGCTTACTTAAATCATTACACTGCAGGAATCGTTTGTAATTGTAAAATTTGGATGCAACTGTTGGTGCTTAGCTATAGGAAATACAAGGAGTTTCTTTTCTTTTGAAATATGGTGGGATTTTTTTCCGAGACAGTTTTGTGATTCAAAATTTGACCTTTGTTTGCAAATTTTACTTTAATGGAAGAACGGTTTGTTTTCTCCTCTGATTCATCTGATCTAACTGCTTGGAATAATGTCGAAAGGTTCCAACTCTCTATCTTCCTGAAGAAAATTCCAACCTAATTTACATGCACCAGACACGTGTTTCGAATATTAGATTCTCTTCAGTGATGCTTTCAGCGGAGCCACCAAAATAATTTCAGTAGCGCCCTCTTTAATGTTTTGAAGAAATAAACGAAAAGTAGATATGTCCATGATGACTCCTTGTAGTCTGTATTCTGGGGAACGTGTATCAGTAAATGTGAGGTCCTTCGTATATTCGTAGATTTCGTGTAACCTCCGTAAAGGATCAGAGTATAATTTTGTACGAATATAATGCAGGCCTATAGTCTCATTCAAAAATGGAACCAAGCCATCGAAGGAGAAACTATGTATCTCAGGCATATTATATTTACGAATGCCATGACTTCGAGGTCTTCTCTGTGGTCTGTTGAATAAGCTAGTCACATTTACCAATTGACATCTGGGACTTGTTAAATTTCCTATGCTGCTGATATGATATTATCGTTACGCCCATAAGGCGCTGCAGTGTTAAGATTTTCTATCAGGAACTCTTCTCTAATGCGACCTGTGCTCATAGATAAAACAGAATGATCGTCCTGGTCAAAATGGCGATAAAGAAGTTGACTTCCTTTATTATTTATTTTTGACCGATGTCCTGACATTCTGGTTCGGAAATGACCTTTGGTTTCACCCACATAAGATGTCTTACAGTTGAACATTTAACACGCATAGTAAGGTTTTCAAAACTATGCGTGTTAAATGTTTGTTTTGTGAGATTGCTTGAGAATGAAGTGTCTCTTTTGAGGATGCTACAAGTTTACAGTTCTTCGTGCCACACTTAGAAATTGAGCAATCGCTTAGTGATGTTGTATAAAAGAAAGGAGGGGATCTCCAAAACAACTCATGCAAAAACAAAAGCATATGACATGCACAGCAAGAGACGCAAAAGGGACAAGGAACACCAAAAGAAACACAGATACATCGAACACCAAAGCCACACATAATCCAACGAGTACAATTGGCATCCGGTACCAACATAGGACGTTCATCTGCTACGTAGGTAGCAAATGGTGTGGTCACCTGGATTGTATGAGCACAACCCTTCCACTTTTCCGGTTATAACGAGGTCTCGAAGAACGCGTAGTAGTGTGAAAATAACCTCCTCACTGTAAGATGACCATACAAACAAGACAGCATGACGCAGTGGCCCGACCAACACACAGATGGATATGTAAATAGATATAAAATAAAGACAAAATCAGTGAAACTGATGGATGATCCCCGAACAAAATAATTTTGATACCAATAGTTGGTATTTCTAAGTGTCATATAATCATAAATGACCTTGAACTTTAATCCTAATATGACCTTGGAAATCTTAGACTGAAATCCGAAATCCTGCAAAACAGTGTGTTGAGTTTGAACAAATCGTCCCCAGAAGTTATGAGTAATGCATCCCCATTTTTGGTTCACAATTTCTCATATTGGCAATTAAACTTACAACCTGTAATAAAACATGTGTATTTTCCTTTTATAAACAAAATTTCAGACCATTTTGAATTGAAACAGATTTTTCAATGAATTTTTATTTTTATATATAGATATGTATACAGGAATGATTATTTTGGCCTGAAAATGACTTTGACCTTAATGAAATACTTTAAATGATCATTGTCCTTAAAAGGATAACCTTATATATGATGAAATTCTCATGAGCATTGTATATACATTCATCTGCAGTTATGTTTAACAATTCTCCCCTAAACTTACAAATTGGCAGATAATTTCTAATCAGTGCAACATAAAATCTCTAATTCTGTGACGAATGTAAAGAATTGTGCATTTTATTTTTAATCATTAATTTAAATTTCAGATCATTTGGACAAAACACTGATTTTTGATAAATGTTATGTTTTCTAAACTTGAAAAGCTATTTTTAGCCTGAAAATAACCTTCATGAATAACCTTAAGTGACCTTTCTCACGAAGAGGGCTTTTTGAATGAAAAATTGTGAGATATATATGCTGCCATTCTCATATTAATTTAAGCAGCCTATATTTATTCATTGTATATACATTCACCTAAGTTATGTGAATAGAGTTATGAATCGCCGAGCGATAAAGTCCCATACTGGTATATACCCATGCCCTGCAACTCTTCCTAGGACACTTCAATTGAACATGAAACTAAACTTAATCTGTACTTAGACCAAAAGATGAATGCATCTACAAAAACAAGTCAAACATATAAACATGAATTCTGAAAACAGTTAACTCGAAACCAGATATTGTCTTGACCTGTATAACTGACATACACCAAAAATCAATTCAACATCTGCAACAATACTGAATAAATGCCCGAAAAACGTAAAAAAAAATCGTGAAATCTGCTAAGTCCAAGAGTCATAACTCCTGTTAACTGTAAGAAAAATGCATGTATTCATATACCAAAAATACTTTGAACATTATCTGCAACAGCAGGGAAGAAAAGATCAAATTTCATCTCAATATCTCTATAGAGATAGATATCTAATATACATGTATTTATTTACTGTAGAAAAAAAATCCAGAAAACTGAATTTTGTAAGACATCAAGGGACATAAATCCTTAAAAAATAGATCAATCATGACCAAATATGAACTTGTTCTGTACTTCAAAGACTGAGCTTCCTCTACCCGTTGCAGAACAAATCCGAAAAACTGTATAATTTTTCTGAATTTTCTAAGTCATCTCGGGCCATACTCCTTCAAAAATCGGTAACTATCAGGAACTGATAATAGTTATGTATCAAATTTCATCTCAATATCGCTATCCGTTGCAGAACAAAAAGCTCAGAAAATTGTATCTCCTTCAAAAATCGGTCAACCATGATCAAACTCAAATTTGCTCTGTAGCTATCAAAACAAAAAAGTTCGGAAAACTGATTAACGGACAGACGGACGGGACGGGCGGACGGACGGTTAGACTGACAGACCGAATGGAAACTTCCCTTCGGTGTTGCCGTTGGGAGATTAAAAGTCTTTTTAAATATCATTTGGAAGATGAATATAAAATCAATTCATTCGAAAATGTCAATTTCTCGCTTCAGTTTATTTGAAAAGGTGCGTCTGAAGGTTTGTTCTACTAGATAACATAATGTTTAGGTATAAGTTGGTGCATGTAGGTATACTTGCATTGTTAATCTCTTCGTTATGCATTATTGCTGTGTTTAGACTTATTCAACTATTATGTTCATCGACATCAGACACAAATTCATATCAATAGTAGTTGTGATAGTGTCTGTGGCATTTGGATATGAATACAATTTCTTTTTTCCTTCAGTTAGAACTTCAAAGGTAAGATTTCACGCTTTCCTCGATCTATACCTTTGATGAAATTAAAAATTCAATGCGAACAGAAAATGGTTGTTGTCCTTTATTAAACCCATGCAACGGGATTAACGTTTGTGCACTTTTCATATTTGGGAATATACATCGAACTCTTATATTGAAACAATAAAAGATGAAGTAAAAATTATTCCCTGTAGTGTTGATCAAGTTTTACTTCATACACCATCTATGTTTTGTTTTTGTTATGTAGATATTGTTTTTATTTTCGTACGTGAACATCAACGGCGGAAGCGGCTAGCCAAACAGGGGATGCTTGCTCCTCTCGGGCACCTGGTCCAACCTCTAGCTTGCTGGGGTCCGTCGATGCTCAATTTGGTGTTCTATTGCGAGTGCTGTTGAGATTGTCGTCACGATCTTCTTTATCTCGCCTGTACCAGGGTGGACAAAATAAGACCTGCATATCAAAATAGTTAGCTTCTTGAAATTTCTAAAAAGTGGGTCCTTTAGCATCATATCCCACGCATTCTGCTACGTCTTTTGGTACATTTTTTGACATAATTTTCATACTTTTTGGCCATATTACATTGTTTAGACTAAGAATCACTGACGAGGGTTTAGTATCAGAAACGTGCATGTCTGGTCCATGCTGAAAATTTATCAGGTTTTAAATGATGCTATTGAATTTAAAGACGTTTAACATTTGAACTACTTGGTGAGTGTCACTGCTGGTGGACCAAGAGTCCCCGAGGGCACATGTAGCCAAGTTCGATCAACTTCGGTTGATCGTCTGTCTCTTCAACGCATTTGAAATTTTCTGTTACAAAATTTCTTGAAATTTCTAAAAAGTGGGTCCTTTTGCATCATATCCCACCCATTCTGCTACGTCTTTTGGTACATTTTTGGACATAATTTTCATACTTTTTGGCCATATTACATTGTTTAGACTAAGGATCACAGACGAGGGTTTAGTACCCGAAACGTGCATGTCTGTTCCATGCTGAAAATTTATCAGGTTTTAAATGATGCTATTGAATTTAAAGACGTTTAACATTTGAACTACTTGGTGAGTGTCACTGCTGGTGGACCAAGAGTCCCCGAGGGCACATGTAGCCAAGTTCGATCAACTTCGGTTGATCGTCTGTCTCTTCAACGCATTTGAAATTTTCTGTTACAAAATTTCTTGAAATTTCTAAAAAGTGGGTCCTTTTGCATCATATCCCACCCATTCTGCTACGTCTTTTGGTACATTTTTGGACATAATTTTCTTACTTTTTGGCCATATTACATTGTTTAGACTAAGGATCACTGACGAGGGTTTAGTACCCGAAACGTGCATGTCTGGTCCATGCTGAAAATTTATCAGGTTTTAAATGATGCTATTGAATTTAAAGACGTTTAACATTTGAACTACTTGGTGAGTGTCACTGCTGGTGGACCAAGAGTCCCCGAGGGCACATGTAGCCAAGTTCGATCAACTTCGGTTGATCGTCTGTCTCTTCAACGCATTTGAAATTTTCTGTTACAAAATTTCTTGAAATTTCTAAAAAGTGGGTCCTTTAGCATCATATCCCACGCATTCTGCTACGTCTTTTGGTACATTTTTGGACATAATTTTCATACTTTTTGGCCATATTACATTGTTTAGACTAAGGATCACTGACGAGGGATTAGTACCCGAAACGTGCATGTCTGGTCCATGCTGAAAATTTATCAGGTTTTAAATGATGCTATTGAATTTAAAGACGTTTAACATTTGAACTACTTGGTGAGTGTCACTGCTGGTGGACCAAGAGTTCCCGAGGGCACATGTAGCCAAGTTCGATCAACTTCAGTTGATCGTCTGTCTCTTCAACGCATTTGAAATTTTCTGTTACAAAATTTCTTGAAATTTCTAAAAAGTGGGTCCTTTAGCATCATATCCCACCCATTCTGCTACGTCTTTTGGTACATTTTTGGACATAATTTTCTTACTTTTTGGCCATATTACATTGTTTAGACTAAGGATCACTGACGAGGGTTTAGTACCCGAAACGTGCATGTCTGTTCCATGCTGAAAATTTATCAGGTTTTAAATGATGCTATTGAATTTAAAGACGTTTAACATTTGAACTACTTGGTGAGTGTCACTGCTGGTGGACCAAGAGTCCCCGAGGGCACATGTAGCCAAGTTCGATCAACTTCGGTTGATCGTCTGTCTCTTCAACGCATTTGAAATTTTCTGTTACAAAATTTCTTGAAATTTCTAAAAAGTGGGTCCTTTTGCATCATATCCCACCCATTCTGCTACGTCTTTTGGTACATTTTTGGACATAATTTTCATACTTTTTGGCCATATTACATTGTTTAGACTAAGGATCACAGACGAGGGTTTAGTACCCGAAACGTGCATGTCTGTTCCATGCTGAAAATTTATCAGGTTTTAAATGATGCTATTGAATTTAAAGACGTTTAACATTTGAACTACTTGGTGAGTGTCACTGCTGGTGGACCAAGAGTCCCCGAGGGCACATGTAGCCAAGTTCGATCAACTTCGGTTGATCGTCTGTCTCTTCAACGCATTTGAAATTTTCTGTTACAAAATTTCTTGAAATTTCTAAAAAGTGGGTCCTTTTGCATCATATCCCACCCATTCTGCTACGTCTTTTGGTACATTTTTGGACATAATTTTCTTACTTTTTGGCCATATTACATTGTTTAGACTAAGGATCACTGACGAGGGTTTAGTACCCGAAACGTGCATGTCTGGTCCATGCTGAAAATTTATCAGGTTTTAAATGATGCTATTGAATTTAAAGACGTTTAACATTTGAACTACTTGGTGAGTGTCACTGCTGGTGGACCAAGAGTCCCCGAGGGCACATGTAGCCAAGTTCGATCAACTTCGGTTGATCGTCTGTCTCTTCAACGCATTTGAAATTTTCTGTTACAAAATTTCTTGAAATTTCTAAAAAGTGGGTCCTTTTGCATCATATCCCACCCATTCTGCTACGTCTTTTGGTACATTTTTGGACATAATTTTCTTACTTTTTGGCCATATTACATTGTTTAGACTAAGGATCACTGACGAGGGTTTAGTACCCGAAACGTGCATGTCTGGTCCATGCTGAAAATTTATCAGGTTTTAAATGATGCTATTGAATTTAAAGACGTTTAACATTTGAACTACTTGGTGAGTGTCACTGCTGGTGGACCAAGAATCCCCGAGGGCACATGTAGCCAAGTTCGATCAACTTTGGTTGATCGTCTGTCTCTTCAACGCATTTGAAATTTTCTGTTACAAAATTTCTTGAAATTTCTAAAAAGTGGGTCCTTTAGCATCATATCCCACCCATTCTGCTACGTCTTTTGGTACATTTTTGGACATAATTTTCATACTTTTTGGCCATATTACATTGTTTAGACTAAGGATCACTGACGAGGGTTTAGTACCCGAAACGTGCATGTCTGGTCCATGCTGAAAATTTATCAGGTTTTAAATGATGCTATTGAATTTAAAGACGTTTAACATTTGAACTACTTGGTGAGTGTCACTGCTGGTGGACCAAGAGATCCCGAGGGCACATGTAGCCAAGTTCGATCAACTTCGGTTGATCGTCTGTCTCTTCAACGCATTTGAAATTTTCTGTTACAAAATTTCTTGAAATTTCTAAAAAGTGGGTCCTTTTGCATCATATCCCACCCATTCTGCTACGTCTTTTGGTACATTTTTGGACATAATTTTCTTACTTTTTGGCCATATTACATTGTTTAGACTAAGGATCACTGACGAGGGTTTAGTACCCGAAACGTGCATGTCTGGTCCATGCTGAAAATTTATCAGGTTTTAAATGATGCTATTGAATTTAAAGACGTTTAACATTTGAACTACTTGGTGAGTGTCACTGCTGGTGGACCAAGAATCCCCGAGGGCACATGTAGCCAAGTTCGATCAACTTTGGTTGATCGTCTGTCTCTTCAACGCATTTGAAATTTTCTGTTACAAAATTTCTTGAAATTTCTAAAAAGTGGGTCCTTTAGCATCATATCCCACCCATTCTGCTACGTCTTTTGGTACATTTTTGGACATAATTTTCATACTTTTTGGCCATATTACATTGTTTAGACTAAGGATCACTGACGAGGGTTTAGTACCCGAAACGTGCATGTCTGGTCCATGCTGAAAATTTATCAGGTTTTAAATGATGCTATTGAATTTAAAGACGTTTAACATTTGAACTACTTGGTGAGTGTCACTGCTGGTGGACCAAGAGATCCCGAGGGCACATGTAGCCAAGTTCGATCAACTTCGGTTGATCGTCTGTCTCTTCAACGCATTTGAAATTTTCTGTTACAAAATTTCTTGAAATTTCTAAAAAGTGGGTCCTTTTGCATCATATCCCACCCATTCTGCTACGTCTTTTGGTACATTTTTGGACATAATTTTCTTACTTTTTGGCCATATTACATTGTTTAGACTAAGGATCACTGACGAGGGTTTAGTACCCGAAACGTGCATGTCTGGTCCATGCTGAAAATTTATCAGGTTTTAAATGATGCTATTGAATTTAAAGACGTTTAACATTTGAACTACTTGGTGAGTGTCACTGCTGGTGGACCAAGAGTCCCCGAGGGCACATGTAGCCAAGTTCGATCAACTTCGGTTGATCGTCTGTCTCTTCAACGCATTTGAAATTTTCTGTTACAAAATTTCTTGAAATTTCTAAAAAGTGGGTCCTTTTGCATCATATCCCACCCATTCTGCTACGTCTTTTGGTACATTTTTGGACATAATTTTTTTACTTTTTGGCCATATTACATTGTTTAGACTAAGGATCACTGACGAGGGTTTAGTACCCGAAACGTGCATGTCTGGTCCATGCTGAAAATTTATCAGGTTTTAAATGATGCTATTGAATTTAAAGACGTTTAACATTTGAACTACTTGGTGAGTGTCACTGCTGGTGGACCAAGAGTCCCCGAGGGCACATGTAGCCAAGTTCGATCAACTTCGGTTGATCGTCTGTCTCTTCAACGCATTTGAAATTTTCTGTTACAAAATTTCTTGAAATTTCTAAAAAGTGGGTCCTTTAGCATCATATCCCACCCATTCTGCTACGTCTTTTGGTACATTTTTGGACATAATTTTCATACTTTTTGGCCATATTACATTGTTTAGACTAAGGATCACTGACGAGGGTTTAGTACCCGAAACGTGCATGTCTGGTCCATGCTGAAAATTTATCAGGTTTTAAATGATGCTATTGAATTTAAAGACGTTTAACATTTGAACTACTTGGTGAGTGTCACTGCTGGTGGACCAAGAGTCCCCGAGGGCACATGTAGCCAAGTTCGATCAACTTCGGTTGATCGTCTGTCTCTTCAACGCATTTGAAATTTTCTGTTACAAAATTTCTTGAAATTTCTAAAAAGTGGGTCCTTTAGCATCATATCCCACCCATTCTGCTACGTCTTTTGGTACATTTTTGGACATAATTTTCATACTTTTTGGCCATATTACATTGTTTAGACTAAGGATCACTGACGAGGGTTTAGTACCCGAAACGTGCATGTCTGGTCCATGCTGAAAATTTATCAGGTTTTAAATGATGCTATTGAATTTAAAGACGTTTAACATTTGAACTACTTGGTGAGTGTCACTGCTGGTGGACCAAGAGTTCCCGAGGGCACATGTAGCCAAGTTCGATCAACTTCGGTTGATCGTCTGTCTCTTCAACGCATTTGAAATTTTCTGTTACAAAATTTCTTGAAATTTCTAAAAAGTGGGTCCTTTTGCATCATATCCCACCCATTCTGCTACGTCTTTTGGTACATTTTTGGACATAATTTTCTTACTTTTTGGCCATATTACATTGTTTAGACTAAGGATCACTGACGAGGGTTTAGTACCCGAAACGTGCATGTCTGGTCCATGCTGAAAATTTATCAGGTTTTAAATGATGCTATTGAATTTAAAGACGTTTAACATTTGAACTACTTGGTGAGTGTCACTGCTTGTGGACCAAGAGTCCCCGAGAGCACATGTAGCCAAGTTCGATCAACTTCGGTTGATCGTCTGTCTCTTCAACGCATTTGAAATTTTTTGTTACAAAATTTCTTGAAATTTCTAAAAAGTGGGTCCTTTTGCATCATATCCAACCCATTCTGCTACGTCTTTTGGTACATTTTTGGACATAATTTTCTTATTTTTTGGCCATATTACATTGTTTAGACTAAGGATCACTGACGAGGGTTTAGTACCCGAAACGTGCATGTCTGGTCCATGCTGAAAATTTATCAGGTTTTAAATGATGCTATTGAATTTAAAGATGTTTAACATTTGAACTACTTGGTGAGTGTCACTGCTGGTGGACCAAGAGTCCCCGAGGGCACATGTAGCCAAGTTCGATCAACTTCGGTTGATCGTCTGTCTCTTCAACGCATTTGAAATTTTCTGTTACAAAATTTCTTGAAATTTCTAAAAAGTGGGTCCTTTTGCATCATATCCCACCCATTCTGCTACGTCTTTTGGTACATTTTTGGACATAATTTTCTTACTTTTTGGCCATATTACATTGTTTAGACTAAGGATCACTGACGAGGGTTTAGTACCCGAAACGTGCATGTCTGGTCCATGCTGAAAATTTATCAGGTTTTAAATGATGCTATTGAATTTAAAGACGTTTAACATTTGAACTACTTGGTGAGTGTCACTGCTGGTGGACCAAGAGTCCCCGAGGGCACATGTAGCCAAGTTCGATCAACTTCGGTTGATCGTCTGTCTCTTCAACGCATTTGAAATTTTCTGTTACAAAATTTCTTGAAATTTCTAAAAAGTGGGTCCTTTAGCATCATATCCCACCCATTCTGCTACCTCTTTTGGTACATTTTTGGACATAATTTTCATACTTTTTGGCCATATTACATTGTTTAGACTAAGGATCACTGACGAGGGTTTAGTACCCGAAACGTGCATGTCTGGTCCATGCTGAAAATTTATCAGGTTTTAAATGATGCTATTGAATTTAAAGACGTTTAACATTTGAACTACTTGGTGAGTGTCACTGCTGGTGGACCAAGAGTCCCCGAGGGCACATGTAGCCAAGTTCGATCAACTTCGGTTGATCGTCTGTCTCTTCAACGCATTTGAAATTTTCTGTTACAAAATTTCTTGAAATTTCTAAAAAGTGGGTCCTTTAGCATCATATCCCACCCATTCTGCTACGTCTTTTGGTACATTTTTGGACATAATTTTCTTACTTTTTGGCCATATTACATTGTTTAGACTAAGGATCACTGACGAGGGTTTAGTACCCGAAACGTGCATGTCTGTTCCATGCTGAAAATTTATCAGGTTTTAAATGATGCTATTGAATTTAAAGACGTTTAACATTTGAACTACTTGGTGAGTGTCACTGCTGGTGGACCAAGAGTTCCCGAGGGCACATGTAGCCAAGTTCGATCAACTTCGGTTGATCGTCTGTCTCTTCAACGCATTTGAAATTTTCTGTTACAAAATTTCTTGAAATTTCTAAAAAGTGGGTCCTTTTGCATCATATCCCACCCATTCTGCTACGTCTTTTGGTACATTTTTGGACATAATTTTCTTACTTTTTGGCCATATTACATTGTTTAGACTAAAGATCACTGACGAAGGTTTAGTACCCGAAACGTGCATGTCTGCTCCATGCTGAAAATTTATCAGGTTTTAAATGATGCTATTGAATTTAAAGACGTTTAACATTTGAACTACTTGGTGAGTGTCACTGCTGGTGGACCAAGAGTCCCCGAGGGCACATGTAGCCAAGTTCGATCAACTTCGGTTGATCGTCTGTCTCTTCAACGCATTTGAAATTTTCTGTTACAAAATTTCTTGAAATTTCTAAAAAGTGGGTCCTTTAGCATCATATCCCACCCATTCTGCTACCTCTTTTGGTACATTTTTGGACATAATTTTCATACTTTTTGGCCATATTACATTGTTTAGACTAAGGATCACTGACGAGGGTTTAGTACCCGAAACGTGCATGTCTGTTCCATGCTGAAAATTTATCAGGTTTTAAATGATGCTATTGAATTTAAAGACGTTTAACATTTGAACTACTTGGTGAGTGTCACTGCTGGTGGACCAAGAGTCCCCGAGGGCACATGTAGCCAAGTTCGATCAACTTCGGTTGATCGTCTGTCTCTTCAACGCATTTGAAATTTTCTGTTACAAAATTTCTTGAAATTTCTAAAAAGTGGGTCCTTTAGCATCATATCCCACCCATTCTGCTACGTCTTTTGGTACATTTTTGGACATAATTTTCATACTTTTTGGCCATATTACATTGTTTAGACTAAGGATCACTGACGAGGGTTTAGTACCCGAAACGTGCATGTCTGTTCCATGCTGAAAATTTATCAGGTTTTAAATGATGCTATTGAATTTAAAGACGTTTAACATTTGAACTACTTGGTGAGTGTCACTGCTGGTGGACCAGGAGTTCCCGAGGGCACATGTAGCCAAGTTCGATCAACTTCGGTTGATCGTCTGTCTCTTCAACGCATTTGAAATTTTCTGTTACACAATTTCTTGAAATTTCTAAAAAGTGGGTCCTTTAGCATCATATCCCACCCATTCTGCTACGTCTTTTGGTACATTTTTGGACATAATTTTCTTACTTTTTGGCCATATTACATTGTTTAGACTAAGGATCACTGACGAGGGTTTAGTACCCGAAACGTGCATGTCTGGTCCATGCTGAAAATTTATCAGGTTTTAAATGATGCTATTGAATTTAAAGACGTTTAACATTTGAACTACTTGGTGAGTGTCACTGCTGGTGGACCAAGAGTCCCCGAGGGCACATGTAGCCAAGTTCGATCAACTTCGGTTGATCGTCTGTCTCTTCAACGCATTTGAAATTTTCTGTTACAAAATTTCTTGAAATTTCTAAAAAGTGGGTCCTTTAGCATCATATCCCACCCATTCTGCTACCTCTTTTGGTACATTTTTGGACATAATTTTCATACTTTTTGGCCATATTACATTGTTTAGACTAAGAATCACTGACGAGGGTTTAGTACCCGAAACGTGCATGTCTGTTCCATGCTGAAAATTTATCAGGTTTTAAATGATGCTATTGAATTTAAAGACGTTTAACATTTGAACTACTTGGTGAGTGTCACTGCTGGTGGACCAAGAGTCCCCGAGGGCACATGTAGCCAAGTTCGATCAACTTCGGTTGATCGTCTGTCTCTTCAACGCATTTGAAATTTTCTGTTACACAATTTCTTGAAATTTCTAAAAAGTGGGTCCTTTAGCATCATATCCCACCCATTCTGCTACGTCTTTTGGTACATTTTTGGACATAATTTTCATACTTTTTGGCCATATTACATTGTTTAGACTAAGGATCACTGACGAGGGTTTAGTACCCGAAACGTGCATGTCTGGTCAATGCTGAAAATTTATCAGGTTTTAAATGATGCTATTGAATTTAAAGACGTTTAACATTTAAGTGTCATTTTACAATAAGTAGTAGTTCAAACTGATATTAACGTTTCAATATGAGTTTGTATCAATTTTCATTTTACGATTAATGAAGGCGACTAATGTAATGCTACAAAATCTTACTTTTATTATCTGAAGGACTAGGTGCGCTAACCCCTCATATCAGCCCTATGATATCGACGAAAAATGCTTTTGATAAACGAATAATTTATTTTCACTTTTTGCAATGTTAAATGTTTGAGAAAATACTGCGTCATATTTTTTAGCCCTCGTAACAGCAAGCGCGTGGTGTATGACGTCATGTTCTGACGTCATTTGCCCTGAATGACGCAAAACAAAACCAGGAAAATCATCGTATTTTACACACAAATTTTCGAAATCCATCTACGCTCCAGGCCTTGCCCGCGATGTTTTTCATGCAAATTACAAGGCCGATCAGAAATCCATCGATTAGTACAAACATATTCATGGGCAAAGCCTGGAACGCTACTTGATTTCATAAATTTGTATCGAAATTTCGCTCATATATTAATATTTTCAATGATTTCAACGTTTTTAGACGTATTATGCAGCATAGGAGCGTGAAATCAAAACAGGCTTTCTTGATATGGATTCACCATACATTTGACATCTTCTAAACTAGATTATAATGGGTATATGACCGACTTTGAAAAAGGGCTGAAAAGGCAGATTACCGTACTTACTCCTTTCTTGGAATATTGGCTCAAACATAACCAAATTTCGAAAAACGTCATTCTGTGGCAAATTGTCAAATAAATAACTCATAGGTGATACCAGGCGGGCCTCTGAACTTTGACTATGTTGTTAACGTGTTTTCCGACTGACAGTACCACACCATAGTACAATTATAGAACATTCTAGTATTTGTATCCTTCCTCATAGTATCTAGTATGTCCGTTTCTCCTTTATATCAAGACATATTTTCAATCAATCAATCAATCAATTAATTAATCAATCAATACACATGTGGGGGGACTTCCAAACACATGATAACAAAAAATTCAAATAGATTGCCTGGATACCCAATTTTCCTCTTCAGAATATTGTTCAGATTATCAAACTAATATACTTAGTTTTGGGAAAAGAAACTTTTATAGTAACATTTTATTACCTCTAAAAAGGGATTTTCTTACTTTTCCCATAGGGTCCAATGTCAAAGTTCAAACGGCTAAGTTCTTGGTACAATCAGGAAACAACGAATTATATTTTGTTTGTATATCATGTTTAAAATAAGCTTTGAATATATGGAAATGAAAATATTGTAAAAGTTGTTATTTAGGAAAAATGAGCATCTGAGACCTGAGGGTAGACCGAGAACAGGCCAAAATTTTATTCTTGAGTTGGTATTTTGGCCTGAGACAAGGGCATTTGAAAAGTGAATTTACAATTATACAATTTTTTCATAATCTGCTCATATTTTGATTTTTTCTCTTGATTGTGTCATTATTTCAGTAGCGCCCTCTTTAATGTTTTGATGAAATAAACGAAAAGTAGATATGTCCATGATGACTCCTTGTAGTCTGTATTCTGGGGAACATGTATCAGTAAATGTGAGGTCCTTCGTATATTCGTAGATTTCGTGTAACCTCCGTAAAGGATCAGAGAATAATTTTGTACGAATATAATGCAGGCATATAGGCTCATTCAAAAATGGAACCAAGCCATCGAAGGAGAAACTATGTATCTCAGGCATATTATATTTACGAATGCCATGACTTCGAGGTCTTCTCTGTGGTCTGTTGAATAAGCTAGTCACATTTACCGATTGACATCCGGGACTTGTTAAATTTCCTATGCTGCTGATATGATATTATCGTTACGCCCATAAGGCGCTGCAGTGTTAAGATTTTCTATCAGGAACTCTTCTCTAATGCGACCTAAAGGTGTGCTCATAGATAAAAGAGAATGATCGTCCTGGTCAAAATGGCGATAAAGAAGTTGACTTCCTTTATTATTTATTTTTGACCGATGTCCTAACATTCTGGTTCGGAAATGACCTTTGGTTTCACCCACATAAGATGTCTTACAGTTGAACATTTAACAGTTTAATAGTAAGGTTTTCAAAACTATGCGTGTTAAATGTTTGTTTTGTGAGATTGCTTGAGAATGAAGTGTCTCTTTTGAGGATGCTACAAGTTTACAGTTCCTCGTGCAACACTTAGATATTGAGCAATCGCTTGGTGATGTTGTATAAAAGAAAGGAGGGGATCTCCAAAACAACTCATGCAAAAACAAAAGCATATGACATGCACAGCAAGAGATGCAAATGGGACAAGGAACACCAAAACAAACACAGATACATCCAACACCAAAGCCACACATAATCCAACGAGTACAATTGGCATCCGGTACCAACATAGGACGTTCATCTGCTACGTAGGTAGCAAATGGTGTGGTCACCTGGATTGTATGAGCACAACCCTTCCACTTTTCCGGTTATAACGAGGTCTCGAAGAACGCGTAGTAGTGGTGAAAATAACCTCCTCACTGTAAGATGACCATACAAACAAGACAGCATGACGCAATGGCCCGACGAGCACACAGATGGATATGTAAATAGATATAGAATAAAGACAAAATCAGTGAAACTGATGGATGATCCCCGAACAAAATAATTTTGATACCAATAGTTGGTATTTCTAAGTGTCATATAATCATAAATGACCTTGAACTTTAATCCTAATATGACCTTTAGAACCTTAGACTGAAATCCGAAATCCTGCAAAACAGTGTGTTAAGTTTGAACAAATCGTCCCCAGAAGTTATGAGTAATGCATCCCCATTTTTGGTTCACAATTTCTCATATTGGCAATAAAACTTACAACCTGTAATAAAACATGTGCATTTTCCTTTTATGAACAAAATTTCAGACCATTTTGAATTGAAACAGATTTTTCAATGAATTCTTATTTTTATATATAGATTTGTATACAGGAATGATTATTTTGGCCTGAAAATGACTTTGACCTTTATGAAATACTTTAAATAATCATTGTCCTTAAAAGGATAACCTTATATATGATGAAATTCTTATGAGCATTGTATATGCATTCATCTGCAGTTATGTTTAACAATTCTCCCCTAAACTTACAAATTGGCAGATAATTTCTAATCAATGCAACATAAAATCTCTAATTCTGTGACGAATGTAAAGAATTGTGCATTTTATTTTTAATCATTAATTAAAATTTCAGATCATTTGGACAAAACACTGATTTTTAATAAATGTTATGTTTTCTAAACTTGAAAAGCTATTTTTAGCCTGAAAATAACCTTCATGAATAACCTTAAGTGACATTTCTCACGAAGAGGGCTTTTTGAATGAACAATTGTGAGATATATATGATGCCATTCTCATATTAATTTAAGCAGCCTATATTTATTCATTGTATATACATTCACCTAAGTTATGTGAATAGAGTTATGAATCGCCGAGCGATAAAGTCCCATACTGGTATATACCCATGCCCTGCAACTCTTCCTAGGACACTTCAATTGAACATGAAACTAAACTTAATCTGTACTTAGACCAAAAGATGAATGCATCTACAAAAACAAGTCAAACATATAAACATGAATTCTGAAAACAGTTAACTCGAAACCAGATATTGTCTTGACCTGTACAACTGACAGACGCCAAAAATCAATTCAACATCTGCAACAATACTGAATAAAAGCCCGAAAAACG
Source organism: Pinctada fucata (assembly GCA_028142955.1). Lineage (NCBI taxonomy): Eukaryota > Metazoa > Mollusca > Bivalvia > Pterioida > Pteriidae > Pinctada > Pinctada fucata. The sequence goes on from AP027114.1 coordinate 27,278,191, forward strand.
TAAAAAAAATCGTGAAATCTGCTAAGTCTAAGAGTCATAACTCCTGTTAACTGTAAGAAAACTGCATGTATTCATATACCAAAAATACTTTGAACAATATCTGCAACAGCAGGGAAGAAAAGATCATATTTCATCTCAATATCTCTATAGAGATAGATATCTAATATACATGTATTTATTTACTGTAGAAAAAAAATCCAGAAAACTGAATTTAGTAAGATATCAAGGGACATAAATCCTTCAAAAATAGATCAATCATGACCAAATATGAACTTGTTCTGTACTTCAAAGACTGAGCTTCCTCTACCCGTTGCAGAACAAATCCGAAAAACTGTACAATTTTTTCTGAATTTTCCAAGTCATCTCGGGCCATTACTCCTTCAAAAATCGGTAACTATCAGGAACTGATAATAGTTATGTATCAAATTTCATCTCAATATCGCTATCCGTTGCAGAACAATAAGCTCAGAAAACTGTATCTCCTTCAAAAATCGGTCAACCATGATCAAACTCAAATTTGCTCTGTAGCTATCAAAACAAAAAAGTTCGGAAAACTGATTAACGGACAGACGGACGGGACCAACTTGCAACAAGGTCATAGGCGGCACAGGCTTGCAATATAACCTTGCCGTCATCGCTATTTTCTTACGCCATTTCACACAATGATAAAACCCGAGAGGCATCGCAGGTACGGTATGTCGTCACAGTGACGTCATTCGGACTTCTGACGTAAACAGTGCTAAAGATTCAAATGCAGAGGCACATATTTGAGTGTTTAGGGGCGAGTAAATGGGCAATGAAGGAAACGATTCTTATCTTGATGTAGAAAAATTTACAAGACTCATGTCTAAAGACAGTAGGTTTCGATTTATAGCTAGAATTTGTATTTTTACATGAGACTTCTCGCTCAGCTGATCGTGTTGGCAAAGTACGAATGAAGAAAGAATCCCTGATACTGCATCGTATTGCATCGAAAGAAAAGCATTACATGTACACTGTATACCTCAGAAATGTAGTCAAACCTGCTGGTATATACTTGCAATACTTAATTTACAAACATGAAGCCCCAGTTCCAGTCTGCAAGAATCTTGCAGATAAACAATAGGCGATGACGGCAGAGGTAGATTTCAAAGTGAAGAAAAGCGGAACTGAAATCGGACGCATGCGAAGGAGATTGGGACGGGACGGGCGGACGGACGGTTAGACTGACAGACCGAATGGAAACTTAGAGTCCCCTTCGGCGTTGCCGTTGGGAGATTAAAAGTCTTTTTAAATATCATTTGGAAGATGAATATAAAATCAATTCATTCGAAAATGTCAATTTCTCGCTTCAGTTTATTTGAAAAGGTGCGTCTAAAGGTTTGTGCTACTAGATATACATAATGTTTAAGTATAAGTTGGTGCATGTAGGTATACTTGCATTGTTAATCTCTTCGTTATGCATTATTGTTGTGATTAGACTTATTCAACTATTATGTTCATCGACATCAGACCCAAATTCATATCAATAGTAGTTGTGATAGTGTCTGTGGCATTTGGATATGAATACAATTTCTTTTTTCCTTCAGTTAGAACTTCAAAGGTAAGATTTCACGCTTTCCTCGATCTATACCTTTGATGAAATTAAAAATTCAATGCGAACAGAAAATGGTTGTTGTCCTTTATTAAACCCAAGCAACGGGATTAACGTTTGTGCACTTTTCATATTTGGGAATATACATCGAACTCTTACATTGAAACAATAAAAGATGAAGTAAAAATTATTCCCTGTAGTGTTGATCAAGTTTTACTTCATACACCACCTATGTTTTGTTTTTGTTATGTAGATATTGTTTTTATTTTCGTACGTGAACATCAATGGCGGAAGCGGCTAGCCAAACAGGGGATGATTGCTCCTCTCGGGCACCTGGTCCCACCTCTAGCTTGCTGGGGTCCGTCGATGCTCAATTTGGTGCTCTATTGCGAGTGCTGTTGAGATTGTCGTCACGATTTTCTTAATCTCACCTGTACCAGGGTGGACAAAATAAGACCTGCATATCAAAATAGTTAGCTTTAAGTGTCATTTTTCAATAAGTAGTAGTTCAAACTGATGTTAACGTTTCAATATGAGTTTGTATCAATTTTCATTTTACGATTAATGAAGGCGACTAATGTAATGTTACAAAATCTTACTTTTATTATCTGAAGGACTAGGTGCGCTAACCCCTCATATCAGCCCTATGATTTCGACGAAAAATGCTTTTGATAAACGAATAATTTATTTTCACTTTTTGCAATGTTGAATGTTTGAGAAAATACTGCGTCATATTTTTTAGCCCTCGTAACAGCAAGCGCGTGGTGTATGACGTCATGTTCTGACGTCATTTGCCCTGAATGACGCCAAACCCTCCCCCCCAGGAAAATCATCGTATTTTACACACAAATTTTCAAAGTCCATCTACGCTCCAGGCCTTACCCGCGATGTTTTTCATGCAAATTACAAGGCCGATCAGAAATCCATCGATTAGTACAAAAATATTCATGGGCAAAGCCTGGAGCGCTACTTGATTTCATAATTTTGTATCGAAATTTCGCTCATTTATTAATATTTTCAATGATTTCAACGTTTTTAGACGTATTATGAAGCATAGGAGCGTGAAATCAAAACAGGCTTTCTTGATATGGATTCACCATACATTTGACATCTTATATACTAGATTATAATGGGTATATGACCGACTTTGAAAAGGGGCTGAAAAGGCAGGCTACCGTACTTACTCCTTTCTTGGAATATTGGCTCAAACATAACCAAATTTCGAAAAACGTCATTCTGTGGCAAATTGTCAAATAAATAACTCATAGGTGATACCAGGCGGACCTCTTAACTTTGATTATGTTGTTAACGTGTTTTCCGACTGACAGTACCACACCGTAATACAATTATAGAACATTCTAGTATTTGTATCCTTCCTCTTAGTATCTAGTATGTCCGTTTCTCCTTTATATCAAGACATATTTTCGACTTTTCAATCAATCAATCAATCAATCAATCAATCAATCAATCAATCAATCAATCACTCAATCACTCACTCAATCAATCAATCAATCAATCAATCAATCAATTAATTAATCAATCAATCAATACACATGTGGGGGACTTCCAAACACATGATGACAAAAAAATCAAATCAATTCATGAATCAATATAAATATATTTTCCAAAAGTCCAAAGGTCTGAAATTCTGCGATCATATAATATAATTTATTGTTACTTAAGGTAGAGTATCACTCATGTCAGACTTGATGGTTTTTTTTTTTTGCCTGGATACCCAATTTTTCCTCTTCAGAATATTGTTCAGATTATCAAACTAATATACTTAGTTTTGGGAAAAGAAACTTTTATAGTAACATTTTATTACCTCTAAAAAGGGATTTTCTTACTTTTCCCATAGGGTCCAATGTTAAAGTTCAAACGGCTAAGTTCTTGGTACAATCAGGAAACAACGAATTATATTTTGCTTGTATATCAGGTTTAAAATAAGCTTTGAATATTGAAATGAAAATATTGTAAAAGTTGTTATTTAGGAAAAATGAGCATCTGAGACCTGAGGGTAGACCGAGAACAAGCCAAAATTTTATTCTTGAGTTGGTATTTTGGCCTGAGACAAGGGAATTTGAAAAGTGAATTTACAATTATACAATTTTTTCATAATCTGCTCATATTTTGATTTTTTCTCTTGATTGTGTCATTATTTACCTTTGTTCATTTGATTTTGCGATTTTCAAGTCCATTAAGTAAGATTCCTCTCAATTTTCTGTGATTCAAAATACTCAGTGTCTTCTCCTTCAACTTTTCAGCATGTTTCGTACTGATATCTTTTCAGTCCAAATTAAAACCATACATTCACAGAAATACAAGCAATTGTTGTCAATATTTTCTTTTATTTGGTTAAATTATGAAAGTATTCAATACTTGTATCGCTATTTTTCATCCCAATATGAGATTGATATGTGTGAGCAAAAACTATGAAGGAATTCAGAGCAAAAAGTCATCAACACGAGACAACTTGAACTAATAATAAACAAGTTGGAAAGTGAAAGTAAAGTTGTACACTTAAAAGTGACTAGAAATCTTACCTAAAGGAATAAAATGATGATAAAGGAAATGTAAAAAAGCAACTTATTACATAACTAACCGAAACATTCAAGGTATGAGCAGATTCTGAAAAAAAATTGTATAATTGTAAATTCTACCACTTTTCAAATGTAGGGATTTCAGTCACGTGATTTTTCAAGCTGACAAATCGACCTATCGGTTACCGCACTAAATTTACATTACGATTTCTACCAGGATTTTTGGTAAAAATACATGATTCTATCTCTAAACTTTAAAGAAATATTTATTCTTTTAATATAAATTATAATTTTTATGAAAATATGAACAGAAGCGGTGAAATTATCGAGTTTTAGGACGACAACGCACGAATTTGTACACCTCTCGCTGCAAATATCTATGGCACGAGGAACGGCTCATGGTGAATTTTAGGGTCGTTCTGTTTGGCGGCTATTTCAGCTTATTTATAAATATTTATAATATAGAACTCATGTATGGTTAGATAGATAGGACTCTCCGATTGATAACCGAAGTTGCGCAAAAGCTGAACTCCAAATATAACGAAAGTTGTGACATTTTTCAATTTTCAGGGGAATATGTAATACTTTTGATGTCATCCTTTCTATTGTGCGCACTTAAATATTAAAAGTTTGAACATTTCCGATTATTTTGATATAAAGAACACCAAATTTTATGATGGTTTACCTAGCTGCATTCCGATTTTCCCGCCTCGACCCCTTTGATTATTTACTGCGTGATAATGTCTTCCATGTCGATTTCACGCAAGTTATGAATAAAGTGTTCGAATTCTTTTATATTTACTTTAAAAGACAAGTGTAAAAAGGAACAGGGAAATATTATATACATTAAACTTTCATTTACGATGATATGAAATGATCAACATTTTTTTTCAGAACAATAGTACGTCATCTGAAGGATTCGCTCATGTGTGCCCTTTGTGGGTTTTTTTTTTGGGGGGGGGGGTGTGAATTTACGCAAAAGCTCTGTTACTGGTAGGCTCATTAGATCGCATGTTGGTATTTTTTTTCTTTTTTTCTTCTTCTTCCTTTATATTTTTTTTCAAATTAGGCTTAATTTCACCGAAAAGAACAAAGGTATACCTTATCGACATTCAGATACATGAAAAATCATTTCTTTTTTGCCATGGCAACCGAAATGAAGTGCTTTAAAACCAATAATCACACATTTTTGGTATTTCTTAAAATAATTTTTCGATTACATTTCAAGTCAAACACATGAAAATCAAGTTTGTAAATCTTAAGATTATCAACATTTGTATATTTAAATCGATGGTGGCCATTTTGTTTTAAAATGGTAACCAGGGTGACGCAACTAAATAATCATTGTAATATAAAACGAATAGCTGAAGTCTTTACAAACAAAATGATGTACAGATCATTCAAATAGCAGCCTAAGATTATCTAAGTTATAGCTATTTCAATACGCTGACTGACCACTTTAAGTTAAATTTGAATGGTGCCACATCATGAGAAGTTTTATATTGAATACTATAGAAAATTGTGTCACAAAAATGACTCCAATCATCAAGCTTTCAACTTCATTATCTCTGTACTGGGTCAACCGATTTTGATAGTTTTTTTCTGTAAAATGTTTCTATTACACAGAGCAATGCAAAAATTTTATAATACATGGATCTTAATAATTAATGAATTTTAAGGTAAAATCCCTATCAAATGCCCTTGTCTCGGGCCAAAATACCAACTCAAGAATAAAATTTTGGCCTGTTCTCGGTCTAACCTGAGGGATGCTGTACCTTAATTAAGAGTTCTTCTCTTAATTGCTGACAATCAATGTGTCTATAGGGGTCGCATACGCCTAGTTGTGACCTCTTAAATATATATAGAACAAATGGTTGTAAATGTACCTTTTTCTTGTATAGGTTTTACTCATTACATGTAACATAAAATTCATCAACAAATTCAGATATGAGTCTTTTGGGGTACCTTACATGTATGTTATGTGAATATGAAAACTATTATTCAAGTGAAATAAAGAAGATAATATGTTTTGTCATTATGGAAAACTCTCAAAACTATAGCTTGAATGTTCAAATTTCTATTCTTTGCATTCAAATGAAAATAAGTTGATGCTGTTATATGCATAGACTTTATTTCGTATTTATCAATGAATGACATGATTGCGTATTTTGATTTTTAGGTAGATGAATATGTATGCAGTTCAAACAAACTCGAATTTGATGACGTCTTCGTCGGTATGTACAATGTAACGTTGAACGTTTGAGAGTTTAATGATTTAATTCCTTATTTCAATATGGAAGTTGCCTCAAGTCAGAATATCCTCCACGGACCTCAACGGAACACACATGTAGAGTGCAACAAACAACGTTCATCAGACAAACTACAAAAACAAACAACAGCTGACAAAGAGACACACAGCCACGTCCATACCAAAGACCCTTTTAATACAGACAAAGCAGACGTATAAAAACATTGATTACATCCGGCGACAACAACGGAAAGCTATCCGCTACATATGCAGCGAATTCTGTTCTTATCCGGATAACATGTATTCATCAAACTTACCAGCTAGGATAGCAATGATCTTCCGAGACATACATTATTAGGTATATAGTGTTTTACGCGGAAGGTTTGGGAGTTACAGAAATATATAGTGTCGATGAAATACAATATTTTTGCGAGGTGGAGACCAATACAACTTTATTCATTAACCCAATATATTTTGTACCCCATGTAAAACACTGTTTAACGAATACATCCCGCCGATTGCTTTTCGTTTTTGTATATTACATCAACAGATTTTAAAGTATCGCAGGAAAATAAAGCGTATTAGCAGAAGTATTAGATAAAAAATATCATGTCAGTAAAATAATATGTTTATATAATGTACGGTTCCTCTTGAGCAATCGGATGGATGGGGTAATTTATATATAAACAAACCAAGGACTTATAAACAGCACATGTAGCCAAGTTAGATCAACTTCGGTTGATCTTTTCTTCAACGCATTCGAAATTTTCTGTTCAGAATTTCTTGAAATTCCAAAAACGTGGGTCATATTCCACCTATCATGTTACGTCTTTCGGTACATTTTTGGATATAATAACATTCACGCTCTTTGGCCATATCACATTGATTATATTGAGGATCACTGACGAGGGTTAAGTACCCGAAATGTGCATGTCTGGTCCGTGCTGTTATTAAATGATGCTATTGAATTTAAAGACGTTTTACATACTTAACATAAAGATGACTTTTTGTGCTTTGAACCCAGAATGATAATTGACATTTCCTTGAACTTGCGACCTTGACCTTGTTGTTTGACAGTCTTTTGAAAAACATTAACGCTTGCTATTTCTTAGGATTATAATGGACACTCCTGTTATATTTCGATTATACATACTATGTAATATAAAACTCTCACTAGGCTAGTCTGATTCTTTAAATCAGTCTTTAAAAAGATAATATATATATACATATATAATGTAAAAAGGTATTTGTTGTATTATTTTAGTGTTCGCTGACTTTATATTCTATTTTGGCATATTCCACAAGGACTTCTCATGTTTGGCGTGCTGAAAGATCAATATAATTGCATTTATCAATTATAGTAAACATAAATTGCTTTATCGAATCTATACAGGGTGGCATTATTTGCTTTTAATTTTGGTCATTCTGTGGACGATCAGCGAAACAGTGAGTAACACTAAGACAGAAATTGGATTCGTTTTGGGCTTTCTTCGTGGTCCTACCTACCTAGATACTATTCATGCACTCGATATGTAACATGATTCATGGAAATAATTGGTACAGCGCGTATTAACACACTAGATATGTAACATGATTCATGGAAATAATTGGTACAGCGCGTATTAACTCACTAGATATGTAACATGATTCATGGAAATAATCGGTACAGCGCGTACTAACACACTAGATATGTAACATGATTCATGGAAATAATTGGTGCTGCGAGTATTAACACACTAGATATGTAACATGATTCATGGAAATAATCGGTACAGCGCGTACTAACACACTAGATATGTAACATGATTCATGGAAATAATTGGTGCTGCGAGTATTAACAGCGCCACATGCAATGCACTATACAATGTCTCCTGCACTTGCACTGAAGATGGTTCATTAGATAAATTGTCTTTCGTATATTTGTGGAGCTTGTATCATTGTGTCATTCTTTATCTCAATTGTCTCTCTCTGTTTGACCTAATTTTCTTTTCGAGTGAGGAAGTTCTGTGTTGCATTTTTCCTATGAGACCTTGACGTTTGACCTACTGCCTGCGCGGCTCACTTCGGAAAGTGGATAAACGCGATTTTGATAACTTTGTCATGCAAAAATTAAAATAGAATATATATAACTGAATAGATCTCGCTTTTCTGGTTTCAGAAAATGTCATCATACAAGCTGACAAGTCAAAGGTTCACCATGTGACAAGTTCCTTCTGTAAAGAGCCATCACTTCGTAGGAAAATATGGTAGCTATATTCATGCTATTTTATGGTATATGAATATTTTTCCTTTTTCGTCCAAGTTATCCTTCGTAAAAATTATTTTCTCAATAGAAAGGTCTTGATCTGCTGATTGCTTGTGAAATCATTTAATTTCCATTCTTATTTTCAAGAAGACTCTGATTGGAGCAGGGATTTGTCTATTTATAGTACTTTTTTTAGAACCGGGGGTTCCGTCAAACACGACGTCGGTTTCCGATGTGATAGAGCTCTGAGATACTCCACGCTTAATTATGTTATATTTGACCAATCTACAAGCGTTTGAGTAATAAACATTGCTAAACGGAGTGGCGTGATTGTCGTTTAACCCTACGTAATACTGATGCTTGGTTTGTCCATTTTAAGATTGAGTGTTAACATGATCTCTCTTTAACATTTTGTCAGATTAAAAAAGAGCTCAACGCTGATATTGAAAAATGCAGAAAACATGGCATACTATTAAGGTGGACCCCTAATTAGACGGGCCTTAATTATATCATTCAAACGAAAACCGTCGAAACACTGTATAAATTTCAAGTCGAGACTACACCCTTATTATAAGACTGATAATTACAATTGCAAATGAATAAGAAACTCGAAACAATTACAGTGTCGGGTCCTGATAAATATTGATTTGCGTGGATGTTGGGTGTTGTATAATTTGAATTGAAAAAAAATTCTCAAATGTCTAAGACCTGGGTACTGTAGCATCATATCCCAGCCATTTTGCTACGTCTTTCAGTATATTTAGGACATAATTTTCACAGATTTTGGTCATATTACATTTTTTAGATTGAGGATCACTGACGAGGGTTAAATACCCGAAACGTGTATGTCTGGTCTGTCTTAAAATGATGCTTATGAATATGAAGACGTTAAACATCTCACTGAATGCGAAATACTTATCATACAGACGAGTCTGTAAAGGATAAAGGTCTTAGTGGACTTGATTGATCTCAAATAAGTAAAAAGATAATCAAGGTAGTTTTTAGCTCACCTGAGCGAAGCTCAAGTGAGCTATTGCCAAAGCGCCCCGTCCGTCGTCCATTATCGTCCGGCGTAAACTTTTAACATTTTCGACATCTCCCTTGCAACCGCTTCACAGAATTTCACGAAATCTTACAGGAAGCAAGAAGTCAAGATTCTCTAACAACTTTGCATTTTTCGTGCTGATCGGTCAACAATATGGCTGCCGAGGGATCTGATTGGCTGACATATTTTGGACTTCCCCTCAGCAATCGCTGCATACAAGGTCTTCTACCAAAGGGGTAGGGCCACGAGACCCCTAAATCGGCCCTTAATTTTTCTCATAAAATAAAGCGGTAGGGCCACGAGACCCCTAAATCGGCCCTTGATTTTTCTCTTAAAATAAATTTCATGAGGAATACTTGATATCTCTCATGAAAATACACGAATGTTTACCGCTTTTCATGAAAAGAATTATATCACCAAACAATGTGCCATTTAACTGTAATGACGTCATGAAGTGACGTCATTTTGACGTTATTGACAAAATATGGCGAAAATTGCTGGAAATTTTCTCTTTTGTCGTAGAATTCAATGTGGCCGCATGCGTTAACTGAGATAAAACGTTTATGACAAAAGGATTTAATGATAATCTTTCACATATAAATTTTCCATCATAGTTAATGCATGTGGCCATTGCTAATTGAATAGAAATATTGAGTTTTTGCATCAATTTCGCCGAATATGACCTATTTTGGTGTTTTCAAAGGGCTAAAAGGTGTTGATAAAAGCAATGTTTACAAAAAGTAGATTCGTGATTCAGTAGAGAACGTTTCAAAATGTCAAATAACAGTTAAAAATTCTATGAAGTACAATGTTTAGAATTTATCAAAATTAGGGCCAATATAGGGCTTCGTGGCCCTACCCCTTTGTGTTCGCCGAGGGCTCTGATTGGCTGACGTAGTTTCAACTTCTCTTCAATCGTTGAACAGAATTTCATGAACACTCACTGGAAACAAGTAGTTAAGGTCCTCTAGCACGTTTGTGTTTTTCATGACGATCGGTCAACACGTATGGCCACCAAGGGCTCTGATTGGCTGACTAATTTTCGACTTTCACGAAACCTTACAGGAAACAAGTACTCAAGTCTTCTACCAATTTCCAATTTCCTGTTTGTCATACCGATCGGTCAACAAATATAGCCGCCGAGGGCTCTGATTGGCTAATGCATTTTCCAATTTTCCTTCTTTGATACCGCTGCACAAAATGTCACGAAACCTTACAGGAAGCAAGTCTAAAGGTCCTCTACCAAGTTCATGTTATTCGTGCCAATCAGTCAACTAATATGGCCGTCAAGGGCTCTGATTGCCTAACACATTTTAGACGTCTCCTCATTAACAAATACACAGAATTTCACGAAACCTTACATGAAGCAAATATCAAGGTCCTCCACCAGATGGTCCACTATTATTTTGTTTACAATTAAATATTTTATATAACTTCTCGACAACTAAATTGGCAATTACTCGTCAGGGTAACATAAGTATAATACTCTTTATACAACATTGTTTTTTCAATCGTGATTATCGAACCGATTAAAAGAAGCATTAAATCGAATTTCATAAAAAAAAATTTTATGGATTAATTTTAATAAGGAGGTATTTTTTCTAAAATCACTGACAACCAAAGGACGGCAGAATTTCACCAATTGAAGAAGCGATCTTCAATCAAACCAGGAGACACGTTTTATTGATTGATAAAATTTCAATTTATTTTTAATTTAAAAGATATATACTTTTAAAATCAGCTAAATGACATGCTTATTTGAATGATAATGAAGAGAAATACGTGCAATGCAAAACATTTTGTAACACATAATTTACATCAGTTTGGGAAATAATGTTTTTTTTTTCTTATTCACACAGGGCATGTAACAATATCCAAGGTAGGGGAAATAATGTTTTTTTTCTTATTCACACAGGGCATGTAACAATATCCAAGGTAGTGTTTGCAATGGAGATTCAGTCAATCTTGGAACGTATGACTACTTTACGCCTGATGGTCCGCAAACTGCTCTTCCAGCAAGTAAGTACGCAAGGCCTCGCTAGATGAATTCTACGTTAATATTTTGACAACCTAAAAGGGATGGAGGTAAATAAAAAACAACCACGAACGATACGCATTAATGGAAATTCAAATGCAAAGTTAACGCATTGTTAGCTCGAATTCTGATTGGTTAACCTACAGATTTGAGGCATACAAATACGCATTTACATGCCACAAACTACAAAGACCTTATGGGCGATTTACTACGCAATGGTAATCAACTGAACCAATATGGCGGATCTCGAAATCGCCGAGCTGAAGTAAAATGCACATTCATAATTGCAGATTTATTTATACTTCTTAGGATCTAATAATCAAGTTTACTGTTGAAAATAATCTACCAAATTGAAAATTGCCATCTGAACCCCCCTTAAAAACCCAACAACAGTAACAAAACGTGCATATGAGTGAATTATGAGCGGCACGAATAATAAATCCCGTCAAAAAAACTGTGGGAACGTACTCTTAATCTATTAGGAAAACTAACTAGAATAACTCAGAGGTATGCGAGCGTATATACATGTACATCGAACTCTATTTAAAGAAAAAACTCAAAAAAAATGTAGTGATGTCAATCCTTGCCTTGAGCAGGACAATTAAAGAGTAACTTTAACAATATCAACAGCACGGTACACAGGTCCAACTGAAAAGTCGAAAGTTCTTTGCCCGATTGCACAGGAGAAATTTAATGTACTTCAGCCAATCAGAATCAGCATAAAAACACAAACTTGATAAAGGACCTCGAGTTTTTGCTTCCTGTATATTTCGTGAAAGGAGCTGTTAAGATAAGGGCCGGATTAAGCCCTGAAATCATTCGGTCATTTCTCACGGCTGTCCTTCCGATTTAGATAAAAGTTGGTCAGGATAAAAATAAAAAGTAGTATAAGATTCATAGTAGGTATTTCATTTTTCAAAAATGGCGAAAGGTGTTATGATTACAGGTTGAAAAGGTAGGGGTACAGATGACGGAAAACGTTAAATATCGAAGGAAAATGGACAAAAATGCATTATTTTACATATTTTTACGCTTATTATGCTTCTATTACCTTTTCATTTCAAAATTGGATAAGCGTAATTAACTTTGAGGTTATTATATCAATATAATCGGAAAACTCTGCAATACGGAAACTGAAAAACGGTTTTATTTCGTTCTTCTCAGCCACTTAATAAGAAGCTTTCTGGCGCAAAATACACACAGTGTAGAAATAGACTTTCTCGTTCATTTCCTTCAAAACGGTTAAATAATTGATCGGAACACACTCTGAATAGATTGTTCCGTGATATAAAATGATTCAGAAAAAGATGGCAATATAACCTACTTTATCGCTCTAGAGGCAAATTTAAAAATAGTCATCCATCCCCCCTTGTTTCGTTTTTCGCCTGTGGGACAATGCCCCCCCCCCCCCTCCCCCTCGCTTCAGAACCCCACTTGTCCAGAAAATGTTTTTATTGATATACACTTTTGGTGAAAGTGGCATTGTAAATCGAGGGGGTGATGTTGTATAAAACTTTTCTGTTTTCCATTGATTTCTGTGTAAAACAAAACGTTTATTTTGACTTTGACACAAATATCGGTCTTATTTTGCATAGATTATCCCATCTGACAGCAGATTCATATGTGGACCAAGTTACTTGAAATTTCTACCAAAAAAGAAATTCTCAAAGTTTGCATTTTGGAATTTCGACTTCTTTTCAGGGCAGATTTTACGCCTTATCTTTACAGCTCCTTACATGCAGTTGTTGTGGAGGAGAAGACGAAAATAATAATAATAATAATAATAACTAGATGGCTACTGTTGCAAGCAACAGACGGATTCCTCCTTTCTTAGACCTTCCTCGGAACTGAAGTGTTAAAATCCGAATAAAGAAGATGGAAAAAAGAATACTTGCTGAAGTACCTTATTCACTTCAGCAAATGGGTCAAAAGAGCTTATGTCTAATTTTGGACTCTTATATATTTATCAACAAAATAGAAGAAAAAAAAATTAAGTACCTTTCATCTTTGCGAAAGCTTTAAACTCCATGCTCTATGGATATCAAATCCTTTACAATTACTTTCTCAAACCAGAATTGCACAATGATTTTGCAATGAGATAATTTCTATTAATAGAAAATGACAACAACATGAAAGTACAGATATGTAATGCTACTAAGAAAAAAAAAAGAAACAGAACAGAGAACAAGAATAAAAGAGTTATCTTTCGTATACTATGTTAAGTTCAAATAAGAAGGACTACTTGTGTGAAAAATAAATAGTATAGGACAAAAAGTGTAAATTCTACAAGAGTAAATGATTGTTAAGACCTTGAGAATGATTATTTGGCCTTTAACCAATGTCATGGATGAAAGCTAAGTTCTGTGATTATTCTCATCACGATTAATCTTAATCTGAGCAAAGCTAAATATCTAATCAAACAAAGTCAGTTGTGACCTTGAAATCAAACAAATGACCGTTGGTCAAGGTCATGATGAAAGAGTTTGATGCAAGGAATATTTGTGTAAAGTTTGAACTCTCAAGGTCAAACAGTCTTTGTTTTATAGACTTAAGTTTGTTGTGACCTTGAAAATCAGAATTTGACCTTGGGTCAAGGTCAAAGTGAAAGAGCTGGGCCCAAGCATAATATGTATAAATTATGAACTCTGAAGGTCAAATAGTCTTTGTTTTGTAGCGAAAAGTTGCTTTGACCTTGAGAATGAGAAATTGACCTTGGGTCAAGGTCAAAGTGAAAGAGCATGACTGAACAATTATTTGTATGAAGTTTAAACTCTGAAGGTCAAATAGTCTTTGTTCTATAGGCAAAATTTTGTTGTGACCTTGAAAATCAGAATTTGACCTTGGGTCAAGGTCAAGGTGAAAGAGGTTGGTTTAATGATATTATCTATGAAGTTTGAACTCTGCAGGTCTAATAGTCTTTGTTCTATAGGCAAAAGTTTGTTGTGACCTTGAGAATCAAAATTTGACCTTGGGTCAGGGTCAATGTGAAAGAGCTTCGTTTAACGATAGTATGTATGAAGTTTGAACTCTGAAGGTCAAATAGTCTTTGTTCTACGGGTAAAAGTTTGTTGTGACCTTGAGAATGAAAATTTGACCTTGAAAGTAGGTCAACATTAAATGACTACCTATAAGTAACCTACCAGCCAAGTTTCAACTAAAAATCTGAAAAACTGTAGAAATTGGCACTGTGCCAATTTAAAGTTCCATTTTCAACTCAACATAGCGCGAAAACCGTAAATATTTTATCAAGCATGTAAGCGTATAAAAGTTTACAAATTTCCCAAAGAACATTTTAAAACAAATTTCGTTCAAATCGTACGGTTAGTTAAGGAGTTTTAAGAGTTTAAAGATTTGACCTTTGATGACCTTTAGCGGGGGCATATGTGAACTTTTCGACGACAAATTTTTTTTACCTCAAGATCTTTATATGCTCTTTCACATGATCCTTTTTGTTTTATCATAAGAGGTGGTACTTTTTTGTACAGTGACTGGAACGATCATGGGGTAAGAATACTAATAATAATAATAACTAGATGGCTACTGTTGCAAGCAACAGACGGATTCCTCCTTTATTAGACCTTCCTCGGAACTGAAGTGTTAAAATCCGAATAAAGAAGATGAAAAAAGAATAGTTGCTTTAGTACTTTATTCACTTCAGCAAATGAGTCAAAAGAGCTTATGTCCAACTTGGGACTCTTAATTATTTATTGACAAAAAAGAAGAAAAAGATGATAAATACCTTTCATGTTTTCGAAAGATTTAATCTCCATGCTCTATGGATATCAAATCCTTTACAATTACTTTCTCAAAACAGAATTGCACAATGATTTTGCAATGAGATAATTTCTATTAATAGAAAATGACAACAACATGAAAGGACAGATCTGTAATGCTACTAAGAAAAAAAAAAGAAAGAGAACAGAGAACAAGAATAAAAGAATTATCTTTCTTATACTATGTTAAGTTCAAATAAGAAGGACTACTTGTGTGAAGAATAAATAGTATAGGACAAAAAGTGTAAATTCTACAAGAGTAAATGATTGTTAAGACCTTGAGAATGATTATTTGGCCTTTAACCAATGTCATGAATGAAAGCTAAGTACTGTGATTTTTCTCATCACGATTGATCTTAATCTGAGCAAAGCTCAATATCTAATCAACCAGAGTCAGTTGTGACCTTGAAATCAAACTAATGACCTTTGGTCAAGGTCATGATGAAAGAGTTTGATGCAAGGAATATTTGTGTAAAGTTTTAACTCTCAAGGTCAAACAGTCTTTGTTTTATAGACTTAAGTTTGTTGTGACCTTGAAAATCAGAATTTGACCTTGGGTCAAGGTCAAGGTGAAAGAGCTGGACCCAAGCATGATATGTATAAAGTATAAACTCTGAAGGTCAAATAGTCTTTGTTTTGTAGGGAAAAGTTGCTGTGACCTTGAGAAATAGAATTTGACCTTGGGTCAAGGTCAAAGTGAAAGAGCATGACTGAACAATTATTTGTATGAAGTTTAATATCTGAAGGTTAAATAGTCTTTGTTCTATAGGCAAAAGTTTGTTGTGACCTTGAGAATCTGAATTTGACCTTGGGTCAAGGTCAAGGTGAAAGAGCTTGGTTTAATGATATTATGTATGAAGTTTGAACTTTGAATGTCTAATAGTCTTTGTTCTATATGCAAAAGTATATTGTGACCTTGAGAATCAGAATTTGACCTTGGGCCAAGGTCAAGGTGAAAGAGCTTGGTTTAATGATATTATGTATGAAGATTGAACTCTGCAGGTCTAATAGTCTTTGTTCTATAGGCAAAAGTTTGCTGTGACCTTGAGAATCAAAATTTGACCTTGTGTCAAGGTCAAAGTGAAAGAGCTTGGTTTAATTATAGTATGTATGAAGTTTGAAGTGTGAAGGTCAAATAGTCTTTATTCTACAGGTAAAAGTTTGTTGTGACCTTGAGAATAAAAATTTGACCTTGAAAGTAGGTCAATATTAAATGACTACCTATAAGTAACCTAGTATCCAAGTTTCAACTCAAAATCTCAAAAACTGTAGAAATTGGCACTGTGCCAATTTAAAGTTCCATTTTCAACTCGTAATAGCGCGAAAACCGTAAATATTTTATCGAGCATGTAAGCGTATAAAAGTTTACAAATTTCCCAAAGAACATTTTAAAACAAATTTCGTTCAAATCGTACGGTTAGTTTAGGAGTTACAAGAGTTTAAAGATTTGAACTTTCATGACCTCTAGCGGGGGCATATGTGAACTTTTCGACGACAAAATTTTTTTACCCCAAGATCTTTATATGCTCTTCCACATGGTCCTTATCGTTTTATCATAAGAAGTGGTACTTTTTTGTACAGTGACTGGAACGATCTGGGGGTAAGAATAATAATAATAATAAGAATAATAATAAGAATAAAGAAAAGACAATACAATAACAGAAAGGATTCCGACGGAATAGTCGGAATCCTTAATAACTAGATGGCTACTGTTGCAAGCAACAGACGGATTCCTCCTTTCTTTGACCTTCCTCGGAATTGAAGTGTTAAAATCCGAATAAAGAAGATGGAAAAAAGAATACTTGCTGAAGTACCTTATTCACTTCAGCAAATGGGTCAAAAGAGCTTATGTCTAATTTGGGACTCTTATTTATTTATCAACAAAAAGAAAGAAAAAAATTAAGTACCTTTCTCATCTTTATGAAAGCTTTTAACTTCATGCTCTATGGATATCAAATCCTTTACAATTACTTTCTCAAAACAGAATTTCACAATGATTTTGCAATGAGATAATTTCTATTAATAGAGAATGACAACAACATGAAAGTACAGGTATGTAATGCTACTAAGAAAAAAAAAGAAACAGAGAACAAGAATAAAAGAGTTATCTTTCTTATACTATGTTAAGTTCAAATAAGAAGGACTACTTGTGTGAAAAATAAATAGTATAGGACAAAAAGTGTAAATTCTACAAGAGTAAATGATTGTTAAGACCTTGAGAATGATTATTAGGCCTTTAACCAATGTCATGGATGAAAGCTTAGTATTGTGATTATTCTCATCACGATTGATTTTAATCTGAGCAAAGCTCAATATCTAATCAGGCAAAGTCAGTTGTGACTTTAAAATCAAACAGATGACCTTGGGTCAAGGTCATGATGAAAGAGTTTGATGCAAGGAATATTTGTGTAAAGTTTGAACTCTCAAGGTCAAACAGTCTTTGTTTTATCGACTAAAGTTTGTTGTGACCTTGAAAATCAGAATTTGACCTTGGGTCAAGGTCAAGGTGAAAGAGCTGGGCCCAAGCATGATATGTATAAAGTATGAACTCTGAAGGTCAAATAGTCTTTGTTTTGTAGGGAAAAAATGCTGTGACCTTGAGAATGAGAATTTGACCTTGGGTCAAGGTCAAAGTGAAAGAGCACGACAGAATAATTATTTGTATGAAGTTTAATATCTGAAGGTTAAATAGTCTTTGTTCTATAGGCAAAAGTTTGTTGTGACCTTGAGAATCTGAATTTGACCTTGGGTCAAGGTCAAGGTGAAAGAGCTTGGTTTAATGATATTATGTATGAAGTTTGAACTTTGAATGTCTAATAGTCTTTGTTCTATAGGCAAAATTTTGTTGTGACCTTGAGAATCAGAATGTGACCTTGGGTCAAGGACAAGGTGAAAGAGGTTTGTTTAATGATAATATGTATGAAGTTTGAACTTTGCAGGTCAAATAGTCTTTGTGCTATAGGCAAAACTTTGTTGTGACCTTGAGAATCAAAATTTGACCTTGAAAGTAGGTCAACATTAAATGACTACCTATAAGTAAGCTAGTATCCAAGTTTCAACTAAAAATCTCAAAAACTGTAGAAATTGGCACTGTGCCAATTTAAAGTTCCATTTTCAACTCAACATAGCGCGAAAACCGTAAATATTTTATCGAGCATGTAAGCGTATAAAAGTTTACAAATTTCCCAAAGAACATTTTAAAACAAATTTCGTTCAAATCGTACGGTTAGTTTTGGAGTTATAAGATTTTAAAGATTTGAACTTTGATGACCTCCAGCGGGGGCATATGTGAACTTTTCGACGACAAAATTTTTTTACCTCAAGATCTGTATATGGTCTTTCTTATGATCCTTTTCGTTTTATCATAAGAAGTGGTAATTTTTTGTACAGTGACTGGAACGATTTGGGGGTAAGAATAATAATAATAATAATAATAATAATAAGAATAATAACTAGATGGCTACTGTTGCAAGCAACAGATGGATTCCTCCTTTCTTAGACCTTCCTCGGAACTGAATTGTTAAAATCCGAATAAAGAAGATGGAAAAAAGAAAAGTTGCTTAAGGGGGTATGAGTGTGAACCGCATTTTCAGGGAATAATAGAAATTGAAAATAATTGTCTACATATAAAAGAATATCCCTTCCTTCATCGATTGCAATATTTCATGAAAAAAGAGTGTAGCCGTTTGTCCCCTATACCCCGACAAAAAAGGGAGGTAACTCTGCACATTTTTTTCTAAAACAATGTCCCAACTTTGGACTTTATTTTAAAAATCAACATAATGCAGTACGAAGTAAATTTTTATCCATTCACGTAGCAAATGAAGTAAATTTATCATTTTAGAAAAAAATAATTTTGTTGCCATGGTAACCATGCTGGAGAAGGACATTTATTTCATCCCATTTTTGACAGTAAAAATTGTATGAAAAGTTTAAAAACATTCATTTTCGAAGTAGTTGGCATAATAGAATTTTGATAAAATGTTTCTTTTATCATCTAGTGATACATGCTAAAGATAAAAAAATAATTTATAGAAAAAACAGTGTAGCCGTTTTGAAGAAATTTAGCTTAGAATTCCTCTGACCAAGCCTTTGGATATGATAAATCCGTTGTTTATGATTGAAAATGGGAAGTTGTTATATATCTATACATTTTAACTGAGACTTCTTACAATCTGGACTTCAGACTAAAAATTTGAGTCATATTCTGATCAATTTCTCATTCATTTTCCCAACACTTAGCGCTTTTAAGCACCGACAACGTAACCTGACGTAGAGACATCGTGACGCTCACTTTAGGTAATGCTCGGCGATATATGTGTACTGTTAATCTCAGTGAATGAGAAAAAATGAATGTTTTAGATTCTTATCTCTGTATGCTTCTTCTGTATATCATTTCTCTCAAAATTGATTTTGCGGCATCTACACGTATCTATTTATTCATGTACATGTAGTTTTCACATTCGTACATCATGTACATATTGTACCAGATTAAAAAAAATAAGCAACTTTAGTAGAACAACGATACGAAGGATCTCTTAATCTCTTAATAAGTTTGCTTTGAAATAATTTATCTAAAGTTAGCGGAGGCACATTTCTAGTTTCATTTTAAAAAGTGCTGGGATAAGAAGGGGGGGGGGGGGGTGTTGGTATGATAGGAAAGGTAGTAAACGCACACCCTGTCTTCCGCATTGATATCCTGCACATGTTCTCTTCAATGAATGTCGTTATATCATGCTTTAGTAAAATTGAAACAGAATAATTCCCTTTTCAATAGGGCGTACAATGGAAAGCGTCTTTACGGAATCCTTCGGATCGATTTATTTTACAACGTACATGTACGTGATCTTTGGTCCTTTTGATGATTTGACAGTCGGTCGTCATGCTCACTTATTACAACTACTAATCAATAGGCCTCGTGATATTAATTCTAGCTAAATCATTATAACAAATACCTTTTGTAAATGAAAGAAAAGTACTTTCAAGATAAATTAGTTTTACATGTTTTCAATATTTGAGGTAAATTGCGGCGTGGTCAGAAACGCCGCATCGTCAACTTGAACTATAAAATATAATCATTCTTTTGAATTTATTTGTGTCTTTTTTTTGCAAGAATAAATTTGGAGTATTAACTTACTCATTTCATTCGCAATCAAATTATTCCGCTCCGTAAATTTGTCATCGCGTGAAATAATATAAGACAAACTGAATTACCGGACTTCTAAAGAACAAGCACAAAGCGCTTTCATGATAATTCGCGGAAAAATATTACAACGTCATAATTCAGTATGACGTCAAATAAACTCCCGTTGATGACGTAAATTGTATGCCAAGGGTAAAACAATGTCGTGATAGAAGCGTATTTTAGATGTAAGCAAGGATATTTATTGCTCGTCATGCGAAATGCATTGCTCTTTAATCTGGAGGTATATTCAACCTTTAGTTCATTAAGTTTTCCGATTTTGTTTTCTTTACGACATCGATACGGTTTACGTTTGATTTGTTCACGCTCATACCCTCTTAAGTACCTTATTCACTTCAACAAATGGGTCAAAAGAGCTTATGTCTAATTTGGGACTCTTATCTATTTATCAACAAAATAGAAGAAAAAGAAATTAAGTACCTTTCATCTTTACGAAAGCTTTAAACTCCATGCTTTATGGATATCAAATCCTTTACAATAACTGTCTCAAAACAGAATTGCACAATGATTTTGCAATGAGATAATTTCTATTAATAGAAAATGACAACAACATGAAAGTACAGATATGTAATGCTACTAAGAAAAAAAAAGAAACAGAGAACAAGAATAAAGAGTTATCTTTCTTATACTATGTTAAGTTCAAATAAGAAGGACTACTTGTGTCAAGAATAAATAGTATAGGACAAAAAGTGTAAATTCTACTAGAGTAAATGATTTTTAAGACCTTGAGAATGATTATTCTGCCTTTAACCAATGTCATGGATGAAATCTAAGTACTGTGATTATTCTATTCACGATTGATCTTAATCTGAGCAAAGCTCAATATCTAATCAACCAAAGTCAGGTGTGACCTTGAAATCAAACAAATGACCGATGGTCAAGGTCATGATGAAAGAGTTTGATGCAAGGAATATTTGTGTAAAGTTTGAACTCTCAAGGTCAAACAGTCTTTGTTTTATAGACTTAAGTTTGTTGTGACCTTGAAAATCAGAATTTGACCTTGGGTCAAGGTCAAGGTGAAAGAGCTGGGCCCAAGCATGATATGTATAAAGTATGAACTCTGAAGGTCAAATAGTCTTTGTTTTGTAGAGAAAAGTTGCTGTGACCTTGAGAAATAGAATTTGACCTTGGGTCAAGGTCAAAGTGAAAGAGCATGACTGAACAATTATTTGTATGAAGTTTAAACACTGAAGGTCAAATAGTCTTTGTTCTATCGGCAAAAGTTTGTTGTGACCTTGAGAATCAGAATTTGACCTTTGGTCAAGGTCAAGGTGAAAGAGCTTGGTTTAATGATATTATGTATGAAGTTTGAACTTTGAATGTCTAATAGTCTTTGTTCTATAGGCAAAGGTTTGTTGTGACCTTGAGAATCAGAATTTGACCTTGGGCCAAGGTCAAGGTGAAAAAGCTTGGTTTAATGATATTATGTATGAAGTTTGAACTCTGCGCAAGTCTAATAGTCTTTGTTCTATAGGCAAAAGTTTGTTGTGACCTTGAGAATAAAAATTTGACCTTGGATCAAGGTCATTGTGAAAGAGCTTGGTTTAACGATAGTATGTATGAAGTTTGAACTCTGAAGGTCAAATAGTCTTTGTTCTACAGGCAAAAGTTTGTTGTGACCTTGAGAATCAAAATTTGACCTTGAAAGTAGGTCAGCATTAAATGACTACCTATAAGTAACCTAGTATCCAAGTTTCATCTCAAAATCTCAAAAACTGTAGAAATTGGCACTGTGCCAATTTAAAGTTCCATTTTCAACTCGGAATAGCGCGAAAACCGTAAATATTTTATCGAGCATGTAAGCGTACAAAAGTTTACAAATTTCCCAAAGAACATTTTAAAACAAATTTCGTTCAAATCGTACGGTTAGTTTAGGAGTTATAAGAGTTTAAAGATTTGAACTTTGGTGACCTCTAGCGGGGGCATATGTGAATTTTTCGACGATAAAATTTTTTTACCTCAAGATCTTTATATGCTCTTTCACATGATCCTTTTCGTTTTATCATAAGAAGTTGTACTTTTTTGTACAGTGACTGGAACGATCTGGGGGTAAGAATAATAATAATAATAATAATAAGAATAATAATAATAAGAACTAGATGGCTACTGTTGCAAGCAACAGACGGATTCCTCCTTTCTTAGACCTTTCTCGGAACTGAAGTGTTAAAATCCGAATAAAGAAGATGGGAAAAAGAATAGTTGCTTAAGTACCTTATTCACTTCAGCAAATGGGTCAAACGAGCTTATGTCTAATTTGGGACTCTTATTTATTTATCAACAAAATAAAAGAAAAAAAAATTAAGTACCTTTCATCTTTGCCAAAGCTTTAAACTCCATGCTCTATGGATATCAAATCCTTTACAATTACTTTCTCAAAACAGAATTGCACAATGATTTTGCAATGAGATAATTTCTATTAATAGAAAATGACAACAAGATGAAAGTACAGATATGTAATGCTACTAAGAAAAAAAAAGAAACAGAACAGAGAACAAGAATAAAAGAGTTATCTTTCTTATACTATATTAAGTTCAAATAAGAAGGACTACTTGTGTGAAAAATAAATAGTATAGGACAAAAAGTGTAAATTCTACAAGAGTAAATGATTGTTAAGACCTTGAGAATGATTATTTGGCCTTTAACCAATGTCATGGATGAAAGCTAAGTACTGTGATTATTCTCATCACAATTGATCTTAATCTGAGCAAAGCTAAATATCTAATCAACCAAAGTCAGTTGTGACCTTGAAATCAAACAAATGACCGTTGGTCAAGGTCATGATGCAAGGAATATTTGTGTAAAGTTTGAACTCTCAAGGTCAAACAGTCTTTGTTTTATAGACTTAAGTTTGTTGTGACCTTGAAAATCAGAATTTGACCTTGGGTCAAGGTCAAGGTGAAAGAGCTGGGCCCAAGCATAATATGTATAAATTATGAACTCTGAAGGTCAAATAGTCTTTGTTTTGTAGCGAAAAGTTGCTTTGACCTTGAGAATGAGAATTTGACCTTGGGTCAAGGTCAAAGTGAAAGAGCATGACTGAACAATTATTTGTATGAAGTTTAAACTCTGAAGGTCAAATAGTCTTTGTTCTATAGGCAAAAGTTTGTTGTGACCTTGAGAATCAGAATTTGACCTTGGGTCAAGGTCAAGGTGAAAGAGCTGGGCCCAAGCATAATATGTATTAATTATGAACTCTGAAGGTCAATTAGTCTTTGTTTTGTAGCGAAAAGTTGCTTTGACCTTGAGAATGAGAATTTGACCTTGGGTCAAGGTCAAAGTGAAAGAGCATGACTGAACAATTATTTGTATGAAGTTTAAACTCTGAAGGTCAAATAGTCTTTGTTCTATAGGCAAAAGTTTGTTGTGACCTTGAGAATCAGAATTTGACCTTGGGTCAAGGTCAAGGTGAAAGAGGTTGGTTTAATGATATTATGTATGAAGTTTGAACTCTGAAGGTCAAATAGTCTTTGTTTTGTAGCGAAAAGTTGCTTTGACCTTGAGAATGAGAATTTGACCTTGGGTCAAGGTCAAAGTGAAAGAGCATGACTGAACAATTATTTGTATGAAGTTTAAACTCTGAAGGTCAAATAGTCTTTGTTCTATAGGCAAAAGTTTGTTGTGACCTTGAGAATCAGAATTTGACCTTGGGTCAAGGTCAAGGTGAGAGAGGTTGGTTTAATGATATTATGTATGAAGTTTGAACTCTGCAGGTCTAATAGTCTTTGTTCTACAGGTAAAAGTTTGATGTGACCTTGAGAATGAAAATTTGACCTTGAAAGTAGGTCAACATTGAATGACTACCTATAAGTAACCTAGTATCCAAGTTTCAACTCAAAATCTCAAAAACTGTAGAAATTGGCACTGTGCCAATTTAAAGTTCCATTTTCAACTCGGAATAGCGCGAAAACCGTAAATATTTTATCGAGCATGTTAGCGTATAAAAGTTTACAAATTTCCCAAAGAACATTTTAAAACAAATTTCGTTCAAATCGCACGGTTAGTTTAGGAGTTATAAGAGTTTAAAGATTTTGCCTTTGATGACCTCTAGCGGGGGCATATGTGAACTTTTCGACTACAAAATTTTTTTACCTCAAGATCTTTATATGCTCTTTCACATGATCCTTTTCGTTTTATCATACGAAGTTTTACTTTTTTGTACAGTGACTGGAACGATCTGGGGGTAAGAATAATAATAATAATAATAATAAGAATAATAATAAGAATAAAGAAAAGACAATACAATAACAGAAAGGATTCCGACGGAATAGTCGGAATCCTTAATAAAGAAAAGACAATACAATAACAGAAAGGATTCCGACGGAATAGTCGGAATCCTTAATAAGAATAAAGAAAAGACAATACAATAACAGAAAGGATTCCGACGGAATAGTCGGAATCCTTAATAAGAATAATAATAAGAATAAAGAAAAGACAATACAATAACAGAAAGGATTCCGACGGAATAGTCGGAATCCTTAATAATACTTTATTTTAAGAGGGTGGCACATTTAGCATTTTCGCTATTCTCCCATGTGGCCCTCGTTAACGTATTTACAGAAAATATATATAAAGATATGTACAAAATATGTAAGGCATATTAATTTTTATAAAAGATGGTAATAATAGATATTCAAAGTTATAAAGTATAGAGTCCATATAAAGTTCGATCATTTGTATATTATAATCAATAAGTTCCCCTATTTGAATGAATGTATTTAATCATTGAGTTTTTGAACGCATTTATATTATTAGAAGTCCTTATTTCAGTAGGTAAGTTATTCCAAAGTCGAGCACCCGAGTACTGAAAACTGCGTTTATATTTTTCAATATGAGGCCTGGGCATATCAAAATTATCACATGTTTTGGATCGCAAAGAATATGTTGATGGTCTCGGTTGCGGAAACAATTCGTTAAGATAAGTAGGACATGGTAGGTTTTTGATTTTATATAAGAGAATACTTTTTTGATATTCAACTTTTTCAAAGATATTCAACCAATTCAGTTCTTCGCATAGTGGCTTAGAGGGGGCATCTGATGGTGCATCTAATATAATTCGCGCTGCATACTTTTGAAGTTTGTGTATTCTCAGAAGATTATGATTAGTTGTATTGCTCCAAATTACAATGCAGTAGTCTATCAATGGGAGAATGTATCCATTATAAAATATTTTACGATAGTGAAGTGTTAAGTAGTGCTTTATTCTTTTAAGAAGAGAAAGTTTGGATGCTATGTTTTTGCAAAGTTTATCTATATGTTTATCGTAGTCAAGGTGTTGATCAATTTCTACTCCTAGCAGTTTATGAGTTTTGACATTTGTAAGATTAACTGAATTAATTGTAAGGTTTAGCAAAGAGTTTGGAAGCTTTGAAAGTCTTTGATTGGTGCCAAGAAGCATACAGTTTGTTTTGTTTTCATTTATTATCATTTTGTTTTCTTCACACCATTTATTTATCATTTCTAGGTCATATTGCATTTGATCTTCAATTGTTTTAAGTGATTTTGAGGACTGGTGAATACTTGTATCATCTGCAAACAGTGCAATTTGAGAATATTTAACATGTAATGGGAGATCGTTTATGTATATCAAAAATAAAACTGGCCCTAAAACAGATCCTTGTGGTACTCCTGATTTAATGCGATTTATTTCAGACTTGTGACTACCAATATGTACACTTTGTTGACGATTTTCTAAGTAAGATTTGAACCAACTAAGGGTGTTATGATCAAAGTTATAACATTAAAGCTTATCAATAAGAATTTCATGGTCAACAAGATCAAAGGCTTTACGGAAATCAAGAAATGCTACACCAGTAAGGTCACCATCATCCATATTACTTAACCATTCTTCGGTAAGCTGTGTAAGTGCAGATTGGCACGAGTGAAATTTACGGAAACCAGATTGATATGGACTAAGTAAATCGAATTGCCTAAGAAAATCATTTAGTTGAATCGCAATATGTTGTTCAAATATTTTTGAGATAGTCGGAAGGACCGATATTGGCCGATAGTTGCCAGTTTGAGACTTATCGCCATTTTTGTAAATTGGGGTGATTTTAGCTATTTTTAGATCATCGGGAAAGATATTATTTTCAATGCTTACATTAATGATATGTGCTATTTGCCTGCTTATTATCGGTGCTGCTAATTTTATAATCCTTGGTCCAATATTGTCATAGCCAGCTGATTTTGATGGATTTAACCGATTTAAGAGCTTGAAAACTTCTGATTCACTTATCTTTAAGAGTTCGAATTTATCAAACTCTTTTAATTTAGTTTTTGTATAATTTTCCAGCATTTCTATTGTATCTTTATTGTTTCGATTTATAATACCAAGTGTTTGACATATATTGATATAATAGTCATTAAATGCGTTTGCTATATCTACGGGATTTTCTAAACTTTTTCCATTGTCGTTTATTATATTTGGTACAGTTGAAATTGGCATAGGATTCACTTCTTTGATATGTCGCCATATATCACCCGAAGTTTTATGGTTTTGAATTGCGGATTGATAGAAATCTGACTTTGCTTCTTTGATTAATGCGGTAACTTTATTTCTCTATAATTTATAATTAAAATCGTCTTTGTCTTTTTTGTATCTATCTCTTTTATGTCTTGCCTCATGTGTGTAGAATTCTTGTACAGCCTCGTTTGGGTTGTCCATATGTTCTACTTTCCACATTTCAGACGTAGCAAGATCATGCAAGAAGCAGTTTTCATCAAAATTTTTAAAGTCTCTGTATTTTATTTCTAATGGTTTTTGCCGACGGGAATTATGTGGTATTTTACGCGTTGCACATACGTGAAAGTGATCTGAAATGGCGATGTTTGGGACATTATTTTCACAAAGAAAATCTGGTTTATTGGAGTAAATATGATCTATTAATGTTGAGGTTGAACTTGTTATCCTTGTGGGACTCGTTATTATTTGCTTTAAATCATATTGTTCGAGTTCACTAGTCCAATGTAACGGGGGTTCCTTGAGATAATCAATATTAAAATCTCCCATTATAATAATTTCATCGTCATTTGTAGAAAATGCTCTTTTTAATTCATCTGAAAATGTATCACTCCATTCTCTTTTAGACGATGGAGGTCTGTACGCTGAACATACCAAAATTGGTTTTGAGTTTTTAAATTTCACTTCAACCCAAATTGATTCAATGTCTTCTAATTCTAGATCGTATCTCCTCTTATATGTTAATTCGTTAGATAGATAAATGAGAATACCGCCGCCTTTTTTATTATCTTTACGATCACGTCTTTCCATATTAAATCCTTTTATATTCAAGATATTGTTAGAAATTTTGTCATTTAAAAATGTTTCACAGATACCTAAAATATCTATGGATTCAGGGTTAGATAACATTAACCTGATTTCATCGATTTTAGTGTTTAAGTGGCATACATTAATATTTCCGATATGGAAACCTTTCCGTTTAAACCGAAATTGTGAATCAATTTCTTTCGATTTTCCATTTTTAGCATTATTTTCTTCATTAATAAATATCTTTTCTATACACGTTCCGTTTAGTTCAAATGGATCATATTTATTAAAAGCTTTCTTTTTAAGTTTCTCCTCTTTTTGAAGATGGTTAGAACAGTAAACGGGTGCCGACCTACGTGACCTATGAATATTTGAGTTCGATAAAAAGATCTTAGTACAGTTAAAGTCTAAACAAGAGCACACTGTCATATTGCATTCATTACAGACTTTAAATAATGGATCAAATTTGTTAAATGTGTATAATTTAGATTCAGAATTACGAATTTTGTCGGCATCCCAATCCTTGCCCGTTTCCTAGTAGTTTCTGCAATGTCTCATTTTATGTCCTGTTTGACCGCATTCCCAGCATTGGATTTTTCCGTAATGTCTGCAGTTTTTTGCTACATGACCCCTTTCTCCACAGTTGTAGCAATGATTTGTCCGTCGTTTTTCATCGCTCTTTAAGATATTTAAGTACTCATTGTAGACGAAGAGAAGGTAGCGGGTTCCTTTATCGGATAAATGTACTCGGTCTTCCCAGAACTGTACCACATTTACCTCTTTTATGGCTTTCGTTGTTTCCACTAATTTCGCTCCGTATGTTTTGCAGACATGTTGGAGTATCGCATTTATCTCTGACACGTCGCACCTCCTTCTCGGTAAAACCTCCGCGATGTAGATTTCGGTTTTTGGCGATCTCGCATGAATGTCCTTAATTATTTCAACAAAATCGTTTTCGATGGCTTCGATCTCTCTGCCGCTATCCACGTCATTTCCGCCCGCCTGTATTATAATATTTCCGTAATGCTCCACCCTCCTGTTCCCTAATTCTTTTCTTATCCTTGATACCCACGCTCCACGTCTTGTTCTAACTTGTACTGAAGATTGAAGTCCCCTTGGATTAATCCTTTGAAGTAAAGAGCTTCCTATTATTAATGTCGCGTCCTGTTTGGATTCCATTCCCTTGTCTTGAAGAGTTTCTGAATTTCGTAGATATCGCGAGGCATTCTTTTCGTTGCGCGATTTAAGAACTTCAGCATAAGTTGGTTTCTTTTCCTGTTCCCTGGCCGTTAATTCTTGTTTCTTTCTCAAGTCTACCTGTGTAACCGCATGAGCATGGCTCCCAGTCATCCGGGGATGGCTGCAAGCCATGTCCATGTCCGTCTGCGTCTCTGTCGAGGTTTTTATGTTGTTCCACTTGAATTGTACCGTCCTCGGTCTGTGTTTCAGCATTGGATTTAACTTCCTGAATTTCTATTTCTTGGAGTCTTTTCTTCAATCTATTTACGCATTCGTTTAGTTTCCCAATTTGTCTCTTTAAATGTTCGATATCCTGGCTCTGGTATTCTATGGGGGTTGATGATCTTATTTCTGCTCCCACCAGTCGCTTAATTTCTGTTTCTTCGTTAAAATTTGGTTCTTCCGAATTTTCATCCATGAATGATACCGAAGCCTCAGTGAGAATATCCGAATCCTTTAAAAGTTTGAGCAAACTCTCACTTATCATAGCATGTGCTGGCCCTTGGACGTGTATGTTCCCTGTCGATACGTATAATGTTACTGTTGCACTTCTGTCATCATTTTTATAGATTTCCCCGTGTCGAATTGAGTCGCATTTGGTGAAAGTAAAATGAGTTTTCAAAAGTTCACTTACAGTTTGAATCTTTGTCTTCGGAATCTTTATCGTTTCGCTCAGGGTGTTTTCGGTCATCGTCAGGTGTAGTGGATCACGTTGTTGTGCTTGATTATTTCTCGCGTTTTCGTTGTTTGAGAATGTTTGTAGCCAAATAGAGTCCGAAAGAGTCGCATCCAAGGATCGAAAATCATCGTCGTCGCCTGAAAGTTCGCTGCAATTCATGACAAAATATTCCAAATTTATGAAAAATCGTCGTAAATATAGCAAATTAGGTATAAATAAAGTCCTTGTAAAGTTTTCTAGTTGATTACGCACTTTAAATACTCTTTCCTCCTCACAAACTGGAGAAATTTGCAAAAAATTGACTCTTGTTTACGCAGCTCTAGAAAACACGTTAGGTCGCTATGCGTGACGTCACAAGTTTAAATGTATTAACCAATCAAATATTTATTGACCGGTCGGCTCCAAAAATAAGAACTGATAGAGAACGTTGAAAACAAGCTTCCTATAATATTTCGTGAACGCCTGTGAAGCGGTTACTTTGAAGGAGTCGAAAATGTGGTAGCCTATTCAAACCCTTGGCGACCATTTTTGTATTATGATTGACACTAAAAGCACAAACATTGTATAGGTCATTAGTACTTGGTTCCTGTAATGTTTGTGAAATTCTGTGCGACGCTTGCAGAAAATACTTCATCTACTCAGTGTACTTGGTTACCATATTTGTATATGTTACAGGGTAAGTGTAATTAGAGATTTCACGTAATTCCTGAAATTTAGGGATTACGTGTAAACCCTGTTTCGATTAGTAATTACATGTATTTTCTGAAACTGGCCAGGTATTTCATGCAATTCCTGATTTTCTCGTGAATTTTCACACTTATTTCCTATCCTTAATTTTGCTTTATTTTGACATTTAAAATAAATGCTTGTTCGCTCGAACCTCCTTTCCTTCAAGTTATAAGGAATGTTTAGGTAATGTCTATAAATAAATATATTGCTCAAATTTTGCAATTAATTTCGCATTATCTAGGTAAAAAGGACTATAAATCAAACCAAAATACTATAAAACATCGATAAATTAAAAGTATCTTATGAAAAAATTAGTATTTAACATGTTTAACCTTCGTCAACTTTTCTTGATAGTAGACAAAATTTTTCCAAAATGTTTTATTTTCAACTATCTTTTATTTGATATCTTGAATAGATTTCACATATTACATAAAAGTGATGTTATATATCATTGGGTAGGTAACGAATGTCTATGCCGGACAGCAACCATAAGGAAGTTCATGAAACAAATTTAACTAAATCACTCCTGTCTTCATGGTCTTTTTTCTAGACGTGTCTTAGTAAGATATCACGTACATTTGTCTCGAGAAGATGGGTTTTTCTAACATAGCATTTTCCTGTATCTATCTAAAGATATGTTAGATAAAATTATTTTCTCAAGACAAGTGTACGTAATATTTAGGCATAACATATCTATGATCAGCTTCTATTTTTCTCGTTCAGTGATGTGATTTTTTATTTGATTATTTTGTACATGAAAAAAATATTTATCGCGTCCCAATTTTAAATCATTTTTATAAGGTTTTCACAGTCAGGAAATAAGTGTAAAAATGCTTAAATATTTCAGGAATTACATGAAATACCTAATATTTTAGAGATTTCACGTAGTCCATAAAATAACCAGGAACTACACGCAATCTAAATTTCTGTTATCCAAATTTCTTGAAATTTCTAAAAAAGTGGGTCCTGTAGCATCATATCCCACCCATCCTGCTACGTCTTTCGGTACCCTTTTTCGACATAGTAACTTTCATACTTTTTGGCATATTACATTGTTTAGATTTAGGATTTAGGATCACTGATGAGGGTTGAGTACCCGAAACGTGCATGTCTGGTCCACGTTGCCAATTTATTTGTTCTTAAATGATGCTATTCAATTTGAAGACGTTTACATTTATACCACTTGGTGAGTGTCACTGCTGGTGGACCAGGAGTCCCCGAGGGCACATGTAGCCAAGTTCGATCAATTTCGGTTGATCGTTTCTTCAACGCAATCTAAATTTCTGTTATCCAAATTTCTTGAAATTTCTAAAAAAGTGGGTCCTGTAGCATCATATCCCACCCATCCTGCTACGTCTTTCGGTACCCTTTTTCGACATAGTAACTTTCATACTTTTTGGCATATTACATTGTTTAGATTTAGGATTTAGGATCACTGATGAGGGTTGAGTACCCGAAACGTGCATGTCTGGTCCACGTTGCCAATTTATTTGTTCTTAAATGATGCTATTCAATTTGAAGACGTTTACATGTAATCACTTAACCTTTCATGAATTACATGAAATCCCAGACTACGCTTATTCCCTGTAATATATACATAACGATTGGCACAAATAACCAAAAAATGCTCACAGAGAGAAGAGGGTTTAGGGTAGAAGTACTACATATATGCATTGATGACATGCTTAAGTTGATCAATTATTCTTTAACTAAGGAGTAAATATCCCTAACGGTATATCTCTCTCCTTAGCAGGTTCTTTCAGATACATTTAAAGTTGTTAAGAATTTCTATCTTTATATTTTCACCATTTGGATTTCCTTTGTTTTGATCAAGAACATCACTGATGATTCATTGTTGGTTGAAACGCGCATGAGGTGCACTTAATTATAATGACAAATATGGATAATGACCATATCCCTGTATAGAGCACAAAATCGATAATTCAGAAAATCAAAGGGTCCCTATAAAGTGCGAAACGAAACAAAAACAAAACGAAACGAAACGAAATGAAACAAATCCAAACGAAACGAAACAAATCCAAACGAAACGAAACGAAACAGATCGAAAAGTAACGAAACAGATCGAAACAAAACGAAACGAAACAGATCGAAACGAAACGAAACAAAACATATACTTAAAGAACTTGAGAAAAATGGATGTAAATGCAGAGAACTAGCACGGATATCAATGTCTGCATATATCATTGCCTTCAACCTTTAGTTCTTGCGGATGGAGGGTTTTTTAAAGGGTCAAAGTTGACGATTAAAACATAATATATACGGTATATAGCACAATTGCATTTTAAAGGATTAAAGGGAGAGTGAACGGGACGAATAACCTCGTCATAGGCGGAAAAATATTTTTTAGCAGGGAGGAGTATAATACAGAGGACATGGAACTGTTCCGTTAAGTGTATTTGAAAACTTTATCAGAAAAATAAGAACAAATACAGGGGGGGGGGCACATTTCGTTTGAAAAAGGATAAGATTTTTTCCTGAAATGTGCCCCCCCCCCCCATTTTTATGATCTCATTACGGTGTAATAGCGTGGTTTTCTATCCCCTCCACTTAATCACCTTAAATACATGAATGGCATTTGACATTTACTTTTTAAATTGTCAACTTTGACTCTTTCAAGAAACCCTCTCGGTACTAGTAACAAATGTTAACTCTTTGATTAAGGCAATATTACATGCCGATCTTGTCTTCAAGTATTCGTTCTAGGCTTTTTTTTACTCTTTTTCTCATATTCTTTAAGTTTTATGTTTTGTTTCGTTTCGTTTCGATCTGTTTCGTTTCGTTTTGTTTCGTTTCGTTTCGATCTGTTTCGTTTCGTTTCGTTTCGATTTGTTTCGTTTCGTTTCGTTTCGTTTCGTTTTTGTTTCGTTTCGCACTTTACAGGGACCCAAAATCATAAACCGAAGGCATACATAAATCAGGATAAAACAGGTACCAAAGTAAAGAAACAAAAACCTCCAACTCATGAAAAGAAGCGAATTCCCGATATGGGAGTGAGACCAGATGCCCAAGAAGGGTAAGCGTCTTCTGCTTGCATGCAACACCCGCCGCTTCTATTCGGTAGAACTGTCACATCCGGTTGCTTCCATTTCGGAAGAGATACAGTACAATCTTTGGTTGGATGGTTAAAATGGAATATGACAGAATAGCATCCACCATTCTGGAGAGTGGGACATCAAAGTGTATGACGACTTCCCCATATTGACCGTAGAACTTCCTCAGTGACGATGTTAGTCGGTCACAAACATATCCCTGACTGAGAAGCTTATCTGAAAGACGCCTAGCTCTCAGATGATAGAACATATATTTCAATATGATTATGCTCTCAAAAAAATGGCTCAAGCTTGATGGATCTTCATAGTATAAATGATAATAATAAAACATCAAAGAAGTACCCATAAGTTATTCAATCACAAATTCACAAGGTAAAGCAAGATCATAAGAATAAACCATACGTTCAGCATTATTCATCTGACGATAACAACCTTAATATTGATATGTGACAATTGTGACGACTTTGACTTGAAAACTGAGTTAAATTGCATTTTTGTTTTATTTCAGACGTATCAGTCAGAGTAGGGAGAAACACAGATTTGAAATATCTCGTCATTCAGAGTCATTTTCGCAATATATCAAAAGGTGGGTAGCAATAATGGAAGAAAAGTTGGTTCTTCAATGAATAGTTTTTACAAAGCCTCTCACTTTTTTTACTTAATATCGTTTTTTATCTTATTACCTTCTTTCTTTTCTTTTTTCATTTCTTGAGATTTTTTATATATGTAGTTATATCGGAATTGATTCTTCTTTTGATTGATGGATTTATTACATTGTTTTAAATCATGATTAAGGTGTGGAAAATGAGGCTGTAGCTCAACTGACTCTTCTTACCACGGATAAAACGTGAGTGATACAGTTTGAAGGTCTTTTGCATCATGTGAATGCTAGTTTAACTCTTTTTACACATTTGTATCAAAATTCGATACACAATTTACAATAGCAACACCAAGACTGCAAGATACGCCTGTCGGGGAAATTATTTCTCATGAATAATTTCGTGAATGTCTAATGCTTAAAACTGAAGAAACGTGAGAAAACTTTTGGGATCCATACGACCTCCGTAAGGATACAGACCTCATTGTTTTAGTGTATGCTGAATTTTCGCTACATTCGGTGATTTCTGTCATCGTGCTATAAACCGCAACTCATTTACCATGTAGGGGAGCGAGAACCACATCCGTTCCGAGGCTTATGAAGAACACTTTGGCTGGAAGTATCACTGATAGAATTTAATATTCGAAACTCGTGTCAGGTGCATGAAAATTCGTTTGATATGTTCTTCAAGAAGGTATAGAGTTGGAACACTTCCGTGTTATTAACAGCACGAGTAAGTGCGACATCCATTGTGATAATGTGGAAAATGAACAGATTCTTTGTAGACAAGTGGAACACACACTGTCACAAAGAACGTCACACTTACCACGTGAAAAAAGAATGATGCACGTAACCACTCATAGGACCATACGTTGATGCACGCACACCTTCCATAATCTTCTCTTCTACTTGTTTCCCTACGTCATGTCAATTAACGTTGATGGCATGCCTGAGAGCGCTTTGGCCATGTCGACGGGTTAAGGAATTGGTGTAGGTCAGATTTTGTAACTAGCAACGAGTTTAGGAATTTTTTTTCCATTGTAATCTGTAGATTACTACTGAAGACCTACGAATTGTCACGATTGAAGTATGTATAGCCATGGATCGCACATGGATACCTATGACTTGAGTACGGATTGGTATATATGTCTTGGATTTTCTTTACTTTGACATACTATTGTACTGAAATATCTAATACTTCCAAGATTGAGTTCATACACGTCTCAACATCATTATCTGAATAGCTGAGAAATTATCGCGTATATTGACCGAATGACGCAAATATTTATTGTATTGTTTTTTTTTTCTGACAGAAAACTGAAGGATTTGTCACTAAGAGACTCATTACCTATCCGTAGTCTTTCCATGTCGGTTCAATTGCTATTCGTAACAATACTTGATTGTAGAAGCAATACGTAGATCTTTGTCATCAATAACATTGTCCCAGATTGCTACGACTTGGCTAGGAACATCTTTAATTCGCCTACCCTACGGATTCCAACCATACCCCTACGGATTCCAGCGACTCCCCAAATGTATTAAAAGTGGAGTCATAGAAAGTTTTGAATATCTTGGCTCTCACGGATGGCTAAGTATTGATACGACTGGCCAGAACTTACGCAGACTCGAGCTACTGATTGCTACGAATAACACGGATTTTTTTTTTTATTAAAATCGATCTGTATTTATCTGCGGCCAAAAAAACGGCGAAGAGGTTATTCTAATGAACCAATGGTGCAAGCATCCTGTCTTTCAATCTCGAATATCATCCAACTTTTGATATATTGAGTCTTTGTGGAATTCAGAGTTTTTTCCTCTTACAGACGGTATCTGACGTAATACCATTGTGACGTCATAAAATAGTAAGGTTACGTCGATTTTATACCGTCATTTCCCAGACTTTTAGAACTGTAGAATTTGATGATATAATCAATCTACGTCAGATACCTTCTCATACGGGAAGTGACTCTAGTTTTCGAAAATAATGAATAGATACCAGACTGATAAAATTTTCTCCTATTGAGCGTACAGCACCCTCACTGATGTTGCAAGATTATCTCTTCCAATCCTGGTATACAAATTGTTTTCAGATCAAAGTTGATTTATACTCAGGTTGTTTTTTTTTTTTTTTTTTTCGCAGCTTTTGAACTGAGGAATTCAGTCACCATAAACAGGCGCAGCTGATAACAAAAACTTTAAGATGAACGTTTATAGGTCTTATAAGTATTTATCTTTTTATTCTATTTTTTTTTTTCTATTTCAGACCCCGTTTGCTTTATCAGTCCTATATGTTAACATCTAAAGGTTACATCCCCGCAAACAAAGAAAATGGTAGGACACTTTGCTTACTTGATAGGCATATCAAAATGCATACCCCAACATACTTTCATTAGTCTTATATCTATCTTATTAAATTAATTATTTTAACATAGATATACCTTTTTCCCAAGTAACTTTCCTGAACATAAACGATATGTAAAATACTACCTACTTGTATAAGATTTATTGTGATTTCAGAATTTGATTTTCTACTCTCATTCCCTATGATGAAATTTATTTAATCATATAATTACAATCATCATTCAATTATAATTATCATTTCAGCTTCTAATCACGAGTTTCAAAATCTCAATATTTTGTGTAAAATTTGAAGGTGCATTTTATTCAAATAGATCAGATGAAACGTACGGTTGACAATCTTCTTCATTACAATTATCAAATATATGTTGATACGTTCCATTTCAAGGTTTCTTCAGCGAGGTAGCATGTCCTTGGCACCTACCACCTGTTTACGCGTTTCGTTACTTCGTTCACACACATCAACATGGTAAAACATTTACCGCATCTTGAATATATGTTTGTGGAGAAGTCTGCATATTTCTCATAAAAGGAAGAATGTGCACAATTTATCTATATAGCGACACAATCGCTTCTTTTAGCCGTCAAAACAAATTGACCATTTTCAGTGTTTTTTTTTCATATATTGTCTTTGTAGGAAGGTTTACAAGAAATCGATAATTTACCATGATTTTCATTGACTCTAAAATTTGTTACATCAATAGGAATTCCATATCCAAAATTTTTGACTGATCACTTCAAACAACATGATTTACTTTTACATATTTATTGTTAGAGGTAGCTTCATTTTGATTGAAAAGTTTTTTACTTTACCAAAACAAAAATTTAACCTATGGCAAATTGTCAATCTTTTTCTAATGTTGTTCGCATTATTTTCATGTTTAAGGAGTTGAATAATATATCCATAAAATTGACATTAACTAATAGTTTTCTTTTTTCCAGGATACTTTGTAGAGGGATTTCTTGTGAGGAATGGTACATGGACTTTAATAGGAAGTCAACTGAGTAGGCAAAAACAAACGGTATTTTTTAATCTTTATTACATTCAGCTGACTGACTGTAAATTTTCCGCACAGCTCACTTACGAAATCTGAAAATTGAAGTTTTGTCTCATTTGTCGGAATAATATTCGATTGAAACTCATATTGGAGGATAGGTCTCGAACTACCATAACTCACGGTGAAAGTTATATGTCGATGCGACCATTACTAAGCTCAAAGTGAGATTTTTTTTAATTTTCAATGATCATGTTATAATAGCGGTTCAATATATAAGTACGTGTGCAGGTATTTATTCTCAACCATTCCATGAATTGTCTGGTCTATTGAATTCGAAGACGTTTAACATTAATGAGGCTTAGTTACTAGCTTTAACGTAACATATACGTATGACGTCAACACTTCCTGTGATCTTTGATTGAATGACGTCATGAATTGAGTTATAGCTTCACGTTATGGATGTGTAAACGGGGCTCTATACGTAACGACAGAACGGGTAACTTTTCTACAATTATCAGTGATCGATCGCAATTTTTTGCTTTTGTAAAGAACGTTTCGGTTTCTATCTTTCCTTACATCAATGATAAATGAATCCGATGTATATGTATCGCAGATAACTACAAGTTCACCTTACTACATAGCTATACCTAGACTTAATCTGGCCCAGTTCGTACGTATAACTAAACGACGATGTCTTCGCATTTTTGAAAGGGCTTGTACCTTGTAACTAAACCTCTCTATTGACACATACTGGTATGTGCACTATTACGCTTAGTAATGGAATGGTGTTTTCATATTCAAACGCTAAGGAGGATAAATTTTAGTTTAGTTGTTTAACAAGTTAGGGAATATACGTAATATATGTATGACAGTTATTTGATTTTGAAGAAGCTTTCTGAAACATTAAAAAAGAAATACAACACGAAGTTACCTTGGCTTTTCTAATAAATGTTATCCTTAGATTCCAGTTAATTTGTCCAAACCCTTCAAAGATAGTACCCGAGGGCACATGTATCCAACTTCGATCAACATCGGTTGATCGTTTCTTCAACGCATTCAAACATTTCTGTTATCACAATTTCTGAACATTTCTAAAACATTGGTCCTGTAGCATCATCCTGCCACATTTTTTCGGTACATTTTTAGACATACTAACTTTCACACTCTTTGGCCATCTAACATTGTTTAGAATGAGGATCAATGACGAGGAGTAAGTTCCCGAAACGTGCATGTCTGGTCCATGCTGCAAATTTATCTGTTCTTTAATCATGCTATTGAATTTTAAAACGTAAGAAAAATAAAACCAAATGAGGTTTCACTATCCGAAACATGCATGTCTAGAACAACAATTTTGAAATCTGTGTGAATAAAGTCTGCATTCTTACAGCAGAATTTGCACTCTTTTGTACACATTGTCTTCACGTATTGTAGGTATGTTTTGATGGAAATTTACATGTTCTTTACAATACAAATGACCTAGATAATTGACATTCTTTTCAAAGAAATTATGCCTGGCTTAATCTTTTGATTTGTAAGTGAAATGGCTTTAATATCTAACAAGTTTTTTTTCTATGATGATACCTAGCTTTTTGTTATTACCAAAATTTTAACGTAGTGACCTTGACCTAGATGATTAACTCTTGCTTTCTTCACAAATAATTCAAATTGCAGTTTGACTCACAGTTTCTACTTTTTTGTCGATTCTAATAAGCGCCTGCAAAGCATACCGACACTTGGAGATCGCTTTTTATCCTTCTTTTGATGTGTAAGTGATACGGCTATAACAGTTCACAAGTGTATTTCTTATTATGGAACGTTTCTGTTGTTACCAAAGTTTTTAACGTAGTGACCTTGACCTAGATGATCAAGCCTCTTTTCTGAAAAATTGAGATTGACCACTTGTTGAGTAAGTGGTTTTATACTTCACAATGTCATGTAAATTTCATTAGACAAGACTTTCCTACTGATACGAATAATTTTGAGCCAAGTGACCTTGACCTACATATTTAATCCACTTTTTAAAAATAAGCCACTTCGCAGGATTGCTATTTCATTATTAAAACTTGGCCCTAAGTCAATTCAACTTAACAAAGATTTTACAAGTAGACGTGGTCGTCATTGAAAATAATTTTCAACAAGAGTAACTTAAAGTGCAACTTGCATATCAGACGCACCCTTACAATCGTTAAACGTCTTCAAATTCAAAAGCATCATTTAGGAACAGATAGATATGCAGCATGAACCAGACATGCACGTTTCGGGTACTTAACACTCGTCAGTGATTCTCAATCTAAACAATGTAATATGGCCAAAGGGTGTGAAATTTATATGTCCAAAAATTTACCAAAAAGTGTAGATTGATAGGTGAGATATGATGCTACAGGATCCATGTTTTAGGAATTCCAGGCAATTTTGATAACAAAAATGTTCGAATGCGTTAGTTCCTCGTATGAAATTTCTGAGTATACATTTATGTATGCTCGTTGACTGAAAGTCCCATTAAGACTTCTTTACCTCGAATATATTCTGATTTTGTCCTATCGCGATTAGTTTTGTAATCTCACTCACAGATATAAAATATTGCAGAATAACTTTCTATTATAAGCAGTTAAAGAACGTGAAAATTAAGCATTTAACTTATACAGTGTCATAGCCTTTCATAAGATCTCAATTAAAAATATTTGACTTCATGAGTAATGTTTCCTTTACTATCTCCAATTTATTTTAATAAAAAGAACATAATAATCGGTAACACAATTTAACGATTTAGCACCGTATCCCTACCGGCGTATTCTTTATTTTGCAAAATCGAGGGTACCAAACATGTTTTGATACTTTGTTCTCCGTAAAGAACAAAGATCAGATTTTGATCTTAAAGGCCGACGGAGGACTATATAAGCGGACAGGTAAATTTTCCGTCATTTCCTCACTGACCGCTACAGTTAACATCTGTAATTGGTATCTGATTGGTTCCTTTGAATCCTTTTACCCCTGTAATGTTTTGATTGACAGCTTGAAACAGATGATATTGGGATATTTCTTTGCATGATAAAGGATTACCTATCGGTATGGCTTTGATGTAACACGCCGCTCGCTGACGGCGTTATCTTCCAAGACGGTAGACCACGCCTACCAAGTCTAGGTTACTCAGGTATGCATATTAACGACAGTGTGGATGCTAACATCGGCCTTTAAGAAAATAAACCGTAAATCTTAAATCTTCACATGTCCGTGAAAAACAAATTATGAGGCAATTTCATTTTGATGAAGTAAACGTAAAATTTTTAATCGAAAGGCGGATTTTTAGGTTTTAATAGAGAAGCTTCAAGGTGTAAAAATGATGTATGATAAACCTCTTTAGAGAAGATAGGGTCCCGACCACCTGTCCTCTCTGAATCTCAGTCGGACTCCTCGGGTGATAACATACATGAGCTCGCTACAGCCGGCAGAGCACGCGCTGTATTTCGTACGCCTTCTGTTTTTATATCCATTTACATATCCATATGTTTGTTTCTTGGGCCCTGCGTCATGCTGTCTGTTTGTATGGTCATATTACAATGAGAAGGTTATTTAACACCAATTATCAGCGTTCGTCGAGACTTATTGGTAATCGGAAAAGTGGGAGGGTTTGCGCACGGTATCCGGATAATAACGCCGTCCGCTACTGACGTGGCAGATGGCCGTCCAAAGTCGGCACCGATTGCCCATTGGTCTCGTTGGTTTATGTGAAGCCATTTGTGTTTGATGTTTCCATGTGATTTGGTGTTCTTTGTACCATCTGCGTCTCTTTCCGTGCGTGTCTGCTCTGTATTTTGCATTGGGTGTTTTTGGATTTTGCTGTGGGTGCTGCAACCGTTGTTGTTTGAAATGGAGAGACAAGTCTATATCTAAAACCAAAATAATGCTAGGAAGCCAACGAGGCCACTATGATTTATCCAAGACGGAAAAACACTCCAAGTTGAAGCATATATCATACTCTACACAAAGCGACCACACAAGAAACAACCGAAGAACATGTCTGAATTACGCGGATCCACAGAGATCTCCAAAGCCACATATTCTTAGTATAAACCAATACCTTCTCAATGTCTTATGTAGCTTAGCTGCAGTTGGTTTGATTGTGGCTTCTTTTGCAACTGATAATTGGATCAAAGGGAGTGCTGAAAAGCACAATATGACCATTACTAACAAAACAAGTACTAACAATAGAGGATATGCACATGTATACTTTGGATTGTTTCGTGGCAAAAGAACAATAGATTACGGGTTTTCTCCAAACAAGCAGAAAAAAATGTGACATCGGACCTAGGTAACCAAAAAAAAAAAATTGATATCAAATAATAATGCAGTATCCACTGCTGGAGAATGCTAGCTTAAAACCAATTTAGTGCAAAGCTCGCCCAACTTAACAAAGGACATGAGTTTTATTCCACATTTAGTATTTTGTCTGCTATGGAGTTCAATTGTCATTTTGTTCATTTTTGAATGCTGGAGAAGATAAAAGAACGATACTGTTGATTTTTAGCTCAGTCATAATAATCTTCACGACAGTCACTTCCGATTCATATATCCGATTTTTGATGTTTTATCCTCTTTTCTTGTTTCGAATCAGGGGAATCCCGTAATAATAATATCAAGACATTACGCTTAGGGAAATTTTTGAAACATAAATTATTCTGTTTAGTAAGAAAGCAGAAGGTTTGATTTCGCATGCGGGATTTTCCTCTTGATTATTATATTACGCGAAAATTATACAAAGTGAAAATATCCACAGTCACAGAAAGTCAATCTTTCTTTGTCCTTTTGTTTAATTAATAATAGAAAGAAGGAAAAGAAACTATAGATTGATAGAATCTATTCCCAGATGTTTAGTATTAATTCATTCATATTGCATTTGATTGTGGAAAAAGAAACTTGCTAAAGATAGAATACCACATCACACGTGCTATGAAAATAAAATGCAACACTATAAACTTTGAGAAATAAAGAATTGGAAACTACCATTTATAACAGTCTTGAACTGCATGAATCATTTGTTACATAGAATATGGATCCTGTTGAATACGAAATAATGTCGATGTGAACGTCATACACTGTAAATGTTTGTTGCATGCGTTTTAGAGCTTTAATCACCAATAGTAGACGGTTTTGGCCGACGAAGTACGTCCGAACAAAACGCGCCGAAACTCGCCAAACATAAGGGGTCGTGTATAAATATCATGATATATCTTTTAAAATCTAAACAAAAACTCTATTAGTACCGAAGTCAGTGATGTTTTTTGTTTTTTTTTTTATACATGAACCCTTATGTTTTGGGAGCTTCGTCGCATTTCGTTCGGACGTACTTCGTCTACCACAACCGTCTGTTAATGGTAAAACTCTACTAGAACTGTATCTGCACGAATTAAAGAAAATTTTGTAAATATTCGAAATTTACTGTTTACAAATTTTTCTTAAATTTCTGAAACCTGGGCCCTGTAGCATCATATCCCAGCCACCTTGCTACGTCTTTCGGTATATTTTGGGCATGTGTTTTGTAGATTTTGGCAATATTACATTGTTTAGATTGAGGATCACTGTTGAAAGTTAAATTCACGCCACGTATGCACGTCTGGTCCATGCTGTTAATTTATCTGCCCTTCAATGTTGCTAATCTTTTGACGTATCCGTAACCGTATCGTACCGAGAAACATATCGCGCCTATTCTCTGATGCATAACGGAACGAAAATCGTGCAGAAACAGTTCTAATACGCACGCAACAAATATTTACAGTGTACGACTTTCAAATCGACATTATTTCGTATTCAAATTCATAAGTTCGCAACCGTTCCTATGGTAATTATAATGATTTTGCCTTGCCTTCTGGACCTTGAGACTGAATAATGAAAGGTAATGAAAAAAATGATAGGTACTTCTTTAATGTTTATATTAGCATCATTAAAGAGCAAATGAATTTATAGCATGGACCAGACACGCACGTTTTGGGTATTAAACTCTCCTCGGTGATCCTCAATCAAAACAATGTCATATTGTATTCATTGGAATACTAACTTTTAAGGCTGCAGCAAAACAGCTA
The DNA here is from genome assembly GCA_028142955.1 of Pinctada fucata. NCBI lineage: Eukaryota > Metazoa > Mollusca > Bivalvia > Pterioida > Pteriidae > Pinctada > Pinctada fucata. The sequence goes on from AP027114.1 coordinate 27,321,869, forward strand.
CCAATCAAAGCAGCAACATAATTTTAAAAGCGACGATAAACAACGCAAGCCTAGCATACCCTCGCAACTGCATGTTCTATTCTGTCAGCAAAATAATTTAAAAAATAAATCTGAGGTGACATTGACTTTCGACCCTTGACCTTGAAAATCCTTTAGGCTCACCATGTACCGACAGGGAATATTTGTAGAAGGTTTTATTATTCCATGATGATTAGTTCGTCTATTATGCTGTTCACAAGGATTTCCAGCCTAAGTCAACCATTACCATGATTACCTTGACCTTTGACCCTTGGAAGGAAGAAACAAATAATATTTAAATATTTCTTGTCAATACCCTTAGCATAATATGTACGATACCATGCGTCAATATCCATAGCAATTCAGCATATATAACAAAAGAAGGATACGTGTTCCTGTAGAGGACACATTGCAGTCTTTATATTATAACTTTTTATTATTTTTCTTAAATACACCTTTAGCTTGCTAGGGGTCCGTCGATACTTAATTTTGTGCTCTATTGTGAAGTTGTTGTCAGGATCTTCTTTAACTCATTTGTATATTTATACTTTCCTTTCAATACCATGCAAGGTACATAACCTGAGAAGGAGTGTTTTTATGATCCAATGCTATTTATCCTGGAAGTCTTCATCCTTGTTTCCTGGGATTTCATGTTTTGCTCAAATTGATTGTTTTTCTTATTTTTATGAAGAATTTGTAAAGAATTTGTATCGTTGGTTTATGTGTAGTCCTTTGTGTTTGATGTTTCTGTGTTGTGCGTTGTTGTTCTTTGTCCCTTTTCCGTCTCTTTCTGTGCTTGTCTGCTCTGTGTTTTTGCATTGGGTGTTTTGGGGTTTTGCTGTGGGTGCTGCAACCTGGTGGTGTTGGAGACCCCCTCCTTTGTTCTAATCTTACGTTTATGAATGGAAGGTAAACATATTCGATCAAAAAGAATAGGACCTCCTGCAAGAAAACGCTGTTAGTGAAAACAGCGAAGAGCACGTAACCAAGAATGCAGCAAATAGCATACACCAGGCAAAAAAAATCCATAACAAAATAGCATCCTGAGAACACTCACATTAAGAGGATCGTTTGCAGTATTATCCAAAGCTTCAGGTTTTCTTGAAAAGAAATAATAATAAATACCCAAGGGTTTACAGCTACTAATTGTCTTTCAGGATTTTCTGAGAATACCTGGCAGTCCCTTACTTATCCAACCCGGTGATTCTTTGGTAAGTCTTCATTTATAGAAAAATACATTGCCGGTCACAACATCCGATTTATCAACATTACGAATTGGTCGAAAAAAGGAAGGAAAAAGACGATATTTGAAGTGTAAAATCAATTTCTACATTGCGCGTAGTTTTAACATTACTACACGTTGGGTTTGACATGTTTACAAACGGTAGTGGTTTAGATACTTTGTTCTACGAATAAATCAACCACCGAAAGAAGAGTATTTGAGTGTTTCATGTCGATAGAAACAACCCCCCATTGATCCAAAATAGATACTGTATTTGTAGGCTCTTGGTAAGAAGCCGTGCAATAAGAACGAAAAATATTCTCTTGATTAGCGCATTTATATATGAATATACCCTAGACAGTAGTCGCAGAAACGGCCAACGACACTTGGATATTTGGTTGGAAGGGGTGTGTTGGCCGCAGGAAAGTACATTGAACAAACCCGGGACCCAAATTTAGGATATGGCCGGCACGAATCGGCAAAACACGTGACACCTCGATCCATATGAATGGACGTTGTTATGGAAACAACCTCGCGGTGTCACGTGTTTGACCTGACGCATGAGTGTAAACTTACAACACGGCGCTTGAATTCGAAGAGACGAAGCGGAGGCAAGTAGAATCCCGGCCGTATCATTGATATTAAAGCTTAACAAGGTACAATATGATTGCCGATCGTTTAGTTTTATTTTATTTGAGTGAGACACAGTCAATAATCCCCCAGAAAACTTGCCGATTCGTGCCGGCCATATCCTAAATTTGGGTCCCGGGTTTGTTCAATGTACTTTCCTGCGGCCAACACACCCCTACCAACCAAATATCCAAGTGTCGTTGGACGTTTCTGCGGCTACCTAGACAGGAGATGATGGAATGTTCCAAATTAGGAATAGGGAACGCTTAAGTTTGATCTTGACATCGTCGTTATTGTCATAAACTGATAGATTAGGAATGATATTGTTGTCAAAAGACATCATAATACCTAATTATGAGGTGGAGTATATATATCAATGCTTAAAAAGAGTCTATACAAACTTGTCCTTGAAAACTTTTTCAAAGCCATGATCATATTCGAGGAAAACAATACTGTCCATTGTCTTTTAAATAATTAAACCAGAGGACGATTCACTAAACTATTTTCCCCCATTATGTACCGACATCAATAATTCTGACCTTTAAAAGTTCCACTGTTGAGGATTCATTATCAAAAACATGTTTCTGTATCACATCTAATAATTTCTGTCTAGAAGAAGTTCTCTATGGCAACAGAATAAGACACTTTTTTCTTACTTACATGTAGTATGAATAACAATATTACGTTTAAAATCAGCGACAATATCCGTGACATTCATCAATATTTGGATTTATCGCAAAATCACCAATATTTTCAAGATAGCACCATTTTATAGAAAACAAAAGATAGAGCAATATTAGCCGTCAGCGACTACAAATTATTTTCTTGCAAAAAGTCTCTTGGTACTATCTAAGTATTATTAAAATATGATACACAAGTCATCCGAGGTAAAATAAACATGTTACATAAAGAAACTCAGCATGAAAACATACGTCTACAGAGCTGTCTACACTACTTAATTATACTTCGGCAACTAAGTCCGATCTCAGCCAAGTGACACCATGTGCTATGCTATGATAAATCAGATCAAATCTTGCGCAGACTTGAAAAGCTTATTAACGACTTGTATCTATGAAAACTGAGCTCTATGTAATCTGCAATATAAAGCCTTATATAATAAGAATATAGATATTGTCTTTATTTTGTCATCTTAACCTCTGATTCAATAGAAAATACGTTCTTTCCTTTTCAAATGTTCATGTGCATGTTGGAATCGGTAATGTTCACTGACCAAATTTTGTTTGCGCATGGGTAGAATGATGAGAAATGTCAACGTAAGGGCACATGAATATGGGCGGGCTTTACGTTGAATTTTTGTTGGGGCTGTAAGAATTCAGAAAACTGCTATTCTTGTCTAGAAAAGCGTTGAACCGACGTTTTCTGAATCAACTTTTTTATCAAACCGTAATCATTTTCTATGAGTAATAACATACGTGAAAATGAGCAAATAAAAAAAATTGCAATTGCTGAAAGCTAATATTGCTTTTAAACTCACATTATACGTTTTCAACGGCGGGTGTGGCTAGACAGGGGATGCGTACTCCTCCCGGGCACTTGGTCCCACCTCTAGCTTGCTAGAGATCCGTCGATGCTTAATTGTGATAGAGTGCTGTTGTGATTGAAGACAGAATCTTCTTGATCTCAAAAAACGCCAAGGCTCGGGTGGGAATAATCACACAACTTTCGTGTGTAACAATGAAAGAATGTGATCTCCGAAAAAACTCGATTGCAGCACACACAGCAAAGCACCGAAACATCAAAAAGCAAAAACACATAGCAAAAGAAGCCAAAGGGACAAGGAACTCCAATCACGGCATGAAATACTAAACAAAAAGAACTGTACATAAACCGATGAGACCAAAGGGCGATCGGTAGCTACTTAGGACGACCATTCACCACATCAGAAGCAAACAATGTGGTTATTCAGATTACGTGAGCACAACCATCCCACTTTCTAGGGTACCCGGAGGTTTTGAGGAAGGCACCATCGTTTTGTATAATAAACATTTGCAATACTTTGTTTACGAAGATATTCGTTGTGAACATTTTAAAAGAAAGATATAGATTATATTTTACTCTTGCCTTCTTCACGGAAGAGGTAAGCAAAGTAAACTTCATAAGGGTATGGGAAGTACATAATATATGCAACTTTACAGATAAGATCGACGGGCGGTTTTGGTCTTCATGGAGGATACGAATTCCAATTGGAACATTTGGTTTTTTCCTCGCATTTGTGACATTGTTTTAGAGAAAGTTAACCATATTACACATTATATTCTATTCTTTTTGTGAAAATATACACGGATTGATATACCTCGCTTACTGTCACAATTGTGTACATTTGAAAGGTTTCTTTATACTACGACAAGAGACACACGGTGGTCCTCTTTCCGGATTACTCAGAAATGACCTTACATTTGAACTGCCACTTTGATATACAATGTGAAAACTTTTGTTCTTATCATCAAAGGGTCGCACATGTCATTTAATTCATTTACCTCCAACATCTTTGGAATTAATCACTTTAGACAGTAACTTTATTACCATTAAGAAAACGACATTGAGGACAACTTTCCATAAAGTAACAGAAAAGAGGAGTCAGTATTTAAAACTTGCATGTCGGGTGTATTTTGTACAGAAGATTGAACTTTTGCAGCAGAGTTCTTCGGTTTTCTTTGTAATGAAAAAGCAGTGAAAAAATTCAAACAAGATTGAACTATAATGTTTTCAGAAAAAAAACTTTATGAAAAATTAAGTAACATTACTACCTTCTGCAAGGAATTGTTTCAAATTTTCGATAAAAATTGATTTTCATTTGAAGTATATACAACTTTTTAATTCGTATTTTCTCTTTTAAGGTCAGCAGATGTTTTTATTTAAACCCAAGTAGTGAACGAATTCCATTCGGGTATGTATACACCATAAAAATAGTCAATACGGTTCAATCTCTTAATCTTTGCACTGATAGAAATATATTTCATTATGATTTTGAAATTTATCTTCTTATTCTTTTTTTCATGTTTTCTTAAGAATTTCATAATTCATTATTCGGACAGGTTGGGGCATCAGAATGAAATGTGCAGCTTTGACATCGACTTTGGATACGATCCAAAGTTTCAGGACTCATTTCGAGTGCCAAGAGCATGTGTGACGTCAGTACAGTCATTTTCATTGTGTAATCACAGAGAGGTCAATGGACTATGCGTGTAGCGCGAATTTATTTTACAGGATAATGCAAGCAAATTTGTTTGATACACAAAAGTCTGCAACTGAAGTAAAATATATGCGCATTAGTTATCTGTTCTGAACCTTCTTCTTTATATATATATACCCGACAAAAATGGAACGCACCATTTAATCTTCATTCTATAAAATGTGATGTAATGTATAGGTATTCTATTCCTTTCCATCATAAATGGTAGGTATACGAGTGGCCTATTCTGTCAAAAACCAATCGAATCCATCTTCAAGAGCAGACACAGCGTCATGATAAAGACACTTGGTTCAAAATGCAATGTCACAAAATGACTTTAAAGAAGTCCGTTCACTTTTTAGAAATGTTAGAAATTGTTAAAGCTGTAAAATCTATCCAAATTGGTCTATCAGGAATTGACACTTGTGTTTGTGATTATTGAGAATGTTCTCTGAATACAAATTCATGTAATTACTTCGTTAAAAAATCATTGTAATACTGTTTTGGTTGATCGAGGCATCAACAACACAAATGAGATCAAACTGCATCGTGCACGTTGCGCAAGATTAATATGTTTTTACACAATTTTTGGTGTTGATACCTCGATCAACTAAACAAAAATTGCAATGAATGCTCATCATTCCATTCCGTCGCTTTTCAACGTTTATTTTCAGCTTTGAAGTTCGGATGCTAACGACGTTGTTTATGATGAAGCTAAGTGCGTACTTCCGGTTTCTGTTGATGGGGTATCAACAAGTTTCTAGGATAATCAGAATCATCTTTCCTAAGAAATAGTAATTTCTGAATGATAAAGACGTCATCAAACAGAAAATCTAAATTTGATAAAAAAAACAACAACTTTTTTGATAATGTAATTCTTGGTTTGGTATTTTCAGCTCTTAAATGTGTCAAAAAGCACACTATTATCCTACTACAGCTAGTATCTGACCTTTCGTCGCAAGTACAGTTTTCAGAAACAATACCTCGATCTTAACAGGTCATCTTTTACAATGCATTTCGGACATGCGTTTTAAGATTTTCTTGTATCTTATTTTTTATCTCAATGCGATGTTGAACCTCAATCGGCAACAGATAAATAAGAATGGATGAAGACAAAATTGGTGTTCCTTTGGGATAAGAATTGCAAAATAATGATATCCTTTATTGTAAACATACCGCAATATACGGAAATTTCATTTCCACTAAGACATTTGATTTTCAGATTTATTAGCATAATGTGACTACATTTGAATTGAGAAACCAGTATTCATCTACAAATTTAATAAAATTTTGCTGAAAATGGTCAAACAACAAAATTTCAGTAGGATACCAAATCAGCGTCCATGCATCATGTGCTAGAAACATGCGGGAACTCCTATGGGTACTAACTGTGCGCCTCTTGTTGCAGATTTATTTTTATACACTTATGAAAATGAATTTCTCCAAAATCTTCTAAAGCAAAGAAAATTTGATCATCTGAAATGTTTCAATAATACTTCTAGGTATCTGGATGATATTCTAACCATTGACAATCCTGCTTATGAATTATATAAGAATGAAATTTATCCACAAGAATTAACACTTAACAAGGCAAACGTTACAAATACAGAAACACCGTGTATGGACCTAAATATCAAAATTGTTAACGGAAAGATTCATACAAGTGTATATGACAAAAGGGATGATTTTGGATTCAACATAGTAAATTTCCTCTGGCTTGACGGTGATGTTCCAAGATTACCGTCATACGGCATTTACATATCACAGCTCATCCGGTACGCTAGAGCATGTACTGATATTTTTGATTTTCACAGTAGAAATTTACAAATTACCAAAAAAAAAATTAGGTCACGGTTTCCGCTTTCATAAACTAGTTAAGACTTTCTGGAAATTTTACAAAAATTACAGTCAACTTCTTTTAAAATTTGGATCTATACACGCAACGGAGTACATTACTTTGGGTATTACACAATCTGTCTTTTATGGTGATATGATAAGCAAAATTAGAAGGATCAAAGGTAGGCAGCATAACCATCCAAAATGCATCAGAATCATCAAACGCCTTTTATACCGTTGATATGATCCTCATGTCACCAGACGGACACTAGGCTTAAGCTTGGTACTTGACCAATCAACAGTCTTGTACAAGCGCATTCTCGAGACTCGCACTCTGACTGACTGTGACGACGGGACTCCATGACGGGCCCTGTCCAAACCTCTGTAGAGAAGACATGTCCCCGACCACCTATACTCTCTGAATGTCAGTCGGACTCCTCGGGTGATTACATACATGAGCTCGCTACTGCCGGCAGAGCACGGACTGTATTACGCATGCCCTCTTTTTATATCCATTTACATATTCATCTTTGTTTCTTTGGCCTCTGCGTTTCGCGGTCTTGTTTGTGTGAGGTCATCTTACAGTGAGGAGGTTGTTTTACACCACAATTGTACGTTCTTCGAGACCTCTAGGTAATTGGAGAAGTGAGAGGGTTGTGCGCACGTAATCCAGGATAATCACAACATTTGCTACTTGCGTGACAAATGGCCGTCCAAAGTCGACACCGGTTGCCCATTGTTCTCGTCGGTTTATGTGTAGTCTTTTGTGTTTGATGTTTACATGTCGTGTGTCTCTTTTCCGTCTCGTGTCGTACTCGTATTTTGTGTTTTTGTATCGGGTGTTTTGGTGTTTTGCTGTTGATGCTGCAACGGGTCTTGTAGGAGATCTCCTCCTTTCTTTCTAATATTTCATTCTAAGTGGTTAAAACATTATTCTGGAATTGAAAAATTATACAACGGCTTACGAACTGTAGATTTCAAATTAAATTAATCTTAATATTTTGGTTTTTTTTTTCATCTAACAATTAGTCTATGCCTTATGTTTGGATATGATTCGTTAGATATTTTTCAATATGAATGTTTAAGGAATGTCAAAGTACATCTGCGTTTGTTTAAAATGCTTTTCAAAAAGGAAATTGTACGACAATGCACAAAGTCTTGAAATACCTTTTGTCTATTTCAAGAAACTTTCTTCTGTTTTATGCATGTACGAAGGAGAGCACCGAGGATATCATAATTTCCCAGGACCTACAGAGCCATCGGTTGATATTATCTGTTCGGTGTCGCGTCGTGCTACATTCAAACTGCTGAAAATAATCGTTTCGTGAGAAAAATCTTGTTTAAGCAGAGAATATATTTGCAACTGTAAATACGAGGGAAAATGAAAAAAAAAACTTACGACTTATGCTTTTACAATGTCCGCGACGTTTCTGTTTTTTTAACAGCTAATCGTTTATAGTCTATTTCAAGAAACGTCCTTCCGTTTTTATTCATGTACGAAGGAGACGCAGAGGCGATATCCTGATTTCCCACGACCGAAACAGCCATGGGTTGATACTATCTTTGTTGGTGTCGCATCGTGCAACTTTCAAATTGCTGAAACAATCTTTTTATGAAAAACATTGTCTTTAGCAGAGAATATATTTACAACTGTTAATAAGAGGGAAAATGAAAAACTGACGAATTCAACTTTGGCAGTGTCTGCAACGTTTCCGTTTTAATAGCAATTCTTTGTAAAGACCAATTAATTTCAATAGCATGTGGAAATAGAATGTCTCCAAATTTGGAGATTTTTGGCATGGAAGGTGTATATGATGTACTGAGACAAAAATAAACTTCCTTTTTGTGTCGCCTGCATAGGGATCACTTTGTCCGTCTGTCCGTCCGTCCGTCAGTCCGTCTGTCTGTCTGTCACACTTTGGGTGTCACAGCCCATAACTTTTGATTGGTAAGTGATAGGGCTTTGATATTTCACATGTGTATTCCTTGTGACAAGACCTTTCTACACATGCCATAATTTTTGACCTAGTGACCTTGACCTACATATTTGACCTACTTTTCAAAAAAATTAAGAATGGATATATCTTTTGATTGGTACTTTGATATTTCACACATGCAATCCTTGTGGAAAAACCTTTTTACACAGACCATAATATTTGACCTTGTGACCTTGACCTAGATATTTGACCTACTTTTGAAAAAAAGATAAGATTCACTATATCCTTTGATTGGTAAGTGATAGGGCTTTTATATTTTACATGTGTATTCTTTGTAACGACGCCTTTCTACACAGACCTTAATTTTTGACCTATTGACCTTGACCTACATATTTGACCTACTTTTCAAAAATATTAAGATTGTATATATCTTTTGATTGGTAAGTGATATGGCTTTGATATTTCACATGTGTATTCCTTGTGACAAGACCTTTCTACACAGACCATAATATTTGACCTTGTGACCTTGACCTAGATATTTGACCTACTTTTCAAGAAAAGTCAAATTGGCTATATCTTTTGATTGGTAGGTGATAGGGCTTTGCTATTTCACATTTATTTTCCTTGTAACAATGCATTTCTATACATACCAAATTTTTTTACCTTTTGACCTTGACCTACCTATTTGACCTTTTTTTCTAAGAAATTAAGGTTGTATATATCTTTTAATTGGTAAGTGATAGGTCTTTAATATTTCTTATGATGATACCTTTTCGTTACCAATTTTTACATAGGGACCTTGGCCTAGATGATTGACTCTATTTTCTGAAAATTTGAGAATGACCATATCTTTTAATTTGTAATTAAGAGGTCTGATATTTCAAATGAATTTCATTTGACAAATCTTTTCTACTGTAACCAATAATTTTGATCCACTTTCTAGAATAATAATCAAGCCGCTTCGCAGGCGACACAAGCATTCCTTGGATTGCTATTTTTTCAAATTAAGTTTTCGTTGCCATGGAAACCATGTTTGAAATTTTACGCATCAGTAGAATACTGGTAACATAGCATTTTCGCAAGGCTCGTTTCCATGGTAACAGGTATTATAGTCGACTGAAATTTCCTTAATTTTTCATTTGATATCTTGTATTGAATATATACTACACAAGAAGTATGCTTTCGCCCGCTATATTTTTTGTCAATATGCTCAAAATGTACATGTAGGCAAAAACCTGTTTTGAAGAGGCCCTTTTTAAGACCGAAAATGCTCCTAATTTAACATGATTTTGCTCAATTTCAAGGGCAAATTATCTGAAATGTCTACTGCCAATTATCTTTTAAGTTCAATCCTTGATCTTTAAGAAAATGTTAAAATTTGAGTGGGACCTTGTCACAATTTTATTCAAAAGGGTATAAAAAATGGTTACCATGGTGACATTCTGTTCATTGCTATTACACATAGAGTAATTTACTGGTAAATTTTAAGCTGTCCATTATATATTTTTAAGCATTTTTTATCAGTTCATATAACAGAGCGTTATTGATTAAAAATTCACCTTAAAAGTTTTCAAGGTCACAGCACCCAATGTCAAGGTCATCTTGAATGCAATTCACAAAATTTGGAAAAATTCTGTGATTTTTCAATTTTTAATTTTCAGGAGCCACCAAAATTCATTACAATAACACCCTCTGGTTTCATATTTTGAATTTACAATGCGTACGTTACTTTACAGAGAGTGCGCGGCTCTCAATTTCCTGTAGGATCGAATGAGTAGCATATAAAAATATATGTTCAAAATAGCATTGGAGGGATGGTGCTAAGATCTTAACATCCTTTAATTTCGATGATATTTTTGGATGAAATGACAAGGAAGGGGATGATCCCCAGTATGACCACCCTGCACCCACCCAGCGAAACAAACCCACAAGAAAGTGATAAGTAAATGACATCAGACAAAACTACAAACCACAAAATACGACAAAAATCACTAGAACATCATACAAAACAATCGAAACAGACGTACAAAAACATCAAACATTAATAACAATACATAAAAGGAAGGAGACAAATTCATTGTAAACACCCGGCGCTGACTTTGGACAGCCATCTGCTATAAGCAAATGGTGTGGTTATCCGGATTACGTACGCACAACCCTCCCACATATCCGGATACACAAAGGTCTCCATAGACGCACAATAGTATATAAACATTAATCTTATCACTGAAAGGCGACGTCACAAACAAGACAGTTAAATCAGCGGCCTTTTGTTACACCAATTCTATGTAAAAAGATCTGAAAAAAATCTATGGCATGCGTATAACACGAGTTTCGAATATAAATCCTCATCAGTAATGCTTCCAGCCAAAGTAAAAGTTAATGTTAAACGTCTTCAAATTCAATAGCATCATTTTCAGAACAGATAAATTTGCAGCATGAACCAGACATGCATGTTTCGGGTACTTTAATAACCCTCATCAGTGATCCTCAATCTAAACAATGTAATATGGCCAAACAGTGTAAAAGTTATTATGTCCAAAAATGAACCGAAAGACTTAACAGGATGGGTTGGATATAATGCTTCATGATATAAGAAATTCAAGAAATCTAATATACTAGTATTTATATTTATGAAGTTGTGTTGAAAAGAAAACAAACATGGAAAAACGGAATTATTTCTTTGTTAGCAGTATGTTTCCTGTTATCAAAAATTAAACAAAACATATATTATTAGCTCTACCGCTGTCAAATGAAACAAAAAACCAAAACAAAACACGAGACCGAGACACTTCTTGCTTGAACAGCAACGTACCTTACAAAGGCATCATCACGATACGATAAGTAAGACCATCTCTCTGAAGCTAAATAAATCACATGATTTTCTTCCTTGTGAGCAGTATGTTTCCTGTTATGAAACATAAAATATAAGATTTAGCTTTACTGCTGTCAAATGGAAAAAAACACAGGACGGAGAGACTAGAGCTTGAATAACAACGTACCTTACAAAGGCCTCATCACGATACAAGTAAGACCGTCTCTTTAATTGAAAATGTCTTATCATCTGACAAATTTAAGTACAGTATATTCTAGTATAGTTTAGAATTTGAATGCCGTAATTTGTTTTCTTTAAAACATCAATAGTATAAAAACGTCGTATAAATTACCACAAAACATTTGATGAACTTATAAATTAATAAAGTGGGCTCCGCTGATGGATTTTTTTTTATGAAATTCCGGCGTCAATTGAAAGACATATGCCACATATTAAGGCTTTGCACTTCAATCATGGCGAAGTTGGCATCAAAAGATTCATACCAAACACTTGGTTAAGTACTTTGTGATTTGAGTAAAAATTAAATTGGCGCTTAAGTGTTCAATACATCTTTTATTTCAAATTTCCGATCTTGTTACTAAGTTCAAAATGCTTTACTTAACGTCATCCTAAAGTTATTTTTCATGATTAAGCTAGCGTAAACACCATTCCTCCAATGCTATTTTGAACATAGATTTTATAATGATATGCTACTGAAGCGACCATACAGGAAATTTGGAGCCGCGCCCTCTCTGTAAAATAAATGCAGAGGGCTCTAGTAAAATCAATTTAGGCTGCTTATGAAACGCACTTTGGCTTGAGGCATCACTGATGAGAATTTAATATTCAAAACACGTGTCTGGTCCATGGAGATCGGTTTGGAATTTTCTTCAAGAAGGAATAGAGTTGGAACCCTTCGACATTACTAAAGACATGATTCAGATTTGTCGTATCAAATGGAGGTAGCAAACGTGTTCTTCCTCAGACATTTTCGTCATTTGGTCATCCCTATATATACTTCAGCAAGTCGTCAAATTCTGATTTTGCTCGTGTCCTTTGTTCATAGTCTTCATGTAGAAATACTGACTTTTCTCAATTCATCTTGATCATTTTGGGTTCCTTTTAGGTCCTTTTGGGTACGTTTGGGTTCCTTTTGGGTTCTTTCGGGTCCTTTTAGGTAATTCGACGCGCCGTTTGTCAGTGATACATTTCATTTTGATTATTACGTATACATAAAATAATTATCTAGTAAGATATTGATAAATGTCATTAGTTGACAAACATTTTTAAAATATGTAAAATATTGCTAATGATGCTAATGAATTTTAAGACTTTAAACATTGACAGTAGGATTTCTTTTCACATGATTTTCTTTATTTTCATTTAGGATGGCACGACATGACTATCTTACGAATCTGTCCTATTTTTGGTATGACTTCGCAAACAAGAAAGTCGGATATGAAGAAATGATAAGGAACAGACGTGAAGTGGACAAGTTTTTGGAAGAAGTTAACAACGTTCAGCTTGAAGGATCAATTATCAACAAGTTGATAAGTGGTAGTAGAGCCGAAGGTTTTAGGTTTAAGACGTCAGATCTTGACCTGATGTTGGTGTACAAAACTATCAAAGTCAAATTGGAAAATGATGTTACTCATGACCAAATAGACGACAATACAGTTCTCATAATGGAAACCGATAAAACACGACCAGGATTCTGCATGTTACGTCTAAATTCATGCTCCCACAGAGAAAATGTATGCGATTTATGTGCATTATACAGAAATAGCAAGTATTTATCAAGCGCATTATGGAGAAATGAGAAGAAACACAGTGAGGAAATGAGGATTCATGGTCCATGTGTGAGTAGGAAAAATGGTAATCTTGAAATAGACTATGCTTACTGCTTGCAATGTACAAAATGGCCCCGACAAGCACTCTCTTGCATATTGAGGATGGTAAAGGCAGGATGGCCTTCCATTGATATTCTGACAGGAATTGTTCAGAATGGATGCCATTTAGTGCCAATTGGTGATAAAGTATCCGACAAAGAAGTTTTGGAATGGCGAATTTCATTTTCGGTAGCTGAGAAAACATTAATTTATCAGATGAATCATTGTCAATTTCTCTGCTATGGGATGCTGAAAATATTTCTCAAGGAGGTTATAGATAAAACGCCAGAAACAAATGGATTGATATGTTCATACTTTCTTAAAACTGCCGTATTTTGGGAAATTGTTCATAACACGAAATTATGGGAGATGAAAGACTTCTTAAAATGGGTTTGGATCTGTTTCCGAAGACTTCTGTCATGGGTGAAGGAGGGATACTGTCCTAATTTCTTTATTCCAGAGAACAACATGTTTCTGGGGAAAATTTACGGAAGATCACAACGAGTTCTGCTACATCATTTAACAATATTATATATGGAAGGGTACAGATGTCTACCCGTTTGTCGATGCAATCCCTGTTTATCGATTTTTCGTCTATCCCATTTTATTCAGTTTCCTGTATCTGAGTCTGTGTGTAAAAAATGGACAGCAGATTTTGATATCATGGACGAGATATTTACTTCATGGTCATGTAACTATACTAAACCACGCACGTGCTCATTAGACTTTGTAAGAGACATTTCATTTTTACAGCACATGCAGAGGGAACAAGATCAAACGTACGTTAGAAAAGTAATAACCAATGTCAATCTTCATGATTTAATACGTACCTTTCTGTTTAAGTCTGTGCTCAAAATGATTCCGAATTTCTTTGTAGGAGGTAATAAAAGGTTATACGGAGTTGTTTCCAACTTTTTATCAACTCTTAAGCGTACAAAAATAGACGTTGTTACTCACAAGTTTTTATCAGCAATATTTCTATACAGATGTGGAATGTATCTGCACGTTTTGAGGATTGTGATAAACATAAAGAAGCATCTTCAAAAGCATAATGTAATGTACGAATGGACATTACATGCAGACAAATATAAGGAAGCAGGCGGGGAATTCTTACCTGTCGATGTCATGATAAAAAAATTCATTGTATTAACTGATCGTTTAAAAGTTAAGATTTGTTTACCAGAACTTGATATGAAGAATGTTATAAATTGCTCATCCGTATATCCACCCATGGTGTTATTGTACTTCCTGTCCTATATGAGTCACTACAGGTTGGAAATGTATAGTGAAGCAGATTCCGTGTTAAATTATCTGAATGTCCTTGTAAACTATGATGATGGCCGGCAGGTCCCTCGTCTTCTTAAGGGTATATCGTGGTTAGTTTTAGGTACATGTCAAGAGATCGGAGGATACAGACATGATGCTTTAACATCCTATAACACTGTCTTAGAAGTAGAGGATAATTCTAATTTCATTTTTGAGACCGCACTTGAAAGGATCGAGAATTTGCAGCTGTTGTGATTGATAATATGATCGTCCCCTTCAGTAGAAATGATTTGTATTCAACAATCTAAGCAAGTATTCACTTATCATATGGATTTCCAAGATATTTCAGAATTCATCAATTATCTCAGTTATATATCATGGACATAACAATTGTTTCTTCCTGGTTTTGTCGAAATAAATCATTAACAACTGACTTTAAAATTGATTTTTCTAATGAGTTAAAGGAGATCCTGACGATAAACTCAACAGCACTCACAAAAGAGCACCAAATTCAGCATCGACGGACCCCTAGCAAGCTAGAGGTGGGACCAGGTGCCTGGGAGGAGTAAGCGACCCAGTAATACAATGCATTTGTACTATAAGACGCCGATTTTCAAAGAATACAATCATAAACACGAAGCAAATATTCATAGATTAATTGAAATCTGAATGCACTGCGATGCAGATTGCATGACTTGATAAAATCACAGTCGATGAAAGTACATCTGATGTGTGTCATACTATCAGGACAGTGAACAACCAGTGAACTCACTGGATACGTCCGTATTCTACAAAGCTAAGATGAAAACTGTCCTATACTGGCAGGAGAGGTTTACTATTACTGGGTATCTGGTTTTACATCTGAATTTGAGTGTTTTTTCTGCTCACATGACATACTTGATTTTTGTTCATGTTGTTTTTCATTTTCTTCCTGCTTGTACCTTGGTTTACATCTATGTATGATTCTTCAGTTTTAAACATTCTCAATATGAATTAAGTATGATTTTATCTATATCTATAGTTTGGAATGCATACCGTCATTTACTAGACTTCATGTTGTTTTCCTTATACAAGGGTCTGTTTTTGTTCGCGCATGATAATAAGCGGAGATATTACAGGGACAATGACTCCTTCAGAAACGACGCATATTATGACAAAACGAAAGTATCAGAATGATTTAGGGGCAGTCCGTAATATATGTTTATATATCTTTATTCGATAGCGCATCGATACAAAAATCGACGAGCGAGGAATTTGATTTTGAAGAATTTTGGTTATCGTTTTGTGGTCCTTGAATTTCCGAAAGTGTGATTTATAGTCAGTGAATCAAAGTCAAACACAAAAGCCAATTGCAAAATCAGATTCTAATAATCCACAATCGAAATGCTTACGAATGGACCCTTCCGATTGCGGGAAAAAAATGCAGAATTTCATGACGTCACAATGCTTTTACCTCGGACAAACAAGCTTCGAATCTCGGTCAAACATCGAAATTGCATTGTGACGTCATGGAATTTCTCAAATTTTTCCCGCGTTTGGAAGGGTCAATTTTGGAAATAATACAAAACAGACCTCTCCCAAGAGAAATGAGAAATTGAACAAACAGACGGAGTCAATGACAGCTCCACGGGCACATCTAATAAACTATTTCCATTGTATTATAGAATTGTGGTGGCGCTGTTAAAATGCGACTTTACACAATTTGTGATACAACAACATCATCCAATAAAATGGCAAAAATAAATATTAAATTCAATAATGTTTTATATCTTATGCAAGCATAGTATTCATATTGGAAGTTTTTTAAAAAGGAATCCCGAAGCCCATCACAATTGTATGGTGGCATACTTCTGCCTCCTACATTCAAAATATTTTCATGCATATTATGTCAACATGCAAGTTAAATATGTTGACATGCAACTTAATTATGTTGACATGCAACTAATTTTGGTCAACATGCAAAATAATTATGTCAACATGCAAGATAATTATGTCAACATGCAAGAACAAGATGTAAACATGCAAGTTTATTAAGTTGCATATTGACATTAAATAATTTGCATGTTGACATAAATAAGTCGCATCTTGACATAATAATCATGCATGTTGACATAAATAAGATGCATGTTGACACAATCTTTCATGTAGGAGGCAGAAGAATGCCACCATACAAATTACAAAAATAATTGTAACTAGAGCAACCCTAGCATGGTAGTCAAATTGGAAGTATTTTAAAAAGGAATCCCAAAGCCCATCACAATTGGCCAATGCAATTACAAAAATAATTGTAAGAAGCGCGACCCTGAATAATCCATACAGAAATAGATGTACACTACATAAACATTTGATAAATGCAATTGCATTGATCCCGAAGATTGCCAAACGTGACAGTAACTGGTGATTACCGAATAATTGTAGTTCGATAAACTAGTAGACATTTTCGATTTAAAATTTTCAATTACATGTCATTTTCCCCAACTCCCTAATAAGAAAGTGTGTACATAGATAATGTCAGATTACTGGTAAATATTGATCACCATCATCACGATGAGCATGACATTTACTAACAGATCTCAAATGAGTTAAAGAAGATCCTGACGATAATCTCAACAGCTACCACAATAGAGCACAAAATTAAGCATCGACGGGGCCCTTGTAAGCTAAAGGTGGGACCAGGTGCCCGGGAGAAGTAAGCATCCCTTTGGCTAGCCGCACCCACCGTCGATGTCTAAGCACGAAAACGAAAACAATATATAAAATCCATGTACTGTCTGACGTATTGTCTTCATAGAAAGTGCAAAACGAAAATATCAGGGAAATATATTAATACCATCCCTTCATACCTCGGGAGATACATGTATGATACCTATGAAAGCTTTGAACCGAGCATTAAGAGTAAATTAAAAAAGAATAAAAACAAACAATTAATAGAAGGGTACAACATAGAATAGACGATCTCAATTGATTTATTGCTTCACGCAGCATAATTATTTACTTTTGACTAATAGTGTATTTCTGGCTAAAAACGCACCAGTGTCGCATCGTTGTGACGCCATATATACCATATTACAATGTCAGTGTGTCCAAAGTGTGATGTAACGTGTGTTTGTGTCATCTGTTCCTCCAATGCTATTCTAGACACCGATTTAATCGAATTAACCTACATCAAAATTTAGAAGAGCGCACTCTCTGCATAGTACCTGTAAATGCACAAATTTAAACTAAAAAAAAAAAAACAAAAACAAAAACAAAAAAAAAAAAAAAAAACAGAGGGCGCTACTGAAATAATTTTTGATGTGTCTGAAAACACACTGGTTGGAGCATCACTGCTAGGAATTTTTCTATCCCAAGCACGTGATTTGTGCATTAAGATTGGATATTTTTTTTTTTCTTTAAGAAGGTAAAGAAAGTTAACACTTCCGAATTAGCATAACATTAATAATATTAAGAACCTTTATGAAATAAAAAAATTAAATATTCTTGTATCGTGTGATAATGCTATTTTCATTTTGTTTTGCTGTTGTCATGGTGAAAAGGAATTCTTCATTCCCTTTCATTTCACTAAGATCAAAATGTTTGTAAGAGTATACGACCGTTAAGACATTAAAAAAAAACATGAAACATAGGAAATAAAGGATGTCATTCTAATAGCTTAGGTTATTCTTTACCATAAATTTACATGAATATCATGAATATATTCTTGCTCTTCAAATATTCATTATGTAGAATCCCTAGCATCACTGATGAGACATCACTTGTTGAGATGCACATACATATGACATATTGAAATCTTATCATTTGAACATGTATATAAATTTTTACAGTGCTAAAGCAGAAAAACAAGGGGAATGAAGCGCAGAAAGAAATCATTCTTATTATAGTACCATGTGAATAGATGTAAGATTCCCAATGGGAAGCTAGCTCATGACTCCAAGATAAGATGTCAAAGATAAAAACATGATTATGAGCTTATCAAATTCATCGATTGATAGCTAAATGAGGGTAAAAAAGTACGTTTGATATCTTAGAATAAGGTGACTAAAAAATCAAAACCATAAAGGTAAATTGAAGAACAGAAGTAATATGCACAGGATAGGATAGGATGGGATGGAATATTATGTTAATATTTCGCTTTAAGGTTCAAGGATACACCATCACAACAGATCGCTTCGGAGTCTCTCTCGTTGCCATAATCGACGTCGCGTTATCTATGACGTCATGAAAAACGCGCCAAAATTGCATCGGCACTCATATTATTTGACGTTGACTCACCTACGTCCTGAAACATGAACTGGTATTTTAGGGATTGTGCTAAATAAAACTGCTGTAATTTGATTAGATTGGGACTTCTATCGTTTTCCTTTGAATCTTGATTAAGAATTGATGTAAAATAATTCGTTGATGGGTATATTCATTCAGAGAAAGGCTGACAGCGCATTCTGCCGCTCCCCGTCATCTCTACGAGAAAATCACGAAAGAATAATTTTATGCTTGTTTTATTTGTAAACAACCGTTTGATTTATACGCGGGGTTAAAATAAGCCAAATCTAATAAGATGTGTGTGATGCTTTTTTTTTACACGCGGGGTTTAAATTAGCTACATCTCACAAAATTGTACATGTAGTGGAGCAACCAAGTCGCTAAATTTGAAATTTTAATCAACCCACCTAACACAGGGCTAATTTTTATATCAAACGAAAGAATATAACATGGACAATCAGATTTGACCTGTCGTAAAAAATTCGTATGGTCAGAATTACTGTAAATTCAGAGAAAAGCGGAAAATTAGTAAAATTCAAAATCATAGATATTTTAACAAAAATTATCATCCTTTAATAAATGAAAAGTCAAACTGACCGAAATCAATGTCAATATGCTAATTGAAGTCAAATGAAAATTTTTGGATCAAATTGATTTTTCTAATTTCATGTTCATGGATGAATGAGCACAAATTCTAAGATAAATTGGTAAAATTGAAATTTTCAATACTTTCACTTCAATATTGAGAATGTTAATTCGAAGATAAAAATTAACATACAGAAACAATATTTTGATATGTGAATGTGTTTTTAGGAAAGTTTGATAGAGATCGATTGAAAAACTTAAGAGTACCAGGCAAATAAAGTGCCCCACCCCCAACTTTGTTATAAGCGATTCACTGCAATATAAACTAGGAGATGTTTTCTCGATAATACAGAGTAAAACTAAATAATTATGGCTAAATTAAGTTTTAACATATAATAATGAATGAAAAGTATCGCTTTATTTCAAAGAAGATGACATATTTACATCAATAATTTTGAAAAATATTTTTTTTCTGTACTATCTATGTTCTTGTAATTTCAAACATTGTGATATGGACGCAGCCGAATTTTAGAAATAATTAAGTAAAACAAAGATTTTATGATCAACAAAACATGGAATTATGCAATGCAATTCAGTTCCACGAGCGTAGCTGCCTATACGACCCCATCACATTCGAGGCAATCATGGCATTTTCTTTCTCTGTATGACCTTGTGACAACAGTTGTCGCTAAAACGTAGCTTAAAGGCATCGTTCTACAGGTATTGTCGTTGCAAACTGACATGACCGGGCGGAGCTTATTTTCAACTGGTCATCTGAAGAGTTTATTACTTCTGACCAGGTGATAAAAGCCATATAAAATTACAGGTAATGAGTATTTACTCTAATTACGATGTGCAATTCATAATCTATCTACCCTAAAATTGTATCAATTCGTCTCAGTTGCTTGATTGAATTAGCTCCGCCCGGTCAGTTTTTTTTTTGCTACGACAATAGATGATAATAGGGGATAGCCTCTGATTTCTAGTTTTGGTTCTCTAGTTTCTGATTGATTGATCGTTGATGCCCATTATACGATATTGTATGTTTTTGTTGGGTTTGTTTTTTACTGTCTGTTTCTCTGCAATTGTTTCTATATAAATGAAACGGAAAAGATACAAACAAATAGTGAACATCAAACAACCACATTTAAAAGAATTAAAGACGCTTACATAAAACTACCAGCCGAGAGGCAATATTAAGATAGAAATGACCACACAATAAAGGGTGTTCTATTCTCTGAGGTCTCACGCTGAGCTGTCAACATATCAGTCTCGTTGATACAAAAGTTAAATTTTACTATGTTGTATCGCATCTTGGACTCTTTAATATCCATCGCTGAAGGTGGATGCTTTGCTGTTGGAATAGTTTCTTCTTGGACACATTTCACCGACTATTCTTTGCGTCATACTTTCACACTTTTTCAATTTGATTTCTTTATTCGGAGCTCTTTGGGAAATTTTATACGGCCATTGACGCGCCAACATTCTAGGCTCCTGTTGCGGCGAATTGTTCGTTGTCAACAGACGGTTCCTTTTCGTGATATAACCTTTTATTTTTTTAATGTATTGTAGACGTATGTAGTCCTTATTAATGTAGGAACTGCCCAATTAAATTACCAATATTACATATGACAATGTGGTGTTTGTGCGTATGTACAGCATTATAAATTAAAGCCCCCCCCCCCCGTGACCCTTGAGGACTTTCCATTGGATCTCACGGAGATATCAAATGGGTTCTCTGACTCAGTATACTTGAAAAGCATCCACTTGATTTACAAATCTGAACGAAGAGTAAGTGCGGATGCTAAAAGGGATAAATTGCACAACGTTAACCCAAGGCATATCGTAATGTTTAAAACACGGATAACGAAGAGCCCAAACTCTGACCAATGTACTTTACATGTATATTCACATCTCTGTGGTACCAAAATAAACGTCAAAAGATACTTTTCATAATTTTATATAAACTTAATGCATTTGTCTTCAATTCACGTATTTTCATTTCAACTTGTCACGAATGGGTTTCCATACACGGTCTTACCACGACATATTAAAAAGAAGTATTTTTCATTAATTTTTAAACAGTATGATGTAATTCCACTTTCTGCATTTAACTTCTATCAAAAATATGTATGTATGCCGGTTGATGGGTACGATTTGATAGAAACTGTAACACGTGGTCGACCGAAACTTCATCTACGGAAACTAATTTGTGAAATGACGCTTAAATCAAAAGTATATACGCTTTAGGTTTTTACATTTATTTATGGCCCCTTAGAAAATGATCAATAAAAAGGCATTGGAAATAATAAACATATATTTGTCGATATGTTTCGAGACAAAAATGTAGTCTCTGTGCTTCAAAGAAAATATTAACACGGATTCTTCATATTTCACAGAAATTTGCATAAAACTGTTATTTTTAGAGAGAGAAGAAAATATTTTTCCTCCAAAACAATTATATAACATGTGTACATAACTAATGCATTGATTGCAACGACTTTCTATACAAAAAAGAACAAAATATAGGAATACCGAGGATATAAACGATAAATATTTCGTTTTAATTTTTCACGATTTTATCGCTTTTTACCCAATTTAAACAAAATCTGACCGTGGCATATTCTTTACGACAGCTCTATTTGAAAGCAGGGGTATTCAGCAAAAGGTTCAGACCAAATTCAGGCCTGTGTTAGGTGTGTTGATTAAACTCGAAAACTAAGCTTCTTTTTTGAATTGGTCGCTCTACTAATGTTATTAGGAACCAACACCTTAGTTTGCATGCGGGATTTCGGTAAAAAAAAATGTATGGACATTCCCCGCGCAATTTCTATACAACTAGGAGTAGTGATATTTAGAACAGCAAGCATCACGATAAGGGCACTGGGGGGGGGGGGGTTTACTGCTGTTACGTCGCAATATCTCTCCGCTATGTGTAAGATTCGCCATTTATGATTACCGAACCGTAATAATTTTATTTTGAATTTATCGAACAGAAGAATTTTCATGACAAATGACATAGTAGTATAAGTCAAATCTTCTCAAAGTGAATCCTCCTTTTGAAAATGTTCCCTTTTTTTTTTACATTATTTGTTTTTCTCCTTTTCTTACAATGCGAATATTCATGGACCTGTTATAAATCAATGATTTCAGGATTATTGCCTAAACCCTCTCCCCGGCAGTGAATTATTATTACTGGTATACGTTTAATATAGGAATGGAAAGTACATACATATTTCAAAATTACCTAAAGGATATTTGATCCTGAAAAAGTCACACTGACCTTGAGGATGACCTTGACCCACGTTGGATGCCATAATGATGAATATCGCAGCATGTTTGATGAAAAAAGACGTATGCCGACTAACCTACATTATATGATTTCCATATATCCGTTAATGCAAGGAATACTATTTTTATCGTCTTTCACTAAAATTATTTTGCAGTCAGGAAAGAATTTGTCATCTAACGACTATAATGAAATATGTGCAAGTGACCATTAAAAAAAAGGGGGGGGGGGGGTGTATGGAACGTTAATAATATTAATCGGAGATAGAGCTCAGTTGCAGCATTGTTTTACTGATATAAGTCAGTTAATTGCAGTTTACATTGTCTATATGAATTATTTTTTTTTTGTTAAAAATATATGAAAAATAAATCCTTTTAAAAATTTTCTGTTTTGAAACCCAGATTCTCATATATGACAAAACGCCGAGCAATTATAAGGGACGTCCTGGTTCAAATCGACGCTGTTCTTGCTATTGTTTACCCTTTCTCAGAAGAAAACAGATGTCATGCGGAAATAAATATGATTTTTCATCAATATAGGAGTAAAAAAAAAATCATTCAAAAAGATAGTCTGTCACATCAAAAACCAATGGATAGCAACATACATGTACTAAGCCTGTATATCATATTTAACGTGTGATTGAACTTACATTCAAGTATTAGTAATTTTCTTTGTTTATTCATTTGTCTGAATACATTCTATTCATTTATAATACTATTCATAACAATCATCAGATAAACATCTTGTTTTTATCGCCCCATTTCATTCGGGACCATTTTTATTTCTTTATTAACTTTATTTGACGTTTAGATGGTCAAATGCATCACGTGACGTCATTTGCTTAAAACTGTTGCAGGCGTTAATATTACTGGTGTAATCGGTAAATATTATAAAATGGGTTACAGAATTCACTTTTAGATCAGTTCTATTTCCAATTGATATATGGATGAAAAATGGAGTAATTTAGATGAACGGTTCAAGAGATATAAATCCAAATGGAGCACGGAGGGGATCTCTTGCCAGCATTTTGTAACAAAATCTGGAGGGGGGGGGGGGTAAAGGTCATAATTTTGTATCAAACTTAAAATTTTGTGCGATGATTGCTACATTTATTTTCATTTTTGAAAGATATGTAACTTAGATTAAGATAGTAATTTTTCCGCTCATTGGCATGTTAACAAAGTACTTAAACCCGCCATTTACAAGAATGGAGCCTAAAATGGTATAATATTTAATATTTCATAGAATTTGACGTGCCAGCATTGATGTATTTTCTATTTTTTATTTGTTTTATACCTTCTTTCGTTATTAGAAGATTGACCATATACATTCATGCATCAGGTTTAAAATAACAGGGGTCTATTGATGATATGATACATATTTGGGAAAAATTCAAGAGAAAATGGACATGTACTTCTTTGGAAGGTCATAAATCCATTGGAAGCTCGTTGACATATACTTTTTTCATTAAAATACTATACATTACATTGTTCTCTACCAATAAAATCGATAAAACTTAACCTGTGATGTTTAATAGTATTTTGGGGGTGTTTTGGAAAGGGTGTAACTATGAACCTTAATTGGTTAAAAAAATATTCTGGAAATAGAATAATTACACAACAGCTTACGAAATCTAAATTTCAGTTTCCATCTATGCCTTATGTCTGGAAATTATTCGTTTGGGATTTTTCAAAATGAATCTTAAAGGAAAGTCCAAGTACATCTGTGTTGGTTAAAAATGCTTTATAAAGGAAATTGTACGACAATGCACAAAGTCTTAAAATACCGTGAGTCCATTTCAAGGAACTTCCTTCTGTTTTATGCATGTACGAAGGAGAGCACAGAGGATATCATAATTTCCCAGGACCTACAGAGCCATGGGTTGATATTATCTGTTCCGTGTCGCGTCGTTCTACCTACAAACTGCTGAAAATAATCTTTTCGTGAAAAATCTTGTTTTAGCAGAGAATATATTTACAACTGTAAAAAGAGGGAAAATAAAAAAAAAACTTACGACTTATGCTTTTACAATGTCCGCAACGTTTCCGTTTTTTTTTTTTTTTTTTTGAAAAGCTTATCATATATTCTTGCTAGAAGAAGAAGAAGAAGAAGAAGAAGAAATAAAGCATTTTCAAAAGGACACATTACAGAATTTACGACGGGTCACACCCACATGGTAGGAACCAAATAACAAACAAGCCCATGGGTGCAAGATAAGATGTCAAAGATAAAAACATGATTACATGTATAATGTACGAGCTTATTAAAATTTAATTCATTATTTGGTGGCTAAATGAAAATAAAACAGTTCATATGCTATTAAAGGGAAAGTCCAAGTACATTTATATTAGTTTTAAAATACTACATGTACTTAAAAAAGGAAATTGTACGACAATGCAAATATCGAGAGTCTATTTCAAGAAACGTCCTTCCGTTTTTATTGATGTACGAAGGAGACGCAGAGGCGATATCCTGATTTCCCACGACCGAAACAGCCATGGGTTGATACTATCTTTGTTGGTGTCGCATCGTGCCACTTTCAAACTGCTGAAACAATCGTTTTGTGAAAAACCTTGTCTTTAGCAGAGAATATATTTACAACTGTTAATAAAAGGGAAAATGAAAAACAGACGAATTCAACTTTGGCAGTGTCCGCAACGTTTCCGTTTTAACAGCTGATCATGTTTTCTTGCACCTTTATTCTTTCTTTCTCCTTAAAATTTCTCTTTTCCTCAATTCAAAGAATGAAAATGTTTCCTTAAAAAAAAAGAATCGTTATGAAAGAAGAAGAAGAAGAAGAAGAAGAAGAAGAAGAAAAGCATTTCCAACAAGGTCATATTACAGAATGCACGGCGGATCACACCCACACGGTAGGAACAAGCAACAAACAATAGGAGACAGTAGAGAAGAACTTACAAGGAAAACCACTATTTTCAAAGTTGGACAATAAGCTGTCCTTATATAACAGTTCAAATGTACAAGGCATATAGACATCGGGTACCTAAAGTTCAGTTTTCTTATATTTGCGTATACCTTTCTTAAAATATATGACTAGAAACCAAACCAGACATAACCCCGAATCCCCTTCTAAAATTTAAATCGCGAAGAGTTGATTTCCGTTTTTGTTTGGGAATATTATTGCAACCCCCCCCTCCCCTCCAAACTGTAATTGCAAGAGAAGGATGGGGATACAGAATTTTTTCCCTTTCAGATGGTTAACTCCATCGTCAACTGTCATATTATTGAATAAACGTTTTCAAAAGTAAATCTCGGAGTAATAACAAAATGATTCCAATTGTTTGTTATAGAGAATAAGTATTAGTTTAATCATATTTCATTTCAAAAAGCAGAAAAAGGATTGGGCAAAAGTTTTCTCAACATTATATAATGCCCTCTCCTATGAGAAATAATATTTGTGTTATATAAAATAGAGAATAAGTATCTTTATTTTTGTTTTGTTATGTTATGCAACACAAAGCAAGTGGATTTATCGTACATGGTACATGTTATGCAAGTTAGCGAATTTCATGCGATAAATGCACTTCCTGTGTGTTGCATACCCATAACAAGAAAACAAATTATGACATTTATTCTATATATATATATATATACACCACAATTGTCAGTTTAATATAAATTTGGTATATCAGAATTTAAAGACGTTTAACACAGTCTACATGTACGACCCTAACAATTTTTAGGTGACATCTTAAACAATTAAGTTCTTCAGTTTAGATGTACCAAAATGAATAAAAATTGCTTCAAAATGTATTAGGGGCAGCTATGACCGTTTATTTACTATTTGTGCTATTGTGTTGACCAGAATGTAAACATGATAACCATCTTTGTACCCTTTTGCGTAGAAATGGGGAGATGTCCGCTAAAGTCTTAAATAGCAGTTTTCATAAAAAAGGAGCAGATTTCTGGATATTTTCTATGAAATGCAAGCGATTCCTGTAAAAAAGGATATGTATTCCATGGTTTTACAATCGATTTTTATGGTACTAGCAAAAAAACTAATTACTTTTCCCCCTCTAGTTTGGAGTAAAATGGAAGTTATGAGCATGCAACTCTTATATGCTAAAATTTTGTAATGGAATCAGTAAATGTTAATATGGATGCTGTCTGACTTACCCGCCTGCCGTCTGTCTGCAAGTTTAAGATAAAAAATATGAACGGAATTTCTCCGCTAATCTCATAAAACCCGCCAACATCTACATGTACAATTGTCTATTTCCAACGAAAAATTTGTTTTATCAAATATAGTCCGTATATGTTCATACTGACCAGAGGTGCCTGATCGTTTCCACCCCACCCCCTCTTTTCTTTCTCAGAATCATGGCTAAAATGGCCGTGGAGTAAAGAAGGGGGAAAAAGAACAAAAATTCCCCTTCTTTACTCCACGGCCTTTTTAGCCATGATTCTGAGAAAGAGAAAGGGGGGGGGGTAGGAAACGATCATATCTGCAGGCACATGTGATACTGACGACATAATAGTGATGAAGCGGGGACGTATGTATACGTCCCTGGTAGAAATACTTTAATAAAGGTTTAAAAAATACAATAACTTTAGATACATGTACTTAGTATACGTCTTTTCTTTTATTTTAAATTCATGAGGTTATGGCATATCTGTTCAACATTTACCTGAGTCAATTAGCGGCAAGATCAATGAGATCAATTAACTAAGTAATTATGCAAACAATGTAATTGGCACTACCTAAAATCCTGATTGTCCAACAAAAAATATACAACATTTTTACCTTTTTTATATAAATTTTGGACAATCAGGATTACACCGTTCAGGTTGCAGGTTAGAATAGACGTCATTGCATGTTTATGTAGAATGATTGCATTGTGACGTAACGAGCGTTTAATGCAGAAATAGAACATGTTCCTTTCAATAGTTTTATTTCAGGGAATTACATTGGTTGTCGTACATATTATTAATTTCTAACAATTTATAAGGTCGGCCCTAGCAATTCCACTAGGACTAAATAATACAAGAACGGACATGTTCATGCTACGTCAGAGTAGTACCAAAATCCATGTCTAATCCTAGGATGATCGCTGAAATCATGATATAAAGAGGAATCGAAAACTTAAATGACGGCTGCATAATCTGAATCAGTCGAACCTACACCAACATTTTTGCCACAAATATGCTTCTAAACGGCAGTGCAATGACACATCTAAACATAATGATAAAGTGTCCCAAAGCTGACGAATGAACTTGTAAAGTACGATCATAATTTACACGAGAGCACAAGACCAACTTGACGATGTTGGGGTGATTACAGTGGTTAACACAATAATGAGAAAACGAGGTAATCGCTCTGGATGCACCCTGAAGAGATTTGGCCGAAATGAACAAACTTGATAGATGACCTTTGGTACTTCATGCATACAAAAATTATTTTGGACGAAGATAGGTGAGAGATTCATTAGTGTACAATACGATTATAACTTTCATGAGATAACTAGACCAACATGACGATGTTACAGTGTCTACAGTGGTTAACACAAGAACGAGACGAGATAACGAGGTCAACGATAAGCACATCTTGTATAAAACAATAATAACAATCCCACTAATTAATTGGAACATGTAAGACAATACAAATGTACTTTATACATAATCTCTGGAGCGTACAGCATGGTAGAATCTTTTTAGGCGGCACCACTGAAATGTATTACGATGAGACGCACACATTTAAAATAAACATGATTTAAAGACGTTCATACTGTACGAATAAAAGCTGTTGGACAATGTCGATTGTAAGAGTGTATCTATTTGAAATAATGCAAAAGTAATTTTTGCATGGCTTGCAAAAGTCGAATATAGCGGACACTAGGACTTGTTGCATGCAGTCAGAGGACGCTTAGTCCTCCCGGGCACCTGGTCCTGCCTCCATTCGGGTGTTCGCGATAGCCTTGTTAATGGAGACCTACATAATTATGCCTTATTCTCCCTTCTCTTTGACTCATGATCTACGATTTGTACTCTTGTTCTCTAGTATACGTAATACATGTACATGGAAATTACATGGTTATAGAAAATCAACATTAAGCTATCAATTCGAAACCAACAAATATTCGGAGACAATAGAAATAATTTCATAAAATCACAAAATAGACTTAGGAACAATGAAGAAGACTTTCATTTAATTTATATTGTTCACAATGTGTCATGGTTGTCTTGATGATTTGTTAAGTTTAGGGGACAGACATTTGATTCTGAGAGGGGAAAGGAGGAGGCCTGGCAATTTTTTCGGGTTAGTTTATCTATTTTCAACGCAGAGTTGGATTATTTATTTTTCAGTAAGGTTACCCTCCATCATTATTTTGTCACTTAGTTTTATCGCTGACACCCTCACCACTTACATTCCTCATTATGGACTAATGTTATGATAATGTCATAATAATAATTATATTAATAATAATAATGTCATACTATGTTTTTGGTACCAAAAGATAAAGATTAAGATAATTCATTTATAGACAATGTTAAGGTAAACTTTAATGTGACGTGAAAATTGGTTGAAATTTTATGCAAAAAGTACCATATTGGCCACTGTTTAGGGCACAGTTTCACTAAGTTGCCTGATTTTTCTCAGATATTTCAATCAAGTGTCTGATAGATTTAATCTTACTCTAAATCGTATGGAAAAATCAGGAGGTCCTTACGGCTCGTTTGCCAGAAACCGCTGTTGAACCAACTTGCATAATTTTCGGCTCGGGGAAATTCCAGCAAACTTCGCATGGTCTTAAGCACGTTGCAGTGTATATATAGGATATGAAACTAAGGATTCAAGATTTTTTTGTCTTGTTACAGATATATTACGTAACAATTTTCAACAAATTCACTAGTTTTCCCTCTTTTTTTATGTTAGCTGTCTTATTTAGGGGCATATGCCATGATAGCAATTTACAATAATACTCAGTGGTTCAGTGTATGGCGAGCTAAGCGAGTCGAAAAAATTTCGAATTAAAAAAGGAGGCCAGAATAGTTCTTTTCTGTTATATTTATTTTCAACATTTTCTGAGTTAGTATATTTATTTCCAAAAAGTGCCACCATGAGTGTTGGTATCATAAGCTTTTCATGCTGTCCTTCCTGTTACAATGATACTTCAGCTTGGTTTATTGATGTTCATCATGGTGTGTTTGTATTATAAGCTTTATATGCTGCCCTTCCTGTTACATTGATACTTCTATTTAACTTATTGATTTTCATTATGGTGTGTTTGTATTACAGGCTTTATATGCTGTCCTTCCTGTAACAATGGTATTTCAGTTTGGTTTATTGATGTTCATCATGGTGTGTACGTATTATTAGCTTTATATGCTGCCCTCCTGTTACAATGGTACTTCAGTTTGGTTTATTGATGTTCATTATGGTGTGTTTGTATTATCAGCTTTATATACCGTCTTATTGATGTTGGTGTGTTTGTATTATTAGCTATATATACTGTCTGTCCTGTTACAATGATACTTCTGCTTGGCTTATTGATATTCATCATAGTGTGTTTTTATAATTAGCTTAATATGTTGTCCTTTCTGTTACAATGATACTTAAGGAGGGTTTGAACACCAAGATGGCGGCGGCATTATTTGTTTTCTCGCTTCCTAGGAAAAGTACAGTCTTAATTCCCTTAAAACATTTGATACTCTGATTAATATACGCATTAGAGTATCATGATAAAGTTCGAATAATTTCCGGCGTCACTTGAAGAAATTATGCAATTTTCGAAATTTAGGACTTTGGGAGTTTTATCTATGAGCAAACCACGACGTCATTTCGACGTTATCGGGAAAAATGGCGTCACAAACATTCGCATTCAAAATGCAATAAAAACATTGTTACTAAACGTATTGCATTGAAACTCAGCGTGTATGAAATAGAAAATCCAATCTTCATCACAGTGTATTCGTTGACAAATTTACGTTACAGGAAAGCGGATGTCACTTCATTGAAAATGGACGATTTTGGAAGAAAAAATTTGAAAATATAAAGCCTTGTAATATTTTAATCCTAAATTCAATTTTTCCCATTTAATCATGAAATCATCTCTGGACATTCTTGATAATTTTGATAGTTTTTGACAAAGATTCATCCACAGGATTCCTAATAATGAACTAGCAATTACAGTAAATTGGCTCGAAATTGCATTTTTTTAGCGACAGTGTCATCTTTTATTCAAGTATCCTGCCTGCGTTTAAAATGCAATTCATTTTATCTTTTCCATATGTAAGTGCAATATATTTATGGATGTTTTGGATGTTAAATAAAAATTAATTTCCAATAGCTTTACGAGAACTGGAATGACACTTTCAATATTATGACGTCATCAAGAAATTCACGAAAACGTCGCTAAATGCATATTTCAAAGTCTCATAAACATTTTTCCTGTGGATAGAATCAAACAAGTTTGTATAGTCAAGGACAGACAAGAAATATATAATTTCAGATATTTTTAGAAAAATTGAATTTGGCGTCCAAGTGTTGATACCTCCTTAAGCTGGGCATATTGATGTTCTTTTATGGTGTGTTTGTATCATTATCTTTATATGCTGCCCTCCTGTTACAATGGTACTTCAGTTTGTTTTATTGATGTTCATTATGGTGTGTTTGTATTATAAGCTTTATATGCTGTCTTTTCTATTAAAGTTATCCTTTGGCTCTTTTTATTTAAGTTGGTCTTGGCGTGATTGTATATGTTGTCTTTCCTGTTTGTTTACTCGAAAACGCACAATTTTTGTGTAACATGTAAAAATGACACAAGACAGCAAAACACATGGACCAAAGTAACACATCGATGAATACGTAATTGAATATCAAGACAAAAAGGATGTACGACAAACATACCGAAAGATGCTCGGGACCCTGTGTTCTCTAACGAGGATTTTGATGGGCCCATCATGGAGTCCCGTTGACACAGTCATGCAGAGTACAATTATTTAAAAATGCCAAGGTACAAGGCTGTAGATAACTACAATTTTGTCCCGAGGGGACAATGAGGTTGTCACACTAATATTCCTTAATCATGTTAATGGTTGTACTCTAGTTCTGATAAATACATATATTTACGTATAGTTCCTCTTTTTACAATTTGCAGTTTTTCTGACATAAAGAAATTCAGTATTTAATCCTTTATAAACGAAGAATATTCATCTATCTTAAAAAAAAATAAGTAATTTACATTGCCAGTTGAGTTAAGAATAGACAACTAGTAACTATTCTAGCTTTAGATATGGGTGGAATACAATTTCTCGGAATGGGCTGTTATAAATGAGTCGTTGTATATGAGCTACAGAAATACTCTGATATAAAAAGAAAGTCATGATAATGTTTTCAAGTAATCGAAGGATTAAGATGGAATATTCAGAAATGTTGAATTGAAAGTAGAGTGTATATATAACATTGAACATTTCAGTGAACATCATCTTTAGATTTAGTTTCTCCTTAATAATCTTAAAATGAAAAACAAAAAACAAAAATAGCGAAGCGTTTTTCATCAATAGAGGCAATTTTGATTAACCTTATGATGTTCATTCAGGATATTAAGAAGAAATCTGCATAAATTAGACGCATCGTAACGAAACGAAGAATGAAATTAAATGTTCACTCATTAGCATTGCCATATTGGTTAGAAATAGACAATAAATTATTCAAGCTTTAGATGTGGATGGATCACAGTTCCTCTGAATGGGCTGTCGTTGTATATGAAATATTCTGATTAAAAAAGAACATGATTATATTGTTTACAAATTATTGAAGAGTTAAAATGAAATATTCAGAAATATTTAATTGAAAGTAAAGTGTACATATAACATTGAACCTTTCAGTGAACATCAACTTTAGATTTATCAGAACCAAACAATCAAGCCTGAGACAAAAGAAATGAGTTGAAGAAGATCCTGACGATAATCTCAACAGCACTCACAATAGAGCACAAAATTAAACATCGACGGACCCCTATCAAGCTAGAGGTGGGACCAGGTGCCTGGGAGGAGTAAGCATCCCCTGTTGGCTAGCCGCACCCGCCGTCGATGTTTATGAAGCATGGAAATGAAAATATATAAAGTTCATGCACTGTCTGACGTTGTCTATATAGAAAGTGCTATGGCGACAATGTCAGGGAAGTATATTCAAAACACTTACTGTCAAACCCCTCGCGGGGAACTTTTTCACGAGCTCCACACGGCAAAGGGCATAAGTGTGACACAAATGAGTTAAAGAAGATCCTGACGATAATCTCAAAAGCACTCACAATAGAGCACAAAATTAAACATCGACGGACCCCTATCAAGCTAGAGGTGGGACCAGGTGCCCGGGAGGAGTAAGCATGGAAAGTACAAGCATGGAAAGGTTCGTATAGTTTCTCTATTTCCCCTAAAGAAAACAAAACAATAAGTCACACGTATGCCCTTTGCAATGTGGAGCTCATAAAAAAATTCCCCGCAAGGGGTTTGATAGCAAGTGTCCTGAATGCCTTTCCCTAAGTCCAATGATCGCCATACAACTTTCTATATAGACATTACCAGACCACACAACCAGTGCATGTTTTGTGGATATTGTTTTCAGTTTCGAGCGTGAACATCACCGGCGGGTGCGGCTAGCTAAACAGAGACCGTTCTCTCCTCCCGGGCACCTGGTCCCACCTCTAGCTCGCTAGGGGTCCGTCGATGCTTAACTTGTTGCTCTATTGTGAGTGCTGTTGAGATTGTCAGGAGGATCTTCTTTAACTCATTTGCATGAAATTTGTGATGATCATTTAGGATATTAAGAAGAAATCTGCATAAATTGGACGCATCTTATCATACACATTAAATTGACATAAAAGTTAAATATACATTTATATTATATAAAGTAAACAGTTTTGTATACCAAATGTGCATTTAGATAAATCATCTCTCATTATTGATGATCGGGTCAAAGTATAGAACGTAAAAAATGGTGCAAATGTGAAAAGAGATCGATTAAGGGGTATGGACAAACAGTTATTCGCCATATTGGATTTTTTTAAAGGGTATCATTGAAAATATTTCCTTACACTGACTCATAGCTCCAACTTTTACTATTTTAACCCCAAGTATTCTCCACCTTAATAGCTACATTTTCTACGGAAAATTACACTCAAATTTTACACTAGAAAACTTTAAAATTCCTGCACCGAACTGCAAAGCTGCACCTCAGAAGAATTCATGAATATTACTATAACGTACCTTAAACTTTACATTGATTCTATATCTACAAACATTTGTCCTCCGATTTTGAGTATACGGTCTCCTTATCCTATAAATCCCGTTTTAGCACAACACGGGGTCCTTTCGAACACGAGGTTTTACAGGTAGCCATTTTCACGTGCCGATCCGCCCAAAAATAGTTAGAAAAAAACAAATTACAATTCCTTGCGTAATACATTAGAATTTCGACTTTTTAAAATTTATCTTTAATTATTTACGTGACATATATTAGTAAAGTGGGATATTCTTGTGAATTTTTGTGACAAATTACAACTGTGCAACATTCCGGGGACCCGCCTCTGGATTCCTTGCTATGTTGATATGGCCACTAGCCCCCCGCATGTAAAATGAAGATATTCGGCACTTTGAGAAAGTATGATCAAAATTGGAGGACAAATGTGTGTAGACATATGATCATAGTAACGTTTAAGGTAGGTGTTAGTATTAATCATGAATTCTGCAGAACTGTAGCTGCGCAGTTCGGTGCACTAAGTTCAAATGGTCGTCGTGATAAGTATTGATGCAGACAGAAAGACAGGAAACTTAGTTTTAAAATGGGTACCATTGGAGTCTTAATTCTGCAATATACTTCACATGAAATCCAATTTGGCCGATAAACTGTTGTCAATACCCCTTAAACAAATTAAATGGCCGTAAGCGTTTATTTTAGATTCATGCTAAACCTCTTCATATGCAATAGCATCATTTAAGAAATGATAAGTTTGCAGAATGGACCGGACATGTACGATTCGGGTACTTGACCCTAGTCAGTGATCCTCACAATCTAAACAGTGTCATATGGCAAAAGAGTTTAAAAGTTATTATGTCCAAAAATGTACCGTCAAACGTAGCAGGGTGGTTTGGATATGATGCTTCAGGACCCGCGTTTTCGAAATTTATTAACATATTTATATTGATGAAGTTGTTTTGAAAAAAACCCAAACAAATCCGGAAAGAACACACATTTTCTTCCTTTTAAGCAGTATGTTTCCTGTTATCAAAAATAAAACAAAACATATAGATATTTCTCTATCTCTGTCAAGTGGAAAGAACACATGACGGGGACACTATAGTTTGGACAACAACGTAGGCATCATCCCGATATAAGTAAGGCAGTATCTTTGACGCAATTCACATGATAATTAGAACTATCATCTGATAAAACATTCTGGTCCATGCTGTTAATTTATCAGGTTTTAAATGATGCTATTGAATTTAAAAACGTTTAACATTAACGTGTTTGTATCTTCATCGTATTTACTACTTTTATTGCGTATATTCTAGTATATTAAAGGAGAAATTGAACGCCAAAAACATCGAGGCGGCAAAATCACGTGACGGTGGGTAATCTTTTAACGCCGAACATTCAGTTTATCTACAATTTCATGTGATACAGATTATTTATCACAATAGGAAAATATGATGCAGTGTAAGGATGCATTAGTTATGAATATTGTTCAACATGTTCAAGATAAGTTAGATAAAATCTTTTATAAAGCGAAAAAGCCATCGGCGTGATTCGTGTAGATAAAAGTGAAAGTATAATGCCGATCATGTTTGTGTGTTATCAAAAGCTAATGTCCACCTTAATTTGAATGGAACTCATGGTTAAGGCAATATTTCACTGCTTCACATTTATCTTTTTATGAATTATATATTTTGCACATAAATATAGAAAAATCATTTGTTCTGCATTGCGAGATTTCCCACCATGATAATTTGGTTTGTGAACTTACTAAGTGGAGCATACTTTGTGGCTCCGCTGGGGGCGTCGCTGGTGGGAGTTTAATATTCGAAACACGTGTCTCGTGCGGGAGGGGTTGGTTTGGGGTTTTCTTCGTGAAGGTATAGAATTGGAACACTTCCCTATTATTTGAATTAGCTAAAACAGTTGCTGTACTAAATGCTTTATAAAATGGACTCCACTTACGATTTTTTTCATAGAATTTGGACGTCATTTAAAGAAAATATGCCAATATCCAAAACTTTTTACCAGGATAACAAATCATGATGTTACCACGCCCTTCTCAGATCGGATTTGACGTCCTACGTGCTAGTCCCTCTCTTTCAAAATGATAAAATGCATTGATACCAAACACATCCAAACTTAGCACATACAAAATCTGAAATTCGACCTTAATCACAGCATATTCTTAGTCAATTTTCAATGACAGGAATAATACGGACAGTGGACTTCTGAAAAAAAGGAAAATATCTTCTTTTTTTGTAATATCTTAATCTTATACTCATTGTTTTCATTAGATAATGATATCATCTCTAGATATTGTTTATCCTTCTCGTTTGTCATCTACAGTGTCATAAATAATGAACACTCAAGTACAGCTGAATGCTTCAAAAGTTGCAGTTTGTATCGATAGTCTTGTATCCAGTCATTACTGGAAATAATATTGACAAATCTTTATTATCTATAAGTGTTAATGAATGAAGATTTTAACAATCAACATATCATTTTCTAAAAGCTTGCAAGAACTACAAAATAAATACTGTAACAACGTGACGTCAACAAGAAATCATTGCAAACGTTGTATGATTTAAATTATATTGCGGATAGAAAAAATGATAGTTAAATAGATTTAAAGACTGACAAGAAGAATACATTTTTTAAAAGTTGAGTAAAATTGAATTTGTATATATATTTCAAGGGTGTATTGACTTCTTGATACTAGTAAGTAATGGACATTTTTCATGTTTGTTGACTTCGCACTTTGGAATGCGCACTTCAAAGGAACCGTGTCTCAAACCCAAAATGTTGATTTCATTCTAATGAACTTGGTTTAAGCTCTCTGAACAGTGTCATTTTGTCACTTGCTTGTTAAGAATTTACTTTTCTAATCGCACCTCATTTTATATGACCCATAAAGTTCAAAGTCAGTCTGGACTCTGAAGTCCGAAGTACGTCAGCTTGAAAAATGTCCAAAATGTCCATGGTAAGTACGATATATTCTCAGAACTTTTTTTATTTAGGATGGCACGATATGAGTACCTAGTGAATCTTTCCTATCTATGGTATTCATTTGCGAACTTGAATGTCGGATCTGAAGAAATTATCAGAAATAGACGTGAGATCAGCCAAATTTTCGAAGAAATAAGGAGAAATCAATGTGAAAGATGTATAACGAACACTTTAGAAAGTGGAAGTAGAGCTGAAGGATTCAGGTTTGCAGCATCAGATTTGGATATAATGAAAGTGTACAAATTGATCAAAGTAGAAATGGAAAAGATTACAAATGGTAAACATACATGCAACAAAACATTCCTCACAATGGAAATAGATAAGACTCGACCCGGTTTTTGTCTTTTATCACATAGGTATTCCTCAGGATCGGAATTTATTTCAAACTCATTGGTTTTTTACCAAACAAAGACATATTTGTCCAGCGCCTTATGGAGGATTGAGAATATGAAACACCCTCAGACATCCATGATACATGGTCCATGTGAAAATTATAGAGCATGTGTAATTGAAGTAGATTTTGCCCACTGCTTGGAATACACAAAATGGCCGAAACAAGCAGTCCCTTGCATATTGAGGATGATTAAGGCAGGATGGCCTTCCACCGATGTTCTGACAGGGATTGTTCAGAATGGATGCCATTTAGTGCCAATAGGTGATAAATTATCCGACAAAGAAATGATAGAATGGCGAATTTCATTTTCAGTAGCGGAGAAAACCTTAATACATCAGATGAATCATTGTCAATTCCTGTGTTATGGAATGCTTAAAATCTTTCTAAAAGACGTAATAGATAAACAGATGGAAACAAACGGTCTCTTCTGTTCATACTTTCTCAAAACGGCCGTTTTATGGGAAATAGTGAACAGTAGGAGATCGTGGTTTAAAGAAGACTTTTTGAAATGGATATGGATCTGCTTCAGGCGTCTTTTGTCTTGGGTGAAGGAGGGATACTGTCCTAACTTCTTTATACCAGAGAACAACATGTTTATGGGGAAAATTTACGGAGGAACACAAAGGCTTCTGCTACATCATTTAACAACGTTATACATGGAAGGGTACAGATGTCTACCCGTTGGTGATTGCAATACATGCTCAGCAGTATTATGTCAACCCAACGTTGTTCATTTTCCTGTTACTCAGTTAAATTACATGTGTGATAAGTGGATAGTAGATACAGATCTTATTAAAGAGATACGTAGTTCATTTCGATGTTATGTTTTTAGTAATCATAAAGGACCTACTATTCGAGATATATCATTTTTGCAGCGTTTGCAACATTATGAACAAAAGAACGTTAAGAAATTAGTCATCGATATCCATCTTTACCATTCAATACAGACCATCTTGTTTAGTTCAGTGCAGAAAATGATTCCAAATTTCTATGTAGGATGCAATAAAGGGTTGTACAGACTTGTATGTAAGTTTTTGTCATCTCTTCAACATACAAAAATAGACGTTGCTACTCACATGTTTTTATCAGCAATATTTCTATACAGATGTGGAATGTATCGACGCGTCTTGAGGATTGTGATAAACATAAAGAAGCATCTTCAAAAGCATAATGTAATGTATGAATGGACATTCCATGCAGACAAATATAAGGAAGCAGGCGGGGAATTCTTACCTGTCGATGTCATGATGAAAAAAGTCATGGTATTTACTTGGCGTTTAACAACTTGCATCTGTTTACCAGAACTTGATATTATTCATGCCGAAGGTTGCAGATCCTTATATCCACCCATGGTGTTATTGTACTTTCTCTCGTACATGAGTCACTACAGGTTGGGAATGTATAGTGTAGCAGATTCAGTGTTGAATGATCTGAATGTCCTTGTCAACTATGATGATGGTCAGCAAGTCCCTCGTGAATATAAGGGTATATCGTGGTTAGTTCTAGGTACATGTCAAGAGATCGGAGGATACATCCAGGATGCGCTTACATCCTATCACAACGTGTTAGAAGTAGAGGCTAATTATAGTTTTATTCTTGAGACCGCACTTGAAAGGATCGAGAATTTGTAGCTGTTGTGATTGATAATAATATCATCCCCTTCAGTAGAAATGATTTGTATTCAACAATCTAAACAAGTATTCACTTATATTGATTTCCAAGACATTTCAGAATTTATCAATTATCTCAGTTATATTCTATGGACATAACATTTGTTTGTTCCTGGTTTTGTCGAAATAAATCATTAACAGCAACTGCTTTTTAGATTGATTGTTCTAATGAGTTAAAGAAGATCCTGACGATAAACTCAACAGCACTCACAATAGAGCACCAAATTGAGC
The DNA here is from genome assembly GCA_028142955.1 of Pinctada fucata. NCBI lineage: Eukaryota > Metazoa > Mollusca > Bivalvia > Pterioida > Pteriidae > Pinctada > Pinctada fucata. The sequence continues at coordinate 27,361,325 of AP027114.1, forward strand.
ATCGACGGACCCCTAACAAGCTAGAGGTGGGACCAGGTGCCCGGGAGGAGTAAGCATTCCCTGTTGGCTGGCTGCACCCGCCGTCGATGTTGATGCACGAAACTGAAAACAATAAAAACATGAACTGTAATGTATGAGGCCATTTCTATATAGAAAGTGCTATGGCGATTATGTCAGGAAAAATATTCAAAACACTTGCTGTCAAACGTACCCCTCGCGGGGAACTTTTTTACGAGCTCCACACGACAAAGGGCATAAGTATGACATCAATGAGTTAAGAGATCGACACTACAGTTACTAACAGATTTCAACCATCACTTCATACCTCGAGAGATACATGTAGGAGAGCTATGAAAACTTTGAACCGAGCATTTAGAGTTAATTTAAATGGAACCAAATTGATATATCAATAAAAAAATGCAAAAGTAGCTCAGGCGGGATTTCTGGGAACCTTTTTTGCCACTGCTATTGATTGAATTATATTTGGCCTTTTTAATGCGACAAAAATCCTTAAAACTTTTAATCGACATATTTGTAGCATGGTTTCCTTCATTTAAGGATTGTTTTTTCAGCTTTTGCGCTTTATCGGTGTGTATTGGCAGTAGGGAATGGAAACAAAATATGTAGAGCACTTCGTGCAATTCGTGCTTTACATATTTTGTTTCCATTTCTTACTGCCAATACACACCGATAAAGCGCAAAAGCTTAAAAACAATCCTTATATTTACATTTTGCGTGTTAATTAAGTTGTTTCTGTCCCTTTTCATATCGTTTCTTTATGTTTGAAATGTCACTGCGGAGGGAGAACGTCACTTGACGTAACAGCAAACGAACGTTCGGCGTTTTTTGCTAGCTTCAAAGTGGAATCTTCTGTATGGAAAGATCGTAGAATGCTAAGAAATTGAGTTTTGTTTATGGTTGTATTTTGAACATTTCTATCAAAACTGAATGAAAAATGAATCGAACAAAATCGCGGTTTTTGTCCCACATGATAAAGACCAAGCGGGTGGTTAGTCTGGAGAAATGGCACGGATATTGGAAGGAAAACATTTGAAAACTGTCTGGAACACACTGTTAATTTGTTTATAATCCCATGAAATCATTGGGTACGGTTCCATTCTTCAAACTTTTGTAAAATTAGAATAATGCAAAATTCGAGTACAGCCGTGCAAAACGATACAAATACACGAATTTTCCTTACCTACCTTAACATGGCACAGCATTCGCTGATACGAAGTATTTCTGATCTGTATAATTCCATAAGAAGCAAAAATAAATTCACTGTTGATAAATGACACAAGTGGAGCAAATCCTCATCCTAAATATTGACTATTTGATCCAGTAATGTCGGAATTCGCTCATCCAAGCATTGCATCATTCCGTAGACGACAGTGCAGGTCGTCCTTGAATTTCGTCTGGTGTGACGCGTGATCGACTTACTATGTCACACTTCTTAGAAGTGTACATGTAAATGACCTAGATTTTGACCCATTTAATCACTGGGGGTAGACGGAATCGATTGATAATGGAATTTTTATCTGTGTTGAAGCAGTAAATAGAATGGGCATTTTATGGGAAATTGATTCGCATTTGTTCAAATGTCACGTGATAGGCTCTTGCGATTATCGAAAAATGCAATGCAGTTGGTTTGGTACCTTCATATAAGGGAAACGGAGTAGGAACGTAAATATTTCATATTGTTTGAAGAACTTGATGACATTACAATTAATAGAAGGTAATAACATACATTTACAATAGTCTTAATACATAGAATAGACGATCTCAATTGATTTATTGCCTCATGCCGTAGCCTACCATTTGAAATAGAAACATCATGATTTGAGATTAATCAAAACACATGAAATACTCCGTGATTGGTAAAATTAACGTATAATTATTTCACTTTTGACTAATAGTATATGTCCTGCTGAAAGCGCACGAATGTCGCATCGTTGTGACGCTATATATACCATATTGCAATCTCATTGTGTCCAAAAAGTGATGTAACGTGTGTTTGTGTCATCCGTTCCTCCAATGCTATTTTGGACATCGATTTAATCGAATCGTTCCCAATAAAAATTTGGTAGAGCTCACTCATTGCAAAGTACCTGTAAATGGGCAAATTTAAATTAAAACAAATAAAACCAGAGGGCGCTACTGAAATAAATTTTGGATGTTTCTGGAAAACCCACAGGCTGGAGCATCACTGCTTGGGATTTTTCTATCCCAAGCACGTGATTTGTGCATTAAAATTGGTTAAAAATTTTCTATAAGAATGTAAAGAATGGGAACACTTCCGAATTAGCATTTATTAAATCAAACATTTATGAAATATTTTAGTATCGTGTGATAATACTACTAACATTAAGGTTTTGCTAGGGTCGTGGCGATAAGAAATTCTTCATTCACATGTATTTGACTAAGATCAAAATGTTCGTAAAGCATACGACCACTAAAACATTTTTTTTGAAAAATTAAACATGAAACATTGGAAATAAGGGATGTCATTTTAATACCTTAGGTAATTCTTTAGCATAAATCTACATGAATATCATGGATATATTCTTGCTCTTCAAATATTCATTATGTAGATTTCCTAGCATCACTGATGAGACATCACTTGTTGAGTTGCACATACATATGACATACTGTTATCTTATTATTTGAATATGTATATAAAGGACTATATATGGTTGATATAGTAAAGCAGCCCCCTTTCGGAGCATAATCTTAATTTCTCATGAAGTAATGAATTTGTACCAATATTTATTCTACAATGCAGGCTCTTATAAAATGATTTAGTTTAAACAATATTTTATTCAAAAGATTTGAAAAGATTTGGACAACAGGCAAGGCCTATTCAAGTCCTCTCCCGAAGAATCTTATAAAAGATACATAGCTTTTAATTTTCTTTGAATTCCCAAATTTTTCGAAATTGCACTTCAAAAATGGTATATTTTGCCAATATTTCGGAAAAAACGTCATTTTGGGGCTAGTTTTGGACAAACTTCCTATTAGTTGGAGCATGGAGCGGGCTTCTGAACAACTTTTATAATATGATAATTATGTTGTTACCTACATGTATGTTCGTCTTTAAGTGCATGCAAAAGGAAAAGGTTGTTTACAATCCCGCTAGATGTCAAGCACAAATTATACTAGTTTTCATGAAAAATTGACAAAATCACTGGTTTTCATGATATCTATGCAAATTTTACAATGTCTTAGAAAGCGAGGAGCAGTTTTTATAACTTGATTTCTCAAAATATAGATATTTAACTCTGTAAATATGACAACAAAATTTAAATTTGGAGAAGTCGATTTAGGGGGCCATTTTACTATATAAACCATATATACTCCTTTTAACAATGCTTAAGCACATCAAAAAGGGAATAAACGCAGAAAGAAATAATTCTTATTATAGTACCATGTGAATAGAAGTAAGATTCCCAATGGTAGGCTAGCTCGTGAGTCCAAGATAAGATGTCAAAGATGAAAACATGATTATGAGCTTTTCAAATTCATCAATTGGTAGCTAAATGAGGTAAAAAAGTACGTCTGATGTGTTAAGATAAGGTGACTAGAAAATCAAAACCATGAAGGTAAACGGAAGAACAGAAGCAACATTAACAGGGCAGCAGTATGGGATGGAATATCACATTGATATTTCAATCTAATTGGTTAAAATTTTATTCTGGAAATAGAATAGTTATACAACAGCTTACGAAATCTTATTTCAGATTAAATTAACCTTTAAAAAAAACTCATCTATGTCTTATGTTTGGAAATGATTTTTTTTTATCGATACGAATGTTTAGGGAAAGTCCTAGTTTGATTTCGAAATAAATCTGTTGTGGTTTAAAATACTTTTGAAAAATAAAAAAGGAAATTGTACGGCAATGCACATTGTTTTTAAAAAATACCGAGAGTCTATTTCAATAAATTTCCTTCTGTTTTATTCATGTACTAAGGAGACACAGTGACGGTATCCTGAATTCCCATGATCTAAATAACCATTGGTTGATTTTATCTTTTTGGTGTCGCATCGTGCCACCTTAAAACAGCTGAAAATAAATTTCGTGAAGAACCTGAATTTCTTTTTAGTAGAGAGAATATTTGCAACTGTAATGATGAAGCATGGAATGTTATAATTCTTCATATCTTCATTTAATTATCTAAAAGCGTCTTAAAGAAATTTGAATGTCGTCCTCAAATTCAATAGCATCATTTAGGAAGAGCTAAATTTGCAGCATGGATCAGACATGCACGTTTCGGGTTCTTAACAACTTGATCTCACTTTGTGAAATATTCGATTATTGGTGGATTATAAAAGAGATGCATCTATACTGTGACGCACAATGCATATACTGACCAATAAATCGACTTATTTTTCTGCATTATCTTCACGATATACATCACGGAAGCGAATCACGTGATATGCAAATAATCTCTTTGATTATACAAAGTAAACACTGTCAACATTTACTTCATATGAAACTATTTTAGGCCTATCATACGAGTTAAAGAAGATCCTGACGATATCTTCAACAGCACTTACAATAGAGCACCAAATTGAGCATCGACGGACCCCTAGCAAGCTAGAGGTGGGACCAGGTGCCCGGGAGGAGTAAACATCCACTGTTTGCTAGCCGCACCCGCCGTCGATGTCAACGCACGAAAATGAAACAATATATTTAATACATGCACTGTCTGAGGTTCTGTCTATATAGAAAGTGCTATAGAGCATAATTATCATTTCTATAATGGTAATCTATTCTGATAAAGAATAGAGGTATACTTAGAGAACAGTCACAGAACTCAATGCTTTTTAAATCGGTACACTCAAGAGTTCATCTGTATTATACGAGTTTCCGTTATGACTTCGTTGATTGTAACATTGTTTACACTTGGGTGACAACTATTCTGCTCATTTGATGAGTACCTGAATAGCCACGAAAGTAGAGAGACCGTCTCTCACACTGAACACATCGGGCAGGCTAATTTTCATTTTATTTCGATCCAATTTCTTCCGAGAGATACTTTTGAAAAATCACGGAAAATCTCTCCCTTTTGATTAATTGATGTGTATGGTATTTTCAATATTACATTTATATTGCATTCATATACGCATGGCGGATCTTGAAAAATTTAAAGAAAAAATCCGTAAAACTGATGGATGCTTCCCGAACACAATAAGTTTTGATACCAGATTGATTTTCTCGGAGTCTTTGACTTTTCAGAAATGATCATAATGACCTTGACCTTTAACCCTAATAAAACCTTAAAGACCTTTGTCTTGAACCCCACATCCTGGTATTTTTAACAAATTACCCTCAGGAGTTATGTCTTACACACACACACACACCCTTTTTTGAGGTACATAATTTCTCATCAATGCAAAGAAAATCGTAAACTTGCTACATATATAAACAAATGTGCATTTTTCCTTTGATAACCAAATTTCAGACCATTTTGAATTGAAACGAATTTTTAATGAATTTGTTAATTTTTCTAAAGTTATTAAAATGACAAATATGGATAATGACCATATCCCTATATACAGCACAAAATCAATAATTCAGAAAATCATAAACTGAAGGCGTACAAAATCAGGATAAAACAGGCACCAAAGCAAACAAACAAAAACCTCCACCATATGAAAAGAAGCGAACTCCTGAAATGTGAGTGAGACCAGGTGCCAAGGAAGAGTCAGCATCTCCTGAATACATGCAACACCCGTCGCTTCATTCGGTAGAATTGTCACATCCGGTTACTTCCATTTTGGAAGATATAAAGTTTAATCTTTGGTTGGACAGTACAAATGGTCTATGACAGAATAGCATCCATCATTCTGGAGAATGGGACATCATAGTGTATGACGAGTTCCCAATATCGACAGTAGAGCTTCTCAGTGAAGGTATTAGTCGGTTACAAACGTATCCCTGACTGAGAAGCTTTTCTAAAAGACTCCTAGTTCTCAGAATAAAATCTGTATATTTGGTACATGCTCTGGCATAGCGTATCAACTGAGATATGAACATGCCGTAAGCAGGCGATGAAGGGATATTGCTACTCAGAAAAGGAAAGTTTGTGATGTTGAAATTGAAGTCGTCATGCTTGTCATAGAGTGAGGTGTTCATGTGACCATCAGTGTCGTAGGACAACAAAATGTCCAAAAAGGATGCTGAATTATTTGTCTCTGTAATGTCTTTGCTCCGAAGGATAGATTCTGCTGAGGTACTTCGCGAGTTTTGGATTATTGATGGACAACACATCGTCTATGTATCCGTATATCTTTTCCCTTCCGAGACCAAACATTGAATGAATTCAGCTTCGTACGAGTTACGAAAAATGTCGGCAAGGAGTGGGGCACAATTGGAATTCCGACAATTTGCTGGAAGACCTTTCCTCCGAACAGCCTAAAAACGACTTTGACTTTTTTGAATGACCTTTGTCTTGAAGTTGCTATTGTGGAATATATGATTAAATTCTCATAACGCAGCTTATATCTCAAATCTCAAAACCCGTAACCAATGTGAAAGATTATACATTTTGCTATCAATATTCAAAATTTCAAATCATTTGGACAAAGTGATGATTTTTAAAATCTTGTATACAGGAATATCTATTTTTAGCCTGAAAATGACCTTGACCTATATGAATGACCCTGAGTGACATTTTTCGCTCAAGGTGCAATCTATTCTAAGAATTAATTATAGGATATATGATGAAATTCTTTTAAGCAGCCTTGATATATTCATGTACGTACATTGAATTTACATTCACATGACGCTATGTGTAACGAATCCCCCCTCCTTTTTGGCACACAATTTTTCATTAACGCAAAAAAAATCTCAAAACCCGTCACATATGTTAAAGTTTATACATTTTTTTATCATTATTCAAAATGTCATACCATTTTGACAAAATACTGATTTTTAATGAATTTTTAAATAATTATTATTTATTGCACAAAAAGAAATTTTTAGCCTGAAAATGACCTTGACCGTAAGTGACCTTCGTTCCAACGGATCTATCCTAAGGAACATTTGTGTGAAATATGATCAAATTGTAATGTAAGATTTAGGAGATATAAGCTCCGACGGACGGACGGACAGGCAGACAGACAGACAGAGGGACGGACAGATATACGGACAAGGCGGCGACTATATGCTCCCCCGAATATTTTCGGGGGAGCATAAAAATTCTTCGGTGTAGAGGGGTTTCCAAGTTATCATAAAACGGTCAAGCCCATGGTTTCGAGCAAATTCATACGTTCAAACAGGAAAATCAGCATTTAACCTAAATTGTGCTGTATTGTGAGTGCTGTTGAGATTATCGTCAGGATCTTCTTTAATTCAATTTTGCTAATTCCAGTATGAATCCGCGCTAGCAAGTAAAGTATAAGTGTAGACATGCACGCTTTTTAGATTAACTTATTTGCATTTATTCTGAAAGAATCAAAGACATCAGAAACATGCTTTGTTAGCATATAAAAAGACAATCTTAGAAATAAGAAATTATATATATTTATTTCAAAAGAAGTCTTTATAGCAGTTACTGTAAACATGGTTAGATAGCATAGTCAAGATTCACAAGTACTCACACGTAAGACAAAAATTAAGAAAAAAACTAGATTTCTAAATATCTTTTAGAAATTTTCTGTTTTCCTTGCATCTGCTTTTCGAAATGTTTGAAACAATTGAACTAATATCATGACGCTAGATAGAAACAGGCCAACCTGATAACAAAAATCCAGTTAATATCCTGTTTCGGTCTATCATGATGCATGCAATAATCTTCGGCCCTATTCATATTTCCATAATATTCTAGTTCATGAAATGCCAAATGTATGGTGAATTCAAATTATGAAAGCCTGTTTCGATTCCACAGTCCCATACTGAATAATACGTTGCTCACAACGCCAAGAAACGTTGAAATCCTTGAAAATATCAATAAATGAGCGAAATTTCGACACATTTATGAAATGATGTAATGATCCATGCCTTGTCCATGATATTTTTATACCAATCGATGGATTTTTTTTTATCGGTCTTTTGATTTGCATTGAAGATTTCGTGGGCAAGGCCTGGGTCGTAGATGAATTTTGAAGAGTTGTGTATAAAACACGATGATTGTCCTTTGTTTTGCATCATTTAAGGCAAATGACGTCAAAATATGATGTCATACATCGCGCGCGTGACGTAACGAGGGTTCAAAATTATGACGCCGTATTATCTGAGACATTCAACATTGCAGAAAATTATAATTCTAATTCATTCTGTTTGTTTCACGCATTCTGATTGGTTCACAGGACTTCTACAATCATGTATAACGGCGATATACATGCCGCAAACCGACTCACTTGACATACTTTAAAATGTATTCCTACGTTAATTTGAACGTTACAAGCTTTGGCGTACTTTTTGCGTATGACGCCACGCTACCCTTTGTTCTTCGCTCCTGTGACGTCATACTGTGACGTAAAACTACAAGGTATGAGCTTGTAAATGGCGTTCTTCACATGTAAACAACAGAGCAAGTAAGTTTATCATTGATAACACTTTGATTTTTCGCCATTAATTGTAATAAATACGAAGCAGTTGTATTTCATATTTTGCAGCGCAATAATTTCTGTTGGTCGTTGTTAGTCCTCCGTAGCAACGTCACCTCTAAAGCGGTACGTGAGACCCTCTGAGGGGTATAAAAAGTTATACATATATATATAAAACATACGTTATACCGTCGAGGACAAGCCCCGACGGTATAACTGCGTTTCCATCAGTATATCCAACATATACCTGTCGGAACCACAAAACACAGTACGTTTATCCCCTAATTAATGATTCATTTATGAAAAGCATTTGTCGAAATTATAGAGCCGATATGAAGGGTAAGCGCTCCTAGTCCTTTTTCATCTTCATTAAAATGTCCCACAGTAATATACAAAGATTTAAAACCTGGCCTACTTTGCTTAATTTTGCCAACATTAGACATAATCTTACAATTAACTTCATCATGTGACATATTGGACAAACATAAATTATGTAACGTTTGTACACGTTGAGCAGAAATCAAAGCTAACAAATAATTGTTTTCATTGACAACAAATTAGGGGTTAAATCTTCATGAAGAGCATTATGTCTGAGATAATCAAATACATTATGTGCTCTACAAACACAAGTGTATCTAGATTGTGTTGGTCTCTGTTGATACACTCCTTTCATGAATTTTGTTATTGGTGGGTGTTTACCTATGTCCTTATCACCATACATAATAGAATATGATAAACCGCTTTTTTGCAGTATTCACAGATCGAACTATACATGTAACTAAGGCCTAAGGAACTGATAAGATAAGGGCTGCATTTAGCCCTGAATCTCAATCATTTCTTCTACACAATGATCTGTATGCAAGAAATACTTGCTACATTGTATTTACTAAAATGTACTGTATTTAGAGATTCCTCATACAACTGTTATTTTGGTAAGCCTATTTCTTAATACTAAAATTACAGTAAAAAGAGTAGGGGGTAGCCATGTTGAAAAGAAGCTAATATCGATCAAAAAACGTTGAAAATAAAAAACAATATGACTTATATTGATATCTATCAACTTTGAAACATAGTTATAGTCAATGCAAGATACAGGAAATCAAATTTGAAAGACTGGTCTCAACTTTATCCATTAACTTCAAAATCTAAAATACGGTTGTTGTATTTTGTATTCATTGGCTAAAAAGTAGGCTTTTTACTGCAAAATACACACTGTGTAGAAATAAACAGCATGCTCTTGTTTATTTCATTCCAAAATCTTGTGCATTTCATGTGAACATGTTTAGAATGAATAAATGAATGACTATAAAACGGACAAAATGAAACTTTTCTTATATTATGGCCTACATCACAGATTCTTAAAAAGCCACCCACACTACCTTATTCAGTTCTTAGTCTCTGGGGCATTTCCCCCCCCCCCCCCCCCCTAGCTACAGAAGCCCACTTTGTCAAAAGATGGGTATTAGTGATATTCACTTTCTGTAAAAGTGGCGTTCTGTAGCTAGGGGGGACAATGTTTTTAAAACTTTTCCATTTTCCATTGATTTCTTTAGAAAAAAGACACATTTTGCCCTTAAATTTAGGAAAACTATGTACGATAAATCTTATCCTACTGCCGATTATGATGAAACCAAGAACTGGCATCAATTTTGTGAAAGAATTTTCTCGCAGTTCCCATTTCGAAAATTCCACTTTTTCAGGGCAGATTTTACGCCTCATCTTATCAGCTCCTTAAGGAGGCCGAGTTCGGTTTCATATCTCAAAAACTATATTAGAAAAATTGATTATTTTTACACGAATTATTACTTTCTTAATTATTCACATTTTGGCAGATTTCTAGAAAAATCGACCAATTGGTATAGTTGTAGGGGCCGTCTCAAAATAATGCCTATTTTACTATGGGGGTATTGGAATTTTTCCTATAAAATGCCAATTTTCAAGAATTCAATAATAGAAATTTGATTGAAATTGCAATATACCATTACTTTATGAATGATTAACTTAATGTATCGACAAGAAAAAAATTGACCGATTGTTATGCAATTGGGGGGGGGGGGGGGGGGCATTTCAAAGTTTGAAAATCTATCAAAACTGTAAAATTTTGATAGTAAATGTTGAAAGTGGCAAGAAAAAATAAGGAATTTTCCTCAAAATGCTGTACCAGTATTCGATATTTGTAAACCTTCAATTCTAGCTTCAAAATTAGGAAACACAAAAGTAAAAAAGAAAAATATGTGAGGAAGGGTGGGGAAAATCTCAAAATTAATAAATCAAATGTGAACCTGATAAGGGTCTTCATGAGGCTTCATTACTCAAAAACCAAAATAAAAAATAAATCCCTTTATTACTTAATATGACGTTTTAAATCAAATGGTAATCATTGTGAGAGATTTTCAGAAAAAAATCCTTTGTCTAGATTACTTGCAGGGGCCGTTCCAAAATAATGCGTAATGTACAATTGGTGCAAGATCTTTGACGTCACGCACCGAAAATAACGTTCGTCCATACCGCAATGTGTAAAACAGCAGTTACGCTGCAGGACAGGGATGCTGAATTTAATGTTTGATTTTTTTCTTTAAGTTGAATAAATTTAGAAGATGAAGATATATTTGGATTTGAGTGTAAAATAAAACGGGAAAAAGATTCCCCGAGAGACGTCAAAAGCAGCTAGAAGTTAGAACGCAACGAAACATGTAGAAATGATAAATCATTCTTTTCGTATACTTCATATCTCTCTTATAGACGAAGATGACGTACATTTGATAACATCACATGAAGTTGAGAGAAAGAGAGAGAGAGAATTCTTTTTTTTTTCTTCTTTTTTTCTTTTATGTTTTCTAAAGGTTTCGTTTCGTTTCGTTTTTGTTTCGTTTTGTTTCTGTTTCGTCACGATGTTTCACACTTTACAGGGACCCAAATATCAGTCGTTATGAATTTATAAAAAAAATGTATAGAAACGAATTACATGTTGTTTTTATCTACAACATGGGAAGAGAATTAAACAATTGCAATGAATATTTGTTACTGGTTTATTTTCTTAAAATAGCATCCATTTTAGATCGTCTTTTGGTATTCATTTACTGAAGAAACCTTATTTTGCGATCGGAGAGTTCCCTCATCTAAATATGCATGATTGTATATATCCTTTATCTGTAACATTTCTCATTAATTCTGAATTTCATGTTTACATACATACATTTACTACGACATTGTAGAACGGGCACATGAAACCTAAAGAAAAAAAATGAAAGGGTGGGGGTGGGGGTTGGGGGTGTGGAGTCAGTGACTCCGATTCGATAATTTTTTTTTTCAGTGAAACATAAAAATTCTAAAAACAAGCATGATCCATTTATACTTTTGTTATTTTCCTTATAAACACAAAGTTATACGATAGTTTATCATCGAGATAAAATGAAAATATCCAACAAATAAAAATGATGTATTTAAATAATAAACCAAGTAAATCTAAATCCCTGGTCAAGCATTATTCGCCCTTTTCATTCATAACAATTGCTGGTGTCAGTTTTGCAACCCCCCCCCCACCCCAATTTATTTTATTTTATTTTATTAATTTATTTATTATGGTTTTTTTTTTTGGTGCGAGTGTGCGTGAAAAAAGCTCACATCAAGCTCCATGAATCAATTTAGTGGTACGCAAACAAGAAAAAGAGAGAGAAAAAAGTAAACGTAAGCGTTTCAAATTTTGACGTCACAGATCAAGAAATGAACGTCATTCATTTCGCTCGTTCTCGATAATGAGTGCAATTACCTGTAGAATGGTTACTTCTTTGAACAAAGCAGAGTTTATACTAAAATTCACTCGCTTAAAGTTTTCAAACTGAGAAACTTTATTCGATAACATTTTAGTGCAAAGTACGAAGGTTTACAAAATTGCAGAAAAATTCTTATAATCAAAGATAATTCGAGATACTAAACTTAAATTTTCTAATCCATTATATCGCTAAAATCTTTAAGAAATATCCTGTTAGATCGTCAAAAAAGTTTCCTGTTTGATTTTGTTCCCAAGCAACAGCGGTTGAATTTCCGATTGTGACGTTATAAATATGAAACGTTTACGGCGATATTCCGGAGGTCTCATTTACTTGATATTTTTGTATATATTAAGTAAGCGATAAATCTTACGAAATACTCATTACTATAGGGCTGTATTTGATAATTTTCTGGTTTCATCGATACCAAACTTGTCGAAATCCGCCGGGAAACAAGCGAACAAGATCGCCATGCGCGTAACCATGCGCAATACACTATAACTCGTACCGAACTCGACCTCGTTAAATCAAATGAGTTAAAGAAGATCATCCTGACGACAATCTCAACAGCACTCACAATTGAGCATCGACGAACCCCTAGAAAGCTAGAGGTGGACCAGGTGCCCGGGAGGAGTAAGCATCCCCTGTTTGGCTAACCGCACACGTGTAATAAAAACTATAACACATCATTCACAGATTGACCGTTTGCACTAATCGTAATGTTCTTGGTACAGAACTCCTGCCATCTTCTAATCTGTACCGAGTATTGAATCTTCGTGCTTCCTCTCAAAGAATGCTTGATGACTTCCAGAACTTCGTTCGAAACTCCTTCCTCTCTGGATTTCTACCAGACAGGAGACAAGCCACCAGTGTCATCTTTTTCCTCAGAGGATGTTCCTTCTCCACATGTGGTAGACTTAGAAGGTCTCGGTCTTGATGCAGAATCCTCGGCACATCTATAAGGATGCTGAAAAGACGAGAATATCATGACTGAGTTGAGCAATCTGGGACAACAATTACACATTTTGCCCCCTTCCTTTCAATCTTTTGTAAACATCCAGATATCATGCTAAATGAGGGAAAGGCATAAAAATACATGGCAACCCATGAAAAGGAAAAGGCATCAATATGAATAGCAAAAGAATCTGGTTTCAATGACACATACTTAGGCACCTTATCATTAAGCCTGGAGGCAAATATGTCACATTGGAATGGACCCCGCATCTGATCAATTCTTTCAAATACTAGATTTTTTATTGTCCACTCTGTCTCATCATTAAAATTTCGAAAAAGTATATCTGCAATTACATTTTCAACTCCTGGTAAGCGGGTAGCTGAAATCCATATTTTCCTGTCAATACACCAAAGCCAGATTTCCTAAGTAACCTCGTTGCATGACCTTGACCCACTTCTTCTCATGTTATTAATATAACTTACAGCAGTGGCGTAGTCACATTGTAATTGAATGTGAATGTTGTTGAAAGAGCTACAGAGATCCATCAGACCAAAAAATACTGCCTTAGTCTCTAGTAATTAATGTGACACTCTGACTCCTCCACCACCAGTGACCTTGTCTCCTAATTCTGCCCCAGCCTTCTTTTGAAGCATCTGTTCTAAGCACCATTGAAGGTTCATTTTTATGAATTTACTTTTTTGTTACTAATATATTTTCAATCCACCATAAAAGGTCTAACATTCCATCATGATCAATGCTCATATTAAATGCTTCAAAATTGCCTTTAGCTGATTTTAAGGCATCTATTTTACAATTTTCTAGACTTCTGTAAAAGAGGGGGCCAAGGTCAACTTCAAGGAAGCTTGCAACCATAAGGACTAGAACCTGTGAGACTTCCCTTATTTTTACCCGTTCCTTTTTATTTACCTCCTCAACCCTTTGCTTTAGGTATTTAGCTTTGCCGCAGTTAGTCTAACTGTCATATTCATCGAGTCTAGAGAAAATCCTAAGAAATTAATTTTTTGTGAAGGTAGAAATACTTATTTCTCATAATTGACTATGAAACCTAGATTTTGCAACATGGAGGGAGTATCTTTAACATTTTGCCAACGCTGGGTCTCATCGACACCTTGAAGGTAAGAATCATCTATGTACGAGACGCATTCAATCCCCTGCCTCCGAAGTTGTGAAAAAAATAGGCTTCATAAGCTTTGTAAACTGACGTGGGCAGCATGCTAACCCAAATGCAAGGCAGGTATACTGAAATAATCCACCATTCCACCCAAAACGTACAAATTTCCTGTGTTCACTAGCCAAGGGAACTGAATAGTATACATCCTTCAAATATATAGATGCCATGTAACAATGTGGCTTCACTAACCTTACAGCAGACATAAGATTTTCCATTTTAAAATGATGATACTGAACAAATTTGTTTCATTCTTTGAAATTCAAAATAAGGCGGTATCATGAATCTTTCTTCGGACGAATAAACATGATAGAAATCAATTCATCTTCAATATGACACACTTCCTAAATTACATTTTTCTCCAATAACCAATTCAGTTCTTCTTCAATAATTTTCTTTTCTTTAAAATTGAAATTGATTTGATGAGCGTTCACTGCATATGCCTGCCTATCATTAAATTCAATATGACAATGTCTGACAATGTCAAGGATAAATTTGTCAGAAGTTAAGTTTTCCAATTCTTTAGCAAAGAATCTCACTCTGCCTGCCTTGAAGTGTTTTGCACATATGAAATTAAATGTATAATTATCAAAATGTACAGGTCTTACCATCTCGTCCTGTATTTCAGGCCTTATTACTGCTTCCGTCTGCTTTTTCCCCTCGTTACTGGGACGACTGCCGCCTCTTCGTGAGCCTAAAAAAGGCATCCATTGCTCTCGAGTCTGGGAGGAGTGAGCATTTCTTCTGTATTGGTATGAAGAGTAAAAACATCTTCCCCTGAAATTCCTCCTTCCTGTGCCTCGACCTCGTCGCGGCAATACTTTGCTGATTGCTTCATTGGCCTTCTCAAGTTCGTCCAGTTTCTTAATAACTTCTCCACTAAACAACCATTCGTTAATCGGTGTAACAGTACTTTGTGAATTAACCAAAAACGTATAGTTATCACTGTCCATCCCAGAGTCATTCTTTAAGCATTCACGTCTTATCAGATTCAACTCATGGTTTGCGTAACTGAATAATTCACAACTCTCAACAACCTCTTTAGTGTTCATCAAAAGTTCTTGGATAACACTCGCCAGTCCTGTCATCCCTTTGAAAATGAATGATTGTACAGTTTGAAATCTAGAGTCCAATGATCTAGTGCTTGGTTGTTATCTGTTCCATATAATTTCCTCTACTTTGGTAGTCACCAAGCTTTTGCAATTCTCCGGCCTACGGAGCTTATCATTCGTTTCTTTCAATTTTTTGTCTGATTTCAAAGAAGAACTTACCTTGAACATCATATCGTCCACTAATTTAGCCTAAATGGCCGGACCAGTAGACTCCGCTGAAACTTTTTCTGACAGTATCTTTAGAATGCCATCGTTATGTGTATCTCTACTTTTGTTTAGTGAACTACTAGCGTCGGGCTTATCTCCCGAGCACGAATCAACATTTTTCATTGTAACTAAATTGTCATCAACTTTAGTCTTTTTCTTTACGGGTTGATCCTCGCTTTCTTCTTTATCTTCTTCCTCATCGTCATAATACTCATAACCATCGTATTGCGATGTCAGTTCTGATCTAAGATCGCTAAAACCTTATTTCATGGTCTCACCGAGAATCCGAATAGAATCGGAAAAGTTCTGAAAACTTGAGCCAAGATCTAAGTCCATTAGATGCGTTCTAACACGTGGGGATTCTACGTCTCCCCTCCTTGGGTCGAATGTCTACTTGTCCCTGCCCTCAACAAAGTAAGGGATGACCGAGGGGTCGATGCAGCAATGGGTACATCGTTCTCCACATCACTTTCTATATAGATATAACCCCATACAGTGCAATGCATGTCTTCTATATATTGTTTTTTATTTTCATGCATGGACATCTACGGCGGGTGCGGCTGGCAAACAGGGGATGCTTACTCCTCCCGGGCACCTGGTCCCACCTCTAGCTTGCTAGGGGTCCGTCGATGCTCAATTTGGTGCTCTATTGTGAGTGCTGTTGAGATTATCGTCAGGATCTTCTTTAACTCATTTGTGTCACACTCATGCCATTTGCCGTGTGGAGCTCGTAAAAAAGTTCCCCGCGAGGGGTCTGATAGTAAGTGTTTTGAATATTTTCCCTGACATGGTCGCCATAGCACTTTCTATATAGATATAACCCCAGACAGTGCAATGCATGTATTCTATATATTGTTTTTATTTTCATGCATGGACATCGACGGCGGGTGCGGCTGGCAAACAGGGGATGCTTACTCATCCCAGGCACCTGGTCCCACCTCTAGCTTGCTAGGGGTCCGTCGATGCTCAATTTGGTGCTCTATTGTGAGTGCTATTGAGATTATCGTCAGGATCTTCTTTCATTCATTACAGCGGCGGATCCTAAGCGAGAGAATATTTTCCCGAACTTCTTAAGAGGAATACTGACGGGAACTGAAGAATGTCCTGCATTTTCGCTATCTGACATGCTTTTCTGCGAACTTCTAGTATTTCTTAACATGGCGTCCGCCATCGTGTATTAACTACATGTACTACTGTGCAGTAAAGTAATGACATAACTTTGTTAGTCTAGTCAATCTAAGGTAGAAGGTGGAACTAATTGCAAAAGAAATGTTTTTTCATTTTTCGTCAGCTTTCATCGTGTAAATTATGAGAAAAAAGTCCGGAAAATCCGTCCAGGCAAAATGTACTTTTTAGGTGTCAGAAATAATGCAAGACTGGATTGTTACAGACGCACCGCCTTACTTCGAGCGGGAGGTAACTCTGATTACTGTTTTCACGTATAAACACATGCACTTATATACACGTTCACATACACGTCGCAGTAGATATGAAAAGAAAACAATATTATATTTCGTAAAAGAAAACACTTTGTTGAAAGAACGGATCATATAATTATGTAGGTAACAAAGGTATAAAATAGCAAATAATATTCTGTCTTTGACCGTGTCCATCGACACCTAGATCTGCACATGTGCAGACACATGTAGCTACAAGGAAGAACGAACGTACAAAATAAACACTTTTTGAAAAAGAACTTGTAGAAAATATGATATAAAATGTAGATTCAAACAAATTTGCTTAAAAAAAGTGAAATTACGGAGGCGAATGGTGTAGAAAATCTTTATGTATGGAGGCCAATTCGTAGCGTAACTAAAAAAATATCACATATTTGTTTTCTTCTCGTTCTAAATAGTTATTTATGATGATAGAAAGAAATATCTGTTCAAATGTGTTTATCGCATATCTCTCACGTTAAACATCACTTAATTTTTAAAATGTGAAGTTTCTCGTCTTTATCGCTCACCTGATACCATCTCTGAACAGTTCAAAACAGCATATATTCAGTCGGCTACATTTCTTTTTTTTTCTGTCTATTTCATTATACATGTATATACACCATGGGATATCACGTGATACACAAATGATATGTTCCACGGGAATCCCCTTTGATTGAACCAAGTAAATACTGTCTAAATCTACTTTATATGAATTTATTTTAGGCGTATCATATGGTCATTATTATCAATCATATGATGGTAATTTAGTCTGGACAAGAATAGACGTGTATTCGGAGAACACTTGAACAGAAATTTTTCAATGCTCGCCACATGTTATGATATGGTGCACGGACAGATACAAAATTTTCTGTTAAAGGGTTCTCCAAATGTACACAATTGTTTTCCGGTTACTAAAGGTCTCGAAGAACGCATAATTAGAGTGTAAAACAACCTCCTCACTGTTAAATGACCACTCAAACAAGACAGCACAGTACATTTGTATTCTTTCAAATAACTTTATAAATAATATATGCTTTTCTTTTATCCGGGTTATCCTTATAACGTAACGGGTAGACATATGTTTACGGTCCGGGTGGACACATTACGGGTCTAATATTCCACGGTCTAGGTGTTCAAGGTCCAATGACAAATATGGATAATGACTATATCCCTGTATACAGCACAAAATCTGTAATTCAGAAAATCAGAAACCGAAGGCATACAAAATCAGGATAAAACAGGAACCAAAGCAAACAAACAAAAACCTCCACCATATTAAAAGAAGCGAACTCCCGATATGGGAGTGAGACAATGTGCCCAGGAGGAGTAAGCATCTCCTGTTTGCATGCAACACCCGCCGATTCAATTCGTTAGAACTGTCACATCCGGTTACTTCTATTTGGGAAGATATAGAGTACAATCTTTGGTCGATGGTTTAAATGGTCTGTGACAGAATATCATCCACCATTCTGGAGAGTAGAACATCATAGTGTATGACGAGTTCTTGACCTAGTGACCTAGTTTTGACCTAGTGACATTGACCTTGGACCCAGTTCAAGATTTTGGTTAAATGTTCTTGTTGAAGCACAATCTAAGGAACTGTATTCGATCAATTTCGGTTGATCGTTTCTCCAACGCATTCGAATTTGGATAATTTCTGTTATCAAAATTTCTTGAAATTTCTAAACCGTGGGTCCTGTAGCATCATATCCTACCCATCCTGCTACGTCTTTCGGTATTTGTTTGGACATTATAACTTTCATACTCTTTGGTCATATAACATTGTTTAGATTGAGGATCATTGACGAGGGTTAAGCACCCGCGACGTGCATGTCTGATCCATGCTGCCAATTTATCTGTTCTTAAATGATGCTATTCGATCTGAAGACGTTTAACACTTAAACAGAATTGTTTTACATTTTATGATATGGTACACGTAAACCATATTTTCTGTTTTAGTGTTCTCTGGATATACCTCTATTATTGATCAATATGGACTACCAAACTTTAATTCTTACATTGATAGGCCTAAAATAAATTCATATAAGGTAGATTTGGAAGTATTCATTGTATTTAATCGAAGTGGATTCTTTGTATATCACGTAATTTGCTATAGTGATATGTTTGTGGCAACATAGGTTATTTAAATCGCACCTTTAAAAGTCTCATTATTTCAGCGATATTGTGTAGACTAGATAGATGTGCACAGTACACACATTGATTTTACTAATCATTATGGCTTCATTGGAAGATACAAAGATAAATTTAATAACTTGTTCAATTTGTTTCGAAACCTTCAAAACGCCTAAACATTTCCCTTGTTTACACAGCTTTTGTGAAGGATGTATCCATACATATATTGAAACTACATTTGGAGAAGGAGAGGGCGGCGTCAATTGTCCCGTGTGCCGTATGTTCGTGGCGAAACCAGACGATGTGAGTGTCCAGGAATGGTCGGTTAAGCTACCAACAAATCATATATTGGTCAGTCTTATTGACGCGAATTAATCAAAATCAGGACAGAAAATTTGCACAGGATGTTCTAGGGAAAACGAAACCGAAAGTGCATGTTCTTGGTGCGTAAACTGTAATGAATACCTTTGCAAAACATGCGATCGTTGTCATCGAAGAGGCAAAACTACCTCTAATCATAAGATTGTTGAGTTAGGTGACAATTCGTCGATTGACGAGCATTTACAACATGCAGACGTACTATGCACTGAGCATGTGGAAGAGAAAGTGAAAGCTTACTGTAGTGATCATAATGTTTTTTGCTGCATGGCATGTGTGATGCTTCAACACAGAACTTGTGAACATGTGCTTTCCATTGAAAACGTTGCTGACCAAATGAAACAATCCAAAGAGGTGATAGAATTCGAGAAAAATCTGAATAACCTGAAACATTCATTGGAAAAACTTATCACACGAAGAGATGAAAACTTGCAGAGGTTGGATACCGATATCAGTAAGATCAAAACTGGTGTTGACAGCTTATTCACAGAACTTACCGACCATCTTAGTCAACTGAAGTCCAATATGATATCACAGATATCAAAAACAGAACGAGATGTAAGGGCAGAGATAGAGGGAAAACGTGATGAACTTACATGTAAAGTATCTGCTTTGGAAATAGATATCGCACTATTTCAGACAATCATGAAGAGTTCTCCCCCCTCCCTGTTTCTGCAAACCGTGGCAAGATTATCCGAACAAAAATCAATCCTGGAAAACTATGTGAAAGATCAAAATCAGAAATTAAAAGACATTCAAGTATTATTTCAGGCAAATGAGAAGCTAGATAAGATTAGGGAAAATATCCATGAATTTGGACATGTAGAAGTACAGAGGAGAGTAGATATGCTCATAGTCGAACCTACCCTTACATCTGATGTAATAACGACCGGTAGTGGAGGAGAACTGACCATATTTAGAAATGACCAGATCATGCTTTCAAACTTTGACGAGAAAACTGTAGAGTTACGTGATAGTGTATGCCAGAATGTCCTGTCATCGTTATCATTGCAAGGGCGTCCGTATGGAATAAAGGTTATACGTGACACAAAGGGGGCTGTAGCTGTAAGAGGACGTGGATTGGTGCTCTTCAGCATACAAAGCAATCATGTCGAGAAGATTGGGGAAATCAAGATTGATGTGTATAGAGACTTCCTGTTTTTCAAAGGAAAATATTACATAGGTTGTGATAAAGGAATTACTGTTTTTGATTGCATTTGTCGTGAGGTTCACGAAATACTTGTAAACAATAGCGTTAACTATATGGCAATTCGTGATAGCACTTCCCTGTGTTATACAGTCGTTGGGAAACATGAGCTGTACTGTATAACCATGGATGGTACACAAGTGTTCACTTACTCACATGACAAGCTGGAGTTCCCAAGAGGTGTCACAGTGGACCATGCTGGTTATATCTATGTTTGTGGTGGGAATTCTAGAAACGTCCATCAGCTGAGTCATGGCGGGAAGCTACAGAGGATTATGTTTGAAAATCTACCTGCTGGACCTTATTGTATTAGCTTTAATACTCAAAGTGACAAGGCTGTGATTGGATGCAGACAAAGAATTCTCTTGTATAATATTTAATAAATGAAAATAGAAATTAAAAGATTTAAGATCTGTTTTTTTCAATTGTTTTCTTTTGCAATGGTGTGTGAAAAACATTTTGTCATGGTAAAAATTCTGTGCAGTGAAGTGCTTCAGATTGAATTTCTGCTATGACCAAATGTATTGCACACACCAATACAAACGCAAAATATGTATAACACTTTTTTTAATTTATACACATCCTATTTTTTATGAAACGAATCCAACTGGACGTTTCTGCATTAAACATCTTTCTCCTTTTATACGAGGGCAGAAGAACAATGTCAGAACAGCTTACAGAACAGCTTACAGTAGCCGAAAGTTGAGAACAAAGGAGGGGATCTCCAACAACAACAGGTTGCAGCACCCACAGCAAAACCCCAAAACACTCAATGCAAAAACACAAAGCAGACAAGCACAGAAAGAGACGCATAAGGGACAAGGAACGTCAACGCACAACACAGAAACATCAAACACAAAGGACTACACATAAACCAACGAGACCAATTGAGAAGTAGTTCTAAAGGAGTATGTGCGGTAACCTGCCATTTCGGCCCTATTTTCAAAATATATAGTTCATACATCCATAATATTCTAGTTTATGAAATGTCAAATGTATGGTGAATCCAAATCAGGAAAGCCTGTTTTGATTTCACAGTCCAATACTGAATAAAACGTCACTCAAAACGTATAAAAACGGTAAAATCATTGAAAATATAAATAAATGAGCGAAATTTCGATACAAAATTATGAAATCAAGTAGCGCTCCAGGCCTTTTCCATGAATATTTTGTACCAAATGATGGAATTCTGATCGGCCTTTAAATTTGCATATGAAATAAAGTGGGCGAGGCCTGGAGCGTAGATGAATTTTAAACATTTGTGTGTAAAATACGATTATTTTCCTTTGTTTTGCGTCATTCAGAGCTACTGACGTCAGAACATGACGTCATATATCATGCGCGTTACGTTACGAGGGCTCAAAATTACTACGCGGTATTTTCTCAAACATTCAGCATTGCAAAAAGTGATAATTAATAATTCGTTTATCAAAAGCATTTTTCATCGAAATTATAGGGCCGATATGAGGGGTTAGCGCACCTAGTCCTTTACACCCGCATTTTAGCTATCTTATAGTACATAGAACATGCAATATACTCTTATTTCAAAAAAATAATTAAAAATAATCAAAATATATATTTTAGTTTAATCTTGATTTTATTTTAGGATCACTGATGAGGTTTAAGTACCCGAAACGTGCATGTCTGGTCCACGTTGCCAATTTATCTTTTCTTAAATGATGCTACTCAATTTGAAGACGTTTACATTTATACCACTTGGTGAGTGTCACTGCTGGTGGACTAGGAGTCCCTGAGGGCACATGTAGCCAAGCTCGATCATTTTCGGTTGATCGTTCGTTTCTTCAACGCATTCTAAATTTCTGTTATCAAAATTTCTTGAAATTTCTAAAAAGTGGGTCCTGTAGCATCATATCCCACCCATCCTGCTACGTCTTTCGGTACGCTTTTTCGACATAGTAACTTTCATACTTTTTTGGCATATTACATTATTTAGATTTTAGGATCACTGATGAGGGTTAAGTACCCTTAACGTGCATGTATGGTCCACGTTGCCAATTTATCTGTTCTTAAATGATGCTACTCAATTTGAAGACGTTTACATTTGTACCACTTGGGGAGTGTCACTGCTGGTGGACTAGAAGTCCCCGAGGGCACATGTAGCCAAGCTCGATCAATTTCGGTTGATCGTTCGTTTCTTCAATCTTCGATCTCCTCCCTTCTTTTTTTTCAACGCATTCTAAATTTCTGTTATCAAAATTTCTTGAAATTTCTAAAAAGTGGGTCCTGTAGCATCATATCCTACCCATCCTGCTACGTCTTTCGATACGGTTTTTCGACAGAGTAGCTTTCATACTTTTTTGGCATATTACATTGTTTAGATTTTAGGATCACTTATGAGGGTTAAGTACCCTAAACGTGCATGTCTGGTCCACGTTGCCAATCTATCTGTTCTTAAATGATGCTACTCAATTCGAAGACGTTTACATTTAAAAGAAATGATGGTTGCGAAACGTTAAATTTCATCTTGAGTAATGTGGCTCCGACGATAACACGCTGATTCGACATGTGTATTATACCTGTAGAAGGATTTTCTACCTTTATGGAGTATCTGTGATCAGAAATATTAGTGTTTGTGCCAAATTATTACTCTTCGAGCCTTGAAATTTGAATGTTCTTCTACTGATTAACCTATTGGCTGATAAATTTGAAGTATAAATTCAGATGTTTCACAGATAGGCTTTCACATTTGTACTCAACTGTTCATCAACCATTTCACGACTTTGGACAGTTTACCGGATCTAATAATACAATTGTAAGTACAATCGGTTTTCAGTGATAATTTTTGAAACTGGGCGCCAGCAAATAATTGTATGGAGCTGTTGCAGCGGATGTTGCATGCAATCAGGAGACGCTGACTTTCCCCGGGCACCTGGTCTCACTTCGAAATGTGTTCCTCCGGGGTTCGCAGCCGTTTCGATGGAAATTCTCATGATTTTGCCTTGCTTTCTCGACTTTGAGACTGAATAACGGTTAGGTACTTCTTTGATGTTTACATTGATCGAACTTAAATAAAGAAAGATACCTCGTAGAATGTTAACCTGATTTTGAAATAGTGACCATGTCTAGTACTCTAGGTATAACTTATTTCTATTTAATAACAGATTTTGAAGTATTTAAAACAAGTCGAAAATGCAATTCTAGCTTGTTTATACGTCTTCATTCATTGACAATCCGAAATTCATTTCATTTATCTCATCTACTGCGGCTAATCGCAATACTTCGAATAAAATTTGAGATTAATCAATTATCAATTTTAGGATAGCATCTGTGAATCATTTTGCGTCATAAATCGGTGTTGGTAGATGCGCATGCTAATAGTCATCAAAGAAAGTAATGAAAAGGAATGGAAAGAAACTTTATCAAATAAATATTTCAAAATATATTCTTTTTATTTATGTTCCATGGTATTCACTGTGTGTTCGTTTGGACTTGAAGTTTTGTATCCATTATTTAATGAATGCCATGTGTGTTGTTTATTATTTTCGAAATAATTAATTCCATTTTCAAATATGTTTCTTGTATACATGTACGTCCGACCTTTGCTTACCCTGATTTACATCTCAAATTGGACGAGAATGCCATATCTGCTTCTTTTGCAAAATAACAAAAAGGGTATATCCGAGAAAAAGGCCGTTTTCGAATACGGCGTTTGAAAATTAGTAATGAAATCCTGGATACAGTAAGTTAAAATAATGTTTAAAAAATGTCAGTTTAAATGTTTGTACTTTTAAATTGTAGATAACTCACTAATTTACCTCTTCCTTCAAGATTGTCCTGGTCTTTGAAAAATCGACCATATATCAAGGTTACTACAGCTTTGAAGTTTTAAGACAGTAGGGAAAAATTCTACATGAATACAACTCACGATTTGGTTTAGAACACGTTTTTAACGCGGATAAGATTTTATATTTTCCGTGATGGCGTGCCTCCCTATTCCTATCTACATACATGATCATGGATGGTAAGAGAACTGGATGAAGGATTACGTACTTGGTCCTTGTGGTTTTTTTTGTTTTTGTTTGTAACTTAGTAATCCTACGTGCTCTTCCTCTTATTATTTATTCCAATTTTCTTATGTAACCGCCTTCTTCTCTTTATACTTCAAGCCGAATTATAGTTAAACCTCTTTGATGAGGGTCACAGCAGACAGTTTTTTTTATACAGGTTCATTTATATGGAAATCATTTAATAGGGAATTGTAAAACGTCTTCAAATTCAAGAGCATCATTTTAGAACAGATAAATTTGCATCATGAACCAGACATTCATAGGAAAGGACATTTCCAGGTCGGCCACATGTTATATAAGGCTGTCAAATCGACTACATGCACGTTTCGGGTACTAAGTACATGATACAGGAACTCTTTAAATACGGTGTGCAGTATTAACTGTAATATCAGAAGAAACCAATAGTTCGAATTACAATAGCACTAGTGACATGTATTTTTTTTTTCACATATTTCGTATTAGTCCCCTATCGACTCGCCGGAGAGGACTTATAAATTCCACCCTGTTTGTCTGTCCACCCGACTGCATGTCACTTTTAAGTTTTCCAGACTTAATCTTTGCTGTTGTTGCAGACAACGAACTGATTTTCGGTTTGTGAATACATTTTAGTGTGATACAGATCAAATTCGATTTTTGCCCTTGGACTTAGCAAATTTCATGAAATGTATAGTTTTCCGGGCCTTTTTTCACTGTTGTTCACTGTTCAACTTTTGTTGCAGAAAATGAACTGATTTTTGTTATCTAAGTACATCTTAATGTGATACAGATCAAGGTCGAGTTTGATTGCGATTGACTTATTTCTACAAGAGTTTTGGCACTTGGACATTAGAAATTTCATGATATTTTCATTTATCCAGATTTAATTTTCCTCCATGTCATTGCAGATAATGAACTGATGTTTTGGTATGTGAATAGAACTGACAGCGATACATATCAAGGATTGTTTTGATTGACCTATTTTTACAAGAGTTATATCCCTTGGACATAACAAATGTCGTGAAATGTTCAGTTTTCTGGACTTTTCTTGGCTCTTGTTGTAGATATTAAGCTGAAGTTTGCTATGTGCATATATTATAGCGTGATATAGATCAAGTTTAAGTTGGGTTTTAATTGACATACTTTTTACAAAACATATGGCCCTTTGACTTAGCAAATTAAATTAGTTTTTTGTGTGAAATTTTCAGTTTCCAATACCTTTTCCAATTTATAAATTGAACTAATTTTTGTGTGGGTATTCAACTTTAGTGCAAGTACAGGTCAAGTTGAACTCTTCCGTATTATTATCATAATCAATTGAAGCGTTCTAGGTAGAGTTGCAGGACGTAGGTTTATGCCGGTAGGGGACTTGTATAGCTCGGCGATCAGAAATTTATTAATATCAAGTGTCTTATTATTCCCTACAGTCAGAATATATTTCGGATGTTTCCTTATCCGAATTTGGCAAGCATGGCGTTATGTTGGAGATCAACTCCTAATATATGTTTTTATCACATGATACACCCGTTATGCAGTTTCATGAAGCCATTTCATAAATATATGATATGATAACACGTTACATATCGAACTGCTTGAATGCGATTAGTCAAGTTTGGAACCTAATTACATTAAATTTGACAAGTGTGACCTTTCAAATATCGGTCAACTCTTAAATTCAGACGCGGATTCAATATCAATGATTAAAACTATTGCAGTGGAATTAATCATTGCATTGAACTACGTGTACAAATTTGAAATATTTTTGACACACGTTAGACACGACAAACTTCTGATTACACGTTAGAAATACACATTTTTAGTCAATATTATGTGATAAAAAGAATCTCAAATGAATTTCCATTTCATACGATGTATTATGAAACTCGTTGTGCGTTTTATATCCCTTCGCTAAGGCTCGGGGATATAAAACACACAACTCATTTCATAATATACGTATGAAATGAAAATTCATTTGAGATTCAAATTTAATGATTTTGTATGTAAATTGATTGCGAGATTTGTTTTCTGCTTTTGGCTTCGTTTTTGACTTAATTTCACTGATTTATATTCTATCACAACTAGAATTAGATATATTAATAATTGTGTGCGCGTCCTGCATTATGCCTTTTGTGCACATTAATTTGTTTGATAAACAGGGGTGTTGTGATGTCGACAATGTAACAAATTCATTTTTCTTTTACTTATAAAGAAAGATAAAAAATCTGATAACGAACAATTATTTAATTAATAATTTAAGCGGCGGACGGATGACATTGAGCAAAGTGTTTGTATTATGCATGTGACACAAAAACAGGATCTCCCTCTGGTGTGTGTAGCCAGTTCCTTTCATTTGTCTGTGTGCTGTAGTCATAGATACGTCCTGATCCTGCAACAAAATATCAGAATTCTAGAAATTGTTGAAATTTATTTCAATAGCAAATCACTTTAAGAATTCGAAGATATTTTTCGAAATAAAGATAAACTCTGCATATAAAATTGAAATGGATGTTGGTCTAAAACCATTAAAAGAAATTATTAACCAAAGACATGCCATGATTCTTTACATATTTCAATATATTTGTACAGACCTGGATCTACAGCTCTGACATCAAACTTTCTGTTCTTTACCAAATAACTTCCATCTGATGTTACAGACGGGGTCGATGGGTCGATATAGCCCTTGGTTACTTTTGGAGTCTTCACAAATACCTATGGCAATAAAAGTATAGTTACATGTATGTCGATTGTGACGCAAGGGCAACATATATGGTCCAATTAATTGTAAAAGGTCCGTTTTCTGTCCGTATATCGATCAGGTTGTCACACTTTCACAAAACTGGGTAAACTTCCTTTATATATGCATTTGCATTGTACGCCCATAAACTTACCGGGATGTTCAAACATGATGAGACTCAATATCAAACAAGGGTCAAACTCAACGTCATGGTAATGCATGTACATTGTATGTAGGATTAGACAAACCTGGTAGGTGACGTCTCTTCTTGAACGGTCTGGTTGTATTTTAATTCATTTCATCTTTAAAATAAGACTTTTGTTTTCGAAAGATTACAAAATATACACAAAAAAAAACATTTTAAAAAATGCCTATCTGTTATTCAGTCTCAAAGTCGAGAGGGTCACAGTAGAAAATCAGTAGAATTTCCATAGGAACGGTTGCAAACCTTGGAATGAATAACAAGAGCAAAAAAATGTGTTGTTCTTTTTTTTCATCAGACACCCGCTGCTCTCTGGTAAAATACTTGGGGCAAATCGGTTTTCTTTATTGTAAAGGGTAAGTGATACCAAAATGTGATACCGTATCGTTATAGAGAGAGACAAACCAAAGTGCCTCAACTATTCTAAGAGAGATCAATTTTGAAGAATTGATGTTCATGACATCTTTTTCTCCAAAATTCATCCTCATAAAATGTGCAAAATAACAAATCATCATACACAGGGAGATGATTACAATATTCTATTGAAAGTTCACTATATTCGTTGAGACAATGTACCAACAAAACCGTGAGTAAAAATGTAATGATCGCTGAGCGATATAAGTAACCTAGCGGCATAAATTAATATCCTGCTTCTCTGTTAATCAGTTCATTATCTGCAATATCAGCCAAGAAAAGTCTAGAAAACTGAAAATTTCTAGTAATTTGTTAAGTCCAAGGGCCATAAATCTTGTGAAAATTGTTTAATCTAAATTAAACTCGAAGTCGATCTGTATCACACTATAATGTATTCACATATTAAAAATCAGTTCATAAGCAATAAAAGCCAAGAAATTTCCGTAAAACCGAAAATTTCATGAATCTTGCTTAGTTCAAGGGCCATAACTCTTGTAAAAATAGGTCAATGAAAACCAAACTCAATCTTATTGTGTATCACACTTAGATGTTTCATATACTAAAAACTCAGTTCATTCTCTGCAATAGAAGAAAAGGAAAGTCCTGAAAACTGAAATTTGCTAAGTCCAAGGGCCATAACTCTTGTGAAAATAGGTAAATCAAAATCAAACTCATACTTGATCTGTATCACATTGAGATATATCCACATACCAAAAATGATTTCAATATATGCAACAACAGCAAAGTCTGGAAAACTGAAATTTTCATAAAATTTGCTAAGTCCAAGGGCCTTAACTCTTGTAAAATTAGGCCAATCAAAACCGAACTCATGCTTGATCTGTTTCACATTGAGATGTATCCACATACCAAAATTGATCTCAATATATGCAACAACAGCAAATAAAAAGTCCGGAATACTGAAAATTTTCATAAAATTTGCCAAGTCCAAGGGTCATAACTGTTGTAAAAATAGGTCAATCAAAATCAAACTCAAAGTTGATCTGTATCACATTGAGATATATCCACATACCAAAAATGAGTTCAATATATGCAACAACAGCGAAAAAAGTCCGGAAAACTGAGTATGGGACAGACGGACAGACAGACAGACAGATCGA
Source organism: Pinctada fucata (assembly GCA_028142955.1). Taxonomy (NCBI): domain Eukaryota; kingdom Metazoa; phylum Mollusca; class Bivalvia; order Pterioida; family Pteriidae; genus Pinctada; species Pinctada fucata. The sequence goes on from AP027114.1 coordinate 27,390,738, forward strand.
GAGGAAACTAAGAGTCCCCTTCGGTGTTGCCGGTAGGGGATTAACTTCGATGAAATTATCGGGAATGTTTGTTAAAAGTTGGCTTATATCATACATTTAAGTCATTTTCAAGTTTAAATCATTTACCAGATTCACCGAATCAAATGGCATTATTTACCCATTCCCGTTTTTGTAGGCACTATGCTATCACGGTATTGAAAGGAATAGTGCCCGAGCGTCAGCGAGGTCACTTTAGCAAGAAACTGTGAAATCATAGTACATGAATAGGTTTAAATTAGTGCATCACATGACTCAATAGCTATTTTAAAAGATTTTACTACAGTCAGCATATATCAAAGAGGTGAGGACACCTACAGTGCGTTGTTCTCCAAGTGACGTTACAGTACTCTTTAAAGCAAAAACAAAACACAATAGCAGGTCTATCGAGCACTATTCTCTCAGTCACAGTGTGCTAAACAAATAGAATTTCATATATTTTCATGTAATTATTGAATGACATACATATATATACATATACTTTATTTTATTGATCGTATTCTGTAAACGTGGAAATTTTCCTGTAGGGGTAACATTCGCGTTCCCCCTCGCGAAAATATCCCCGCTCCATTCTTACAATGGGAAAGACATTTTTATCGCAAACATTCCCCCAAGCGTAATGTCTTGATATTAGAATCGCGAAATTTTCCCCCCAGCGAAAATAACCACGTTTACAGAACATAATGCGTTAGTTATAAAGCTTACCGGGTCTGGAACGTCCTCTAAACTTGGATCTCCTTTATTGAAGTTTTTGTACCTGCCTAGAAATGAAATAATATAATAAATGTAAGTCACCAGTCCCTTCCTCTACAGATATCACATCTTATTTAAACTTCAAAAGAGAAAAGCATAGATATTATCATTGTCAGTCTAATCCTTAGCGAGGACAATTTCATAGACATTATGTTCGATAAAATGTCTAATCTTATCTTAACTACAAAAAAAGAGAGAAAGACACAAATATTGTCGTTGTCATCCTGTTCAGTAGCAATGACAATTTGATAGACATTATGTTTTAAGACCGAAAATATTGAAAATAGTTTTACCACTATTATAAGATGGCGGTCGGTCTTCATTATTTTTGCCATCTCTATGTTTAACTTTGTTGTTATTGCTGGACTCTGTCAGCTCTGCTCTTGATCCACTATCTCCATTTTTCAGCTTCCTGTAATGAGAAAAGTGAGTGCACTTTGTGTGTAAGGGTAAACATCAAAGAAGTATGTACAGGTCTATCAGTTACTCAGTCTCAAAGTCGAGAAGGCAAGGCAATGTCATAAGAATTTCAATTTGAACAGTTGCAAATCTCAAAATATTCTACAATTTCAAAATAGAAATAGACGATCAAACATGGTAAGGAGGAGATAACACGCTTCACGGCAAAGGATTAATTAAGAAATGAATCTTATATTTTTTCTGTTGATGCAGGTATCACCCAAAAAATTGGACAGAAAACTGCATCAATGCGCGTAGCGCGTTGATGCAAAAGTTTTCTGTCCAATTTTTCGGGTGATACCTGCATCAACACAAAAAATATAAGATTCATTTCTTATCATTTAATTATTATCTGTTTATGGATTCTTGGATCTAAAAACATTCAATCACCGCACTATATTTCGTAAGTCGGAGGGTTTCGCAGTGATACGTCTGCCAAAACAAGTTATGGCAGCCGCCATGATTCAAACAGCGAACGATCGCCTCTCTATATCTTTGGAATAAGGACCAGTTTGAGCAAATTCCACATGCACTGTTAATTTTTGAGTAAGTAGGAAAGAAATGGTACCCTTGAAATGATAAGCAAACATCAACAAATTGTATTTTCAGCAACGACTTCATTCGTGTTTTAGGGAAACCCCGGTTCTAAAAATAGTGCTATAAATAGACTTCCGTGAAAATATTGTGTTGATCGATGTATCAACAAATTTCTCAGCCAATCAGAATCTTCGTTTCTTGAAAATGACAATGGTAATTAAATGATTGATGGCGGAACACGCATAAGACGTGAAAAAGGAACAATGACAAATATGGATAATGACCATATCCCTGTACACAGCACAAAATCGATAATTCAGAAAATCAGAAACCGAAGGCATATATAAATAAGGATAAAACAGGAATCAAAGCAAACAAACAAAAACTTTCACCATATGAAAAGTAGCGAACTCCCGATATGGGAGTGAGACCAGGTGCCCAGGAAGAGTAAGCATTTCCTGTTTGCATGCAAACACCCGTCGCTTCAATTCGGTAGAACTTTCACATCCGGTTACTTCCATATTTTCGGAAGACATAGAGTACAATCTTTGGTTGGATGGTTAAAAAAACACATGATGATAACATGAAGGACAATATTATCTCAACAGAGTCCTATTGTTGAAAGAATATGCATTATGGTAACGCTGCAATGGATTAAAGATGTAGACTCTGTCATCGACTAAATTAGATCAAATCTAATATGTAGTATACAGTTACTCTGTCATCGACTAAAATTAGATCAAAATAGTGCCTGGTTTACTCGGAGAGTTTATTGCGCAATAAACGTAAATTTGTTGCGCAATAAATTTGTTTTGCGTTCAGAAGACAAAATTTATTTTGTAATAAATTTTCAATTTGTTTCGCAATAACATTATAACGCAACAAATTTCAAATTTTGCCGTGTAAACGCTAAGCGAAACTGTTGAGCAATAAATTTGACGTATGCGCATCATCATGACAAGAGAACGAGATTGATATACTTACGAACATAAATTTCCGACGTCTATATTTTTAAGATTCAATTGAGAGATTATGATTTTTCGTATATACAACATGTATAAGAACGCTTTTCTATAAAGACTTGACCCTTAGAGAGAACGACGTCACAATTGACTGACGTCATGTTCTAGACTGAAATGACAAATAAATGAATGTTTGTTAGATAAGCTACCTCTCAAAATAGTCTTCAATTTAGACTTTACAAAATTATTCGAACAATATCGGTTGTACATTTTTATTCAAGATTCTTGTGCATGTTCATTGGCATTTCATTGCGTAATAAGCCTTTTTCACATAACTGCAGTCCAGTTGTTTTGGACGGCAAAATAGGAACAGTTCCCGCCATATGACGTCAAGGACAATCACTTTTAAAATGTGACGTCATGAAAATCGGTACTTGCTGTCCACAAAATGCTCGTCACGCAGTTATGTGAGAAGGGCTTATAGTTTCGGTCTCATGTGAACGCAAAAAAAGCTTATTGCGAAACACATTTGTTGCGAAATACATTTATTGCGCAACCGTGTGAACGAGGCATTAATACAAATAGACCCTCTTCATATCACCGGTAGACTTGCATTTAGACACTTTCAGACCCGACACCACAAGTTTTGACATTATTTCTATTTGTGATGTCATAAATCAAGTGCGACGTCACAGTTAAAAGTTACGTCAAATCTTATAACGACAAAAATTATTCTACATAATTTCGGGTAAATAAGGGTAGATTTTCAAAAGTTATTCAGAAGGTAGTAAACAGACACTAAAACCTTTCCAGATTGATGAACTAGAAGGCGAATTCAAGCTTCGTGCGATCAGTTCACCTTCTTACGACATGAGTTTATTAATTAATATTGTGTTTTGTAAACATTGCTAATTGATAGTTAAGTCAGACCAATAATAGATGCTATGTTTATAAATCAACAATTTCATTTTGTTACGGATCAAATAAACAAAACAAAAATTAGAGAATCTATATGGTATTTTTTTTTCTAAATGAATGATTTTGACAAAATGATTATTGACATGCTTCTCTTACTTTTTGTTTCTACAATAGTCCACTATCACTACAGTACTGACAACGAGGATTATGGCACCTCCCACGGAGAGAATGATGACAGTGGCGAGACCCGCCGTGGTCTCTATCCACGGTGTGTCATCAGTGGACGCTGAGGATTCTGTATATCGAAGAACTCTAGTAATGGCAAAATAGTCCCACGACGAACCTGAAATATTCATATATAGTAAATGAAAATTCAGTTGTGCATATTCTGATTCAAAAGCTTATCTCTTGCAAATTTGCAAACACTTTTAATAATCAATTATTAATCCTCCGCGGGAAATGGACCATAGAGGTTTACTAATAGCATCATGAAAAAAGAAAATGAATAGTATAATGAATATACCTGTTATACTGGAAGAAGGCGTTCCGGAATCATCTGAGGCAACGAAATTGAAAGCATCGGATCCGTGAAGGAAAGATTTTCCCGAATTAATGTTAGCGTAGGAGTCAGTAACATTATCCTGGATCACATATATATGTACGATAATGGAGCTGAAGCAAAAGAAAAATGTGAATTCTGCGTCTTAATAGATCTAAAAGGAACTTATCTTAAGTTTTTCGAAAGCGATTATGAACCAACAAATCAACGAAATAGAGAGTAAATCTAATATTGTATAGGTTCTGAATAGGTATTCCGTAGTATCGTATTTTGGCGCTTTCAGTATTATCATAACTACATGTATATACCTTGTCTGGTCAGTAATACACCATCGTTTTACTGAGCATGTAGAGTATGTAGGACTGTAAACCGCGGTCAGCTGCGACAGAAAGGTAGATTCAGCTGATATGTAAGCTGTACTGTTTATACTCATATAGAACGACAGAACTACACCGGGAGCAGAGAACCCATCTATCCGTATCGTGGCGCTAGTACCAGTCGTTAGTTGTGGAGTTCCACCATCGTTGGCGTGAGCATACATTGTGTACGTTTGAATTGATATGTCGCTTGCTAATGTGAGTTCTCCTGAAGGAAGATGAAAATAGGTGTTCATAGTCTGCTGCATATGAATTACCCTTTGGAAACACATCAAGTCCGATTCAGATATTTGTGTTGCCATTCGAATGAAATATAGTTTTTTTATGAATTAATGACAATGCACGATGACAGAAACATCAGAAACAAGTAATTTTACCGTTCTTAGAATGTTTTTGAGAATTAAAATCAGCATTAGACTTGTTGGGACAATTCTCCTTATCGTTGCGCATTTTCTCTTGGTAACAGTTACTCTTTTGTAAAAAAAAGCTTTCAGGTATGAAATACTATCGAAAGGGACAAAAATCTGTATAAGACCATCAAAGTGGTTCAAATTTGATAATCAAGCCACGCGAGAACAGAGAAAACAGTAATATATGGAGTCCAATGAGAAATATTAATAAATATAAATTTTAAACTTGAACAATTAGAGAGTCATTCCTAAATAAGAATCTGAATGATAGGTCTTTAAAAATTCTCTTACCCGTTGATGAACCAAGTTGAAAGTGATCGCTTTCGGGTACGCTGACCAGATAGTAACTCAGTTCTGCATTTATTCCGGTGTCGGCATCGGTAGCTACTAAAGTTGCGATAACTGACGCACAATTATCGTTATATGGCACTTCTGTATTGTAAAATGTCGTTGGGAATATAGGATTGTTGTCGTTTTCATCTTGAACAGTTATTGTGGTGGACACTGTCGCAGTACGCACCGGTGAGCCAGCATCAGATGCGATTACGTCGAAAGTAAAAGATGAGTCGGACTCACGGTCAATGTTCGATTTTACGGAGATGACACCATAATAAGCGTCAACTTGGAGGTAGATGTCCGCCCTAGCACCTGCTGTTGTAGACGTGTCTATAGAGTAAGAAAGGTTTGCATTGACGCCTGCGTCTGCATCTGTAGCTGCAACTGTTAAGATATTTGTACCTACAGCGCTGTTCTCTAGTACATTGGCATCGTAAGAAGTCTCATTGAATACTGGATCATTGTCATTAAGATCGTGTATTGTAATAGTGACATTCATCTCAGACGAAAGAGATGGCGAACCACCGTCTTCTACTCTACACCAGAGTACGTATGTGTCAACGGATTCCCTGTCTAAGCTTGAGGCAGTAGATATCAAACCTGTAGATGTACTTATTGTGAAAGGATTCGAGCCTCCGACCCAGTATCCCACAATTGAGTATGAAATAGCACTATTTACACCGGTATCACTATCAGTGGCAGTAAGTTCTCCAACACTTGTTCCCGTCCCTACATTTTCATCTACACTGAACGAAAACGAGGCTTGTGTGAAAGTAGGCGTGTTGTCATTTTCATCTGAGATAGTCACCGTTGCTGTTACCGTCGCACTACGAGCAGACGTCCCTTGATCAATAACTTGTACCAGCAAGTTGTAACTAGATGTTGTTTCACGATCAAGGGAGTTAGCAATTTGAATAATGCCCGAATTTTGTTCGATGCTGAAGTCAGAATTAGTATTTCCTGAGACAAAAGAATATTGTAAAGCAGAATTTAAGCCATCGTCAGCATCTGTAGCTGTGATGGTAAACACTACATTATTTACAGCAGTATATTCACTAATGGTTGTGTCATAGGTTCCGGAAATAACTGGATCGTTATCATTTACGTCATCTAGAGTAATCGTAAGGGTCAAGCTTCCGGTCTGTGCTGGAGAACCTTGATCGGTTGCATCAATAACCATTGTGTAACTAGAAAAGAAAAGGGATTTTTGTTATGTAGAATTCCAAGTAAAAGAGGATTTGTTTTATTTCCAACCATATATATTATGAACCAAATATTTGACAAATTGACTTATAATCTTCAAAGTTTTTAATTTATAATGAGAAGTAATTGGGACACCCATTTATGGAACCCTGAGATCTAAAATCAAAGCATATCTACAATGTAAAAAGTAATTGAAATCTCCTTAGTGGGATTTTGAAGGTGAATGTTACATTGACTTCGGGATTCGGTTTATTCCGAGGTTCGCAGCTGTTCTATTATGCAAATTCGAATGACTTTGCCTAGCCTTCTCGACTTTGAGACTGAATAACTGATTGGTACTTCTATAATGCTTATTAAATAGTTTTGGGCCCTTATCATTAGAGTTTATATTAAACTCTATGCAAAAGTTATTTTTAGCGAAATTACTTTAATAATGCTATTGAATTTGAAGACGTTTAACATTTGCACCACTGGGTGAGTGTCACTGCTGGTAAACCAGGATTCCCCATGGGCACATGTAGCTAAGTTCGATAAACTTCGGTTGATGGTATCTTCAACACATTCGAAAAGTTATGTTATCAATATTTCTTGAAATTTCTAAAAATTGGGTCCTGAGTACGTCTTCAAATTCAATAGCATCATTTAAGAACAGATAAATTTTCAGCATGGACCAGACATATTGAATATGAAGACGTTTATCATTTCAACAGATTGATAGGGCATCAAATATGAATAGGTAAAATAATTCTCTTAAAAATAATATTTAATCAAATTTCGCTGAAAATTTTTACCAATTAGTTCTTATGTATTTGATTTTTTGCGATATTTTTCATCAAGGTGAGATAACCCCTTTATTTGCCCATATTCAATATATTTCTTATTTCACTATCTATAAGACTAGTACAAATGTACAATTTTTGTACAATATTAATCGTCCTCTAATTCAATAACATCATTTAAGAACAGATTAATTTGCAGCATGGTCCAGACATGCACGTTTCGGGTACTTAACCCTCGTCATTGATCCTCAATGTTAAACGTCTTCAATTCAATAGCATCATTTAAGACCTGATATATTTACATCATGGACCAGACATGCACGTTTCGGGTACTAAACCATCGTCAGTGATCCTCAGTCTAAACAATGTAAAATGACCAAAAAGTATGAAAATTAATTTGTCCAAAAATGTACAGCGTAGCAGAATGGGTATAATATGATGCTACAGGAACCTCCGTTTTAGAAATTTCAAGAAATTTTGTAACATGAAATAAGTATGTAATAGTATCTAAACAATGTAATATATCATATGACACAGAAACATATTAGATGATAAATGCATGCACACCTAATTCTGATGTTTTGGCATACTTGTTTCATTACCATGATAGAATATGTTAATATAGAACTTAAATTTTAAATTGTGCTTTTACTGTCAGTTGAACAAGGTTGAGATTATTCTCTTATTTGTTGTTGCCTTGTAAATAACCTTAGAAACAATAAAAAAGAGTCACTTTTTATTAAATTTCTAAAATTCATAAATCGCAACTTAATGTGAGAAATAAATACCTAGCAGTTGTTTCCCGATCAAGTGCCGAGTTGACAGTTATTTCTCCAGAGGTTGTACCGACGGTAAACGGCACAACAGATGATGTGGAATACTGGAATACATTGTTATTATTGGACGATGAATCAGCATCTGTGGCTGTTACTGTGGTTATTGTATACCCCACTGCGGAGTCTTCGCCAATGTTGAGATTGTAGGTGGTAGCCACAAAAGTAGGGACATTGTCATTAAGGTCAGAAATAGTAACTTCTACCACACATGAAGCTGACAGAGATGGGGTACCACCATCGGACGCCTCAACAATGAGAGTGAAAGCCGTAGTAGTCTCATAGTCTATTGCTACTGATGTTGTTATAACGCCGCTGCTGGCACCAATTGTGAAATAAGTTCCACCGTTACCAGATGTTATGGCGTATGTTATTGTTCCAAGGGCAGCTGAGTCTGGATCCGTGGCTGCAACTGTTGTTAATGTTGACCCCACGGAAATATTCTCGTCCAATGTTGCACTTTTTGGTTGAAAATAAATTAAAATCATGTTCAGTTCTATTCTTGTGACTATATTTGGAATCCTTACTTTTTATTACAATGTAATTGATTTCAAGAAAAAAATTGAAATAGCAAGCAAATTGATGTTGAAAATGTTATGAATGAGAATCTCGATTAAACATACGTATATGTAGTGGTTGCAAACACTGGGCTTTCATTAACATCCGTGACATCTATTGATGCGGTTGCTGTGGTTGTGGCGGTGCCGTCGCTGGCCACAACAAGAAGTGAATGGGTTTGTGTGGTGTCGTAATCCAAGGTCTGTGCAAGTAGTATAGCACCAGAGGAAGGGTCTATTATGAAGTTAGAGTAGGCTGTTTGGAAGGAATATGTGACCGTATCATGATCAACATCCGAGGTCGTCACAGTGAGAAGGGTTGAACCAAGACTTGTGTCCTCTGGAACTGTTACACTATATGTACCTGGAGTAAAAGAAGATCGTTGGATTTTGAAATTATTCTCGAATCATACGGCCTTTCAATAGTTCATAATGGATAACAAAAAAAAGGAAAATGTCAGACATAGGAACGTCACAATAGAATCGTGTGTTTCAACAAAGATGTTATTATAAAAAAATATTCTGAGCTCAACAAAAAGATAAAAAAAATTGACTTTTCTGTAATTGCGCCAATTCTCCAAATCTGAAATTCTACAACGCAGTTTTTGTACATCTGTACCATGATATTTTCACTTCATTAGCTCTAATGCATGATAAATACCGCAACTTTGAAACAAATATGAATACACTTGATAACTGCTGCACGCTTCCCGTATGGAAAATATATATCTCAAATAAAACAACTCTTTAATCGGTCGATCGTCTACGTTTTCGTTCCGTGTCATTGGAGGTAACTTTCGATTTTGGACAAGAGATATATTTATCACAGTTTAATATACCTAGTGTAAAGACCGGGGCTCCTTCGTTTACATTTGTTATGGTGACGTCTAGATCAACAGCAGAAGAGGTGGCCGGAGAACCATTGTCCGTTATTGTCACTTGTAGCTGGTAAAAGGTGGTAGTCTCGTAATCCAGGGCCGCTGTTCGAATAAAATGAACCATGTATGTAATGAAGTTAATATGGATAGCAAATTAGACCAAAACGGAGTTCTTTGAATTTATGTTTAAAAATATATTCCATTTTGTTTTTTCTCGATTGAAAATATACATTATGATTTAACGTTATGGCCAGAAGGTTACAAGTAGTGCACCAGTGACAAATACGGATAATGACCATATCCCTGTATACAGCACAAAATCGATAATTCAGAAAATCAGAATCCGAAGGCATACAAAATCAGGATAAAACAGAAATCAAAGCAAACAAACACAAACCTCCCCCATATGAAAAGTGTTATGTAAGGACTGATATGAATTATTCTGGTATGAAGTAGTACTAATGTGGATTTTATATAAGAATCCTGTATGTTTGGTGCATTGAGTTTGTCGATTTTGGTCCAAAAAGCTGCTTTATGATAAAAGAATTGAGGCAATTCTTTTTTCTGCATGTACCGCCATGGTATAAATCGCAGTCCGCATTATTCATCGTAACAACAAGTGTGTAACTAAACGGAACTATGCTATCTAAACACAAAACGATGTATCTCAGCTACAAACATGCATCTTTGAAATTGGGGGATGGTTTTTTTTTTGAAAACCTGGTACATATGTTAGAAAAGAAAAACTTAAAATTATAAATCACTTCTTATAACCGAAATGGAAGTAACGAGTGTGACAGTTGTACCGAATTGAAGCGGCGGGTGTTGTATGCAAGCAGGAGATGCTTACTCTTCCTGGGTACCTGCAGCCAATTTCACGAAAATTCTTAGGAACGATTTTCATACGTAAGTATAAAAATTTTCCTAAACTCGATTTCAACAAAGTTCGTAAGTATAGAGATACGATTCAAGATTCGAGTCTATATTTAAAGACCCTGATGTTATCAAAGAGCTTACCTACCTCCAAGAACATTATGTCATCACACCAGCGGACAAAGCCTCAAACAATTACACATTTACTTGCAAAAAGTACTATTTCGACAGTCTAGTTAAAGAGTTGGGTTTAAATTCGACACCTGGAAATCCCACTTACACCCCAACAAACCTTTCTGCCTCTGAAACAATAGATAACCACAAATCAGCTCTTGCTTCCTTTGGCTTCGACACTAACAATTTAGATTTAGATTTGCCATACTTATACTGCATACCTAAAATGCATAAGAATCCGTACAAACTTCGTTTCATCGCTAGTTCCTCAAAATGTTCTACCAAATCTGTATCGATCTTACTCACCAAAGTTTTATCTGAAATCAAACCTGGGCTTCAAAAATATTGTTCGACAGTATATTCTCGCAGTGGTATTAACCAGATGTGGATTTAAAAGAATTCGAAGGAACTTTTAGAACATCTGAAATCCACTCATTTTAGTAGAGTCCATTCGATCAAAGCCTTTGATTTTTCGACACTTTACACTACAATTCCACATTCTAAATTGAAAGAAAGACTCGCAAAAATTATAAGTAATGCGTTTACAAGTAAGAATGGTAATCGCAAATACAAATTTATTGTTGTTAACTATGACAAAACCTACTTTGTAAAAGAAAAGTCTGATTCTGAAAATAAGTTAACTGAAACTGATATTATTCAGATGTTAAACTTTCTGATCAACAACATTTTTGTGGTGTTTGGAGGTAAGGTCTTCCAGTAAATTGTCGGAATTCCAATGGGGACCAATTGTGTCCCACTCCTTGCCGACATTTTTCTCTACTCGTACGAAGCTGAATTCGTTCAAACTCTGGTCTCTGAAGGTAAAAGATACTTAGCTTCTGACTTCAACTTCACTTACAGATACATAGACGATGTGTTGCCCATCAATAATCCAAAATTCGCGGATTACCTGAGCAGTATCTATTCTTCAGAGCTTGAAGTCAAAGAAACTACAGAGACAAATAATTCAGCATCCTATTTGGACATAATGTTGTCCTACGACACTGATGGTCACATGAACATCTCACTCTATGGCAAACGTGACGACTTCAATTTCAGCATTACAAACTTTCCTTTTCTGAGTAGCAACATCCCTTCATCGCCTGCTTATGGCGTGTTCATATCTCAGTTGATACGCTATGCCAGAGCAAGTTTGGATTTTGTTCTTAGATGCAAACGTCTTCTAGGCGTCTTTCAGCTTTAAGCTTCTCAGTCAGGGATATGTTTTTGACCAACTAACATCGTCACTGAGGAAGTTCTACGGTCGATACGGGGAACTCGTCATACACTATGATGTCACACTCTCCAGAATGGTGGGTGATATTCTGTCATAGACCATTTGAACCTTCCAACCAAAGATTGTACTCTGTCTTCCGAAATGGAAGTTACCGGATGTGACAGTTCTACCGAATTGAAGCGGCGGGTGTTGCATGCAAGCAGGAGATGCTTACTCTTCCTGGGTACTTGGTCTCACTCCCATATCGGGGGTTCGCTTCTTTTCATGTGGTGGAGGTTTTAGTTTGTTTGCTTTGGTTCCTGTTTTATCCTGATTTTGTATGCCTTCGGTTTCTGATTTTCTGAATTATCGATTTTGTGCTGTATACAGTGATATGGTCATTAGCCATATTTGTCATTAAAATTGTTCGTAACTTTGCGACTGCCTCGGGGTTGTCGCAAGTCATTAAGAACTCTTCATATACTTACGAATTTTGTAAGTTATCAATTCTACGAAAATTCTTATGTACAGCATAAAAAAAACAAAATGGCGTCGTATTACTTGTTATTAATGATTTTAATACTTAGAGAGAATGACTTTTTATGTCTTGTTTGAAAATGACCTTATGAGACCAGTCAATCACACGTAAGTCTCATTTTTTAATCAATGCTAAATGGTCGACACACATCAATAACTTACATGAATTATTTTTTAAATGAAATTCAAATTTACTTTTTTGAGAGATTGAAAAGTCAAATTAATTGCGGATGACAATGCATGTATACAACATACATAGTAGGTACGCAACTGAATTTATTGGAAATTAAACAAGTTTAAATTAAAGACTTCAAAGGTCCAGAAATCGACATGCGCATAAGCACAGGAAGCTTCCGTTGCTATGCATTAGAATACTTACGAAAAATATTACGAAAATAATTTTAAGAATTTTCTTAGAGAGTTACGAACGCTTTCGTGAAATTGTCATAAGTATTTTCGTGAAATTGGCTCTGGTCTCACTCCCATATCGGGAGGTCGCTTCTTTTCATATGGTGGAGGTTTTTGTTTGTTTGCTTTGGTTCCTGTTTTATCCTGATTTTGTATGCCTTCGGTTTTTGATTTTCTGATTTATCGATTTTGTGCTGTATACAGGGATATGGTCATTATACATATCTGTCATGCATTTAAACAAATTGCTTGAGATATTCTGCGTGTTATTTTCATAACGTTTTGATCATGAGTTTGTTTTATCAATAAGATGGTATGGTAATGTGTATAGCTTAACAGACGCAGGCAATAATCTATTAATAATTAATAATGTTTTCAATTGAATTTTCGAGTAGTGAATGAGTTAACAAAACAAGAGCCCCAGGGGGCACAACGCTCACCTGATACCCATGCACGCTCTAATTGACATACTGCTATTGAATACTGATAGTGCCAGTACCGGGATTTTAGCCCACAACCTTTCTAAAAACATTTTTGCCGGATGCAGAGAAGTTTTTTTTTTCAGACAACCTTTAAAAGTACAAACAAGAAAAAATAGTCACATTTCAAAACAATAACTTTTTTTAGGTCATATGCCCAACTAGTATAGTTCAATTATGCAACATCAAAAATAAAATCATATTGTAAAATCCCACTTTAATGCGCAGCAGAAAAAGAATAAAACAATGAAATGATTTCATAAATTAAGTTTATTTAAAACTGAACGACCATACCTTTCATTATTGATAGCTAGCATGCCAGAAATTATAAAGCCTGACAGGCTGTGTTTGTGAAACGAGAATGCCCCCGGCGGCATCTTTGTTAGTATAAACGCCATTTTCTGTTAAGTATGTGAGAGGTCAGGGTCAGCGTAATATTGGTATCTATGGAAATATCTTGTCACAAGGAATACACATGTAAAATATGAAAGCCCTATCACTAACCAATAAAAAGTTATGCGCAATGTTTAAGTTTTTGAGAAGTACGTCAAAGGTCAAGGTTATGGTCACGAGGTCAAAATTTTGGTATCAATGGAAAGGTATTGTCACAAGGAATACACAAAACCAAGTAAGTATAAAATAATAAGTGACATTAGAAATGTAAATTTTAGTTCAGATCTCTCTGTTCTTATAGAGACAATAAATCTATATTCAATAATAAAATTTGAACTATTTCACCAAATAACTTTGATTTATATCCAAGGATAGCCCATTTAAGCTTTTACAAAGCTTATTTCCAAAGACACTCACTAGGACTTTTACAATATTTTTTTTTTTTGAAGATGAATTAAAATGGAATATTTTCATACACTTGAATCTTTAAGACTTGACTTACCACTGCAATAACTTTTTCCCTTGCAACCCCCTCCAAATCAAATTTTCTGACTATTAATGCAAACAACTCATACCCCCCCCCCCGCATTTGCAGATATATCTTTGTATGCAATAGTCGCTCAGAGCGAAATATTACGTATAGTCCTAATATTGAATTTCTATGGGATATTTAACAAAATCAGCATGCAGCAAGTAACATGTCACACTACGTATATGAATACATAGCCGTAGGCCTAGATCCAACTCGAAAACATGTTTATACATCAAAATAATTTAAACCTAGGAATTGATTACTTCAAGAACTATACCATCATGTATTTGTTTTAACATAACCGGTGTTACTAATCTAACTTATGTGAAAAATCGCTGACTTACCTTCACAGCGCTTCGTTGTTTCGGTACGTATATTGAAAGTGAAAGTACTTTCTATGCCTCCCGGTGGGGGCGCTGCGGACACGTGAACATATTGTGCTATTTTTAGAGTCGGCGATCCCTCTTGATATACGTCGAAGGTGTAACTACAGTTAATCATTTTAGCAGGGAATCCCTTCCCTTTTGACTGGTGAACCGGGCTGAATAGAAGGTGTCACCTCATTGGACATAACTATTGAAAATTTAAAAATAGCACATAAAATCAATGTATGATTCCCTGCTGTCTGTAGAAATTGAGTTTTGAACATGATTTTGCCTTATATGTAATCAATAGATCGATTTGAAAATATATAAAAATTAGCAAATTTTCAATTCGGAAGGAGGGGTCATTAAACAAGTGAATTTTGCAGAAAAGGTATGCATGACCCCCTTTTTTCTTTCGTTTTTATACGTGCCAAAGATGACCTAGGCCAAAAATATTCCTTAAAAATCTAAAAGTGGATATCTTGACAAAATTCTTTCACTTGTAGGGTACCATGCATGAGTACCTCATATCTACAAAATGTCATGACAATCTGAAGAGTGGTTATAGAAAAGAAGCAGAAAATGTATGAAAATCACCCCCCCCCCCCCCCTTCCTTTTTACATAAGAAAAAAATTCATAAAAAATCAAAAAAATAAATTTTAAGCATAAAATGCATATCAAAGCATTAAGTAAGTTAAATATGATAAATATGTAGTAAATGAGTGTGTAAAATCATACACTTATTGAGTTATTTAAAGAAATAGTGCAAAAATGTGCATTTCTGACTAAGTCCGAAAAGACGTCAAAAACGCGTCAAAAATTTGACTTCGAAGTGGAACCAAAAATAACAACACTTCTTAAGACATCTCTCTAGATCATCCTGATGCTTTCGGTTTGTCGATACATGCTTCGGTTCTGAAGAAGAAGTTTGTCAAAGGAGGGTACCCCCCGTGACCTACTTTTTGCTGTGGTGGCGCCACCTGTTGACAGATCCGGACGAAAAACAACAACACTTGTAGGGGACCATGATTACTTCATACCTACCAAGTTTCATCAAAATCCCTTCAGCCGTTCTGGAGAAGAAGTTTAAAATGTGAAAAGTTTACGACGACGGACGACGACGACGACGACGACGACGACGCCGGACGACGGACGACGGACGCAACACTATGACAATAGCTCACTTGAGCCTATGGCTCAGGTGAGCTAAAAAGGGAAAAAAAATTTTGTCGGGATCCCGTCGGGGTTTGAAGCCAATCCCCATGGGTCCATTGGGCATGGAAAACATACATTATACCTATGTACAATCTTAAAAAATATTCCTTAAAAATCTAAAAGTGGATATCTTGACAAAATTCTTTCACTTGTAGGGTACCATGCATGAGTACCTCATATCTACAAAATGTCATGACAATCTGAAGAGTGGTTATAGAAAAGAAGCAGAAAATGTATGAAAATCACCCCCCCCCTTCCTTTTTACATAAGAAAAAAATTCATAAAAAATCAAAAAAATAAATTTTAAGCATAAAATGCATATCAAAGCATTAAGTAAGTTAAATATGATAAATATGTAGTAAATGAGTGTGTAAAATCATACACTTATTGAGTTATTTAAAGAAATAGTGCAAAAATGTGCATTTCTGACTAAGTCCGAAAAGACGTCAAAAACGCGTCAAAAATTTGACTTCGAAGTGGAACCAAAAATAACAACACTTCTTAAGACATCTCTCTAGATCATCCTGATGCTTTCGGTTTGTCGATACATGCTTCGGTTCTGAAGAAGAAGTTTGTCAAAGGAGGGTACCCCCCGTGACCTACTTTTTGCTGTGGTGGCGCCACCTGTTGACAGATCCGGACGAAAAACAACAACACTTGTAGGGGACCATGATTACTTCATACCTACCAAGTTTCATCAAAATCCCTTCAGCCGTTCTGGAGAAGAAGTTTAAAATGTGAAAAGTTTACGACGACGGACGACGACGACGACGACGACGACGCCGGACGACGGACGACGGACGCAACACTATGACAATAGCTCACTTGAGCCTATGGCTCAGGTGAGCTAAAAAGGGAAAAAAAATTTTGTCGGGATCCCGTCGGGGTTTGAAGCCAATCCCCATGGGTCCATTGGGCATGGAAAACATACATTATACCTATGTACAATCTTAAAAAATATTCCTTAAAAATCTAAAAGTGGATATCTTGACAAAATTCTTTCACTTGTAGGGTACCATGCATGAGTACCTCATATCTACAAAATGTCATGACAATCTGAAGAGTGGTTATAGAAAAGAAGCAGAAAACTTCGAAGTGGAACCAAAAATAACAACACTTCTTAAGACATCTCTCTAGATCATCCTGATGCTTTCGGTTTGTCGATACATGCTTCGGTTCTGAAGAAGAAGTTTGTCAAAGGAGGGTACCCCCCGTGACCTACTTTTTGCTGTGGTGGCGCCACCTGTTGACAGATCCGGACGAAAAACAACAACACTTGTAGGGGACCATGATTACTTCATACCTACCAAGTTTCATCAAAATCCCTTCAGCCGTTCTGGAGAAGAAGTTTAAAATGTGAAAAGTTTACGACGACGGACGACGACGACGACGACGCCGGACGACGGACGACGGACGCAACACTATGACAATAGCTCACTTGAGCCTATGGCTCAGGTGAGCTAAAAAGAGTATCTCAAGCCTTGATACCTCAAATACGTTTTGGTTAAGAAAAAAAAGATAATATCAATGAAGGGGTTGCTGATTCCTGTTTTGGTCCCGTCAATCCGCACAACTTTAAAACATAAGGAATCTGTCTGGGACAATAGATTAACCTTAATTTTGCACAAAGTGAAAATTCAAGACATTACAATGCATTTTTTTTAACCTTTGATCAAGGTTTAAAGCTTCCTTGTCTAGTCGATTTGAAAATTTCGGAACCTAGAAATGTCCTTTCCTGTGAACTTTTTTTGATGATTCTTATCTATGGGGTAGTACTGAACGATTCTAGCTTGGTTGCCACTCTGGCAACCTTGGGCAACTCTTTTTATCGCCGGAAATCCAAAATGGCCGCCAAATGCCTCCCACCAATAGATGAAATGAAATTCTTTCTTTAAATAGCAAGTGTGGCACATCAAATAAGGGGTTTTGAGGATCAACAAACCAATTTCCGATGTCATTTTTACAATTTGAGTTCATGACAATCTGAAGAGTGGTTATAGAAAAGAAGCAGAAAATGTATGAAAATCACCCCCCCCCCCTTCCTTTTTACATAAGAAAAAAATTCATAAAAAATCAAAAAAATAAATTTTAAGCATAAAATGCATATCAAAGCATTAAGTAAGTTAAATATGATAAATATGTAGTAAATGAGTGTGTAAAATCATACACTTATTGAGTTATTTAAAGAAATAGTGCAAAAATGTGCATTTCTGACTAAGTCCGAAAAGACGTCAAAAACGCGTCAAAAATTTGACTTCGAAGTGGAACCAAAAATAACAACACTTCTTAAGACATCTCTCTAGATCATCCTGATGCTTTCGGTTTGTCGATACATGCTTCGGTTCTGAAGAAGAAGTTTGTCAAAGGAGGGTACCCCCCGTGACCTACTTTTTGCTGTGGTGGCGCCACCTGTTGACAGATCCGGACGAAAAACAACAACACTTGTAGGGGACCATGATTACTTCATACCTACCAAGTTTCATCAAAATCCCTTCAGCCGTTCTGGAGAAGAAGTTTAAAATGTGAAAAGTTTACGACGACGGACGACGACGACGACGACGACGACGGACGACGGACGCAACACTATGACAATAGCTCACTTGAGCCTATGGCTCAGGTGAGCTAAAAAGGGAAAAAATTTTGTCGGGATCCCGTCGGGGTTTGAAGCCAATCCCCATGGGTCCATTGGGCATGGAAAACATACATTATACCTATGTACAATCTTAAAAAATATTCCTTAAAAATCTAAAAGTGGATATCTTGACAAAATTCTTTCACTTGTAGGGTACCATGCATGAGTACCTCATATCTACAAAATGTCATGACAATCTGAAGAGTGGTTATAGAAAAGAAGCAGAAAATGTATGAAAATCACCCCCCCCCCTTCCTTTTTACATAAGAAAAAAATTCATAAAAAATCAAAAAAATAAATTTTAAGCATAAAATGCATATCAAAGCATTAAGTAAGTTAAATATGATAAATATGTAGTAAATGAGTGTGTAAAATCATACACTTATTGAGTTATTTAAAGAAATAGTGCAAAAATGTGCATTTCTGACTAAGTCCGAAAAGACGTCAAAAACGCGTCAAAAATTTGACTTCGAAGTGGAACCAAAAATAACAACACTTCTTAAGACATCTCTCTAGATCATCCTGATGCTTTCGGTTTGTCGATACATGCTTCGGTTCTGAAGAAGAAGTTTGTCAAAGGAGGGTACCCCCCGTGACCTACTTTTTGCTGTGGTGGCGCCACCTGTTGACAGATCCGGACGAAAAACAACAACACTTGTAGGGGACCATGATTACTTCATACCTACCAAGTTTCATCAAAATCCCTTCAGCCGTTCTGGAGAAGAAGTTTAAAATGTGAAAAGTTTACGACGACGGACGACGACGACGACGACGACGACGCCGGACGACGGACGACGGACGCAACACTATGACAATAGCTCACTTGAGCCTATGGCTCAGGTGAGCTAAAAAGGGAAAAAAAATTTTGTCGGGATCCCGTCGGGGTTTGAAGCCAATCCCCATGGGTCCATTGGGCATGGAAAACATACATTATACCTATGTACAATCTTAAAAAATATTCCTTAAAAATCTAAAAGTGGATATCTTGACAAAATTCTTTCACTTGTAGGGTACCATGCATGAGTACCTCATATCTACAAAATGTCATGACAATCTGAAGAGTGGTTATAGAAAAGAAGCAGAAAATGTATGAAAATCACCCCCCCCCCTTCCTTTTTACATAAGAAAATAAAACACCGCTAAAGACGGTATGGCCGGATTGCAAAGTAAGTTTTTGTCACCAACTGGGTCAAGGTCACTAAGTCAAATAATACAGCATACATTGAGAGGTCTTGTCAGAGGCAACCTTCATGTATAATATAAAGTTTCTACTGTATACAGTTCCTTAGATTTTGCTTAAACCAGGAACTTTAACCGAAGTCTTTAACTAGGTCAAAGTCCAAGGTCATGGTCACTGGGTCCAATGTTACGGCATAAATTGAAAGGTCTCATCATGGGCAACCTACATGTATAATATAAAGTTTCTACTGCATACAGTTCCTTAAATTTTGCTTTAACCAGAAACTTTAACCAAAGTCTTTAACTAGGTCAAAGTCACTAGGTCCAATGTTACGGCATAAATTGAAAGGTCTCATCATGGGCAACCTCAATGTATAATATAAGGTTTCTACTGCATACAGTTCCTTAGATTTTGCTGAAACCAAAAACTTTAACCAAAATCTTTAACTAGGTCAAAGTCCAAGGTCAAGGTCACTAGGTCCAATGTTATGACATAAATTGAAAGGTCTCATCATGGGCAACATATATGTATAATATAAGATTTCTACTGCATACAGTTCCTTAGATTTTGCTTAAACCAGGAACTTTAACCAAAATCTTTAACTAGGTCAAAGTCCAAGGTCAAGGTCACAAGGTCAAATGTTACGGCATAAATTGAAAGGTCTTGTCATGGGCAACCTTCATGTATAATATAAAGTTTCTACTGCATACAGTTCCTTAGATTTTGATTAAACCAGAAACTTTAACCAAAATCTTTAACTAGGTCAAAGTCCAAGTTAAAGGTCACTAGGTCCAATGTTACGGCATAAATTGAAAGGTCTTATCATGGGCAACCTAAATGTATAATATAAGGTTTCTACTGCATACAGTTCCTTAGATTTTGCTTAAACCAGAAACTTTAACCAAAATCTTTAACTATGTTAAAGTCCAAGGTCAAGGTCACTAGGTCAAATGTTACGGCATAAATTGAAAGATCTCGTCATGGGCAACATACATGTATAATATAAAGTTTCTACTGCATACAGTTCCATAGATTTTGCTTAAACCAGGAACTTTAACCAAAATCTTTAACTAGGTCAAAGTCCAAGGTCAAGGTCACTAGGTCAAATGTTACGGCATAAATTGAAAAGTCTTGTCATGGGCAACCTTCATGTATAATATAAAGTTTCTACTGCATATAGTTCCTTAGATTTTGCCTCAACCAGAAACTTTAACCAAAATGTTGACGGCAGACGGACAGACGGAGGGACGGACGGACGGACAGACGGACGGACATCGTCAATCTATAGACCGGAATTGCTTTGCAATCCGGCCAAAAATTCATAAAAAATCAAAAAAATAAATTTTAAGCAATAAATGCATATCAAAGCATTAAGTAAGTTAAATATGATAAATATGTAGTAAATGAGTGTGTAAAATCATACACTTATTGAGTTATTTAAAGAAATAGTGCAAAAATGTGCATTTCTGACTAAGTCCGAAAAGACGTCAAAAACGCGTCAAAAATTTGACTTCGAAGTGGAACCAAAAATAACAACACTTTTTAAGACATCTCTCTAGATCATCCTGATGGTTTCGGTTTGTCGATACATGCTTCGGTTCTGAAGAAGAAGTTTGTCAAAGGAGGGTACCCCCCGTGACCTACTTTTTGCTGTGGTGGCGCCACCTGTTGACAGATCCGGACGAAAAACAACAACACTTGTAGGGGACCATGATTACTTCATACCTACCAAGTTTCATCAAAATCCCTTCAGCCGTTCTGGAGAAGAAGTTTAAAATGTGAAAAGTTTACGACGACGGACGACGACGACGACGACGACGACGCCGGACGACGGACGACGGACGCAACACTATGACAATAGCTCACTTGAGCCTATGGCTCAGGTGAGCTAAAAAGGGAAAAAAAATTTTGTCGGGATCCCGTCGGGGTTTGAAGCCAATCCCCATGGGTCCATTGGGCATGGAAAACATACATTATACCTATGTACAATCTTAAAAAATATTCCTTAAAAATCTAAAAGTGGATATCTTGACAAAATTCTTTCACTTGTAGGGTACCATGCATGAGTACCTCATATCTACAAAATGTCATGACAATCTGAAGAGTGGTTATAGAAAAGAAGCAGAAAATGTATGAAAATCACCCCCCCCCCCCTTCCTTTTTACATAAGAAAAAAATTCATAAAAAATCAAAAAAATAAATTTTAAGCATAAAATGCATATCAAAGCATTAAGTAAGTTAAATATGATAAATATGTAGTAAATGAGTGTGTAAAATCATACACTTATTGAGTTATTTAAAGAAATAGTGCAAAAATGTGCATTTCTGACTAAGTCCGAAAAGACGTCAAAAACGCGTCAAAAATTTGACTTCGAAGTGGAACAAAAAATAACAACACTTCTTAAGACATCTCTCTAGATCATCCTGATGCTTTCGGTTTGTCGATACATGCTTCGGTTCTGAAGAAGAAGTTTGTCAAAGGAGGGTACCCCCCGTGACCTACTTTTTGCTGTGGTGGCGCCACCTGTTGACAGATCCGGACGAAAAACAACAACACTTGTAGGGGACCATGATTACTTCATACCTACCAAGTTTCATCAAAATCCCTTCAGCCGTTCTGGAGAAGAAGTTTAAAATGTGAAAAGTTTACGACGACGGACGACGACGACGACGACGACGACGCCGGACGACGGACGACGGACGCAACACTATGACAATAGCTCACTTGAGCCTATGGCTCAGGTGAGCTAACTATCTGTTGGAAAAAAAAACATGTACTACCATTGACTGAAACATCTCCGGAAGAGGAGACGTCGAATTTACTTCCTGGATTCTGTGACATAGTGTATACCATTGAATTTCCGTCACCATCCGTACATGTCAAAGTCGCAATGACGTATGAGGTCGCTGTTATAAAATCAAGAATATTCTCTGAATTAGCTATATGTCTAAAAAGACCGTTCTGTTTCAAGCTAAAATATTTGTTACTATTTGAAGGTTCTCATTGATACGTTAGGTACATGTTAATGCTACATGTTACATGTTAATGTCAAGTTCAACTTTCAACCATTAGATTTCAATCCTTTGAAAGTATTTTTCTACTTTGCAGTAATAGAAGCTTTAAGACAGACGGTTTGAAATTAGAAATGGACAAAATTTAAACAATCAGAGGTTTGCTGTCAATTACAAAACATATCTTTTAATTCTTCAAATAGCAAATAGCAGACAAAATATTCGTTACCATTTCAAATTTTGTTCCTCGTAAACAAATTCGTATCTTTAAGATCAATTTACCTGCATCTTCTGCCACAGTCAGTGCATACGCCGATGGAGAACACTGAGGGGTGTTGTCGTTGACGTCCGTGACTGATACTGTCACAGTTCCAGTGCCCTGAATATTGAAACACCTATTCTATGCTTTGTTGTAGGTTCAATCGTTATGGCAAGTTCAATCATTGTTCATCATACTAGTTTGATAAGTTAAGGTAGAGCATCCCTCAGGTCAGAATTCTGGAAATTTATGCCTTGATACCCTATTTTTTCTCTTCAGAATATTGTTCCGATTATCAAACTAATATGGTTTTGGGGAAAAAAAATTATAGTTACATTTCATCACCCCTAAAAAGGTATTTTTCTTTTCCCATAGGGTCCAATGTTAAAATTCAAACGGCGGCACTCTCGGTATAATCATGAAACCAAGAGTTATATTTTGTTTGTATATCAGGTTAAACATAAGCTTTGAATATATGGAAATGAAACTATTGTAAAAGTTGTTATTTAGGAAGTATGAGCATCCGAGACCTGAGGGATACTCTACCTTAAGCAAGAATTTCATTTTGCCTTCACATCTCATAGATTCGAAAAATATTCATTTGATTAATTTTTTTTCTAATCACAAATCTTCAGATAAGAATTTCTATAGGCGATAACTTACTGTATCCTCAATTAAAAGCTTAAATTCAGATTTTCATGACATCAATTAATCAAAACCATTTGATATTTGATCATCTAAAACTTATTTTCGAAACTACAAATCATTCTAGACATCGTTGAGAGCGCTATAAAATTTAAAGTAGGTTTTTGTAACAAAGAAACACACCTCTAGACTGCCCCCGTCAGTAGCTACAATGGTCAATTCATACGAGGTGGTTGTTTCGTAGTCCAAGGGCTGTGATAATGAGATTGCTCCTGTCGTAGAGTCTATGCTAAAGAAGCTCGCCCCGGAGTTAGTGGCTGCAAAGGAAGACAACAGTTGTATTCAAATCTATAAGAAACCTTCATCGAACATTCTACGGTAACGATTCTACTGATACTGCCGATGCATTCAAACAACGTCGTTTTTGACATACACAAGGACATTTTGAATTGAATTAATCCAAATTCAGCCCGCATGAAGATTTCAGAAGCGTTGATGTTGCTATAATACGCTTAGCATTACCCCCTTTTACTGCTGTGTGTAAATTTCAAACGTTTGTAGTAAACGTATTAAGTATGAAAAAGTACATATTACATCACACGAAATGTCCATCTTTAATAGTTCTAGAAATAAATTGCTATACATTACTGAGTGCCGTGAAAGAAACCTTGATCAGCATAGATTAGATACCTGACTGAATGTTGTAAGATGTGATGTCATGAGGCGAGGAATCGGTGTCAGTTGCAGCATAAGTGTTAAGTACAGTTCCTACGCTGCTGTCCTCTGCTATTGTTACAGTAGGGTTTGTACTTAAAGCCGGGGTATCTTCATTGACAGCGACGATGTTCATATTTACAGTAACGGTAGCGGTGTACGTTGAATCGTCCACGTAAATGAGTAGAGAGTATGACAGTGTTCCGGATTCATAATCCACAGCTATAAACAAACATATTAACAAATACAAATGAATACAAATAAATTTAATGATTTCTTTGAAATGGTACGACATAAAGCTTAACTCATTGATTCAATGCTTTCTTTTAGAGTTCAACGTTAAAGTTTAACGAATGATGGAATATTAGTAACAGATTTCTCAAACTAAGAAATACTAGTAAACCAGAAACATCTATGTAAGCATGGTTAGGTGACAGAACATGAAGAAGAAAGTGGTATTTTCGAATTGCTTTAAAAAAGTCAAGAATCACTGTTACAATTAACTACTTTTGATGTGCAGACTACCCATCCCCTTAAGAATCGGGTGAAAAAGTACTTTCTATATTTCATTCTGAAGTAAAGTTCCATCCATAAAATACTCAGAATTACCTGCGTTTAGAGTAATCTCATTTGCTGTTGCCACCGTCGACCCTAGAGCAAACTTTCCAGCACTGTTTCCGCTATTGATAGCATATGACAAAGTGTTCGAATCCCCGTCCGTGCAGGTCATCGTTGTTATCTTACGAGTAAAATTACTTACGATCAGAAATTATTACTAAACCTTTAAATTCCGACTAATCACATGATATACAACTGCAAGTCTCTGAAGTAGATATCTAATGTACTTAACAAAAGGATTTATATAAGTATCATACTTGTTTCTTAATCCTGCATGATCTAACTTATACTTACATTACATTTGAAAGAGAAATACATACGAGTTGAAACTAATGTACTTAATCCACCTACTTTGTCCGTCTGTCTAGTATTTCTAATAAATACCTATCTAAAGAGGCATAATGCTGTATCTAAATCATTTTACTTGCCATTAAAGGGCCTATACTTTTATGTTTCTATTTTCATGTGCGCACTGCTAATTTGTCATTCGCTTGGGATGCAGCCGTTTCAATTGACTGTCCATTTTCTGTATATTTGTTCATTGTCATATGGGATACATTAATTGTGATGATCAACGTAAAATTAAAAGTACAGATGATTTTCAAAGTGTATTTGACAGTCTTATAATGAGCCAAGACAATAAATTATTTTGTTAAGCTAAGTAAATTTGCAATCATGATTTCTTTAATAATGGAAAATAAATGAAATCTTTATCTTTCCCATTCAAGAAATTTTAAAAGATCATAGAATCCAAAGACAATTTGCAATTGACAATATATGGTTCTTACGGTCGTTCCAGTTGCCGTAGTTTCCGAAACATCCACATTGTAAACTACTGGAGAGCACGTGGGCTGGTTATCATTGACGTCAGTTACGGAAATAGATACGACGTAGGTGTCAGTGCGCGCGGGAGATCCCCCGTCGTCTGCTTGAACAGTTAGACTATAGGATGTAGTGGTTTCATAGTCAAGGGATGCGGTGGTAGAAATCTGCCCCGATCTCGAATCAATTAAGAATTCGGAACCGCTATTTCCAGCTGTAGTTTACATAATTTCACATTTATTAGAAACAATTTGAAATTTTCAATGTAGGAATTCATTTCATATAAATACATTTATGACGTTGAATTGTTTCATTTTGAAAAAAAAGACGAAATGATTTCAAAAGTTTTACTCAAGACATAACTTAAATCAACAGTAGTGTAACAGAAAATGTTAACACGAATTTTGATTGAAAATTAACAATTCCGATAAATAAATGACTTACATATAATGGAGTACGTTAATTCGCCAAAAGTGCCGCTATCGGCGTCCGTGGCTACCATTGTACATACGGAAGTGGCCACTGCTGTATCTTCAGCTAACTAAACATAAAATAGAAAATCACTTGAAATATCGAAAAAACAGAGTTAAGAGGATCTAGAGTTGTGTTTTTTTATTCAAAATATATTTTGGGGTATAATATTCAAATTTAAAAAGAATCGAATAGTAGTTAATAACGAACAAAATAGCCCAAAATTGTCTGCTATATTTCTTATAGTAAATATTAAAATATACGTGAACAAGAGCGTGGAATTCACTAGTGGAATAGTAGGACTTTTATTAAGTCCCTCTGGGACAATATCAACCTTTGCGCAAGTACCCTCGAAATCTTCATGGACACAGTATTGGTTCCAATTTCGACGATATTTTTTGAAAAAGTGACGTTATTACCATATCTTTATACACTTTCGTAGGGTGTGACCAGATAAAACGAAAGCTATTTAGGCCATCCTAAATAAATTCTATGTTTAACGTCCACCTCGAGCGTAGGTTTTGGACAATTTCCCAAAATGAAAAACCAAAAACGAACGGACTTGTGCGATCCGGATTTTCGTAACCGTCACAATTCTTTATGTTACATTCAATTTCTGGTTTCCATAAAGAAAATTCAGGGGAGTTCAAGCATCTTTCTTGTCTTTCTGAGAGGTTTGAGCCTTCACAAACGAACATTAGTATTTAAAAACAGCGAGGGTTAGTATAATATAGTGTACAGAAGGTTGCATAATATCCTGATACAAGATTAATTGCATGGAAATCAAAGAGAAGTGATATTTTCATGATCGTGCATGATGTTTAATGGTCCTTGTACCTGTAAATTGTGCAAGTGTCACAAATACATTTCAGAATCTAAGTCTTGCTTCTTGGCATCTACTTGCCAACAGTAGAGATAATGTTCTGCCAAGGACCAGAGATGTCGAAAAGTGTCAGTCCTGTCAAAAGCCTCGGAAATGTCTGACAAATATTCGTACGGACTGACAAAAGTTTGCATTTCTTTTCATTGTTCCAACTGACAAAATTACTAAAATGTCTGACAGATTTCGACATCTCTGAAAGGACATAGCGGCCACCCGGGATCTTCATAATCAAACTTGCAAGGATTTTTAAGTCCGGGGTTCTGCTCCCTCCTTTGATGTCCCCAATACTACCCCTAATGCAAGCTGATGTCCTATGATCATTTTATTTCATATGATCATTTTATGGCAACTCTTGATACTGTCATGATTCAATTACAAACATAATGCTAACAATAGAATGGGCAAGTTTTTGTCTGTCTGAGCCTTATTCTGCATAATTATCTTTATATATTGCTTATGGGTTTTCATGTCATTTCGTGAAAAAGGTCACAACATAATTTTCAATCAATTTAATATCTTATTATTAATTTCTATTGACGCAAGGCTTTGTTTGAAAATTTCGTTTGTTTTTTATTTTCCTCCCTCCCTCGTAGGTTTGAAGATTGAACCTGGACGTTAAACGTAGAATTTATTAAGGGCGGCCTTTTTATACTAAAAACACAAATATTTGAACCTAATGAATGAAATCTTACCGAAATTGTTGATGGGGTTGTTCCAGTTATAGAGGGAGTGTTATCGTTGAGGTTTCCTATAGACACAGTTACGGAGATAGTGGTAGACATGGTACCATCTGATACAGTCACCGTACCAGAGTAAGACGAAGTAGTTTCGTAATCAAGTGTTCCTATAAGATTATAAATATGTAATGACTATGGATTTTTAAGTTAACCAGCTTAAGCAGCACAGCGATTTGTTTCAAATGTTTTAAAGTGTTCAGCAAATAATTTTTGAAGAGTATGAACAAGAATTCAAGCAAGACAATTCTGTATCGACCATAACACAGAACAATCGAATGATTGCAATATAAAATAGACATCAGACATAAGTGGAATAAAGAGCCGTATTTTAAACAAAATGTTCTTTGAGGTTTGAGACTAAATGGAATAAACCAGACACAATTGAAGCTAGGGTGATCAGACATAAAAGTAGGGGACTCTTTTTATATCCAGTGCAGGATTTGGTCGAAAATCTTCGATATATCTTGAATACAGGATCTGATTGTCGATTGTTTTAATAAATTTTGATAAATAAATGAGAACAAAGATGAGGATGACTGACTTCATTACACCATTTATCTCAGTCAACTCTTGATTGAAAACAATCCTCGAATAAATGTCATATTCAATTAATCTCTTATTCTCCTGTGTAGTATATGGCTAAAATGTATCTTCTAATTCAAGCTCACAAGAAAGGAGTGATGCACCTACCAGACACAATGAGTGACGTTCCAGACACGGAGAAAGCCCCACTCGGTGTCATACTAAGTGTGTATGTCAGTGACGTACCAGCATCAGAATCGCTACACCCGAAATCAGATATTACGCTTGTTGACGTAGCTGCAGTATAACATGGCGGATTTACATTATATAACTTACACAGTATGTTTTTTTCTCATTTTTCAAAAATAATGTCAGTTTTAGTCTTCTTTCCATTTCAATAATGTCGCCGATTGGTACGTTAGAACTTCAATTTATTCTAGAGTGATCATATCCATGTAAGTGATTTTGTATTGTATACGTAGAAAGAACTTTTCTTTTATGAATGGATTCACGTATTATTGCTGCGTAACATTTTTGTAATATCTTTCATGCATTGAAGTTCATTTTAATCATTATCTATATTTTACGTTTCAATTTATTAATGATCGTTTCACGTTTTTGATTAAGACTGAAGCCAACCTGTATTTTCGTTCACATCCAGTGTCCAGGCGTACGTCGTACATGTTGGTGTGTTATCATTGACGTCAGTTACTGATACCGTCACTGTACCACTACCCTGGAATACACCAAAAAGGAAACTAAATGATAATAACATAATATTATAATGATACTATTGATATTATAAGGATACTATTGATTTTCTCTTTTTGGGCTGGAATATCACCGATCAGGTATTATTTGACAAAAAACAAAATCTAACGTAGATTCAGATTAGGCTTTAAAAAACTTAGGGTACAATCATTTTTCCATTATATTCAAGAATAAGCGAGAATATAGAATGAGGAGGTTCATCAAAAAATGCAAGTATATTGTAAAATCGTTGCGAACTAAAAACTAGAACAAATGGATGTAATTATACTCATTGTTTCATACTATTTTCCATTACCTTGGATACGATATAAAAGTTTTCTTATGAACATGAGCCAAAGATGATCCTGACGATAATCTCAACAACACTGATAGAGGATAGAGCACCAATTTGAGCATCGACGGACCTCTAACAAGCTAGAGGTGGGACCAAGTGCCGGGAGGAGTACGCATCCTCTGTTGGCCAGCCGCACACGCCGTCGATGTCCACGCACGAAAATGAAAACGTACCAAAGAGTTATACAAAAGTCATGTACATGTAAAATATATGTCATGAGAATAATTATTTATCGTAAATATCACTTCGGTTTATTGTGCATACTCACCTGTAATGAACCACCATCTGTAGCAAATACTGTGATCTCATAGACGGTAGTGGTCTCGTAATCTAGTGAATTAGCTAGTTGTATCACGGCTGTTGACGCATCAATACTGAACAGCGAAATGCCGCTATTCGTGACTACAAAAGAAATGCACCGCTGCTTATAAAAACATTCCTTTTGGAGTTTTTAATCAACATTTTATACTGAAAACTTGAATTTTTTTAAAAGTCTTGGTTATGGTAGTTTTAAATCTGTATCAATGCCAATCTTGTGGGATCTACTAGTATATTTTTCCCAGTTTTTATCCAATCAAAATGTTGGGAGATAAGAAGACGCTTTTTTCATTATCAACATACAGTTGATCAGTTTTCATTGATACAATAACGCATCCAGAGACAGAAGTTAAATTTGTCAAATCTGCGCTCACATGCCAATTACATATGTGTTTACGTGTCCACTCTGCAGTACAATATTTCTCACTTATAAAACTAATTGATTTTTCTTATCTTACATATAGATTAAGAAAACTCTTAATGAGAACGAACAAATATTTTACAGAATTGACTACTAATCTTAATCTTACGAAAAAAAACTGAGTAAATTATTCAGTAAACCATACCCGAATTTATAGAATATGAAACTATATCGTCCGGCGACGCATCAGAATCGGTTGCGGTGTACGTCGTTACTGTAGACCCAACTGCTGTATTCTCAGCGAGTGATACGGTGGGGTTCGAGGCAAAACTTGGCGTGGCTTCATTGACATTGTCCACGTTGATATTGACAGTGGTGGTGGCGGTGTATGTTCCGTCGTCAACGTTGACAACAAGGGTATATGACGTGGTTCCAGAATCGTAGTCAACGGCTGTTAAAAGATTTATTATAAATGAAATCAGTTCAAGAAAAAACAATCTCAATCAAGAAAATTGAAGCGCCTAACATTGCTGCCGAGGAGCAACCCTTTACCGAAACTTCAAAATAAGGTGCACCGCACACGCATGTTACGGATAATGGATCATCGTCAGTGGTACTCTAAGTCAAAATGATTCAAAACTGAAAAAAAAAATGCTGTATCCCTTGTGTATTTCAATCGCAAACCTAGACATGTATAAATAACGACACAGGAACAAATAAACAAAACCAGTGATTGTAAGTCGAGTTTGGTATGTACTTAATTTTTTTCTAGATATTTCATTGATTTGTATCTTTATGTGTACATCTTAAAAATCAAATTGCATACCAGCGTTAAGAGTGACTTCATTTGCTGTTGCTGCTGTAGATCCCAGTGCGAATTTCCCGTCGCTGTTGCCACTTGTGATGCCGTATGTAAGAGTATTCGAATCGCCGTCTGAACACGTCATTGTGGCCACCTAAACAAGGATTCATGTCGGTTTCTTCATGTGTTATCATATTTATTTCAGATGGCAAAGCAAATAATCAGTATTTCAGAATAGTAAAGATGTATCTTATGTGAAAGGATTGTTGATAGATAAGCTCAAGACATCTAAACTCACTGTACTTCCTGTTGCTGAATTCTCTGGCACGTTCGCATTATATACGTATGGAGTACAGGTCGGGGCGTTGTCATTGACGTCCGTCACGGTAACGGTAATATCTGCTGTTGCACTGAGGGGGGTTGTCCCACCGTCTGTAGCCTGTACAGTCAGGGTATAGGATGTAGTACTTTCATAGTCCAAAGTCTTTGCGGTATAAATAATACCAGAGGCTGAATCGATTGTAAATTCGGATCCACTGTTACCACCTATGTATTAGAAATAAAAAGTGATATTCATAATCGGAGTACAACATGTATCAAATCATATAGAAAACGTAAGGGAAAGTCAATTTGTCAGAAAACAATTTAATTTGAGATAGGTCATCAATCAGACATTCGCAGTACTGATTCACGATAGATTAACGAATCTACGAATACGGACCTAAATGATACGAATGGGGATTGAAAATAATAGTTAAACAATACGGATCGTAAATGATGTTGCGATTTCTAATTCCAGTACTGTACTTACTGGTTATGGAGTACGTGAGATCTCCGTCCGTTCCGGAATCTGAATCTGAAGCTAGGACAGTACAGACGGACGTAGATACGGCGGTATCCTCTGTGATCTATAAATAAATCAACTTCAGTCTAAATAAATTAATTCTGTGAGGATCGTACTAGTACAGTTTTTCTTCTTTTTTTTTCTTGATAAAAAGGTTCGGTAAATGGTTCAACATGGTTGCATTGTCAAAGAATTTTAACAGAGCCCACAAAGATACATTGTTTGAATATCGTAGCATTATCACCGTTATGTTTGTCACTAATAGAGATTTAAAGTTTTCTCGTATGCAGATGCTCGACAGTCTACACCTACAGAATATGGGGGCGGTATACGAATACAAAAATCCGATATCTAATTTGTCATAATTAATGATGAACAAGGGCATCGGCATTAATTTCGCCTCCTGATCACAAGATCAGCTTTCGCGTTTTCGATCGCCCTTTTGCCAAAAAGTTTGAAAGTGGCGAAAGAAAATTGAAGGCGGAAAAATGTGGAAATATACAATTGCTTTATCGTCATTGCAACTTCCAGATGCTCTCGCGACTACTACGAAAGGAGACATACCGGTAGTCTCCCGGAAAATAACAAATGTGTAACGTGTGACAAAGGAACAACTGATAAAATGAAAATACAACATATTTATATAATAGCCGGACAAAACGGAAAGTTAACGAAAATATTTTTTTATCCGTTACTTGACCGTTCGTCGTATCCGGCTAAGTGTGAAAATATCATAGCAATGTAGAATTCACCTTAAAGATTCTCATTATACCTACCCCGCAGAGTTTAAATGGTTGTATACGGAGGGCATGGGTTGAAATGAACATGTTTTATACAGTGTACGGATCATATACAAATATATATACATTTGAAATAATTCATCACAATTTAGAAATGAATTTGAAGTCGTTAAACATTTGTACGTCGACGAATATTCAACAATCCTAAATAAGTGTTCAATATGTGACAACACATATGGAACAGGGGGGTTAATCATATATATGATAAAGCATTTTCTTGCATAAGAAATAAGCTTTTCATTTGCGAAATGACTATTTAAAAAAAAATGGAAGTATATAGGGTAGTACGTTTCGACATGAAAACCAAACTGAACATTTTCGTAAAATATTTTTTAAACAGTGCATATCTTTGATACGCCCTGAACATAATTTCAGACTATTTATCAATACATATTTGTCAATTTTCAGGTTGTCCCTGACTACGGTTACCCCACCTCACCTCTAGATCTGCGCTTGAAAGGGATAGTTCGCCGTTGAAATATGAAAATTTGAATTTGTACGACACCGCAACAATAATTCCAGTTGCGCCATCTACAATAAGATTCGTTTTCAAAATTTAGAGTTCCTATACAGTGGGGGTTTTGGATTTTCCCTGAAATTCGATCTATACCATTCTACCAAAAAAGAAGGTTTATTATTATTTATTAATTCCACTGAAGCTTGACAGAGCTTGCTGCTTTGAAGTAGAAATAGTTAGATGAATCGCGGATCCGCAGATATACCTAAAATACTATTGTCTGTACCATGTCTACGTGCCTGTAGTGTTAACCAAAACGTAAAATATATGAAAGTCACATCTCTTTGCCAATGAAATTATTTCTATAGTAACTCAGACTCCAAAATCAGGGTCACAAAAAAGTTGGCACCGATAGAAATGTCTTGCAACAAAGAAAATTAACCGTTAAGCATAATTTTAAGACCTATGATGAATATATTTATCTGGTTATTTTTGTTTTGTTTTGTTATATATATATTTTTTTATTGAACGAAGATCGGAGAGATATTTTAATAGCGCCCTTTTGGCGGAGTGGGGTACAATTTCAGTTTTCTCGAGCATTTGACGGAAAGGTCCGAAAATGTACGATGTACGGTAAAACCAGGGTATACTGCACCTTTTGAAAATTTATGTACGTATATGATTTGATACGACCCCTCAAACTGTACAATGTAGAGTGTCAGCGCTCTGCATACGGAAAATCTTTAAATGTCTAATAAGAGGCTGATCTTTTTTTAAGTTTGTGTAGTACATGCACTTACAGATATTGGGGAGGGATTGGTTCCAGATATCGATGGTGTATGTTCATTCACGTTGGTTATTGTTATTGACAGTGATATTGTCACCGAGTTGGTACCATCACTAACCGTCACGGTACCTGTATATGATGTCGTTGTCTCGTAATTCAAAGAACCTAAAATATTTTTGAAATAAACTAAGATGCAAATATAACTATGTAAATTTTATCTTAACTTTAGACATTTCTAAAGAAAAGTGGACACAGAAGTATAAGATATCATTAAAAGCAGTACCGCGATTTTCACATAGTCATAGAAGAGGAATTTGGCGAAAACTTCTCATTCTAATTGTTCAATTGTACATGATTTTTATCTTTAGAAACAACAGAAATATCAGAGAGCCTAACAAATCCCACCTAGCTTGTCAATGCATAGGTATTCGTCATATATTTACTTCTGAGATTGTGTTAACAATCCCTTACGAGGTTTTTGTTACAATTTATCCAAATTAAAATGACATCAAGCTGACTCTGTTATGAAAAATATATTTTGAAAGTTTTCAATTTCCTTTTTATAAGACTTTTCAATTACATGATTGTGCATAACGTTACTTACTCGCCACACTGAGAGATGAACTTGCAGAAAATGCCCCATCACTTGGCGTCAAACTCAGGGTATAAGTAAGTGACGCAGAAGCGTCCGCGTCAGTACATCCAAAGCTGGCAATCACAGCAGTTCCTGTACCTTTCATATAATATGCATGAATATAGTGAAGAAAACTGTCACCCTCTAGTTTGCATATATTAAATTCAGTCAAAGCTTTATCTTGCATTTTTCTAAAGTGTTGCAAATTCTCGTAATTCCGCTGAGCAACTTTCGGCTGATCATATTTATCAAGCTCTGTGATCAAACATTGTGGGTTTGAAAAGAGTTATTTTTCTTACATAAAGAATATTACTTTCATGACAAGCAGTTGGTGCTTACTCTTCACGAACGACGTATTCAAATCTATTTTGTCAAATCTCTTTGATTCATATTCTTTACTTTCTCGATCACAAAAATCCACCTGTTACATCTGTAACAGCAGGTACAAAGTCCTGACAACCTAGGTAACTCTAGCACCAGGAAACACGTGATAGGTCTGCCATCTTCCCGGAGTCATTTTATTACCTAAAAGGCTCTTGAAAGACGGTGCTCCGAGAAGAAAAAATACCGATTTCCTCTTAGTATACTACTCATAAGTAGTTGCATCGTCGAAACACACAATATTTTTTACTAAGACTACCTATCTATGTTTTGTATCTTTTGGACCGAACAGGCCAACTGGATGTTTTTTTTCTGGGTGTTGGCCCGAAGCATGGGCATTGGAAAAAGTGGTAGGATTTACGATGAGACAAATCCGCACTTATTTATAAAAAAAATGGCATGTTTCAATCAAGAACATCTCCCTTTGCAATAATTCATTAGTTATTCACTTATCCAAGATGTCTGAGTTATGTTTCCAGGCACTTTTCTCTCCAACACACTCGTGCTGTTTTCGAATCCGCCATCTCGTTTGTTACTGACTCTAGCCAATCAAATCGTTCGGATCTTTTCGGATTACAAAGACGGAGACCTGGTCTTTTTTTAGAACAAGCGCATTTTTATGAAATGGATGAGATTCCACTCGCCGTCTTATACTTATTGTAGCATATTGTATCTATCTGTTCTTTATTTTCAAATCAAATTCAAATTCATATTTTTCCTTTAACTCGGGCATACAATTTTTTAACGTATTGTTCTAAAAACGAACCGATTTTCTCTGTCTTCGTTCGCCTAAAAAATCCTAACGATTTGATTGGCTAGAGTCAGTAACAAATGAGATGGCGGATTCAAAAACAGTACACGTATGTTGGAGAGAAAAGTGGCTGGAAACGTAACATAGGTAAATATTCTTAATTGAGACATGCCATTTTTTTTACAAGTAAGTGCGGATTTGTCTCATAGTAAATTTTTATTGACTACCACTTTTTTCATGCTTCAGGCCAACAACCAGAAAAAATCAAGTCGGCATGTTTCGATCTAGGCATGACGGAGAAGATCCTGTGGATTAGTTTACCTTTTGGTTATGAGATTATTACAATATCAAAAATCAGTAGAAGATGAGTTAATTTACCTGTAACCTCAGCTACGGAGATCGCATAGGAGTAGGACGTACAGACAGGCGAGTTGTCATTGACATCCGTCACAGACACCGTAACCGTACCAGAACCCTTGAACGGACAGACAGATGATTATAATTTAATCTTAATCTTTATAATCAAAGGAAAGATCATACCTGTAAGAAATACTGTAGAAATTCAAACAAGAATTGTCTGCTTTTCTTTCAATCTACTTCATCACCCCTAACGAAATAGGAGTGTAATATAAAACTGCATTCTAAAGTTGATCAGATGTTTGAACATGTTGAGAATGATGAAAACATATTTAAAATCAAAGGACTGAAAGTCCTGCGAGTTGGCAAAGTCTTATATTTAATAAAGCCTGCGTTTGTGAAACACGAATGCTCCCGGCGGAGTATAAACACCATTTTTCTGTTAAGTATATACAAGGTCAAGGTCAGGGTCACTGGGATCTATGAAAAAATCTTGTGACAAGGAATACACATGTGAAATATCAAAGCCATATAATTTACCATTCAAAAGTTTTTGGACAAACAGACAGACAGGCCAAAAACTATATACCCCCGAATCTCTGATTCCAGGGTGCATAAAAAGTTTGTTTTTAATCTCTAAGCAATATTATTCCCCTTCCAGCATAAATCTAAGGCACCGTCCATT
Organism: Pinctada fucata; assembly: GCA_028142955.1. NCBI lineage: Eukaryota > Metazoa > Mollusca > Bivalvia > Pterioida > Pteriidae > Pinctada > Pinctada fucata. The sequence continues at coordinate 27,427,305 of AP027114.1, forward strand.
TGATATTCTGGGGGGGGGGGGGGCTTGGGTTTTTTGTCGGAGCAAGATTATTTTTTTCGCCCCAGACCGGGGCAAAATTATTTTTTTCTTGCAAAGGTTGAGCAAGGAATTTTTTTAACAATGTTAACTAAGAATGTTTGTGTTTTATCAATAGAAATTATTTATATTTTTACTCACAACTCTAAATATTGATATATCACTTAATTTTTATGCATGTATTCAATCAAAAAATCTTCTAAACACAGCAGACAAATAAAAGATTTTTACAATACAATTCTCAATAAGCAAAATTTATACAAGGTACATGCAAATAAGAGGGTCTGAAGGGAAGGTTTTAAATGAAGAATTGTAAATTGGTGAATAACCGAAGATTTCCTTCCAAGCTAAATTATAAGAACATGAAATTAGACTCTATGGAGTTTGATGCATACATTATACATGTATTAATACATCTTTTAAGGAAGCCCATTCTTTATTCACATACATGTATACTTTTGATATCTGCAAAAATATGAACTTTGCAATTAGAGAATAATGTTTTGATAGAAGCCTTTGGCGAGCGAAGCGAGCCAAAAAAAATTGATATAAATTGAAAACTGCGGCGAGCAAAGCGAGCCGGAAAATTTTCAAGAAATTTTATGGTAATTCTTCAAATTCAGATTATTTGTAAGAGCAAGATTATTTTTTTCTGTCACACCATAAGCAAATTTATTTTTTTCATCAAAATTCAGAGCAAAATTTTTTTTTTGAAAAAAACCCAAGCCCCCCCCCCCCCCCCAGAATATCAAATGGACCGTGCCTAAGTCATAACTTTTACAGTGTGTCTTACATGTACAAGTACATGCTTATTTTCCTCACGTTGTCTAAAAGCGCTTAAAATAAAATTTTATGTACCGGTATTCATTTTCATAATATGATCAGCCAACGCAGCATTCATGAATGACATCACAATTGTCTGAATTGACATTACAGTTAAAAGGCACGTGAAAATGATATCTTATCCCATAGGGTTAAGACTTATAGAATCTATCATCGGATGTGAGCATTGACAAGGAAATGCACTCCGAATGTCCAGAATTTGCTTGTACAATGATAAGACTTGCCGAGTAATGGACAAAAGCAAATCCCAGACAAGAGGGATGGATTTCCTTGTGATCACACCCAAGTGATTGACGTTCGATAATAAGTTTCCTTTACTTTTCTGCCATCTTTTGATCAAGGTTGAAGCGACGCATTGTGTCGATTATTTTTCCTCCTTATGTGCAAAAAACGTCAAAAATAGTACTTTTCCTTTGCTTTATCAAGACTAAACGTCATAGTCAACGTGGATGATCGATTTGCCATTTTGCTCTTTATACGAATACAGTTCTGTGAATATGGGAGAAAATGATATATTTTCCCAGCGTTGAATATGAATATCCAAATCCACGGTAATAACACATGTGATGAAGTGAATGTGTTGGCATACTTCAAGTAGGTGAAGATTTATTCAGCCTTGAAAAATTATATTCCTCGAGGACAATGCTCTTCTTATCACCCGAACTGTAATGTACATCGTTCATTTACCTAATCAAACACAACATGCCCCCCCCCCCCTTCTTCCCAAAAATCGAACTTCGATCAACAGATAACGACATACAGTAAATAGACGATCTAGTCTTTCGAATTGTGGTTTTTCATAATCCTTTATACAACAGATAAGAAAATATTCAAATATTCTATCAGTTATTTTCAAGAACTTGCTACAAACCAGTTCAACGTACATCGTACATGTATGGCCTTCCGAGTGTCCTCTGATCTTAAGACGCAAGAACCATTATGTAGCGATTTACATTGACATCATGAGACTATTTCATATCTATCTTTTCATCAATGAAATATAAATCAACAGGTTATAATAACTATCATTAGGCCTAAACTCGGTAATTCCCCCGGAAAAAAAAAACGCCGGTGCAGTGCTACTTTGGACTACTTGAGAGTTGAATTCCTAAGCGATGCGAGAACTATACTCCGAATCTTCATTACAAATAGCTCTATAGACCATTTTTCACTCCAATAATTGCATTGGATTCATCATTTACAACTTGCACTCATTGTGCCGTTTAAAATGTTTTTGTCCAAATAATAGTGGTACTATTTCTTACTATGTAAGACTACAGAGTTTTCTGTGTTGTACGGTTCGTACTGGGGGAATCGATTCCAATGAATAATTGGCTTTGCCAACTCAAAAACACACAATTTCACACTCCCCAAATATTTGTTCATCTTAACTTTATTATGAACATCATGACATTACATGTGTATACAGTATGACAAGCGCGGGTGCAGTGGAGAGTTGTCAGGACCCCTCCCCCCCCCCTCCCCCCCCCCCCCTGATCTTTATCTTTCCGTTTTCAATCAAACTTTTTTTTTTTTTCGAATACATAAGGCTGGGACCCCCCCCCCTTCCTTTTTTATTTACATGTACTCACTGTAGATCCCCCTCCGTCCGTGGCTTGTACAGTTATCTCGTAGCTTGTAGTAGTTTCATAATCCAGGGTCTGTGCTAAGGATATCAAACCACTGGATTGATCTATGCTAAACTTCGAAGACCCCGTATTAGTCACTGAAATTTGTAGAAAAAAATAAAGAGAAAAAAGAACAACAAAGGAAAAACAAAAATAGATATTTTGCATATAGAGATTAAGTGAAAAAGACGATAAATAAAGTAAAAAATTGCGAATCTTTAACTTATACTGAAACACAATCATCTGTCATGATTTTCCCTCTTTAACTCTTGTTTTGGGTTATTGAGTTTTAAACTTCATTAATGGGCATTGGATGACATTTTCAATGAACAAATTAACACAAAAATTTAGTTTTAAACTTCAACTAGAAATGAGACGTGCACTTGTAGTCGACTTCGAAAATTATAGAATAAATTTGCATTTCACCTGAAGTTATTGCATACTGTGTGACGTCATGAGGAGAAGCGTCAGTATCTGCCGCCGTGTATGTCGTCACAGAAGTTCCCACAGCCTCGTTTTCTTTAATGCTCACAGTCGGGTTAGAGGCAAACGCGGGAGTATCTTCGTTCTCAGCTACCACGTTAATATTGATTGTAGTCGTTGAAGTCGTGGAAGAGTCGTCAACGTCTATTAATAGCTGATATGACGTAGTTCCGCCGTCGTAATCAAGAGCTTAAAATAGTAAACAGAAAAACTAAAACAGCAAAACAAGATGATTAATATGTAGTTCTTTTGAAAAAAAATGGCTCAGATTGAATTCGATGACTGTCACTTTCGATATCATTGTGATGTCCGAGTAAAATTATAGATTTAATCTCTTTTTTTTTATTAACTTACCACTACTGAGTGACAGGACGCCGGCCGCCGTCATAGAGAATTCTCCTCCGCTGTTTCCACTGGCTACAGAATAGCTAAGGGAGTCTCCGTCCGCGTCCGTACAGGCGAACGTATGAACCTATCACAGTGAGAAAGACATCAATAGTTTGCCGGCTTTGCAAGACGATAAGACGACATTTGAATTGATAATAAATACTGATATTTTTCTTATCTTGAAATGTAAAATACTACACAATTACGGACTTTTAATTCAGTGTATATAATGTGACATTGACTTACTATGAAAATATTGACCGAGGTGAAGCCGGGGTAAATGTTGTCATAGTAAGGCAATATCAAATGATATGTAACATGTATACGGAGTTAAATTTCCATAACTGTTTTATTCTATAATTTCATACTTGATTCTCAATAAATAACGTCGCCATAATGGCATTTGCAGAAGTCATTGGGGTAATCCCGGTCTTTTTTTAGACCGTGGTAAACAGTGATTTATCCAGTGATATATCGGTGACGTATCAGCCAATCAGAGTGTCGCTATTGTTTATAGAATAAACGCTGATATTTATCATGATTCCTATCACTCAGAATTTTCCCTTTTCTTCTTTACTCATTTGTTTTTCTTTTTCTTTTTTTTTTCCAGAATAATCATCAATGTTCTCCTTTCATTCAAAACTTTCTTTTCATGATTTTCAGACTTGATCTTAGACGCATGAAATAATATTTCATACAAGGCTGCACATTTAAATTTGTTACTACCGTTGACCCAGATGACGTAGTTTCAGTGACGTCTACAGCCGTAACGTCAGGCGAGCACGAGGGGGCGTTGTCGTTGACGTCATTGATTGATATGGCCACAGTGGACGTGGCAGACAATGCCGGACTCGCACCGTCGGATGCACTGACCACAAGGTTATAAGAGGAAAGCGTCTCTCTATCCAGACTGGCGGCAGTGTAGATGACGCCAGACGACGCATCGATGGAAAAGGCAGTACCTGTGTTTCCACCTAAAAGTTACATAATAGAAAATATCAAACACAACCAAAGCTATTTTTAGGGATCCAAAGAATATCTATAATAAAGTCATTTTGCATAGTTGTAAATTCTAAAATTCTTTGAATTTATAGCAACGTTTGGAGCAAGCACTTGCACGGTGGTGGTATAAGATCTATCTTATGGAAAATCATTCATTCATCTTGGTAGACATTATAATATTCTTATCAAAGATGAGTGTACAAAATGTAGTTGTATTGAGCATTTGGTACCCGATTGGCGATGTCCTTTCTGTTACCCAGTCGCTCATAAATGAGATACATCGCATGGGGATACTCACTATTGCTGGAGAGCGTAATTATTCCGAAAGTTCCATTGCCTATGTCAGTGACACCAACAGTACAGACAGATGTGTCCAAGCTGGCGTCCTCGGACACCTGTGGACACCAGTGGAGTTGTATCAATTTGCATTCCTCATCGTCGATGGCGAACGTAATTGTTCCATAAACCCTAACCTCTGAGTCAGTGGCATCTACAGTACATGTAAAGGTATCCACGCTCGCGTCCTCGGACACTGTGGCATTGTATTGTATTTACTTACATCACAGTACATATTGAGGAGTCCACGCTGGTGGCCTCGGACATCACATTACTTTTAAATGCTCATTATTGATGGCGTATGTACCATCCCCTGTAATAGTGCCATCAATACAAACATATGTTACTATGTGCCCACGCTGGCGTCTTCGGACACTTGCGAAATTTTATCTAAATTTACTTGCTTATACTCACTATCGATGGCAAATGTAATTGTTCCGTAAACCCCATCGTCCGTGTCGGTAGCACCTACAGTACATACAGAGGTACCCACGCTCGCGTCCTCAGAAACCTGTGGACAAAAAAATATATATAGTAAGTAAGACCTAGTTTTCGCTAAGATTTATGTATATATACGGATTCGAAGTAGTCTGAGGACGTCTTAATTTTTTTTTATCATTGTTGTGGAGGGATCAGGGGATATACAAGAGATAATCAAAAAATTGATATAGAAATAAATTCTTGTACCGATACGGGATCGGGCGTAGTTCCGGTAATAGATGGCGTTCCTTCATTTTGATTGGTAACCGTCACGTACACGGTGGTTGTTCCCGTCTTTTCCGATGACGCACCATCCGTTCCTATTATTACCAGAGCTATGATGTAATTCTGTGAGCTCAGAGACTCGTAATCAACGGCGGTTGATGATGTAACAACGTCACTTCCGCCGCCAGAAATCTGGAAATTTGATGACGTATCACCACTCTGTATACTCAATGAACATGATGCCGTAGACCCATCGCTGTCTGAACATGCAAGGGAAGCAACTGTTGTTCCTATCATTAATTTAAAAAAAGAGAGAAATTCAGTTTTTATGGTTAAAAAGTTTTTATTTATTTACTAGTATCTATATCTGTTTCATAATTCGTTTCTGTCGTCGTAATGGTTTTTTGGGGAGGGGGTGTGTGTTTTTGTTTTGTTTTCAGCTCACCTGAGCGAAGCTCAAGTGAGCTATTGTCATAGCGCGCCGTCCGTCGTCCGTCCGGCGTAAACTTTTAACATTTTCTACATCTCCTCTGCAACCGCTGCATGGAATTTCACCAAACCTTACAGGAAGCAAGTACTCGAGGTCCTCTACAAAGGTTGTGTTTTTCGAGCCCATCGGAAATCCAAAAGGCCGCCACAGGCTCTGATTGGCTGACACATTTCGACTTCTTCTCTGAAACGACTGCACAGAATTTCATGAAACTTCACAGAAAGCAAGTACTCTATGCCCTCTACCAAGCTTGTGTTTTTCGAGCCGATCGGAAATCTAAGATGGCCGCCACAGGCTCTGATTGGCTGACATATTTTCGACTTCTCCTCTGAAACCGCTGCACAGAATTTCATGAAACTTCACAGGAAGCAAGTACTTAATACCTCCTACCAAGTTTGCATTTTTGGAGCCGATCTGAAATCCAAGATGGCCACCACAGGCTCTGATTGGCTGACAAATTTTTCGACTTCTCCTCTGAAATGGCTGCATAGAATCTTTCGAAACTTCACAGAAAACAAGAACTCAATGCCTTCTACCAAGTATGTGTTTTTCGAGCCGATCGGAAATCCAAGATGGCCGCCACAGGCTCTGATTGGCTGACACATTTTCGACTTCTCCTCTGAAACCGCTGTACAGAATTTCATGAAACTTCATAGGAAGCAAGTACTCAATGCCCTCTACCAAGTTTGTGTTTTTCGAGCCGATCGGAAATCCAAGATGGCTGCCACATGCTCTGATTGGCTGACACGTTTTCGACTACTCCTTTGAAACGGCTGCATAGAATCTCTCGAAACTTCACAGGAAGCAAGAACTCAATGCCCCCTACCAAGTTTGTGTTTTTTTTTAGCCGATCGGAAATCCAAGATGGCCACCACAGGCTCTAATTGGCTGACACATTTTCAACTTCTCCTCTGAAATGACTGTATAGAATCTCTCAAAACTTCACAGGAAGCAAGAACCAAATGCCATCTACTAAGTTTGTGTTTTTCGAGCAGATCGGAAATCCAAGATGGCCGCCACAGGCTCTGATTGGCTGACACATTTTCGACTTCTCCTCTGAAACCGCTGCACAGAATTTCATGAAACTTCAGAGGAAGCAAGTACTCAATGCCCTCTACCAAGTTTGTGTTTTTCAAGCCGATCGGAAATCCAAGATGGCCACCATAGGCTCTGATTGGTTGACAAATTTTTCGAAACCGCTGCACAGAATTTCATGAAACTTCACAGGAAGCAAGTACTCATTGCCCTCTACCAAGTTTATGTTTTTCGAGCCGATCGGAAATCCAAGATGTCCTCCATAGGCTCTATTTGGATGACGCATTTTTGACTTATCCTCTTAAACTACTGCACATAATGTCACCAAACTTCACAGGAAGTAAGTACTCATTGTCCTTCTCAAAGCTTCACTAAAACCTATATCCTTCAGGTCTTATACTGACTTTGATTCAAAACATACATACAGTCTCCTCATGTGTGCGATGTGGCCCCCTTGGGCCTCTTATTTTTTTTTTTTTTTTTTTTTTGTGTGTGTGTGTGTTTGTTTTGTTTTGTTTTGTTTTGTTTTTTTTCATTTGTTTTTAAAGTTGAGAATTCCTACTGATGCCCGTTTGTGTGGGTACTAAGATGTCATAGTCTTGTCTTTGGAGGAAAAAGTATCCGAGCGTCAGCGATGTTATCATTTACCCTCCAAAAGCAACACTTTGAGATTATATAGTACCAACACAGAAACGCATCAATAGTTTTAAAGCATCACATTTGCTCTATAGCAAAATTTTAAAAGAACCGCTATTTATGTATGTAGTGGCGACACCTACAGTGTGTTGCTCTCTCAACGATGTAGCTTTGAAAAGCTAAAAGCAATAGTACCGGGAAATATTCTCTCATAGTCCAAGTAACTTTTTATTATTGAATTTAAAATCCTTCTTTTTTCATCTCAGCTTAACAAAAGCTGATGTATTTGAGTAACTACTTCAGGATTTCTGTACCACTCAATATAGATAAAAAGTTTCTTTCTACATTAATTTGAAGTTCAAAGGAGATATAATTTAAAGAGCTCGAGTGTGTATTTCTTACTACTTAGAGTTTTAGGACGTCTGAAATGTAAATGAACAACTTACAACAAAAAAGAGGCTCCTACAAATTCTATTAGCTACAAATGTCGCGTGTGATTATTTGAAAAAAAAATCCAACGAGAGAGGTCAATAATTGAAATTCACATCAAAGTAGAAAGTTGTCTCTTGTAAACTTACTCATTCAGCCTTTAAGTCACGACCACTGTACACCTATATTACTTATCTATGATCATCGTATAATAGATAACTTTCTTTTGCTTTTCTTTAAGGAAGATCAAATTTCTGGTTACAAAAAAAAAAATCCCACTTTTTTTGGCCTTCCACAGTTCCATGATTGGATTTCATACTGTTGACGTAATATGCAGTAGATAAGACGTGCGAGCGTGTAAGTTGTTGTATTTTGAGATATCCATCAACTAAATCCATCTTCTGCGAGATAGAATTATCTAATCGAGTAAGGAAATGATAGTTGTCTCCCGTGGCCGAAGGACAAACTACCTTAAGGAAGATTTTCAGATAATTCAGAACACTTATGCTTTCAATAAGTGCAGACATTCTACATGACATGTAAGTATCAGATAACGACAAAATTCCCATAATTATAAAGTCAAATTTAGAACGTAATTAAGCAATTAAATCCATTTAATGGTAATTATGACATATTTTGTCTCAAGGCGACAAAGCGGAAAAGTGTGATTTTCAATTTTTCTTTCCGTAGAGAAAATAGATAAAATCAAAGTTTTGTGTGGTATTTGGCCTTGAATGCCTTCCTATGGATATCTCTGGTTTAGTTTAAACATATTTCGTTTCAATAAATAGACAAGGATTTGGGCAACAAGTTTTAACAGCATTTATGTACAATAGACTAGTGATTTCCCGATGGATAATCTTTGATCCCACGTCACAGAATTTTCAAATACATTTTAATACACAATTTTTTTTATTTCATTTATCGATTTATTTATCAACAATTTTTTTTATCTAATAAATAAATAAATTGATAAATGAAATAAAACGCGTTGGAATTTCTTTACATGAGATGTTACTGTTTAAAGGTAATTAATTCAATGAATATAATCTATTCCACGTGTTTTAAGTGACATAATGAATCATTTTCAAACTTCTTTACTATGCGTGTGTGACTCTGATATTCATTTCAAATAAAAAAAAAGGAAGATGTACGGATTAAAAGACAGAATTTCAAACAAGTACGGATCTAGAGGGATGGGGTGTACAGGATCCACTCAGAAACTGTCCAAAATTCTGATTTCAAGTTTTACCTTCTACTAATTACTTTTGAAGTCAACTGGTTTTTTTTTTTTTTTTTTTTTTTTTTTTTTTTTTTTTTTTTTTGGGGGGGGGGGTGTTTTTGTTTTTGTTTGTTTGTTTTTGGGGTTTTTTTAATCACGGACAGGGCCACTCCTTGAAAAAAAAATCTTTATCAGCCCACGTAAATATTTCTAATCTGCTCACCTGAACCAGTATTCTCTGCCAACGTCGCTGCAATGACGGACGGATTGAACACAGGCGTGAACTCATTGACGTCATTTATGTTCACAGTCACCGTTGCTGTAACTATGTTAACTCCATCTGAACATCTGAAATATGTGAAGTAAGGTCACTTGTCAACTAGAGGTGAGTTCTAGATTACTAGAACATTTGACAACTTGACAACAAAAAGTATTCATATATACAATGTATTTCTTATCGAGTCGAAGGATAATTAATAATCAATTAGAGAGATTACATAAAAATACATTTACATTGCGTACATTTTCATGTAAAATAATTTTTTCCAGTCTCTATGTCTTCGTGCAATAAGATTACAATATGAAAATTAGTTAGATGGAAATATTTCTCCAAATGAGAAGTTTGTCGGTTTTTTATTTCTTGTAGATACTTAAGCAATTATATATTTTTTCCGTTATTTTCTGAGTAAATTGTTAAGAATTATACCCCAATCCAATAGTGAACACATGTATGTAAAGAATCAATACAGACTATTAATACACGCAAGACATACTTATATGATTTATATACTGAAAGCTGCGAGTGTAAAAAAAAATATTCAATTATACTTTTGAGCTGAATACCTTTATTGTCACCTTACTGTCTTCAAGACAATCTATTTACGTGACTAGGACGTCATACGAGTACAAGTCACTCATGTTACCAAGACATCACGTGATTAACTCATGTGATTATGACGTAATATGATCTACTCACGTGACTATGATTTGTACAATCTACTCACGTGACTAGGAGTCATGTAATCTTCTCACGTGACTAGGATGTCACATGATCTACTCATGTGACTAGGATATCATATGATCTACTCACGTGACTAGGACGTCATATGACGTGGTGCTTTCGTAATCAAAGGTGTTAGAGGTTTTGATAATCTGCCCGTCAATTGTAAAGTGTGACACGGCTGATCCCGTCACGCTGTACGTCAGTACGTCACCGACGTCAGTATCTGTAGCTGTAACGCTGAAAACCGATGTTCCGGTGGCGACATCTTCGTCAACGGACGTCGTGGCCGTTCCACCAGATGGCGTTGTGAACACGGGACTGGCCCCATACACTACAATATCAGGTTGAAATACATGTATGATAAATGCATTAATACATACAATTCAGACACATGTATCTAACAGTATATTATTTGAAGTTAATAGACTTATATTATACATTCATACTATGAGCCGTCCCATATGAAAACCAACAATATGGCACAATTTTGATAATTTTCGTTTTTCACATTTTCAAAGAATATGTTCTTTTCCGATTATTTTGATACCCAATATATAACTATATTGAAAGAAATAATCTATCAAAACAGATTTTGAAATAAGTATAGTAGCTAGCCACGACGCAAAGTTACTTGCGCGACGTCATGACGTTCTTATTGTGTGGGCATTTGAAACTACGTGACTTTCAAGTGTGTAGCTAATCAGTATTTCTATAGTATTTGAAGATTTGTTAGTTTTCAAGCGACCATCCCCTAAATTCTGCAAGAAATACTTTTAAAAAGCTTATCAATCAAATTGGATGGACAAAAGACCCGGGGATAATAACCGGGATAATGTACATTGGTACTCATGAATACTTTTACACTTACATAGGATGTTTCGGAGTTTTGCTATGGTTGCTTCAACTGAGTCTTGTTGGAGATCCCCTCCACTCTACTAAATGTACTTCTCTATTTTTATATCGTTGTACAATTCCCAAAACCAGCATCTTGTTTTATGAAATAATTATTTTTCAAACGTACTGATTGAATATTCGGGAAAAAATATGTTGATTTATATATCAAAATCATACATTATTATTTTTTTTTTATTTATTTATTTATTTATTTTTTTTTTTTGAAGTTATACGCGCTAGTGACGAAAGTAAAATTTTTGAATCGGACTTCTTGATACAAACCAGGTATTGTTTCTATTTACACATTTTATGTTGACAATTGACGCGTGCAGATTTGTATTAAATTGTACATGTTTCCGTTTCGGATCCTTTTTTTATCCTACATTCCGGGGCGTAGCCAAGCGTTTTCGCCAAAGAAAAAAAGACGAAAAAAAAAAAAAAAGAAGGTGCCTTCCTCTACAAAAGAACACATGGTTACAAGTAAATTGCTGCTTAGAAAATGCAAAAAGACACCCGCCCAGAAAACACCGATTTTAATACATTTTTCAAAAAAAAAATAAAATAAATAAAAAAATACAGGTTGGAGCGGTCGATTGGAAAGGGTGTACATTCTTCACACGTCAAATATCTGTCTATGGACGTACATGTTTGGGGGAAAAGCATTTCATCGAAAGAAAGTTTTCTTCATCTTATATATGTAGTTTATTGTTTGCTGACATCGAATCATACGCTTTAGCCCTTCTAAATTCAGCTCAAATATGCATCAGATGTCACCAGTTTGCTTAATTTTTTTCAAAAATGTTCACGGAGGCCCACGAACCCCCACTAATGTGAAGGGAAAACATCCTTTCATACTCTCCCCCACTTGGCATTTAGAGTCTAGCAAATTCATCATCCCAATTTAAAAAATGCCTGCCAGTGGTCCCACCCCCAGCAATTTAGGTTCTGGGTCGTCCACCTCTACTGCAAACGTCCACATCGAAAACACCCTAGCTACGCCCCTGCCGGTATTTTTGTCTTTCATTTTAAGTCATTTTACTTAATATTTTTGAGTCGACAGTCCCTTATTGGCTTATCCAAGCATTCTATACATTTTACTTTTTCTAACTTTTTTATAAATGAAAGTGAATTAATGTGCTTACTTTCATTTATGAAATAAAAAAATTGAAAAAGACACAATTTAAAAAACAGAAACAGTTGTAATATTATAAAGGAGGATATGTCATATGCGCTAAATTCATGAATTCCTCAATAAGGCCATTAGTTATTTATGTTTATGCTAAAATTATCCTTGCGATAAAATAAGAATACACGATAAAAAGCATTTTAAATACAGTGGCTGGTTGAAGGGTGTAAGGAGAGGGGGGGGGGGGGGGGGGGGGTTGCGGGGACCATGACTCACATTGTTACGGAAAACTTATCAATGTAATGAACTTTTTAGGCCCAAATCGGTAAAGTTGCCCCTCAGCAATTGGAGCATTGGATCATACACTTAAAAAAATCAACTCTGATGTTTTCAATTTGCTTTTAGGGATGGCGTATATTTACATTCTATGCTTTAAAAAATAAAAATTCCCATTGGCGGATTGAAACCCGCCCCTAGGAATAATAACAAAATTTGAAATATACAGGCATTATGGAAAAGCGCAGTTGAACTGCTCTTATAACGCTTTTCTGTCTGAACGATCTAAATGATAACACTTATTTTAAAAAAGTATAGTTTCTACATTCTACGCCTTATCTTAACAGCTCCTTTCAATTCATTAATCAATTTCAGTCATGAAAATGGGTCCGAAAAGGCTGAAATTCGCTAGCTTTCGGGGGACCTAGGCGGTCCCCAGACCTCTCGCCATTTTTTACGCCCCCTCTAACTCAAAAGCTGGATCCGCCACTGCTGGACATGATCGGGTCAAGGAAATCCAATTTTTAAGCCCAATAATTTCTAACCAAACTTAAAATTTTGAAATCCCGATATCGAGAGTGTTATAATTTTGTCTAGTGGAATAATACAATTTACATTGTAAATTATAAAAATACATGATTTAACTAAAACTCAAAAACCATATAAAGATGATTATTACTACTGCTGGACGTTACAGGGATCTTAGCGTAGGTATGCACTGTACATTCCCCTTAATAATCATAAGTGCTTTAATTAAGACCAGGCCCTCTCTTCCCCTTTCTTTCAAACAAGAAATGTTTTAGTTTAATTTAATTTTGGTTACGTTTGAATTTCAATAAAAGAATACATCCTGAATTAAAGGTACGATGTCCCTGAAAATTAATTTATTTTACAAAATTTTATGATGCAATTTTTTACTTTGTGAATAAATGAAAGTATACATTTAAAAAGTCACTTTGAATTTAGGGTAAGCAACTTTATTCATTCCACTAGCGCCACCTACAATATATTGAGTTTTCACTATAAGGGTATATCGAGATTTAATTTTACAAATTCGACAATTTTATAGTCGTTACTGCATATTTTAAAATAAAACTTTTTATGGTTCCTTTTTTCCTCTATCGAGACCCTTCCGAATAAATTTTAAGTTTTCAATAAAATTTATTTTCATTTATTTATAGCCATAACCAGCGCCTAAGTATGTAACTTAAATAGACGTTTCAAGTACCTGTATACTGCACTGTGTCATTATTACTTTTTCCATAATATTAATAATCTTCAGCATTCAGTGCAAATAAAAAAAACAAAATCTATAATATCCGAACCATAAATGTTGCTGTGTAAAAATTTGCATCTCTTGAGATATAGTATATATATGACCCCCCCCCCCCCAAAAAAAATGTACACATCTTAACAAAATTACTTCATATTTTCACAAATTCAGTCTGATTTCGAAAAAAAAACGTGTTTAATCCCGCCGAATATTTTTCGAGCTTTTCTTTTAAAATGCGTAGATGATACCAAGTTTTTTTTTCGCCGAAGAAAAGCAAGATTACGTTCGTGCTACACCTGACTTTTTCTCGTATTGTTAGTTTGTTACGGTATTTACAGTGAAGAAAGTTAGTAATTTATTTTATGGACATTGTCATTATAATGTTATATAGGAGAACATAGCCAGTTTAATCGGGATCTCATTATTATCGTATCATTAAAGTTCCATGCGAAATGTTTAGTCTCGCGGACAAAAGCTTTTTAAAATATTAAGGGAAAAAATACAACAAAAACAAAGAAGCATAGATCTATAAGCCCTGCGTCGTATCTAAATGGATTTTCTTTTATCCTTGATAGAAATTATTATAAAATTAAATAATTTCTACGGGATACGCTGAGACTGTCCTTTTTATGACGTTTTGACGTCGTGAACACACAATAAACTTTTGGAAAAGACGAAACAAAGCGACGTAAAATGCGCGTAATCGATGACGTCGTTTATGCAGCGATTTCTCTGTGACGTAATTATTGCCACATTGTTGGTTTTCCTATGGGACGGCTCCTATGTCTTTTGAGGTGACCACTCAGTATTCCGAAGGTCTAAAAAGACGAAGGTTCAATAGTTCGAAGGCCCGATAATTCGAGGGACTGATAGTTCGAAGGTCCGATAGCCCGAAGGCCTGATAGTCCGAGGGTCCTATAGTTCGAAGGTCCATAACTCCGAAGGCCCAATAGTCCGAATATCCAATAAAATTCCTAAATTTGCCATACTAGTAAGGGACTTACTTTGATTTTTAGGGGGAAGGGGGGGGGGGGGCAGGAAGACTTTTGCCAGCCGGAAAATTTTTGTTGGCCATTTTAAGAGCCGTATTATTTCTTTCTTTTTGTAATTTTCCAATGTTGAAAATTACTCTAAAGTTTAAATAATTCAGCGTGATTTTTCGGTCATTTTACACATCAAACAATTACAATGTAATTAGTTCATCTCTTGTCTCATCTCAATTCAACGGAGACAGGCTATATTGTGCTAATGATTTTTTAATTTGATTAAGTCACTCCAAATTGCATAAAGTTTGTTCCATTTTACTTGTACTTATAGTTTATGACTTTTTTTGCAGTCTATGCAGCTATTGAATTGAAACTTGGTATACACCTTCATAATAATGAATAACAGATCTGATTTTAGTTTCGCGATTAACATTTTTTTGCAGAGTTATGGACCTTGAACTTAGAATAGCTCTTAGCACTAGGACCTTCAAATTTTCCATGTGGGTTGACTTTAGCAAGTCAAAGAACCTAATGGTTTTTTTAAAGCTAGGGGTCAAAGGTCAATGTCATTTTGTGGCTGAAGGCAACGTATTTTTTTTTTATTTGGAAATTTTTATTTAGACTGTTTATTTAAATACTATTTGCGATTCAAACTTTGTACACCTGAAGACATATAATGCTTTTTTTTCAAATTGTTGGTATCTTAATAATGTTAAATGAGAATTGTGTTTAAAGGTCAAGTCATTTTAAGAATTAAACTGACATAATTGCATTGAATTTCACAAAATTAATACCCCGACGGGCGTATCTTGCAGCGTTGGCGTTGCTATTTTTAATTTACGTGCGATTGCAGAGATCTGTTTCAAACAACATAATATCATTTCTTTATGATGCTACCTTTTAAATCTGATTTGATAATTGGGTGTATATTCAATTAAACTTCTTTGATAATATCTCTTTCAGCCCCATCCCCCTCCATTTAGATTTCTAAATCTGCCAATATCAATTGTACAGGAGGTATCTTGTATCAAGTTCATATCTATGTATACAGGGCATTCGGACTTACAAACCTTCGGACTATCAGACCATAGAACCATTAGGCCTTCTTACCATCGGACCTTTAAATCTATGGTCTAATAGACAATGATAGACCTTCGAAATATCGGATATTCGATTTTTTAGGTACTTCGGATTATGGATCCCTTTGTATATTTGAATGCAGTACTTTCGGCCTATCGGGCCTTCGGACTATCGAGCCTTCGGATTATCGGGCCGTCGATTTATCGGACCTTCGGCTTTATGGGCCTTCGAACTATCGGACCTTCGGAATACTGGGCGGACACCCATATAGCATGTGTCGCCTACAAAGCGGCTTATTTTTCTTTCTTTTTTTGGGGGGGGGGGGGGCAAATATGTAGGTCTTGGTAACAAAGCAAATGTTTCATCATAAGGTTTACATGTGTGAAATATTAATTTCACACAAAGTTGTCCCTCTTACCAATCAGTCTTAATTTCCTCGAAAAGGATGTAAAATATCTAGGTCAAGGTCACAAGGTAAACAAATATGGTATGTTTAGAAATGTCTTATCACAAGGAATACACATGTGAAATATCAAAGCCCTATCACTTACCAATCAAAAGATAATATAGCCTATCCTAACGTTTTTGAAAAGAAGTTCAAATATCTAGATCAAGGTCACTAGGTTAAACATTATGGTATGTGTAGAAAGGTCTTATCACTAGGAAAATACATCTGAAATATCAAAGCCCTATCACATACCAATCAAAAGTTATTGGCTGTGACACCCAAAGTGTGCACACAGACAAACAGACAGCAGACAAAGTGATCCCTAAGTGTCGCATTGCTTCGCAGGCGACACAAAAATTAATTTTCGGGTATAGAATTCCTTGAGCATTTCAACCAGGAACGTTGTTGGTTTTATTGAAATTCCTGATCAAACCATCAGATCCGGACCAGTAAATAATATTTTACGACGATTTGATCGTGATAATATATTTTAAAGTGTTTCAATGGTACTTCTAAAAGTGCTGCATTTGATAATACTCAATCGCTCATAATCCATCTTTTCAGAGAGGGAGATAAGATATTGTGCATGTTTCGACTATACATGTACTCATTATTTCATTCTTCATCTTCCATTTGTATTGCTATAAATCATTTCATTCATTCATTCATTCATTCATTCATTCATTCATTCATTTTCTTCCTTTTAATTTTACTAGATTCTAAAACATAAAAAAGTAGACTAGAAAACATTTGAAAATACATTTTTAACTCTTATAAATTGGTCATCAATGAATATCAATCAAACAAAGGCAAACTGAAGGACGACTTTCGTTGATTCCCCCGCAGAGATACGAAAAATCTGAGTAAATAACGACAAAAAATAATAAAACTTTCACTTCACAACGATTGCATTGTAAATATTACGTCTTCATAATGAAACACGTCTATCTTGTCGCTGCGAGTGACAGCGGCGTAGCCACTGTAAATTTTCCAGAGATAAACCATTATGAACATGTGAAATATTCAAATCTTAAGGCACGGTCCATTTGATATTCTGGGGGGGGGGGGGGGGGGGGGCTTGGGGTTTTTTTTTTTTTTTGAAAAAAATAATTTTGCTCTGAATTTTGATGAATAAAATAAATTTGCTCATGGTGTGACAGAAAAAAATAATCTTGCTCTTACAAGTAATCTGAATTTGAAGAATTACCATAAAATTTCACTTAAAAATCCTGAAAATTTTGCGGCTCGCTTCGCTCGCCGCAGTTTTCAATACATATTACACAAATTTTGGCTCGCTTCGCTCACCGCAGTTTTCAATACATATTAGACAAATTTTGGCTCGCTTCGCTCGCCATATCCTTCTATCAAAACATAAAGTTCCTATTTGAAAATATCAAAAGAATGCATGTTAAATGAAAATAAGGGACGTCTTTAAAGGCTGAAATATGTTATCAATATAATGTATTACTATTGAAAGATGCATGTATCATAATAGAGTCTAATTTTATATGCAAGTTTGGAAGGAGAACTTCAGTTTTTCACCAATTTACAATTCTAGATTTGAAAATTTGTCTGGAAGAACCTCTTGTACCTTATATAAATTTTGTTTACTGAGGATTACAATGTAAAATTCTTTTATCTCTAAGTTGTTTAGATGGAATTAAATTTGTGCATAAAAATTGAAGTCATATTTTAGAGTTTTTAGTCAAAGTAAAGAATTTCTATTGATAAAACATAAACATTCTTAAGATATCGCACATCACTAATGTTAGAAAAAAAAATTTCTTGCTCCAACTTTGCAAGAAAAAAATAATTTTGCTTTGGTCCGGGGCGAAAAAAAATAATCTTGCTCCGACAAAAAACCCAAGCCCCCCCCCCCCCCCCCCCCCCCAGAATATCAAATGGACCGTGCCTAAGCTTTCAGTTTGAAATATGGCATTTGAATCTATTCTTATTACCTAACCTTTAGTTTTTGGTACTGTTATACTTTCTATTCATTTCTATTTTATTCTATACATGTATTGTTCTTTTTTTCATTATTATTGATTTTTTGTTTTTGTTTTTGTTTGGGTTTTTTTTTTTTGGGGGGGGGGGGAGGGGGGTGTTTTTGTTTTGATTTTGTTGTTGTTTTTTTTTTTCTTGTCGGTCTTTCTGTGTTTTGTTTTGTTTCTTGCTGAGGGGAGAGGGGTATTTGTAATACGCAACGTTTTATTTTTTGGTTTTTATCTTTTTAGGGGGGTTAATTCGGGGATTACTCTTTCATGCGATTCTTTCTTTTCTTCTGAAGTTTTTGCTAAATGCACGTTCGAATCAAATTTATCTATAAGCGTACATTAGATCATACTTAATACTTTGCAATAGATACGCTACTGAAAACGGAGAAGTCGAAAAGACATACCATATTCTTCTTTATAAATAGCCAAATCCAGTATAACTGTACAATTATTTACATTCAGTTCAGATTACGACATAAATACTTGATAAGTAGACGATGGTGAAATATATAAAATGTCAGGGGCAAAAATGTCAAAATATACCAGTTTTTACACCTCTAGAAAACAGGTCCAATTTTCACGAGCAAATAAAACGGGTGAAAGTTCTTTCGAAAGAATTTGTTAAATGGCACATTGGAGATATTCTGCAGATATTAAAGTGCAGGTTTTTTGGTTTTCAAAAGTGTTTCAAGTGACAGGAAACTGTTAAGTATTTCACAGCAGAATATGATTGATAAATGAAAGTTATGTGGGTTTTGTGTTTATTGTTTTGATCACGTCTTTTGTGTTGTATGTTCATTTTGTCTTTTGTCTCTTGTTTTGCTTGTGTCTTTTGTTTTGCTTGTGTCTTTTGTTTTACTTGTGTCTTTTGTTTTACTTGTGTCTTTTGTGTTGCTTGTGTCTTTTGTTTTACTTGTGTCTTTTGTTTTACTTGTGTCTTTTGTTTTACTTGTGTCTTTTGTTTTACTTGTGTCTTTTGTTTTACTTGTGTCTTTTGTTTTGCTTGTGTCTCTTGTTTTACTTGTGTCTCTTGTTTTACTTGTGTCTCTTGTTTTACTTGTGTTTCTTGTTTTACTTGTGTCTTTTGTTTTACTTGTGTCTCTTGTTTTACTTGTGTCTCTTGTTTTACTTGTGTCTCTTGTTTTACTTGTGTCTCTTGTTTTACTTGTGTCTCTTGTTTTACTTGTGTCTCTTGTTTTACTTGTGTCTTTTGTTTTACTTGTGTCTCTTGTTTTACTTGTGTCTCTTGTTTTACTTCTGTCTCTTGTTTTACTTGTGTCTTTTGTTTTACTTGTGTCTCTTGTTTTACTTGTGTCTCTTGTTTTACTTCTGTCTCTTGTTTTATTTCTGTCTCTTGTTTTACTTGTGTCTTTTGTTTTACTTGTGTCTTTTGTTTTGTTTGTGTCTCTTGTTTAACTTGTGTCTCTTGTTTTACTTGTGTTTTTTGTTTTACTTGTGTCTTTTGTTTTGTTTGTGTCTCTTGTTTTACTTGTGTCTCTTGTTTTACTTGTGTCTCTTGTTTTACTTGTGTCTTTTGTTTTACTTGTGTCTCTTGTTTTACTTGTGTCTCTTGTTTTACTTCTGTCTCTTGTTTTATTTGTGTCTCTTGTTTTACTTGTGTCTTTTGTTTTACTTGTGTCTCTTGTTTTACTTGTGTCTCTTGTTTTACTTGTGTCTCTTGTTTTACTTCTGTCTCTTATTTTATTTGTGTCTCTTGTTTTACTTGTGTCTTTTGTTTTACTTGTGTCTTTTGTTTTGTTTGTGTCTCTTGTTTTACTTGTGTCTCTTGTTTGACTTGTGACTCTTGTTTGATTTGTTTCTCTTGTTTTACTTGTGTCTTTTGTTTTACTTGTGTCTCTTGTTTTACTTGTGTCTCTTGTTTTACTTGTGTCTCTTGTTTTACTTGTGACTCTTGTTTTACTTGTGTCTCTTGTTTTACTTGTGTCTCTTGTTTTACTAGTGTCTCTTGTTTTGTTTGTGTCTCTTGTTTTACTTGTGTCTCTTGTTTTGTTGGTGTCTCTTGTTTTGTTTGTGTCTCTTGTTTTACTTTTGTCTCTTGTTTTGTTTGTGTCTCTTGGTTTACTTGTGTCTCTTGTTTTGTTTGTGTCTCTTGTTTTACTTGTGTCTCTTGTTTTACTTTTATCTCTTGTTTTACTTGTGTCTCTTGTTTTACTTGTGTCTCTTGTTTTACTTGTGTCTCTTGTTTTACTTGTGTCTCTTGTTTTACTTGTGACTCTTGTTTTACTTGTGTCTCTTGTTTTACTTGTGTCTCTTGTTTTACTTGTGTCTCTTGTTTTACTTGTGTCTCTTGTTTTACTTGTGTCTCTTGTTTTACTAGTGTCTCTTGTTTTGTTTGTGTCTCTTGTTTTACTTGTGTCTCTTGTTTTGTTGGTGTCTCTTGTTTTGTTTGTGTCTCTTGTTTTACTTTTGTCTCTTGTTTTGTTTGTGTCTCTTGGTTTACTTGTGTCTCTTGTTTTGTTTGTGTCTCTTGTTTTACTTGTGTCTCTTGTTTTACTTTTATCTCTTGTTTCACTTGTGTCTCTTGTTTTACTTGTGTCTCTTGTTTTACTTGTGTCTCTTGTTTTACTTGTGTCTCTTGTTTTACTTGTGTTTCTTGTTTTACTTGTGTCTCTTGTTTTACTTGTGTCTCTTGGTTTACTTGTGTCTCTTGTTTTACTTGTGTCTCTTGTTTTACTTGTGTCTCTTGTTTTACTTGTGTCTATAGTTTTACTTGTGTCTCTTGTTTTACTTGTGTCTCTTGTTTTACTTTTGTCTCTTGTTTTGTTTGTGTCTCTTGGTTTACTTGTGTCTCTTGTTTTGTTTGTGTCTCTTGTTTTACTTGTGTCTTTTGTTTTACTTGTGTCTCTTGTTTTACTTGTGTCTCTTGTTTTACTTGTGTCTCTTGTTTTACTTCTGTCTCTTGTTTTGTTGGTGTCTCTTGTTTTACTTGTGTCTTTTGTTTTACTTGTGTTTCTTGTTTTACTTGTGTCTCTTGTTTTGTTTGTGTCTCTTGGTTTACTTGTGTCTCTTGTTTTGTTTGTGTCTCTTGTTTTACTTGTGTCTCTTGTTTTGCTTGTGTCTCTTGTTTTACTTGTGTCTATTGTTTTACTTGTGTCTCTTGTTTTGTTTGTGTCTCTTGTTTTGCTTGTTTCTCTTGTTTTACTTGTGTCTCTTGTTTTACTTGTGTCTCTTGTTTTGCTTGTGTCTCTTGTTTTACTTGTGTCTTTTGTTTTACTTGTGTCTTTTGTTTTGTTTGTGTCTCTTGTTTTACTTGCGTTTCTTGTTTTACTTGTGTCTCTTGTTTTACTTCTGTCTCTTGTTTTGTTGGTGTCTCTTGTTTTACTTGTGTCTTTTGTTTTACTTGTGTTTCTTGTTTTACTTGTGTCTCTTGTTTTGTTTGTGTCTCTTGGTTTACTTGTGTCTCTTGTTTTGTTTGTGTCTCTTGTTTTACTTGTGTCTCTTGTTTTGCTTGTGTCTCTTGTTTTACTTGTGTCTCTTGTTTTGCTTGTTTCTCTTGTTTTACTTGTGTCTCTTGTTTTGTTGGTGTCTCTTGTTTTACTTGTGTCTCTTGTTTTACTTTTATCTCTTGTTTTACTTGTGTCTCTTGTTTTACTTGTGTCTTTTGTTTTACTTGTGTCTTTTGTTTTGTTTGTGTCTCTTGTTTTACTTGCGTTTCTTGTTTGACTTGTGACTCTTGTTTGATTTGTTTCTCTTGTTTTACTTGTGTCTTTTGTTTTACTTGTGTCTCTTGTTTTACTTGTGTCTCTTGTTTTTCTTGTGTCTCTTGTTTTACTTGTGTCTCTTGTTTTACTTGTGACTCTTGTTTTACTTGTTTCTCTTCTTTTACTTTTATCTCTTGTTTTACTTGTGTCTCTTGTTTTACTTGTGTCTCTTGTTTTACTTGTGTCTCTTGTTTTACTTGTGTCTCTTGTTTTACTTGTGACTCTTGTTTTACTTGTGTTTCTTGTTTTACTTGTGTCTCTTGTTTTACTTGTGTCTCTTGTTTTACTTGTGTCTCTTGTTTTACTTGTGTCTCTTGTTTTACTAGTGTCTCTTGTTTTGTTTGTGTCTCTTCTTTTACTTGTGTCTCTTGTTTTGTTGGTGTCTCTTGTTTTGTTTGTGTCTCTTGTTTTACTTGTGTTTCTTGTTTTACTTGTGTTTCTTGTTTTACTAGTGTCTCTTGTTTTACTTGTGTCTCTTGTTTTACTGGTGTCTCTTGTTTTACTTGTGTCTCTTGTTTTACTTGTGACTCTTGTTTTACTTGTGACTCTTGTTTTACTTGTGTCTCTTGTTTTACTTGTGTCTCTTGTTTTACTTGTGTCTCTTGTTTTACTTGTGTCTCTTGTTTTGTTTGTGTCTCTTGTTTTACTTGTGTCTTTTGTTTTACTTGTGTCTCTTGTTTTACTTGTGTCTCTTGTTTTACTTGTGTCTCATGTTTTACTTGTGTCTCTTGTTTTACTTGTGTCTCTTGTTTTACTTGTGACTCTTGTTTTACTTGTGTCTCTTGTTTTACTTGTGACTCTTGTTTTACTTGTGTCTCTTGTTTTACTTGTGTCTCTTGTTTTACTTGTGTCTCTTGTTTTACTTGTGACTCTTGTTTTACTTGTGTCTCTTGTTTTACTTGTGTCTCTTGTTTTACTTGTGTCTCTTGTTTTACTTGTGTCTCTTGTTTGACTTGTGACTCTTGTTTGACTTGTTTCTCTTGTTTTACTTTTATCTCTTGTTTTACTTGTGTCTCTTGTTTTACTTGTGTCTCTTGTTTTACTTGTGTCTCTTGTTTTACTTGTGTCTCTTGTTTTACTTGTGTCTCTTGTTTTACTTTTGTCTCTTGTTTTGTTTGTGTCTCTTGGTTTACTTGTGTCTCTTGTTTTGTTTGTGTCTCTTGTTTTACTTGTGTCTCTTGTTTTACTTTTATCTCTTGTTTTACTTGTGTCTCTTGTTTTACTTGTGTCTCTTGTTTTACTTGTGTCTCTTGTTTTACTTGTGTCTCTTGTTTTACTTGTGTTTCTTGTTTTACTTGTGTCTCTTGTTTTACTTGTGTCTCTTGTTTAACTTGTGTCTCTTGTTTTACTTGTGTCTATAGTTTTACTTGTGTCTCTTGTTTTACTTGTGTCTCTTGTTTTACTTTTGTCTCTTGTTTTGTTTGTGTCTCTTGGTTTACTTGTGTCTCTTGTTTTGTTTGTGTCTCTTGTTTTACTTGTGTCTTTTGTTTTACTTGTGTCTCTTGTTTTACTTGTGTCTCTTGTTTTACTTGTGTCTCTTGTTTTACTTCTGTCTCTTGTTTTGTTGGTGTCTCTTGTTTTACTTGTGTCTTTTGTTTTACTTGTGTTTCTTGTTTTACTTCTGTCTCTTGTTTTGTTTGTGTCTCTTGGTTTACTTGTGTCTCTTGTTTTGTTTGTGTCTCTTGTTTTACTTGTGTCTCTTGTTTTGCTTGTGTCTCTTGTTTTACTTGTGTCTATTGTTTTACTTGTGTCTCTTGTTTTGTTTGTGTCTCTTGTTTTGCTTGTTTCTCTTGTTTTACTTGTGTCTCTTGTTTTACTTGTGTCTCTTGTTTTGCTTGTGTCTCTTGTTTTACTTGTGTCTCTTGTTTTACTTGTGTCTCTTGTTTTGTTTGTGTCTCTTGTTTTGCTTGTTTCTCTTGTTTTACTTGTGTCTCTTGTTTTGTTGGTGTCTCTTGTTTTACTTGTGTCTCTTGTTTTACTTTTATCTCTTGTTTTACTTGTGTCTCTTGTTTTACTTGTGTCTCTTGTTTTACTTGTGTCTCTTGTTTTACTTGTGTTTCTTGTTTTACTTGTGTCTCTTGTTTTACTTGTGTCTCTTGGTTTACTTGTGTCTCTTGTTTTACTTGTGTCTCTTGTTTTACTTGTGTCTCTTGTTTTACTTGTGTCTCTTGTTTTACTTGTGTCTCTTGTTTTACTTGTGTCTCTTGTTTTACTTGTGTCTCTTGTTTTACTTCTGTCTCTTGTTTTACTTGTGTCTCTTGTTTTACTTGTGTCTCTTGTTTTGTTTGTGTCTCTTGGTTTACTTGTGTCTCTTGTTTTGTTTGTGTCTCTTGTTTTACTTGTGTCTTTTGTTTTACTTGTGTCTCTTGTTTTACTTGTGTCTCTTGTTTTACTTGTGTCTCTTGTTTTACTTGTGTCTCTTGTTTTACTTGTGTCTCTTGTTTTACTTGTGTCTCTTGGTTTACTTGTGTCTCTTGTTTTACTGGTGTCTCTTGTTTTGTTTGTGTCTCTTGTTTTACTTGTGTCTCTTGTTTTGGTTGTGTCTCTTGTTTTGTTTGTGTCTCTTGTTTTACTTGTGTCTCTTGTTTTACTTGAGACTCTTGTTTTACTTGTGTCTCTTGTTTTACTTGTGTCTCTTGTTTTACTTGTGTCTCTTGTTTTACTTGTGTCTCTTGTTTTACTTGTGTCTCTTGTTTTACTTGTGTCTCTTGTTTGACTTGTGTCTCTTGTTTGACTTGTGTCTCTTGTTTTACTTGTGTCTCTTGTTTTACTTGTGTCTCTTGTTTTACTTGTGTCTCTTGTTTTACTTGTGTCTCTTGTTTTACTTGTGTCTCTTGTTTTACTTGTGTCTCTTCTTTTACTTGTGTCTCTTGTTTTACTTCTGTCTCTTGTTTTGCTTGTGTCTCTTGTTTTGTTTGTGTCTCTTGTTTTACTTGTGTCTCTTGTTTTGCTTGTGTCTCTTGTTTTGTTTGTGTCTCTTGTTTTGCTTGTGTCTCTTGTTTTGTTTGTGTCTCTTGTTTTACTTGTCTCTCTTGTTTTGCTTGTGTCTCTTGTTTTGTTTGTGTCTCTTGTTTTACTTGTCTCTCTTGTTTTGCTTGTGTCTCTTGTTTTGTTTGTGTCTCTTGTTTTACTTGTCTCTCTTGTTTTGTTTGTGTCTCTTGTTATGTTTGTGTCTCTTGTTTTACTTGTCTCTCTTGTTTTGCTTGTGTCTCTTGTTTTGTTTCTGTCTCTTGTCTTACTTGTGTCTCTTGTTTTGTTTGTGTCTCTTGTTTTACTTGTGTCTCTTGTTTTACTTGTGTCTCTTGTTTTACTTCTGTCTCTTGTTTTACTTGTGTCTCTTGTTTTACTTGTGTCTCTTGTTTTACTTGTGTCTCTTGTTTTACTTGTGTCTCTTGTTTTACTTGTGTCTCTTGTTTTACTTGTGTCTCTTGTTTTGCTTGTGTCTCTTGTTTTGTTTGTGTCTCTTGTTTTGCTTGTGTCTCTTGTTTTACTTGTGTCTCTTGTTTTGTTTGTGTCTCTTGTTTTGCCTGTGTCTCTTGGTTTACTTGTGTCTCTTGTTTTACTTGTGTCTCTTGGTTTACTTGTGTCTCTTGTTTTATTTGTGTCTCTTGGTTTACTTCTGTCTCTTGTTTTACTTGTGTCTCTTGTTTTGCTTGTGTCTCTTGTTTTGCTTGTGTCTCTTGTTTTACTTGTGTCTCTTGTTTTGCCTGTGTCTCTTGGTTTACTTGTGTCTCTTGTTTTACTTGTGTCTCTTGGTTTACTTCTGTCTCTTGTTTTACTTGTGTCTCTTGTTTTCCTTGTGTCTCTTGTTTTGTTTGTGTCTCTTGTTTTGCTTGTGTCTCTTGTTTTGCCTGTGTCTCTTGTTCTACTTCTGTCTCTTGTTTTGCTTGTGTCTCTTGTTTTACTTCTGTCTCTTGTTTTACTTGTGTCTCTTGTTTTGCTTGTGTCTCTTGTTTTGCTTGTGTCTTTTGTTTTACTTGTGTCTCTTGTTTTACTGGTGTCTCTTGTTTTGCTTGTGTCTTTTGTTTTGCCTGTGTTTCTTGTTTTACTTCTGTCTCTTGTTTTGCTTGTGTCTCTTGTTTTACTTCTGTCTCTTGTTTTACTTGTGTCTCTAGTTGTACTTGTGTCTCTTGTTTTACTTGTGTCTCTTGGTTTACTTGTGTCTCTTGTTTTGCTTGTGTCTCTTGTTTTACTTGTGTCTCTTGTTTTGTTTGTGTCTCTTGTTTTGTTTGTGTCTCTTGTTTTACTTGTGTCTCTTGTTTTGCTGGTGTCTCTTGTTTTACTTGTGTCTCTTGTTTTACTTGTGTCTTTTGTTTTACTTGTGTCTATTGTTTTACTTGTGTCTCTTGTTTTACTTGTGTCTCTTGTTTTACTTGTGTCATTTGTTTTACTTGTGTCTCATGTTTTACTTGTGTCTCTTGTTTTACTTGTGTCTCTTGTTTTACTTGTGTCTCTTGGTTTACTTGTGTTTCTTGTTTTACTAGTGTCTCTTGTTTTACTTGTGTCTCTTGTTTTACTTGTGTCTCTTGTTTTACTTGTGTTTCTTGTTTTACTGGTGTCTCTTGTTTTGTTTGTGTCTCTTGTTTTACTTGTGTTTCTTGTTTTACTAGTGTCTCTTGTTTTACTTCTGTCTCTTGTTTTACTTGTGTCTCTTGTTTTACTTGTGTCTCTTGTTTTACTTGTGTCTCTTGTTTTACTTCTGTCTCTTGTTTTACTTGTGTCTCTTGTTTTACTTGTGTCTCTTGTTTTGCTTGTGTCTCTTGTTTTGTTTGTGTCTCTTGTTTTGCTTGTGTCTCTTGTTTTACTTCTGTCTCTTGTTTTGTTTGTGTCTCTTGTTTTACTTGTGTCTCTTGTTTTACTTGTGTCTCTTGTTTTACTTGTGTCTCTTGTTTTGCTTGTGTCTCTTGTTTTGCTTGTGTCTCTTGTTTTGTTTGTGTCTCTTGTTTTGCCTGTGTCTCTTGGTTTACTTGTGTCTCTTGTTTTACTTGTGTCTCTTGGTTTACTTGTGTCTCTTGTTTTATTTGTGTCTCTTGGTTTACTTCTGTCTCTTGTTTTACTTGTGTCTCTTGTTTTGCTTGTGTCTCTTGTTTTGCTTGTGTCTCTTGTTTTACTTGTGTCTCTTGTTTTGCCTGTGTCTCTTGTTTTACTTGTGTCTCTTGGTTTACTTGTGTCTCTTGTTTTGCTTGTGTCTCTTGTTTTACTTGTGTCTCTTGTTTTGTTTGTGTCTCTTGTTTTGTTTGTGTCTCTTGTTTTACTTGTGTCTCTTGTTTTGCTGGTGTCTCTTGTTTTACTTGTGTCTCTTGTTTTACTTGTGTCTTTTGTTTTACTTGTGTCTATTGTTTTACTTGTGTCTCTTGTTTTACTTGTGTCTCTTGTTTTACTTGTGTCATTTGTTTTACTTGTGTCTCATGTTTTACTTGTGTCTCTTGTTTTACTTGTGTCTCTTGTTTTACTTGTGTCTCTTGGTTTACTTGTGTTTCTTGTTTTACTAGTGTCTCTTGTTTTACTTGTGTCTCTTGTTTTACTTGTGTCTCTTGTTTTACTTGTGTTTCTTGTTTTACTGGTGTCTCTTGTTTTGTTTGTGTCTCTTGTTTTACTTGTGTTTCTTGTTTTACTAGTGTCTCTTGTTTTACTTCTGTCTCTTGTTTTACTTGTGTCTCTTGTTTTACTTGTGTCTCTTGTTTTACTTGTGTCTCTTGTTTTACTTCTGTCTCTTGTTTTACTTGTGTCTCTTGTTTTACTTGTGTCTCTTGTTTTGCTTGTGTCTCTTGTTTTGTTTGTGTCTCTTGTTTTGCTTGTGTCTCTTGTTTTACTTCTGTCTCTTGTTTTGTTTGTGTCTCTTGTTTTACTTGTGTCTCTTGTTTTACTTGTGTCTCTTGTTTTACTTGTGTCTCTTGTTTTGCTTGTGTCTCTTGTTTTGCTTGTGTCTCTTGTTTTGTTTGTGTCTCTTGTTTTGCCTGTGTCTCTTGGTTTACTTGTGTCTCTTGTTTTACTTGTGTCTCTTGGTTTACTTGTGTCTCTTGTTTTATTTGTGTCTCTTGGTTTACTTCTGTCTCTTGTTTTACTTGTGTCTCTTGTTTTGCTTGTGTCTCTTGTTTTGCTTGTGTCTCTTGTTTTACTTGTGTCTCTTGTTTTGCCTGTGTCTCTTGGTTTACTTGTGTCTCTTGTTTTACTTGTGTCTCTTTGTTTACTTCTGTCTCTTGTTTTACTTGTGTCTCTTGTTTTCCTTGTGTCTCTTGTTTTGTTTGTGTCTCTTGTTTTGCTTGTGTCTCTTGTTTTGCCTGTGTCTCTTGTTCTACTTCTGTCTCTTGTTTTGCTTGTGTCTCTTGTTTTACTTCTGTCTCTTGTTTTACTTGTGTCTCTTGTTTTGCTTGTGTCTCTTGTTTTGCTTGTGTCTTTTGTTTTACTTGTGTCTCTTGTTTTACTGGTGTCTCTTGTTTTGCTTGTGTCTTTTGTTTTGCCTGTGTCTCTTGTTTTACTTCTGTCTCTTGTTTTGCTTGTGTCTCTTGTTTTACTTCTGTCTCTTGTTTTACTTGTGTCTCTAGTTGTACTTGTGTCTCTTGTTTTACTTGTGTCTCTTGGTTTACTTGTGTCTCTTGTTTTGCTTGTGTCTCTTGTTTTACTTGTGTCTCTTGTTTTGTTTGTGTCTCTTGTTTTGTTTGTGTCTCTTGTTTTACTTGTGTCTCTTGTTTTGCTGGTGTCTCTTGTTTTACTTGTGTCTCTTGTTTTACTTGTGTCTTTTGTTTTACTTGTGTCTATTGTTTTACTTGTGTCTCTTGTTTTACTTGTGTCTCTTGTTTTACTTGTGTCTCTTGTTTTACTTGTGTCTCATGTTTTACTTGTGTCTCTTGTTTTACTTGTGTCTCTTGGTTTACTTGTGTTTCTTGTTTCACTAGTGTCTCTTGTTTTACTTGTGTCTCTTGTTTTACTTGTGTCTCTTGTTTTACTTGTGTTTCTTGTTTTACTGGTGTCTCTTGTTTTGTTTGTGTCTCTTGTTTTACTTGTGTCTCTTGTTTTACTTGTGTCTCTTTTTTTACTGGTGTCTCTTGTTTTGTTTGTGTCTCTTGTTTTACTTGTGTCTCTTGTTTTACTTGTGTCTCTTGTTTTACTTGTATCTCTTGTTTAACTCGGGTCTCTTGTTTTACTTCTGTCTCTTGTTTTACTTGTGTTTCTTGTTTTACTTGTGTTTCTTGTTTTACTTGTGTTTCTTGTTTTACTTGTGTCTCTTGTTTTACTTGTGTTTCTTGTTTTACTTGTGTTTCTTGTTTTTCTTGTGTCTCTTGTTTTACTAGTGTCTCTTGTTTTACTTGTGTCTCTTGTTCTACTTGTGTCTCTTGTTTTACTAGTGTCTCTTGTTTTACTTGTGTCTCTTGTTTTACTAGTGTCTCTTGTTTTACTTGTGTCTCTTGTTTTACTTGTGTTTCTTGTTTTACTTGTGTCTCTTGTTTTACTTGTGTTTCTTGTTTTACTTGTGTTTCTTGTTTTACTTGTGTTTCTTGTTTTACTTGTGTCTCTTGTTTTACTTGTGACTCTTGTTTTACTTTGTTTGTGTCTCTTCTCTCTTGTTTAACTTGTGTCTCTTGTTTTACTTGTGTCTCTTGTTTTACTTGTGTCCCTTGTTTTACTTTGTTTGTGTCTCTTGTCTCTTGTTTAACTTGTACTTGTGTCCCTTGTTTTACTTTGTTTGTGTCTCTTGTCTCTTGTTTAACTTGTGTCTCTTGTTTTACTTGTGTCTCTTGTTTTACTTGTGTCCCTTGTTTTACTTGTGTCTTTTGTTTTGTTTGTGTCTCTTGTTTTACTAGTGTCTCTTGTTTTACTTGTGTCTCTTGTTTTACTGGTGTCTCTTGTTTTGTTTGTGTCTCTTGTTTTACTTGTGTTTCTTGTTTTATTTCTGTCTCTTGTTTTACTTGTGTCTCTTGGTTTACTTGTGTCTCTTGTTTTACTTGTGTCTCTTGTTTTGCTTGTGTCTCTTGTTTTACTGGTGTCTCTTGTTTTACTTGTGACTCTTGTTTTACTTGTGTCTCTTGTTTTACTTGTGTCTCTTGTTTTACTTGTGTCTCTTGTTTCACTGGTGTCTCTTGTTTTACTTGTGTCTCTTGTTTTACTTGTGTCTCTTGTTTTACTTGTGTCTCTTGTTTTACTTGTGACTCTTGTTTTACTTGTGTCTCTTGTTTTACTTGTGTCTCTTGTTTTACTTGTGTCTCTTGTTTTACTGGTGTCTCTTGTTTTGCTTGTGTCTTTTGTTTTACTTGTGTCTCTTGTTTTGCTTGTGTCTCTTGTTTTGTTTGTGTCTCTTGTTTTGCTTGTGTCTCTTGTTTTACTTCTGTCTCTTGTTTTGTTTGTGTCTCTTGTTTTACTTGTGTCTCTTGTTTTACTTGTGTCTCTTGTTTTACTTGTGTCTCTTGTTTTGCTTGTGTCTCTTGTTTTGCTTGTGTCTCTTGTTTTGTTTGTGTCTCTTGTTTTGCCTGTGTCTCTTGGTTTACTTGTGTCTCTGGTTTTACTTGTGTCTCTTGGTTTACTTGTGTCTCTTGTTTTATTTGTGCCTCTTGGTTTACTTCTGTCTCTTGTTTTACTTGTGTCTCTTGTTTTGCTTGTGTCTCTTGTTTTGCTTGTGTCTCTTGTTTTACTTGTGTCTCTTGTTTTGCCTGTGTCTCTTGGTTTACTTGTGTCTCTTGTTTTACTTGTGTCTCTTGGTTTACTTCTGTCTCTTGTTTTACTTGTGTCTCTTGTTTTCCTTCTGTCTCTTGTTTTGTTTGTGTCTCTTGTTTTGCTTGTGTCTCTTGTTTTGCCTGTGTCTCTTGTTCTACTTCTGTCTCTTGTTTTGCTTGTGTCTCTTGTTTTACTTCTGTCTCTTGTTTTACTTGTGTCTCTTGTTTTGCTTGTGTCTCTTGTTTTACTTGTGTCTCTTGGTTTACTTGTGTCTCTTGTTTTATTTGTGTCTCTTGGTTTACTTCTGTCTCTTGTTTTACTTGTGTCTCTTGTTTTGCTTGTGTCTCTTGTTTTGCTTGTGTCTCTTGTTTTACTTGTGTCTCTTGTTTTGCCTGTGTCTCTTGGTTTACTTGTGTCTCTTGTTTTACTTGTGTCTCTTGGTTTACTTCTGTCTCTTGTTTTACTTGTGTCTCTTGTTTTCCTTGTGTCTCTTGTTTTGTTTGTGTCTCTTGTTTTGCTTGTGTCTCTTGTTTTGCCTGTGTCTCTTGTTCTACTTCTGTCTCTTGTTTTGCTTGTGTCTCTTGTTTTACTTCTGTCTCTTGTTTTACTTGTGTCTCTTGTTTTGCTTGTGTCTCTTGTTTTGCTTGTGTCTTTTGTTTTACTTGTGTCTCTTGTTTTACTGGTGTCTCTTGTTTTGCTTGTGTCTTTTGTTTTGCCTGTGTCTCTTGTTTTACTTCTGTCTCTTGTTTTGCTTGTGTCTCTTGTTTTACTTGTGTCTCTTGTTTTACTTGTGTCTCTAGTTGTACTTGTGTCTCTTGTTTTACTTGTGTCTCTTGGTTTACTTGTGTCTCTTGTTTTGCTTGTGTCTCTTGTTTTACTTGTGTCTCTTGTTTTGTTTGTGTCTCTTGTTTTGTTTGTGTCTCTTGTTTTACTTGTGTTTCTTGTTTTGCTGGTGTCTCTTGTTTTACTTGTGTCTCTTGTTTTACTTGTGTCTTTTGTTTTACTTGTGTCTATTGTTTTACTTGTGTCTCTTGTTTTACTTGTGTCTCTTGTTTTACTTGTGTCTCTTGTTTTACTTGTGTCTCATGTTTTACTTGTGTCTCTTGTTTTACTTGTGTCTCTTGTTTTACTTGTGTCTCTTGGTTTACTTGTGTTTCTTGTTTTACTAGTGTCTCTTGTTTTACTTGTGTCTCTTGTTTTACTTGTGTCTCTTGTTTTACTTGTGTTTCTTGTTTTACTGGTGTCTCTTGTTTTGTTTGTGTCTCTTGTTTTACTTGTGTTTCTTGTTTTACTAGTGTCTCTTGTTTTACTTCTGTCTCTTGTTTTACTTGTGTCTCTTGTTTTACTTGTGTCTCTTGTTTTACTTGTGTCTCTTGTTTTACTTCTGTCTCTTGTTTTACTTGTGTCTCTTGTTTTACTTGTGTCTCTTGTTTTGTTTGTGTCTCTTGTTTTGTTTGTGTCTCTTGTTTTGCTTGTGTCTCTTGTTTTACTTCTGTCTCTTGTTTTGTTTGTGTCTCTTGTTTTACTTGTGTCTCTTGTTTTACTTGTGTCTCTTGTTTTACTTGTGTCTCTTGTTTTGCTTGTGTCTCTTGTTTTGCTTGTGTCTCTTGTTTTGTTTGTGTCTCTTGTTTTGCCTGTGTCTCTTGGTTTACTTGTGTCTCTTGTTTTACTTGTGTCTCTTGGTTTACTTGTGTCTCTTGTTTTATTTGTGTCTCTTGGTTTACTTCTGTCTCTTGTTTTACTTGTGTCTCTTGTTTTGCTTGTGTCTCTTGTTTTGCTTGTGTCTCTTGTTTTACTTGTGTCTCTTGTTTTGCCTGTGTCTCTTGGTTTACTTGTGTCTCTTGTTTTACTTGTGTCTCTTGGTTTACTTCTGTCTCTTGTTTTACTTGTGTCTCTTGTTTTCCTTGTGTCTCTTGTTTTGTTTGTGTCTCTTGTTTTGCTTGTGTCTCTTGTTTTGCCTGTGTCTCTTGTTCTACTTCTGTCTCTTGTTTTGCTTGTGTCTCTTGTTTTACTTCTGTCTCTTGTTTTACTTGTGTCTCTTGTTTTGCTTGTGTCTCTTGTTTTGCTTGTGTCTTTTGTTTTACTTGTGTCTCTTGTTTTACTGGTGTCTCTTGTTTTGCTTGTGTCTTTTGTTTTGCCTGTGTCTCTTGTTTTACTTCTGTCTCTTGTTTTGCTTGTGTCTCTTGTTTTACTTCTGTCTCTTGTTTTACTTGTGTCTCTAGTTGTACTTTTGTCTCTTGTTTTACTTGTGTCTCTTGGTTTACTTGTGTCTCTTGTTTTGCTTGTGTCTCTTGTTTTACTTGTGTCTCTTGTTTTGTTTGTGTCTCTTGTTTTGTTTGTGTCTCTTGTTTTACTTGTGTCTCTTGTTTTGCTGGTGTCTCTTGTTTTACTTGTGTCTCTTGTTTTACTTGTGTCTTTTGTTTTACTTGTGTCTATTGTTTTACTTGTGTCTCTTGTTTTACTTGTGTCTCTTGTTTTACTTGTGTCTCTTGTTTTACTTGTGTCTCATGTTTTACTTGTGTCTCTTGTTTTACTTGTGTCTCTTGTTTTACTTGTGTCTCTTGGTTTACTTGTGTTTCTTGTTTCACTAATGTCTCTTGTTTTACTTGTGTCTCTTGTTTTACTTGTGTCTCTTGTTTTACTTGTGTTTCTTGTTTTACTGGTGTCTCTTGTTTTGTTTGTGTCTCTTGTTTTACTTGTGTCTCTTGTTTTACTTGTGTCTCTTGTTTTACTGGTGTCTCTTGTTTTATTTGTGTCTCTTGTTTTACTTGTGTCTCTTGTTTTACTTGTGTCTCTTGTTTTACTTGTATCTCTTGTTTAACTCGGGTCTCTTGTTTTACTTCTGTCTCTTGTTTTACTTGTGTTTCTTGTTTTACTTGTGTTTCTTGTTTTACTTGTGTTTCTTGTTTTACTTGTGTCTCTTGTTTTACTTGTGTTTCTTGTTTTACTTGTGTTTCTTGTTTTTCTTGTGTCTCTTGTTTTAGTAGTGTCTCTTGTTTTACTTGTGTCTCTTGTTCTACTTGTGTCTCTTGTTTTACTAGTGTCTCTTGTTTTACTTGTGTCTCTTGTTTTACTAGTGTCTCTTGTTTTACTTGTGTCTCTTGTTTTACTTGTGTTTCTTGTTTTACTTGTGTCTCTTGTTTTACTTGTGTTTCTTGTTTTACTTGTGTTTCTTGTTTTACTTGTGTTTCTTGTTTTACTTGTGTCTCTTGTTTTACTTGTGACTCTTGTTTTACTTTGTTTGTGTCTCTTCTCTCTTGTTTCACTTGTGTCTCTTGTTTTACTTGTGTCTCTTGTTTTACTTGTGTCCCTTGTTTTACTTTGTTTGTGTCTCTTGTCTCTTGTTTAACTTGTACTTGTGTCCCTTGTTTTACTTTGTTTGTGTCTCTTGTCTCTTGTTTAACTTGTGTCTCTTGTTTTACTTGTGTCTCTTGTTTTACTTGTGTCCCTTGTTTTACTTGTGTCTTTTGTTTTGTTTGTGTCTCTTGTTTTACTAGTGTCTCTTGTTTTACTTGTGTCTCTTGTTTTACTGGTGTCTCTTGTTTTGTTTGTGTCTCTTGTTTTACTTGTGTCTCTTGTTTTGTTGGTGTCTCTTGTTTTGTTTGTGTCTCTTGTTTTACTTGTTGTTCTTGTTTTACTTCTGTCTCTTGTTTTACTTGTGTCTCTTGGTTTACTTGTGTCTCTTGTTTTACTTGTGTCTCTTGTTTTGCTTGTGTCTCTTGTTTTACTGGTGTCTCTTGTTTTACTTGTGACTCTTGTTTTACTTGTGTCTCTTGTTTTACTTGTGTCTCTTGTTTTACTTGTGTCTCTTGTTTCACTGGTGTCTCTTGTTTTACTTGTGTCTTTTGTTTTACTTGTGTCTCTTGTTTTGCTTGTGTCTCTTGTTTTGTTTGTGTCTCTTGTTTTGCTTGTGTCTCTTGTTTTACTTCTGTCTCTTGTTTTGTTTGTGTCTCTTGTTTTACTTGTGTCTCTTGTTTTACTTGTGTCTCTTGTTTTACTTGTGTCTCTTGTTTTGCTTGTGTCTCTTGTTTTGCTTGTGTCTCTTGTTTTGTTTGTGTCTCTTGTTTTGCCTGTGTCTCTTGGTTTACTTGTGTCTCTTGTTTTACTTGTGTCTCTTGGTTTACTTGTGTCTCTTGTTTTATTTGTGTCTCTTGGTTTACTTCTGTCTCTTGTTTTACTTATGTCTCTTGTTTTGCTTGTGTCTCTTGTTTTGCTTGTGTCTCTTGTTTTACTTGTGTCTCTTGTTTTGCCTGTGTCTCTTGGTTTACTTGTGTCTCTTGTTTTACTTGTGTCTCTTGGTTTACTTCTGTCTCTTGTTTTACTTGTGTCTCTTGTTTTCCTTGTGTCTCTTGTTTTGTTTGTGTCTCTTGTTTTGCTTGTGTCTCTTGTTTTGCCTGTGTCTCTTGTTCTACTTCTGTCTCTTGTTTTGCTTGTGTCTCTTGTTTTACTTCTGTCTCTTGTTTTACTTGTGTCTCTTGTTTTGCTTGTGTCTCTTGTTTTGCTTGTGTCTTTTGTTTTACTTGTGTCTCTTGTTTTACTGGTGTCTCTTGTTTTGCTTGTGTCTTTTGTTTTGCCTGTGTCTCTTGTTTTACTTCTGTCTCTTGTTTTGCTTGTGTCTCTTGTTTTACTTCTGTCTCTTGTTTTACTTGTGTCTCTAGTTGTACTTGTGTCTCTTGTTTTACTTGTGTCTCTTGGTTTACTTGTGTCTCTTGTTTTGCTTGTGTCTCTTGTTTTACTTGTGTCTCTTGTTTTGTTTGTGTCTCTTGTTTTGTTTGTGTCTCTTGTTTTACTTGTGTCTCTTGTTTTGCTGGTGTCTCTTGTTTTACTTGTGTCTCTTGTTTTACTTGTGTCTTTTGTTTTACTTGTGTCTATTGTTTTACTTGTGTCTCTTGTTTTACTTGTGTCTCTTGTTTTACTTGTGTCTCTTGTTTTACTTGTGTCTCATGTTTTACTTGTGTCTCTTGTTTTACTTGTGTCTCTTGTTTTACTTGTGTCTCTTGGTTTACTTGTGTTTCTTGTTTTACTAGTGTCTCTTGTTTTACTTGTGTCTCTTGTTTTACTTGTGTCTCTTGTTTTACTTGTGTTTCTTGTTTTACTGGTGTCTCTTGTTTTGTCTGTGTCTCTTGTTTTACTTGTGTCTCTTGTTTTACTTGTGTCTCTTGTTTTACTGGTGTCTCTTGTTTTGTTTGTGTCTCTTGTTTTACTTGTGTCTCTTGTTTTACTTGTGTCTCTTGTTTTACTTGTATCTCTTGTTTAACTCGGGTCTCTTGTTTTACTTCTGTCTCTTGTTTTACTTGTGTTTCTTGTTTTACTTGTGTTTCTTGTTTTACTTGTGTTTCTTGTTTTACTTGTGTCTCTTGTTTTACTTGTGTTTCTTGTTTTACTTGTGTTTCTTGTTTTTCTTGTGTCTCTTGTTTTACTAGTGTCTCTTGTTTTACTTGTGTCTCTTGTTCTACTTGTGTCTCTTGTTTTACTAGTGTCTCTTGTTTTACTTGTGTCTCTTGTTTTACTAGTGTCTCTTGTTTTACTTGTGTCTCTTGTTTTACTAGTGTTTCTTGTTTTACTTGTGTCTCTTGTTTTACTTGTGTTTCTTGTTTTACTTGTGTTTCTTGTTTTACTTGTGTTTCTTGTTTTACTTGTGTCTCTTGTTTTACTTGTGACTCTTGTTTTACTTTGTTTGTGTCTCTTCTCTCTTGTTTAACTTGTGTCTCTTGTTTTACTTGTGTCCCTTGTTTTACTTTGTTTGTGTCTCTTGTCTCTTGTTTAACTTGTACTTGTGTCCCTTGTTTTACTTTGTTTGTGTCTCTTGTCTCTTGTTTAACTTGTGTCTCTTGTTTTACTTGTGTCTCATGTTTTACTTGTGTCCCTTGTTTTACTTGTGTCTTTTGTTTTGTTTGTGTCTCTTGTTTTACTAGTGTCTCTTGTTTTACTTGTGTCTCTTGTTTTACTGGTGTCTCTTGTTTTGTTTGTGTCTCTTGTTTTACTTGTGTCTCTTGTTTTGTTGGTGTCTCTTGTTTTGTTTGTGTCTCTTGTTTTACTTGTGTTTCTTGTTTTACTTCTGTCTCTTGTTTTACTTGTGTCTCTTGGTTTACTTGTGTCTCTTGTTTTACTTGTGTCTCTTGTTTTGCTTGTGTCTCTTGTTTTACTGGTGTCTCTTGTTTTACTTGTGACTCTTGTTTTACTTGTGTCTCTTGTTTTACTTGTGTCTCTTGTTTTACTTGTGTCTCTTGTTTCACCGGTGTCTCTTGTTTTACTTGTGTCTCTTGTTTTACTTGTGTCTCTTGTTTTACTTGTGTCTCTTGTTTTACTTGTGACTCTTGTTTTACTTGTGTCTCTTGTTTTGCTTGTGTCTCTTGTTTTACTTGTGTCTCTTGTTTTACTTGTGTCTCATGTTTTGTTTGTGACTCTTGTTTTACTTGTGTTTCTTGTTTTGTTTGTGTCTCTTGTTTTACTTGTGTCTCATGTTTTACTTGTGTCTCTTGTTTTGCTTGTGTCTCTTGTTTTACTTGTGTCTCATGTTTTACTTGTGACTCTTGTTTTACTTGTGTCTCATGTTTTACTTGTGACTCTTGTTTTACTTGTGTCTCTTGTTTTACTTGTGTCTCATGTTTTACTTGTGACTCTTGTTTTACTTGTGTCTCTTGTTTTGCTTGTGTCTCTTGTTTTACTTGTGTCTCTTGTTTTACTTGTGTCTCTTGTTTTGTTTGTGTCTCTTGTTTTACTTGTGTCTCTTGTTTTGTTTGTGTCTCTTGTTTTACTTGTGTCTCTTGTTTTGTTTGTGTCTCTTGTTTTACTTGTGTCTATAGTTTAACATGTGTCTCTTGTTTTACTTGTGTCTCTTGTTTTACTTGTATCTCTTGTTTTACTTGTGTCTATAGTTTAACTTGTGTCTCTTGTTTTACTTGTGTCTTTTGTTTTACTTATGTCTCTTGTTTTGTTTGTGTCTCTTGTTTTACTTGTGTCTCTTGTTTTGTTTATGTCTCTTGTTTTACTTGTGTCTATAGTTTAACATGCGTCTCTTGTTTTACTTGTGTCTCTTGTTTTACTTGTATATCTTGTTTTACTTGTGTCTATAGTTTAACTTGTGTCTCTTGTTTTACTTGTGTCTCTTGTTTTACTTGTATCTCTTGTTTTACTTGTGTCTCTTGTTTTACTTGTGTCTATAGTTTTACTTGTGTCTCTTGTTTAACTTGTTTCTTTTGTTTTGTTTGTGTCTCTTGTTTTGCTTGTGTCTCTTGTTTTGTTTGTGTCTCTTGTTTTGCTTATGTCTCTTGTTTTACTTGTGTCTCTTGTTTTGTTTGTGTCTCTTGTTTTGTTTTTGTCTCTTGTTTTACTTGTGTCTCTTGTTTTGTTTGTGTCTCTTGTTTTGCTTATGTCTCTTGTTTTACTTGTGTCTCTTGTTTTGTTTGTGTCTCTTGTTTTGTTTGTGTCTCTTGTTTTACTTGTGTCTCTTGTTTTACTTGTATCTCTTGTTTTACTTGTGTCTCTTGTTTTACTTGTGTCTCTTGTTTTGCTTATGTCTCTTGTTTTACTTGTGTCTCTTGTTTTGTTTGTGTCTCTTGTTTTGTTTGTGTCTCTTGTTTTGCTTATGTCTCTTGTTTTGTTTGTGTCTCTTGTTTTGCTTATGTCTCTTGTTTTACTTGTGTCTCTTGTTTTGTTTGTGTCTCTTGTTTTGTTTGTGTCTCTTGTTTTGCTTATGTCTCTTGTTTTGTTTGTGTCTCTTGTTTTGCTTATGTCTCTTGTTTTACTTGTGTCTCTTGTTTTGTTTGTGTCTCTTGTTTTGTTTGTGTCTCTTGTTTTGCTTATGTCTCTTGTTTTACTTGTGTCTCTTGTTTTGTTTGTATCTCTTGATTTGTTTGTGTCTCTTGTTTTACTTGTATCTCTTGTTTTTCTTGTGTCGCTTGTTTTGTTTGTATCTCTTGTTTTGTTTGTGTCTCTTGTTTTACTTGTATCTCTTGTTTTTCTTGTGTCGCTTGTTTTGCTTGTGTCTCTTGTTTTACTTGTGTCTCTTGTTTTGCTTGTGTCTCTTGTTTTACTTGTATCTCTTGTTTTGTTTGTGTCTCTTGTTTTGTTTGTGTCTCTTGCTTTGCTTATGTCTCTTGTTTTACTTGTGTCTCTTGTTAAGCTTGTGTCTCTTGTTTTGCCTTTGTCTCTTGTTAAGCTTGTGTCTCTTGTTTTGCCTTTGTCTCTTGTTAAGCTTGTGTCTCTTGTTTTGCCTTTGTCTCTTGTTTAGCTTGTGTCTCTTGTTAAGCTTGTGTCTCTTGTTTTGCCTTTGTCTCTTGTTAAGCTTGTGTCTCTTGCTTTGCCTTTGTCTCTTGTTAAGCTTGTGTCTCTTGTTAAGCTTGTGTCTCTCTTGTTTTACCTTTTTCTCTTTTAAAGCTCGTGTCTTTTGTTTTGCCTTTGTCTCTTGTTTTGCCTTTGTCTCTTGTTAAGCTTGTGTCTCTTGTTTTGCCTTTGTCTCTTGTTAAGCTTGTGTCTCTTGTTAAGCTTGTGTCTCTTGTTTTGCCTTTGTCTTTTGTTAAGCTTGTGTCTCTTGTTAAGCTTGTGTCTCTTGTTTTGCCTTTTTCTCTTTTAAAGCTTGTGTCTCTTGTTTTGCCTTTGTCTCTTGTTAAGCTTGTGTCTCTTGTAAAGCTTGTGTCTCTTGTTTTGCCTTTGTCTCTTGTCTGGTCGATCATTAGAATTGGTTCGAAATGTTGTTTGAAAATGGTTACGAGTTGGAACGTTTCAATTTTCTTGTCAATTGTGTTTTCGCTTTTTGTGTTTTGATGGTTGCTGCGCATGCGTGGTGGATGCAGTCGAGTCCTGTCGGAGATCCCCTCATTTCTTTCAGTTTCACGAGGATGTGGACATGTGGTACCTTAAATGGAAAATTGGGCTTGCGAGCAGGTAAAGCCACATCCCCTGGAATTTATCATAAATACATGTACAGCTGACACTCGTTATCTCAAACTCGGTTATCTCGAAATTCCGTTTATCTCGAAGTCGAGCGGCGGTCCCATCTTTTTTCCTTCATATTCAGACCAATCTGACTTCGGATAACTCGAAATCGGTTATCTCGAAATTTCGCTTATCTCGAAGTAATTTCAAAGTCCAAAGTCATTTTCTTCGTGTATTTTATACTCGTTAAGTCGAAGTCCTAATGTTTGTATAAACAAACCAATTAACGTGCCAAACAATAGTGAAAGCGCATGGTAAACAAACAATTATAGGTACCGGTAATGCAGGTTGACTGATTCGCCGTTGTTTGATCGACCTTGACATCAAAATTAATTAAGGGGGATAACAGTTAATTAGATAATATCATTGCGGAAACAATGATATGTGCATGTTTCATTCATTAAAATTGAATTGTTTGTTATGTTGAAATTCTTATGAGAAGCGACGGCTAAAAGAAAATAAACAAGCCAATACAACTCCCCTCCCCCCCCCCCAAAAAAAATCGCAAGATTTATCGTAACTGAAATAAAGCAATTTGAGCAACAATGATTATACTGATGATCTACAAAGTAATCCATACATAAAATTTCATACACTACGAGGAAGATG
Source organism: Pinctada fucata (assembly GCA_028142955.1). Taxonomy (NCBI): domain Eukaryota; kingdom Metazoa; phylum Mollusca; class Bivalvia; order Pterioida; family Pteriidae; genus Pinctada; species Pinctada fucata. The sequence goes on from AP027114.1 coordinate 27,467,534, forward strand.
ATTAATCTTTTATGCATGCGAGTAATTTTAAGTGAAGAATGAAGACATGTATACGACATTGAAATCTAGCAGACGAAAAAAAATTAAATAGCGTACAAACAAATGTTTTCATTGTACTTTGATGACACAATGATCTAATACTCTTGAAGGTAAACGGCTTATGACAGATTGATAAAGACAACCAAACTTGTATTATATCAGGGCCGATGCGATCGGCGTGGAAGGGGGGGGGGGGGGCACACAACGAATAAAGATACCTGACGTTTTCAATGCGCCTCCTCGTAAAAATTCAGTATTAAGAATACGTTTATGGCACTTCTAGAATTTATTCTACGTTGTGAGGTAAACATTACATTGTCAGCACGAGTTGCCTTTTAAACTGCAATATCTATTGTATGAAATACAATAGCAAAACGATTCTTTTAGCCTTATAGGTGGTACAAAACATTCGAAAATATACCGTTAATTCGACTGACGTTTATCTCGAACTCCGCTTATGTCGAAGTATTTTCAGTTGGCCCATCGACTTCGAGATAACGAGTGTCAGCTGTACTTACTTTGCAGTTTTTTTTTCTTCATAAATATTTTTGAAAATTATAGGATACCCCTCCTCCTTTTTTATTCTGTATCTGACCTTGGGATACATCAATTTGACCTTGACATACTTGCCAAAAATTTTGATGAGAACAAAGTTAAATATCTGATGAGATATAAATTATCAGTTCCAATATCGTTTTTCTCGATCAACCTTAAACATCTTTAAAAGATTTTACCAATCTAAATCATTGAAGTTTTTCGATTATCTTTTAACACATTTGGCAAACTTGATTTTAAACCCCCATTGTACTCTGATATCTACCTTTACCCCTTACATCAGAAATATGCTCATTAGTGGTATAAAAGATGATATTGACTTAGTTTCTATTTATGGACTCGTGTTTAACTTTCACTTTCGCGCCCGTCGTACCTTAGATACTGTGAATACCAGAGTAAATGGCACTTCTATGTAAATGGAATGAAGGCTTGATTTCAATATTTATTATCACTTAGTGACAATGCAAAAAAATATCCATAAAAAAGAAAATTGAAAAAAAATTTTAAATTTATTACGGAGGTAAATAAGGATGGTAGCCTATGGATGATACTGGTATCAAAAGTGGTCAACCTAGTCACATATTTGGATGGTCAACGTGTGTTTAATGTCCGCAGTTCTGAGTACCTTGTAAATACATGTACATGTATATAATTTGATCGGCTCGAATCGTAGTTTTTTTTTTTAGAAAACTACATGAATGTTTAGAAGTAAAAATATCACTGTCAATAATTTATTTGTTTGTGAGGGTGTCTGCTTGTGTGTGATTTTTTTTTTTTTTTTTTTTTTTAATTTTTTTAGAGTAGTCATTAGTCTTCAGAGTTTGTAAAATGCCCCTATTCCCCTATTCGTGCCAAACATATCCTTTATTTTAAAGTACTCGGAACTGAAGCCAGGATAACCCTAAGAATGGCCGTTTCTACTGCTAAGGTCACCCTACTTTTTCTATCCTGGTCTTATGATATTATATTTCCATTACTAGTAGATTCCCCATTAGGAAACTAGAATTATATTCCAATAACTTGGGTTGCTATTGTGACGTCACGTTTAAGTTTTGCATGTAGGGAGAATTTACCAACGTTAAAAATGTTTGACGCTGTTATAGGCAAAATGTGCGATGTACGTGTAAATAAAAATGACCGATAATTAGAATAAATGTAAATATAAGTAATGACTGCCTTACTTTTGGTGTTCATGGGTGTATAATTCTGATTGGACACGTGCAAATTTTCCGAGAATCATTTCTCAGTTGTATATTTCATCTATTCATAAATTCTCTTCCCGTTTTGGTTACTAGTTTTATTTTTTTTTTCTTCTTTTGGGGGTGGGATATTCTTAATTTTCTTGTACACATAGCACTTTCTCATCTCAAGTTTCCCGTCCATTACAAATGAGCGGAGCTCAAAGTACACAGATCTTTCGCAATAAAATAAATGTAATTTATCAGTTTTTGAGTATTTATTTTGTTAAACTCAAGTTTATTGCTCAAGGACGCTCGCACTTTTTAAACCCTCTTTTTCTCTCACCTTTCTTTTGAAGTTTTAATCGCCTTACTTCATTGAATGTCCAATAAAAAAAATTTGTAAATCTGGTGGGAAAAATTGCAAAAACATAAAAAGTGGCATTGTATAGCATCCTTATCTATATTTCGCTTCAATAAAGCGGATCGAAAGATCAGTTAATAAAATTATAACTTTGCACATTAAACTTATCATTTTCATTCTTCTTAAAATCCGATATGTGAATAAGAACTACAATCCCATTCAAAAATTCAAAATATCAATTTCAAACTCATTTGTATACATGTCATAAACATCATTATTTTTCGAAAATTAATAGTATTTCGAAAGAGATATGCAATCAAATTTTTATTTTTGTCTGCTTTAGCGTATCCGAAACCTTTACCTTAAATTCACGCTTTAATCAATCTGTAATCAGACCTTTTTACACTTTTCTTATTATCCATTATGAAAATATGAAATCAGTGAAGTGAGGCTGAATATCTTGCCCATAATACATGTCACCCACTGAGTTTATGTAATCTCGAATTTCTTCTGATTATTAATTTATTCTTTTTGTTAAAGTAATAATGGACATCGAAAGTTAATATATCATTTATACATGAAAGGCATGAGAAAACGAATAAACAGCTTTTTAAAATTCACTTTAATTCAAATATTTGTAAACGCTATGATCTCCGTTTCTTGATTTTGCCATTTTGGATGAGGTTGGCGCACATTATTATTTCTAGCAGCAAATTTCATCAAATGTAGGAGACCAAGGAACGGGGGCAGTTCTATCAATACTTTAGTCCTCCTCCCTTTTTCTGACTTTCTGCTTCAAGAGTACCTCACGGTACAAGTTAACATGTAAATAAGCGTACATGTACAATCCGCAGTCTTTCACTCAAATTGTAAAAAAATAAATTAAGGATCCCGCACCCTAACAGGGTACTTCAGGCTAAAATTAATGCACATTCTTATAATTTCCCGACAAATGGCGATTATTGCATGATCGGGAATCTTCGGGGTGACATAGTAGATCATTGTATGAGAAGTGTAATCCCTAATTTTAGCTAGAAAAGTATGTATAACATTCTTTTTGAAAAGATTCAGATTGAAAATTCTGACTTCTGGTATTTATTATTGAAAATGCATTAGGGGCTGAATACCTTAAATTCAAATTCGGATAGATCTACGAAGACAACATTTTTTGCAATCCTACAAGATACATGTATAGTTATTCTTGGAATTCAGTGGTCTATCAAGTTGGGGACTATGAGAAAATACTTAGTGTCCGGCGAAGCTCTTTGGAGAGTACACGTAACGAACTGTAGGTGTCGCCACTTCCAAGTAATAGATTCAGTGCATCACATGAATTCGATATTAATTTGTATAAGGAAGCTAGTGGCGACATCTACAGCGCGTTCCTCTCGAAGCGATGTAAATCTATAAAGCCAATACCAAAAGTGCGCCGGGCACTTTTTTCTCTGAGTCTCCGCGTGCTCAACCAATGGAATTCCAAGGATTTATCATGTGATGAACAAATATGCCAATTAGATATTGCTCATTGATGATATAGAGTTAAAACCAATATCAGCTGCGCTTCTCATTTTCGTTCTTTGGCTTAGGTATGCCAAAACCACAGCATTTAGAATAGAGATTTCACTCTTCTTTTTATTCATAAAAGACGTCAATTAAAAGACGCTTTAAGAATAAACACATTTGTGTACATATTTGACCCAAAAACCAAGAACCGTGCGCATCACAGGAGATTCTATTTATAGGGTTAGGGTTTGGAGTTTATAAATGCATGTTTTCATGCATTTGACATTGAAATAGAAATGTTGGTCTATTTTCAACCAAAGGTCCATTCATATGTCATACTCTAGATTTTGGTCCATATGTTTAATAGATAGTCACATGCATATAAAGTTTAAAATAATTTCATTAAATTAAATACATCACTGTTCTCTATAAGTGAGGCGATGCTAAATTTTATATCCGTAAAAGAATCGCAAACTTATCGCAAAATCAAATAAATGAAAAGATATACTTTACATTTAATAACATCTGTTTAAGAAATAATCTATGGTCGAAAAATGAATAAGCATCGAAGAAATCGTAAATTATTACCGTATTGGATAGTCTTCATGAAAGTAATTGGTTTTTAGGTAACAGATCGCTGGTAGATGTTTGAGAACTTAACTTGTAGAACTTAACTACAAAAGCTATGAAAGTGAACTTTGTAGACGTTACATGTATCAATATGTAGACCTTTTTTAGTCTGATTTGGGGGTAGGGTGTTCAAATAACGTCAAGAGAAGCGAAAATAAAGTTCTATTACCATGATTACATGTAGAAGGAATGGTTAACCTGAACGTGGATTTGGGATAACTCATAATCAGAAATACCTATTCCCGTTTTATTGGCCGGATTGCAAAGCAATTCCGGTCTATAGATTGACGATGTCCGTCTGTCCGTCTGTCCGTCTGTCCGTCTGCCGTCAACATTTTGGTTAAAGTTTCTGGTTGAGGCAAAATCTAAGGAACTATATGCAGTAGAAACTTTATATTATACATGAAGGTTGCCCATGACAAGACCTTTCAATTTATGCCTTAACATTTGACCTAGTGACCTTGACCTTGGACTTTGACCTAGTTAAAGATTTTGGTTAAAGTTCCTGGTTTAAGCAAAATCTATGGAACTGTATGCAGTAGAAACTTTATATTATACATGAAGGTTGCCCATGACAAGACCTTTCAATTTATGCCGTAACATTTGACCTAGTGACCTTGACCTTGGACTTTGACCTAGTTAAAGATTTTGGTTAAAGTTTTTGGTTTAAGCAAAATCTAAGGTACTGTATGCAGTAGAAACCTTATATTATACATATAGGTTGCCCATGACGAGACCTTTCAATTTATGCCGTAACATTGGACCTAGTGACTTTGACCTTGGACTTTGACCTAGTTAAAGATTTTGGTTAAAGTTTCTGGTTTAAGCAAAATCTAAGGAATTGTATGCAGTAGAAACCTTATATTATACATTTAGGTTGCCCATGATGAGACCTTTCAATTTATGCCGTAACATTGGACCTAGTGACTTTGACCTTGGACTTTGACCTAGTTAAAGATTTTGGTTAAAGTTTCTGGTTTAAGCAAAATCTAAGGAACTGTATGCAGTAGAAACCTTATATTATACATGTAGGTTGCCCATGATGAGACCTTTCAATTTATGCCGTAACATTGGACCCAGTGACCATGACCTTGGACTTTGACCTAGTTAAAGACTTCGGTTAAAGTTCCTGGTTTAAGCAAAATCTAAGGAACTGTATACAGTAGAAACTTTATATTAATATTATACATGAAGGTTGCCTTTGACAAGACCTCTCAATGTATGCTGTAATATTTGACTTAGTGACCTTGACCCAGTTGGTGACAAAAACTTACTTTGCAATCCGGCCATACCGTCTTTAGCGGTGTTTTATTTCTGACTAGAATTCTAACAGAGGAGTTGTAGATGGCTAGCGTAATCTATAATTCTGCGGGAAAGGAATGAGGTCATGTTTTTATATGTAAATATCTTGAAAAGATATGGCTAAATGCGAAATTACAAGTGCACAACATTGGAAGTAATACAGCGTACGCCAAAAAGCAAAAAAAGAAAAATGTTTTTCGTCCGGCAGATAATGAGGTTCAATTAATTGAGCGGCGTCACCTACAATTAAATGTTTTTGGTTTTGCAATTGCGTGTAATTTCTGATGTATTTTTGTAAGATATATATGTAAAGTTCGCAAGGAGCATTGTAATATTGTATTGTTGGAGATATTTTTTATAAAAATATCTCGTGACGTAAACATAAATTATAAATAACAAGACGAAACTGAATAATTTTGATCCAGACACGTTTTGAAGACGTCACACGAAATTATGTTCCTTGAGGTACTTCCAGATAAAACCTAATTAGTAAAATGATTCACAACCTTCAGTTTGCAGCTTGGTTGTTTAAAATGGTGAAATTTATAATGCAACATTTGGTTTATCATAGCAAAGAAAGTATCTACCTGAAAACATGTAAAGTCCGATATTTGTCGTTTTTTTGTGCTTTAAGCTTTTTTTTTTGGGGGGGGGGGGGGTATTTGGTGTACGAAGGAAACTAATTCAAAAGATTTAATACGAAATGAATTTGCAAATGGCTTTACCGTATAATGTACACTCAAAAAATGTATATACTAGTGCACGTTTTACAAATAAAATTATCAGATTTTTACAAATAAAACTATCAGGTTTTTACAAATAAAGTCCTAAACTCGCCTTTGATTTACTGTCCGAAAATCCTTATAATTCTTGTTTTATGTTCTTTAACACACACACTAAGTGTATGTACGTGTACATGTACGTACATTTTTTCTTTCTTTAATACAGTCGTATTAAATCTAACATTGAAAGGAAATATACATTTAGATAATATTATATCATTTAGCTTAACAATTGTTCGTATATTACGAAAGAGAGAGAGAAAGCCCGTATAGTAAGTTTTAATAAATGGTAAATGCACGGATCGAGATTTACAGGATGGGTCCAGCTTAGCCGTGATTTATGCACAAAAATTCAAGACAATTTCCAAGACGGGGAGGGGGGGGGGGGGGTCCTCGACCTGAGTTCGAATATGCTATGCAAGCAAATAGTGTATTTATATCTAACTTTATCGAAAATCATATCTACTTTAAAAGTTTATGGAAATAATAGAATATCCCGAATTCCTTGTGAGTGTAATCAGATAAATAATATAGTGTTATACATGTTCTTATATCAGTTTCAATAAAATAAATTAGAGAAAACTCACCAAATGATTTTTTTCCATCTTTTCACTCTTTTTTTTTTTTTATAAATTATATTTTTGCTTAAATAATCAACTATTTGATTATAGATAACTCGTTTATGAATGAATCTTCTTAAATTTGTATGAAAATAGACTTCACATCGTTATGAAATTCATGTTGTTTCGCAATTTTTAAGTGTTCAAATATAAGAGATGAAGTTCAAAAATTAATTATGTTCAAAACTTACCTTTAAAAGAGTTAAAATCAAAAACAAGAATACAGAATACAATGAAAAAAATCCATTTCAACTCTCCCATCTTATGAATTCCACTTTTCTTTATTTTCCATGTCTTTAAAATAATCTTATTTACACCATACTGATGCGATAGTTACATTCTTATATTTCGGACTCAAGATTTGAACGTGCATGAAACTCTCGTGAACCAATCAAATTAAGTGTTATTTATGATGTCGCGAGATAGCTTTTGTCAAAGTCTTTAAGATTATTGACATTGATACGCGGACTGTTTTATGAATGCTATTGACAAATTTAAACAACTATTGCGGTACATGTCAAATATATATCCTGGGATTTACTCCCAAACATTTGCATTTGATATCAGAACTCGACACTTCATTATGTCTTATTTGTATATCACCAAATTTTGTGAAATTTGATTCCCAGATGAAAGTTTGTTTATATTTCTTCTAAATTCATTATCGCTATGTAGAAATGAGCTTTTGCTGAGGAACGAATCTGAAGAAGTTACTTCCATATATTTTTGATCAAATTCCTTCGTAACAATCTTATTTTCAAATTATGGATTAATGAGTAAAATTTAATCGAATTTTAATTCCAATTTAAATCTCTGTTTTCATCCTCGTACCATATGAATATTTTAATTATAATATTAAACGGAATCTAATTGATATGGTTTCTCTTGAATCAGATTCAATATCATAATTGACATTTAGCAAAAATCAAGATCTTTCGTTCAGAAAAATCAAAAGCTTGAACTTAAATGAACGATTATTATGAGACAGTCCGATCAATTATCGATAATGATAGGATATTTTGGATTCTTTATAATAATCAATTCGGTTTTTTAAGTTGTCATAAATTAATGCGACTCTTGAATTTGAGTGTCTAATTACAACTACAGAGATTCTTTGTCTGGATGTATTTTATTTTAGAAATTCAAAAAAATGTTTCCCCAAAATTATAAGTTTAGCTATATCTTTTTTGATATTCGTGAATGGATATTTATATTTTCCAAGGTGAAAGGGGGTCAGCCTATGGTAAAAAGATTTATGAATTATTTAAAGGTTTTTTTTCAAATTCAAGGAGGGGGGTCTTTTACCACTCCCTTTTTTGCAACCGCCCTTTGAATTTTGTGAAATGTTGTCAACGCAATGATCCATCCAAACTGTTTTATAGACCAAAGACCTCAAAACTTAACAAGATATGTATACTATTGGACACACAGTGGAACAACCCAATCCCATATTTAAAGTCATGAAGATGTTGTCAAAACAAGATGAAAGTATCGTAGCTTACACCTTAGCACCGGCCCCCTTTCCATCGAATCCTCAACACAGACGTTTTGAACAGTCCCTTGCAACTTATCAGTAATACCATACATGTAATATACATTTAGTATTTTTTAGAAAAAAATGCTTTATCATAACATACAAAAAAGGGTTACATTCTAATTCTTTTCACGATCATAAAATTTTTGTCGATAATCGAATTAACTCTAACTTTAGCTGTCCCCTTTTCCATGCTCTCCCAGGCTAAAATTCAACTCTTCTTCGTCCAAATGAACCCGCACGTACATGATTCGTTCGGACATCTTGACCCCAACATCAATGTACATGTACATATTTTAAATCTCAAGGGCGTAAATTCAGTGTCTACAAATCATTGGCAAATAAAAAAAGACCGTCCTCATTTTAATTCTTTTATTTACACAGAAAAATGAATGTCATTCATATAAATATTCGTAAACCTGTGTATTTGTTCTCAATTTTGACATACGACATGCAAGTATATTTAGTGCTTAACCAGTGATGAGAGAAAAACGATGTCTATGTCATTTTAAGTATTTTAACTGACTCCTTTTCCAAACAACTTATATTTAATTTTCACTAAACTGAAGCTAATATTCTTTTAAATATTATGCATATTTATTTATTTTTATGTATATGTTTTTCAAATTACCCTTCACTCCTTATACATGTATATTTACTCTTTAAATCATCTATTCATTGAACTGAAGGAAAATTGATTTTGATCTTTTAAAATTTGGTATTGATAACAAAGATAATACTTGTATAAGTAAGTTGTATGGAAATACAAAGTTAACGTGGTGGAAGATAACCATGGTAACTAAATTAACCCCTCCCAATGTCTACAACAGGTTAACCACACACTGATACATACGACAAACACTGATGAACCTACAGGACCAGAAATCACCGTGTTGGAACGTGTTAAATGCTACCGTTTATGTGAATGAATGTGTTGAATGCTACCGTTTCTGTGAATGAATGTGTTGAATGCTACCGTTTCTGTAAATGAATGTGTTGAATGCTACGGTTTCTGGAAATGAATGTGTTGAATATTACCGTTTCTGTGAATGAATGTGTTGAATGATACCGTTTCTGTAAATAAGTGTGTTGATTGCTACCGTTTTTGTGAATGAATGTGTTGAATGCTACCGTTTATGTAAATGAATGTGTTGAATGCTACCGTTTCTGTGAATGAATGTGTTGAATGCTACCGTTTCTGTAAATGAATATGTTGAATCCTACGTTTTCTGGAAATGAATGTGTTGAATGATATCGTTTCTGTGAATGAATGTGTTGAATGATACCATTTCTATGAATGCATGTGTTGAATGCTACCGTTTCTGTAAATAAATGTGTTGAATGCTACCGTTTATGTGAATGAATGTGTTGAATATTCCCGTTTATGTAAATAAATGCGTTGAATGCTACCTTTCTGTGAATGAACGTGTTAAATGATGCCGTTTCAGTAAATGAAGGTGTTGAATGCTACCGTTTCAGTAAATGGATGCGTTGAATGATACCGTTTCTTTAAATGAATGTGTTGAATGATACTGTTTCTGTGAATGAATGTGTTGAATGATACCGTTTCTGTGAATGAATGTTGAATGCTATCGTTTCTGAGAATGAATGTGTTGAATGCTACCATTTCAGTAAATGAATGTTTTGAATGCTACCGTTTCAGTAAATGAAAGTGTTGAATGTTACCGTACCTGTGAATGAATATGTTGAGTGCTACAATTTCAGTAAATGAATGTGTTGAATGCTACCATTTCAGTAAATGAATGTGTTGAATGCTACCGTTTCAGTTAATGAACGTGTTGAATGTTACCGTTTCTGAGAATGAATGTGTTGAATGCTACCGTTTCTGTGAATGAATGTGTTGAATGCTACCGTTTCTGTGAATGAACGTGTTGAATGATACCGTTTCTGTAAATGAATGTGTTGAATGATAACGTTTCAGTAAATTCATGTGTTGAATGCTACCGTTTCTGTAAATGAATGTGTTGAATGATACCGTCTCTGTAAATGAATGTGTTGAATAATACCGTTTCTGTGAATAAGCGTGTTGAATGATGCCGTTTCTGTAAATGAATGTGTTGAATGATACCGTTTCTGTGAGCGAGCGTGTTGAATGCTATCGTTTCTGTGAGTGAACGTGTTGACTGATAGCGTTTTGGGGAATGAATGTGTTGAATGAAAGCGTTTTAATGAAAGAACCTGTCGAACGATAGCGTTATAGTGAATGAACGTGTTGAATGATAGCGTGTTAATGAAAGAACGTGTTGAACGATAGAGTTAGAATGAATGAACGCGTTGAATGTTACCCTTTCAGTGAATAAACTTCTTTTAAAATGATGTTATAGTGAATGAATGTGCTGAATGATACCATTCCAATGAATGAAGATTTTGTAATATAACGTTTCAATGATATTATTTACTTGATAAATGATATCGTTTCTGTGAATGAATGCGTTGAATAATACCGTTTTAGTAATTTTTTAACGTATTGCGTGATGCCGATTCAGTGAATGAACACAATGAGTAATGCAGTTTCAGTGAATGAACGTGTTGAATAATACCGTTTCAGTGAATGAACGCGTCGTATGATACTGTTTCCGTATTTTTTACGTGATGAAATGATACCGTTTTAATGAATGATGGTAAAAACCTTAATCCGCGTGTTAAAGTTTATTTTCGATGAGAGAAAACACAAATATTATTCTAGTGATCGATTTTGACATTAACTCCCCCTCCCCCTTCTACGTCAATGATACATGTAGCCTCGTGTAGCGACACTTAAATGCTTAATGGCTGTTCTCACTTGGTCCTCAAGTGGACCTTACTTGGTCCTTACGTGAACCTTACGCGGTCCTCGCACTGTCCTCACGTGATCCCTACGTTGACAATACGTGGTTCTTATGTGGTCCTTACGTGACCCTTAAGTGGACTTTGATACATGGTCCTTAATTACATGGACCTTGCGTGATCCTTCCGTGGTCCTCAGGTAATATTTTTGTGGTCTGTGAGTGGCGATTTTTATGTTGATTTTTCGTGGTCCTTCATTACGTGTACCTTATTTGGTCCTTACGTGGATATTGGTCCTTAATTTTTCCTTCATCCATGGGCCTTACGTGGATATGTGCAATCTAATCTAAAGATCAATGACGTAATGTTGTGTGAGCAGAAACGTCCTCCTCTCCCCTGCTACATGAATTCTCTCTCACCAGTATGATTTGTTAGCCTAGTAGATATCGAAATAAGAAATACATGTATTTTGGAAAGAGTCAGTTTAGGAGTTATCTCCCCTTGATGAAAAATAATTGCAGAAAATCTAATTTGTGAACTTGTTGGTGAAAGTAGTGAAATTTTGATTTTTCAGCGAAATTGGTGAAAATTTCATTTTCAGCGAGATTTGATGAAATATATATATTTTTAAGAATTTTCGACCAATTTTTTTCAATATCAGAATTGGTCCAAAATTTTCAATTTATCTATTCATTAGGATTATGCTGTGATTTCAGGACTCAGGATTCCACATATGGGTGTCCCAATTACTCCTCATTACCTATTGAATATCCTAAGTTTTAATCATTTTTCTATATGCGTATGTAGTAAGGGTTTCCGAAGTGAACCGCGAGGTCAGTAATTCATCATATTCGTGTTCGTTTTTATGACACGCGACATGTGTATGAGGATGTAGTGGTCAATGTTAAAAGAACACGGAATTCCAGGTCACCGAAGGCTTTAATATAATCCAAATACACCGTTTATTTAACATATTTAGCAAACACCCTTTATTTAAATTTCAGTACATATTTGACAAAGCTGTAATCTTAAATAAAAACTCTTCATTATTTCTTTTTTTCTCATTAGTTCCTATTTGCATTCCATTTATTTGATGTTTATCCAATCATTTATCATTTACTGCATGGGAAAAAAATCTTTTTCAATGAGTTAAAGGTATAAAAAACGTAATCACTGGGGATGCGCTTCCTTGATCCAAATTAAAAGAAGCATTAGGGACGGCTTCATTTCCAGCTTATCGTAGGTCCTACAACGTCCTTGGAAACATTAACAGCAATTAAGCAGTAAGAACCAAAGAATTCCAAAACATTTTGGCACGGCATGTCATGGATTTTTGAGATTTTTGGTATGGAAGTTCAATATGAAGTACTTGTATGAAAATCAACCCCAGTTTTTTTTCAAAAAGGTTGTCGTTGCCATGGTAACCGTATCTGAAGTTTCAAAAATCGGAAAAATCTATAGGACAAGGCATATTTGCAGGTTCGTTACCATGGAAACAGGTACATTTTAAATCTTAAATTACTTTGATTGTTTTCTTTTAATCCTTATTATTATGCATATTTGTAGTAAAGTTTTTTACATTCATCTCGGATGCCTTATGTATACAAGATGAAAAATTGGGCCAAACAGCTAGGGTATCAAAAGGCTTTGGTTTGGGTACTAAAAGACCCTTTTTTGCATGTTTTTACTGTTTTACAAGGTTGAAAATTTCATAAAAGCACCAATTTTTTAAGTCCAAATTCTAGTTATCCAATTAGTATCCTCTTTGAACTCTACATGAATATAAAAAATTAATTGGGCTAATTTGTCCTTTTATATGCAAAGTAGCATCAAATTTAGTTGCTATGCCAACAATCGGCTGAAAGGTTTCAATACGATGAATTTAAACACAACCTCTATCAAACTATCTACGCATGATATTGGAACAGAAGTTCATGTATACATCTATCAGAGGCGTTTTGATATAAAATGACCTTGGAAATATTTCAAGGTCACCCACTGAATTTTCAAGGTCATTAAACTTTAAGTGACCAGATTTGACAAAAAATCCTGATTTTTCATAAAATGAAGGTGTCAATATTTTAGAAACCTTAAGTACTAGTAAAATATTGAACTTAACAGTTATTTGCCATAAAATTTTCAATGTATCACTTATTTCTTAGAACTATTGATTACGTTTCTCCACATCTTCGAATATCTAAATTCTTGGTGAGTATTTTGATAAAAAAAGGGACGAAATCTGTATTTTTCTTGTTTTTTTTTTTTTTTTTTTTGACGGAAAAATATTTCCTATTGAATTGCTTCAATTTAATAAATTCTAAGATTTGTCTTTCTTATATTCATGTGCTATTTAAAAGATATAAGTCATATCTATACATGCATACATTTTGACAATCTTATGTAACTCTAAAGAGGAATAAAATCAATTTCAAAGATAATATGAAACAAGCAAAAAGGTCTAATGTTGCCATGGCAACGGTCTTTGACGACAGAATTTAGGTAAAACTCTTAAATACCCACACCAATTTTTCGTTCATTTTATTTGTCAATAAACATACATTTCCATTGATGAAAATCACTAGTCTCCTATTGGTGCCTTTTGTGATATTTAAGATTGAAAATGGTCAAAAACACACTAAATTGGCCCTTATTTCACCTCTATTTTTCGCTTCATTTTGACTTATTTTGGCTTAATACAATAAGCTTCCTGTAATAAATATCACATATCTAAGTGTACTAAGTAAGAATGGAAGTAAGGAAGAATAGATTATATAAAGATGAACAAGCTGTTACAGTGGTATCCATGGCAACGAAGTCTCCGGAGCTGGCTTATTTCATGGTCCCAAACGTGCTATAAATAGAATGACCTCGTTACCTTGGCAACCAGAGGTCACATTGGCTTAAAAGTGTTATAATCATGGTCAGTACTTAATATATACCCATTATACCGAAAATCATCAAAATCCATGACATGCCGTGCCGAACGATTTTGGTTCTTGCAGAGAATGGCTATTAAATTTTGAGGTCGCTGAAATGTATTTTTTGAAGTTTGATCTGACACATATTTTCATGCTTGAACGATCAGATTTGGCAAAATATGACACTTTTATTTGCGGCTTTTCATCGAATCTGGATCAACCAAAGTTACTTAGGATGCTTTCTTTGATGATACGGAAGCTGGTTCTCAAGGTAACGTGACAGGACTAGGTAAACAGACCGCCTCAATTCCAAGCTTACCATGTGCCCTTCGTCGATTAAACTTGTGTATGTGCATCTGTGCATCGTAAGGCAGCTGTGGCTTACCAAAACTCCACGCTTTTCAAAATTAGTGATCAGGCTAAAAAAAATATCGAGACCTCCATGTCCATGTTTAGTACAAGCATGTGTGGATGGCTTGCAGCAATGTAGAGGCGTTATATCTGATTCTTATTCTATGCTTTTTGGCCTATTTTGTTGAATTTGCCAAACAAATATATTTAGAGGGTGATGCATATGATGATGCTTACTACCTAGCTCAATGAGCTGATAAATCTGAACCATATTGAGCCTCGTACTTAAGGATTTCAATTTTATAAAATGACATATTGCATTATTTTTCTACATAACCCCCTTCAGTATCTACCGGGTATACACTTTTCAGATATAGCTGCTTTCAGTTTTGGGAATAAATGAAGATCTTAAGAAGCAAGATTAGATTAATAAGGCGGATGCTCAATCAAACTAAAGCCACGATCACGAATGGCAGCCATGGCAGTGACCGACGTGTGAACAGGTGGATTGTCCTGATGGAACATGATGCTACATGACCCACGTTTCAGAAATTAAAAAAAATTGAAAACAGAAATTTTCGAACGCGATGAAGAAAATCAACCGAACTTGATAGAACTTGGCTACATGTGCTCTCACGGACTCCTTGTGGTCCACCAGCAGTTACACTCGCAAAGTGGTACAAATGTTAGACGTCTTCTAATTCAATAGAAAAAATTTAAAAGAACAGATAAATTTGCAGCATGGACCAGACATGCACGTTTCGGGTACTTATTTCACGTCTGTGATGTTATTGAATTTGGAGACAATTCACATTTGTACCACTCGGTGGGTGTCACTGCTGGTGGGCCACCAGGAGACCCCGAAGCACATGTAGCCAAGTTCGATGAAATTCGGTTTCTTCAACGCAATCGAAAATTTCTGTTATCAAAATTTCTTGAAATTTCTGAAACATGGTTTCTGTAGCATCATATCCCACCCATCCTGCTACGTCTTTCGGTACTTTTTAGGACATCCCTTTTACATTCTTTGGTCATATTACATTGTTTACATTGGGGATCACTGACGAAATCTAAGTACCCGAAACGTGAATGTCTGATCCATGCTGCAAATTTATCTGTTCTTAAATGATGCTATTGAATTTGAAGACGTTTAACACACGATCTAAACGATGTAATGTTGCAAAAGAGAGTGAAAGTTAGTCACTCCAATGTCCAAAAACGTACCGAAAGACGTAACTGGATGGGTGGGATAATTTATGATACTACAGGACCCACATTTCAGAACTTTCATAAAATTTTGATAACAGAATATTTTGAACGTGTTGAAGAATCGATCAACCGAAATTGATTGAGCTTGGCTACATGTGCCCTCGGGGACTCCCGGTCTTCCAGCAGTGTCACTCACTAAATGGTACAAATGTTAAACGTTTTAAATTAAATGGTAGGGGTTTATAGTCTCCACAATTACCTCCCTGGTGAGACCTTTACAATCCAGTGCATTCTCAACTCCCTTGGGAGTATACAAGCAGAGCTGCCGTTCAGGCGATAATGCTTTTCATTCACATTGCCAACTCGTCTCATGTGCCAGGTACCCGGTTTACTCCTGGGTAGAGAGAGTGCTTGCTTCAAGATACAACTAGAACAATCGTGGACCACAAAACAACCAATAGACAAGGCAAACAATATCATGTACATGTAGGTCAACATGAAAAGAACGAGGCCCTATGGCTTACATTGTCAGGCATATTGTAATTGAATTTGGAATTTATTATTCATGGCGCCATTAATACAAACAAGCAACGAAATTAACATTCAACAGGTGAACAGCAACCGCAATAAACGCCCATCAGATGAACAGTAACCAAATAAACATCAAAGAAGTACCCATCATTTATTCAGTCCCAAAGTCGAGAAGGCAAAGCAAAATCATTTGAAGCTGCGAATCCTGGAATAAACAATATTACGAAGTGAGACCATGCAGGTTTCCGTGGAGAGTCAGTACCCCTGTTTACATGCAGCAACTGCCGCAACAGCTCCATGAAAACTTGTTAAATTTGGTGGTATTCTCGATGTACATATTGATGGAAAAAGAAAGGAGGGGTTCTCCAGCAACAACCGGTTGCAGCACCAACAGCAAAACCCAAAAACACCCACTGCAAAAACACAACGCATACACGCACGGAAAGAGACGCAAATGTACAAAAACGCCAAATCATATCCATGCTGAAAATTTATCAGGTTTGAAATGATGCTATTGAATTTAAAGACGTTTTACATAGAAACATCAAACACAAATGAATACACATAAACCAACGAGACCAATGGGCAGTTGGCGCCGACTTAATACGGCCATCTGTCACGTCAGTCGAAGACGGTGTGGTTATCCTGGATTACTTGCGCACAACCCTCCCACTTTTCCGATTACCCAGAAGTCTCGAAGAACGTACAGTTTTGGTGTACAATAACCTCCTCACTGTAAGATGAACATATAAACAGACATCATGACGCAAAGGTCCACGGTGCACACAGATGGATATGTAAATGAATATAAATACAGGCTTACGAAATACAGTCCGTGCTCTGTCGGATGTAGCTTGCTCATGCATGTGATCACCCGAGGAGTCCGACGGAGATTCAGAGAGGACATGTGGTCGGGGCCCTGTCTTCTCTAAAGAAGTTTGGTGAGGGTCCGTCATGGAGTCCTGTCGTCACAGTCAGTCAGAGTACAATTCTTAGGAATGTGCTGGTACAAGGCTGTAGATTGGTCAAGTACCAAGACAAGTGTCCGTCTAGTGACAGAGGGATCATACTCACGGCATAAAAGGCGTTTCGATGCTTCTAATTGTAAACGTCTTTAAACTGAATAGCATCATTTAGAAAGAGATAAATTGGCAACATGGACCAGGCATGCACGTTTCGAGTACTTAGCCTTCGTCAGTGATCCTCAAATCTAAACAATGCAATATGCCAAAAAGGATGAAAGTTACTATGTCGAAAAAGAGTACCGAAAGACGTAGAAGGATGGGTGGGATATGATGCTACAGGACCCACGTTTCAGAAATTTTAAGAAATTTTGATAACAGAAATTTAGAATGCATTGAAGGAACGATCAACCGAAATTGATCGAACTTGGCTACATGTGCCCTCGGGGACTCCTGGCCCACCAGCAGTGACACTCACCAAGTGGTATAAATGTAAACGTCTTCAAGCTGAATAGCATCATTTAGAAACAGATCAATTGGCAACATGGACCAGAAATGCACGTTTCGGGTACTTAACCCTCGTCAGGACAATTTCGATGGTAACATAGCAGGTAAGGTGCTATTTGAATTTGATTGCACTTGGGCTCATCCAAGGCAGCGTAACATGTCCTTTCTTGACCAGCGAATTCCCAAATTTTGAAAGAAGTTCAGAAAAGTTATTGTATAATTTCCAAAAAGATTTTACAAGTTTATGATATCAAAATCCTTGACGGATAATTTTATTTGTTATTTGTCTATTTTTATCATGGAAGTCAGAAATATGGGAGCAAGCTCTAGCGTATCTGATGAGCTGAGAGATGTAAATTGGTAGGATGGCAACCTTGGAACATCGCCATCAAGCCAAGGAAAATTAATTATGTTGAAGCCAAAGTCTTCTTTTTTGTCGTAAATCTTTGTCTGAATTTCTCCGTTATTGATTTTGGTTTCTGTTTTATCCTGATTTTGTATGCCTTCGGTTTCTGATTTTCTGAAATTTCGATTTTGTGCTGTATACAGGGATATGGTCATTATCCATATTTGTCATTTGATAAGAGACAAAAATGGTATAGCTTTATCATCTGTATTTGCTTTATTTAATGTTAAATTTAATTTTTGTAATGGTCAAAATATGGGTTATCAATATTCAAAATATCATCAAGACACCAAGAGGTGCCGTTGAAACATTTCAAGTAGTCACATTTCTTGAGTTTTTGCAGATTTTGCATGAATTCCTCTTAGTATGTGTGTAAAAACAAATCTGCAACAAGAGGTGCACAATTAGTACCCATAGGAATTCCAATAACTTGTCTGTATAGAGTGTCACCAAATCTTACACAAATATTTCTAAAAGAAAGGACAAGGCTTTGAACAACTCAGATCGAGTCTTAATTTGTATGATTTGTATTCTACTGAAGAAAAGAATCCTTTTGTGTCAGACGTACATATAGAAATGTTTTATACTCTCGATCAAAACATCATTTCAAAAGTTTTGATAAGCGATAAGCGATCTTTTATCTTCTCATGAGGGAGGGTGGTGTACATGTTAGAGAAGTCGTAGGATGAGATAGATTCATACATCAATACGTGAATATAAAGTACTTCTGTACTGGTCGGGTACATATTATCGCCGGGTACATATTATCGCCACTTCATTTATATCTCCGCTTATTGTTGATGTTGGAACTTAATTTATTCACCATAATTACATCTTTGATACATGAAAAGGTATGCAAAATTTCAAAAAATTTCATTCCCTGCAAATACTGAATTTTATGATAGAAAGTCGGCAAATCTGATTGTATCTCCCCTACCTCTCCGGGGAAAGGGTAGGTCACTTTGTCCTCCTATATCTCTTTGGTTTTTGAAAAAGATGTAGCAATTTTACACATACAAAAAGAAAAAAGTTCAAAGATTTAAGTAATGTAAATTTTGTCCCAAAACTCCAAGATTTTCAGAAAGGCGAGAATATATACCCTCCCTTCGTTCAAACTTGGCCCAACCCTTACATCCAAGAATCACCAGTAAACAAGAACCAATCATCAGATTTTCATGAAAGTTGGATGAAATGTGTATCAAGGGTTGTTCTTCCTTCTGTGCAAGTTTCATTGAATTACATAAACTAATAAGGATGTTAGAGTCTAAAACATTGAAAAAGGTGGCGATAAAATGTGCCGTACCAGTAAGAAGAAAAAAATATGATGTTTTCATGGCTTGCCAAAATGATATGAGTGTGGAAATAGCAAACATTTCTGTTCTTATCCTGATTTTGTATGCCTTCGGTTGATAATTTTCTGAATTGTCGGTTCTGTACCGTGTATTTGCATTATATGGTCATTGTCCATAAATTGTCATTGAGGACTTGTGATTATCAGCTCTAAAATATCGCAACAAACAATGGACATCCAACAACTACGCCCAAAAAACAATCAGTGACAACAAAGACACCCACACAATTTGATTTAATAGATGATTTTCCAATAAACACGTGGGACAGTCAAACACCAGACATCACAAATTTCGCGATATTTTTATTGTGACGTCAAAATAAAAAGCATGACAACACATCAAGGTGATTCAAGACGGTGCGATCAGATGTGACGTCACAATGGAAAATTTTGCCAAATCATGTGATGTCAGGTGTCTGTGTGTATAAAATCAAGTTCAGAAACGGTCATATCTTTTATCTGGAAAATGCCCATATAACGCCTACTCAATAGAACGGGAAATAATTTTATTCATACACCTGAAAAGATAATGTCACTGGATAATGCATAATCGGGGCCGCGCGCATAAACACCAACGTTTAATAGAATGACGAAATTACCATTTCTTTCTTTTCATAAGTCGTTCAGAAACTTTTTTTTTCTTGATTCTTGGATCATTATTCATATCTAAACGCTGTGTTTTCCGTCTTCATCAGTGATAATCTGTTTCAATTATTAAACATTTCACGGGGCCTACATCATGCCGAATTTCAGGTGTAAAATCAATGCGCGCCAAATTTTGAATTTTCAGTTGAAAAAAGTTAACAAACACAGTAATCCGGATTATATAGTTTGTGCGTCGGTTTTTGTCTATACATCGATAGACAGAATAATATATGGGAGAGGGAATTTAAGCCAATATGAGCATTTAGTGCTGTTCCTAACTGTACTTTAATTTAATTTATCTTATAATTATTTCTATATCTATTTGAATTTAAATCATAAATTTATTAACAGTGTCTTGCATTATTCTCCTATGATGGAATTTATTATAAAAAGCATACATATAAAAGTATGAAGTACAAATGTTCCGAAGTATATCTACGAACCCAATGTCGGAAATATTTTCTTTAAGTTTGAAAAATTCACGTATGATACAAAAAAATTAACGAGATAAACATCTGTCGTATACAATATACATGAATTAATTCATTCATTCTCCGCTCCATTACAACCACTCAATACATTAGACATCATTGAGAAAAGAAGTTTAAATTCACCTTTATAGATGTTCCCTTTTGTAGGTAATGGAGAAGAAATCACTCGTATGCAGTGGGAGTAATACATGAATTTATGACATACCGGTATTAACAAAAATGTCCCATAAAGTTGAAAAATAAGATCCACATACAAGGTAATGGGTTCAAGATCAGAAACGTTCTGTAGCAAAGTTCGATCAACTTCGGTTGATCGTTTTTTCAACGCATTCGAAAATATCAGTTATCAAAATTTCTGGAAATTTCTAAAACCTGGGTCCTGTAGCATCATATCCCACCCATCCTGCAACGTCTTTCCGTACATTTTTGGAAATTATAACTTTCACACTGTTTGGCCACATTGCATTGTTTGGATTGAGGATCACTGACGAGGGTTAAGTATCCGAAACGTGCATATCTGGTCCATGCTGCAAATTTAACTGTTTTTAAGTGATACTATTGAATTTGAAGACGTTTAACATTTTGAGAGCTTTACTCGGAATAGCTAGTAGAGCAAGGACTGTTTTCGAATGCTCAATGCTTTTCATATCTACATCCCTTGTCTTGTTTGTGTTATCACCTTATAGTTAGAACAATTTTTTCAACAACCATCCTTCCTAGAACGCCTCTGTCTCAAAAGGATGTATGAGGGTTGTGTTTGTAATGATTATAGGTAACCGTCATTAATGAGTTCATGGTGAATATTAGTTTTCCCTCTTTTTTTAATTTATTTGTTCCCATCCATGTTTCAATCTGGTGCCTTGGTTTATTTGTTTGTTTGTTTGTTTGTTTGTTTGTCCTATTGTTTTGAGAGTTCTTGTTTGCCAAAGTCTCCGGATGTATGTTGTTATTGTTGTTTATCTATTGTTTGTTTGGTTGGTTCTAAAGTGTGTGTTGTACTGTGTGAGGTCGCTACAACGTAAATATATATAGGATATCAAATGAATTTTCATTTCATACGATGTATTATGAAACGAGTTGTGGGTTTTATATCCCCAAGCCTTAGCGAGGAGACATAAAACGGACAACGAGTTTCATAATACATCGTATGAAATGAAAATTCATTTGAGATTCTTTTTATCACATGATATTGCCTAAAAATGTGTATTTCTAACGAGAAATCAACATTTCCGAGAACTAAAGAGGCGAACCACGCCGTGATCGAGAAGTCGTCTGCTATGCCATGATAAGTAGTGTCCCCATCATATAGATATTCTGTGCGTAAGAGAAAAGTATTTCAATTTTGAATAGTATTTTAATGTAAGAATTAATTCAACAACATCAATTTTAATCATTGATATTGACTCCGGGTCTGAATTTAACAACTGACCGATATTTGAAAGGTCACATTTGTCAGGGTACCTGTAAAGTGCGAAACGAAACAAAAACGAAACGAAACGAAACGAAACGAAACAAATCGAAACGAAACGAAACAAATCGAAACGAAACGAAACAAATCGAAACGAAACGAAACAGATCGAAACGAAACGAAACAAAACGAAACGAAACAGACCGAAACGAAACGAAACAAATCGAAACGAAACGAAACAAAATATAAAACTTAAAGAAAATGAGAAAAAGAGGAAAAATCGCCGAAAACGAATATTTCAAGACAAGATCTTATTGAAGGGTACCACTCTCCTCCTGCCGCCTCCCTCCTCCCCGTGGGGAAGGGGGGTTCTTTGGCGGTCAAGACAATTGTTTCAACTTTAAAGTGCAAATTGGTGCAATTGTGAAGTTATTTTGGTTATTTCCTTTTTGAACCTTGAAAAAAGAAATAGACCTGTTTAGATGAAAAACTAAGGTGAGCGAAGCGAGCCTAAAGTATTTGAAAAATGAATTGAAAATTGCGGCGAGCGAAGCGATCGGGAAAATTTTTTAAGGTATATATAGATGAATTTCGTGGTAATTTTTAAATTGAGATTATGTACATGAACGCATAAGAGCAAGATTATTTATATTAAAAGTAATTTCCTAATTTTTTTTTGGTAAATGTTACCCTCCCAATCATCTGTCCCTCCTCTCGCCCCCTTCTTCCCTCCTCTTGCCCCTTTCTCTCCCCTCCCTTTGTCCTTGTCCACCCCCTCATTATTGCCTTCAACCGTTAGTTCTTGTGGCTGGAGGGTTCTTTAAAGAATCAAAGTTGACGATTAAAACATAATATATATTATACGGTATATAGCACAATTGCATTTTAAAGGAAAGTGAATGGGATGAATAACCTCGTCATAGACGGAAAAATATTATTTTGCAGGGAGGAGTCTAGCGCAGAGGAAACGTAACTGTTCCGCTGTGTGAATTTGAAAATTTAATCAGAAAAATGAGAACAATTAAAAACGAGGGGGGAACATTTCGTTTGAAAAAGGATAAGATTTTTTTCCTGAAATGTGCCCCCCTCCCAGTTTTATGATCTCATTACGGTGTCATAGCGTGGTTTTCTATCCCCTCCCTTTTATTCCTCTTAATTACATGAATGGCATTTGACATTTATTTTTTTAATTGTCAACTTTGACATTCTCAAGAAACCCTCTCGGCACTAGTTACAAATGTAGAACTTGGATTAAGGCAATATTACATGCCGATCTTGTCTTGAAATATTCGTTTTCGGCGATTTTCCCTTTTTTTTCTCATTTTCTTTAAGTTTTATATAAAGTCGGTAAACTCCGTACGGCGGCCTCTTACCGCTACGCCACGGTGACAACCCTAAAAAGAGTTGTTCCTATGACGTCCATATGAATACGGCCTACTCAGCACACACCGGAAGTGAAGAATTCGGATCAGCCCAAGTGCAATCAAATTCAAACAACAACGAATTCTTCACTTTCGGTGTGTGCTGAGTAGGCCGTATTCATATGGACGTCATAGGAACAACTCTTTTTAGGGATGTCACCGTGGCGTAGCGGTATGAGCGGTCTGCTTTGTATGCTAGGCGAGGCCGCCGTACGGAGTTTACCGACTTTATATATAATATCTGCACCTATTTCGGAGTCCGCTGGTCGATAAAGGACAGGGTCCACTGCCTCGGATCAGCCCAAGTGCAATCAAATTTAAGTTTTATGTTTTGTTTCGTTTCGTTTCGATCTGTTTCGTTTCGTTTCGATCTGTTTCGTTTCGTTTTGTTTCGTTTCGTTTCGATCTGTTTCGTTTCGTTTCGATTTGTTTCGTTTCGTTTCGATTTGTTTCGTTTCGTTTCGATTTGTTTCGTTTCGTTTCGTTTCGTTTTTGTTTCGTTTCGCACTTTACAGGGACCCCATTTGTCAAGGTTTATGTAATTAGGTTCCAAACTTGACCAATCGCATTCAAGCAGAGCGTTATGTAACGTGTTATCATATCATATACTTTATGAAACTGCATAACGGGTGTATCATGTGATAATAGTTTTTATCCTATAAGAAAAGAAGCTAATCGAAAAATCATATAACCAAGGGCATACAAAACCAGGATAACACAAGAACTAAGGCAAAGGAACCGCAATAAAAACAAATCCACCATTTGAAGAGAAGTGACCTCCCTGCGAATGAGTGAGATCAGGTGCCCAGGAAGAGTGAGCATCCCTTGCTTGCATGCAACACCCACCACTTCCAGGTAGCTCTATAGTAGCGAAAGGAGGTCAAAAGGCACCGCGAGTCGTTGAAGCCCCTACTTCAACTTTATAAGAAGGATTACCAATGGATTTCATATTGAATTCGTACCCTGTGCCGGGTTCACATATATGTCTCCTGTCTGCATATTGACATTTATATTTCCCAGTGGTGGTTACACAAATAAATATATTTCTGACGGTTATATGTCGAAATCTTAATTTATTTACGACACTATGGCAGTTCCAAGCAACAACAAAAAAATCTTGATTATTTTGAGTCATCTCTATCTTTCATTTTTTAGAATCAAGAGGATTTAATTATTGAATTAGTAAACGGCTGACGTTAAAATTTGAATTTAACTCTTCTGAACACCATAAGTATGACAAGCATCGATCAATATTTCAATATCGATCAAGCATATATTATTCATATCGACTGCGCATTTAATTTTTCTTATTTTATGAGGTGTCCATTGTATCTCATACCTATAACCATTGTTTGGAGTTTGGATTTAATCTTAAGGTTAGGGCTGGAACTCTTAAATGTTCAAGTTAGGCTTAGCTAACCCTAGGGTAACCTAAGTTTCAACATCATGGTAAGAACTGGGTTTAAAAGGCTAGGACTGGAACTTTGCCTGCTTCATCTTGGTAATCCTTGGGTTACCTAATTTACCACCTTAGAGTAAGAGGAGGGTTAAAAATTGAGGTTAAATTAGGGCTGGAACTCTTTTAAGGGTTCAAGTTAGGGTAAGCAAACTTTAGGATTACCTATGTTTTAACTTTATGGTTACGGTTAAAACTGGGTCCCTGTAAAGTGCGAAACGAAACAAAAACGAAACGAAACGAAACGAAACAAATCGAAACGAAACGAAACAAATCGAAACGAAACGAAACAAATCGAAACGAAACGAAACAGATCGAAACGAAACGAAACAAAACGAAACGAAACAGATCGAAACGAAACGAAACAGATCGAAACGAAACGAAACAAAACATAAAACTTAAATTTGATTGCACTTGGGCTGATCCGAGGCAGTGGACCCTGTCCTTTATCGACCAGCGGACTCCGAAATAGGTGCAGATATTATATATAAAGTCGGTAAACTCCGTACGGCGGCCTCGCCTAGCATACAAAGCAGACCGCTCATACCGCTACGCCACGGTGACATCCCTAAAAAGAGTTGTTCCTATGACGTCCATATGAATACGGCCTACTCAGCACACACCGAAAGTGAAGAATTCGTTGTTGTTTGAATTTGATTGCACTTGGGCTGATCCGAATTCTTCACTTCCGGTGTGTGCTGAGTAGGCCGTATTCATATGGACGTCATAGGAACAACTCTTTTTAGGGTTGTCACCGTGGCGTAGCGGTAAGAGGCCGCCGTACGGAGTTTACCGACTTTATATAAAACTTAAAGAAAATGAGAAAAAAAAGGGAAAATCGCCGAAAACGAATATTTCAAGACAAGATCGGCATGTAATATTGCCTTAATCCAAGTTCTACATTTGTAACTAGTGCCGAGAGGGTTTCTTGAGAATGTCAAAGTTGACAATTAAAAAAATAAATGTCAAATGCCATTCATGTAATTAAGAGGAATAAAAGGGAGGGGATAGAAAACCACGCTATGACACCGTAATGAGATCATAAAACTGGGAGGGGGGCACATTTCAGGAAAAAAATCTTATCCTTTTTCAAACGAAATGTTCCCCCCTCGTTTTTAATTGTTCTCATTTTTCTGATTAAATTTTCAAATTCACACAGCGGAACAGTTACGTTTCCTCTGCGCTAGACTCCTCCCTGCAAAATAATATTTTTCCGTCTATGACGAGGTTATTCATCCCATTCACTTTCCTTTAAAATGCAATTGTGCTATATACCGTATAATATATATTATGTTTTAATCGTCAACTTTGATTCTTTAAAGAACCCTCCAGCCACAAGAACTAACGGTTGAAGGCAATAATGAGGGGGTGGACAAGGACAAAGGGAGGGGAGAGAAAGGGGCAAGAGGAGGGAAGAAGGGGGCGAGAGGAGGGACAGATGATTGGGAGGGTAACATTTACCAAAAAAAAATTAGGAAATTACTTTTAATATAAATAATCTTGCTCTTATGCGTTCATGTACATAATCTCAATTTAAAAATTACCACGAAATTCATCTATATATACCTTAAAAAATTTTCCCGATCGCTTCGCTCGCCGCAATTTTCAATTCATTTTTCAAATACTTTAGGCTCGCTTCGCTCACCTTAGTTTTTCATCTAAACAGGTCTATTTCTTTTTTCAAGGTTCAAAAAGGAAATAACCAAAATAACTTCACAATTGCACCAATTTGCACTTTAAAGTTGAAACAATTGTCTTGACCGCCAAAGAACCCCCCTTCCCCACGGGGAGGAGGGAGGCGGCAGGAGGAGAGTGGTACCCTTCAATAAGATCTTGTCTTGAAATATTCGTTTTCGGCGATTTTTCCTCTTTTTCTCATTTTCTTTAAGTTTTATATTTTGTTTCGTTTCGTTTCGATTTGTTTCGTTTCGTTTCGTTTTGTTTCGTTTCGTTTCGATCTGTTTCGTTTCGTTTCGATTTGTTTCGTTTCGTTTCGATTTGTTTCGTTTCGTTTCGATTTGTTTCGTTTCGTTTCGTTTCGTTTTTGTTTCGTTTCGCACTTTACAGGTACCCGTTAAAACTTAGAGTTAGGACTGGAACTCTAAAGGGTTCGAGTAAGGGTTACCTAAGTTTCAACATTAGGAATAGGACTTGGGTTAAAACTTAAGATTACGGTTGGAACTTAAAACGCTTCGTCCTACGGTTAGCGTTCCTAGGGTTACCAAAGTTTTGAACCTCAAGATTAGGATAAGGGTTAGGGCTTGAAATCTTAAGTGTTCAAGATAGATTTAGCTAACCCTAGGATTACCTAGGCTAAGTTTCAGTCTAAAGGTTTGGGCTAGGGCTGTAACTTTGGGTCAGGGCTGGAACTCTAAAGGGTTCATCTTAGGGTTCGATATCCGTAATGTTAATTTAGATTCAACCGTAAGGCTAGGACTAGGGTTAAAACTTAGGGTTAGGGCTGGAACTGTAAAGGGTTCAAGGTAAGATTAGCTAACCCTAGGGTTATCTAACCATGAATTAACAAAAAACGATTTTGAGGTAAACCCTTGGGGTAAGGCTATGGTTGAATTGTAGGGCTAACATCGATCGATCTATTTAGTAAATATAATTAAACAAATTATTTAAATTGAATGATTGAAATGTCCATTCGTTGTGTTTTTCGATCAGGAGATGTCCATTTTTCGTACGTGTAACCCTTTATACATGTATGGTACCACCTTTCGATCGACGTTCACATCCTCCGTAATCTACGTTTTATTCGCTTTTGTACCTATTTGTTGCCTTCAGTCTTGGAGATATGTTCCAGTTTTTTCCCTAATTTTCTTATTAGCAAGATTTCATTTCTATCTTGCAATGTGTTTTATGATAGAACTGTAGCTTATTTGTTTGATCAAATGATGTAAAATAGAGCTGTTTTTCTGTTCATGTGCAGTGTTACAGTTCTTGTTTTGAGATTTGTTTTTAATCACATGAGAAAGTTCCTTTCAAGACAATTATGATTTCGAAATCAAGGATGCAGATTCTAGAACTTGTTTATCATATTTGTACGCGATAAAACTCACGATTTTATTTATTCATAAATAATACTGTACCACACCTTTTTGTGCGTTTTGTGTTTTGTTTTATTGTAATATGTATGACATTTTGATAGTAAAAACTAGTATATCCTATTATCATAACCAGTATTCCATCAATACTGGAGAGCATGGTTATTAAAGGCTATAATTTTATTTTGACGTCAAGACCCCACCAGAGCTCTGTTCTCCATTCAAAGAGAATGAAATATAATTCCCCCACTTTAAAATGCATTTAGCGTGGAATATGTAGATAAGATGTGACGCAAACCTCCAAAAGTACAAAAAAAAACCCACCAAGGAATTCCTATGTATATATATTATTCTAAACAGGACACAGGTCAGAATTAGGCGGGTTCTAATGTTAAACGTCTTCAAATTCAACGGCATCATTTAAGAACAGATAGATTTGCAGTATGGACCAGACATGCATGTTTAGGGTACTTAACCCTTGTCAGTGATCCTTAATCTAAACAATGCTATATGGCCAAAGAGAGTGAAAGTATTATGTCCAAAAATATACCGGAGGACGTAGCAGGATGGGTGAGATATGATGCTACATGACCCATGTTTGAGAAATTTCAAGAAATTTTGATAACAGAAATGTTCGAATGCGTTGAAGAAACGATTAACCGAAGTTGATCAAACTTGGCTACATAAGACCGCCTCTGGGACTCCTTGTCCACCAGCAGTGACACTCACAAAGTGGTACAAATGTTAAACGTCTTCAAATTCAATAGCATCATTTAAGAACAAATAAATTTGCAGCATGGGCCAGGCTTGCACGTTTCGGGCATTTAACCCTCGTCAGTGATCGTCAAACTAAACAATGTGTAATATGGTCAAAGAGAGTGAAAGTTTGTATAATAAAAATGTATGCTACAGGACCGAATTTTTCTAACAATATGACCTGTTTAATTCGGATGTTTTCTCTTGTTCCTCTTATCGTGAAAACACGTGTAATTCTCGACGAGTATGGCAAAATAATTGGTCATTTATAAAGCATTTTAAAAGAAATTAAATCATTTCATTCAAATATGAACTGGCATAATTCTTTTCATGGTCCCGACCTTGAATTTTTAATGATTTATTTATTTAAAGAACTTTAAATTCCAATTATAAAGTGCATCCAACGCAAGGTGTATGAAAAATATTTAAGGGTTCAATGATGCAAATAAAACCATGCAAAAATACATGAATACAATACATACATGTACATATTCGCACGCTCTTTCATTTATTTAGAAAATTGATTTCCATAGATGCTTATTTTCGAAAGAAGACATTCGAGTAGTTAGTGATAGGTTAGTGATAGGTTAGTGATAGGTTAGTGATAGGTTAGTGATAGGTTAGTGATAGGTTAGTGATAGGTTAGTGATAGGTTAGTGATAGGTTAGTGATAGGTTAGTGATAGGTTAGTGATAGGTTAGTGATAGGTTAGTGATAGGTTAGTGATAGGTTAGTGATAGGTTAGTGATAGGTTAGTGATAGGTTAGTGATAGGTCAGTGATAGGTTAGTGATAGGTCAGTGATAGGTTAGTGATAGGTCAGTGATAGGTTAGTGATAGGTTAGTGATAGGTTAGTGATAGGTTAGTGATAGGTTAGTGATAGGTTAGTGATAGGTTAGTGATAGGTTAGTGATAGGTTAGTGATAGGTTAGTGATAGGTTAGTGATAGGTTAGTGATAGGTCACTTAAATCACTTTTGCGGTATATAAAATTGCTAAAACCCCTGTCACACCTACACGTTCTCTCGAGACGTTCTTACTACGTCCTTGAAGTCCTTGAAATTTTTCATGAACGTAGTGAGAACGTGGCATTTTTCACCTGGAAGGACTCTCCGAAACAATAATTGACGAATCCAATACGTCTGCAACACGACCTTTAGTGTCCGTAACACGTTAGTAGCGCGTTCTTCCCGTCTTTTATACGTTTAATCAAGTTCACACTACGATCTGTCCCAAGTTCACACTACGACGAAGGCGTCTGTGTTACGATAGTACGGCGTGCTTACTACGTTCTCGAAGTCCTTGCTGCGTTCATGCTACGATCATGACACGTTCAAAGGATAAATTGTTTGTATTAGGTCGATTTTGATTTTTTCGACCTCTAAAACCAAGAACGTGGTAAGGACGGCAGAGACGTGACGATCTCCATATGATTACATGTAAAAGTTTTAGCCGTCCGTACTACGACCCTGCTACGTTCGCAACACGTTTCTAATACGTCCATGAAGTTCCCAATACGTTCGCAAGTAGTCCTTAACACGTTCTTTCATCACCGCGTCCTCACTACGACTGTTTTGAACAGTTCAAAACGGTCGTGGTGGCTCGGCGTACGGGCACGTTCGTCGGCGTCCTTACTACGACCTCAATACGTATCAGCGAGTTCTTACTACATTCCCCGCGTCCTTACTACGTTCATACCACGTTTCGTACAATTTTGGTGGTCGTAGTGCGAACGCCATGCCAGAACGTGAAGGTGTGACAGGGGCTTAAGAGTTAGTTTTCGTCTAATTAATGAAGTGATAACTTAAATTTGAAAAAGAAAAACAAGTATAGGCAAATAATTTGCTTTAAAAAACTGAAAATTAATTAAGTTGCTTTAGGCAAAAAGAATGGAATGGTAGAGGAGGAAGCGTTCGAAGTTGCGAACTTGCAGGGAGCATCTTCATTTGCAGCCGCAGAAACGGCTAACAACACTTTAATTGTTGTTTTTTTTATGGCTTTTGTATACGACACAATATCCATCCGAATAGCAATGAGTTGTTAATCATTTTACTGAAATGAGTCCCGTGTGAGCCCCATGCACACCGTTTTACTGTGCAATGTACATGATGTAAGGAGTTGTAAGAATAAGACGTAAAATCTGCCCTGAAAGGTCAAAATTTCAAAATAGGAAATTTGAAGAAATTGTTCAGTAGAAATATCAACTAACTTAATGCATATCTGCGTCTAATGTCCGGTTGAATAAATTATCAACAACAATACCGATATTTGGGTTAAAATGTGCGTTTTGTTCTATAGAAATCAATGGAAAATGGAAAAGTTTTCTACAACATTGTTCCACTCCGAGTTACAAAATGCCACTTTTACAGCTTGCAAGACACAGTTTGATCGGACTTTGACCAATCTTCATACAATTATTCCTTATGGCAAGAGCAAGAATCCTTTCGATTTTCATGGTCAAAGGTACAGATCACAGATTGGAAATGGCTCAAATCCTTGTATACAGCAGCCTAGAGGACATGGTTTTGATCAGACCTTGACCAAACTCCTTATGGCAAGAGAAAGAACCCTATTGATTTTCAAGGCCATTGGTCAAGGGTCAAGATCACAGATTGGAAATGGCTGAAATCCTAGAGGGCACAGTTTTGATCAGATCTTGATTAAACTACATGCACGTATTTCTTACGGCAAAAAGAAGAACCCTATTGATTTTCAAAGCCATAGGTCAAAGATCAAGGTCACATATTTAAAATAGTTGAAATCCATGTATACAACCTAGAGAGTGCAATTTTGATTTGATCTTTACTAAACTTCATTACACTTCCTGTGTTATGACAGTAGGAAGAGTCCTATTGATTTTCAAAGTCATAGGTCAAAGATCAAGGTCACATATTTAAAATAGTTGAAATCCTTGTATACAATCTAGAGCGTGCAGTTTTGATTTGATCTTAAGGTTACTAAACTTCATATACTTCCTGTGTTATGACAGGAGGAAGAGTCCTATTGATTTCCAAGGTCATAGATCAGATGTCAAGGTCACAGATTGGAAATAGTTAAAATCCTTGTATACATCTTAGATGGTGCAGTTTTGATGAGATCTTTATTAAACTTCATACACTTCTTGCTCAAGACAGGGAGAAGAACCATATGGATTTACAAGGTCATAAGTCAAGGTCACAGATTGGAAATATCTTTGTATACAACCTAGAGGATGCAACTTTTATTGTTTCTTTACCAAAATTCATACATTTATTGCCCATGATAAGAGAAAGAGCCCTATTGATTTTCATGGTCAAGGTCAAATATCAAGGTCACAGATTGGAAATATAAAAGCCTGAGTGGGTGAATTGATTAACATGCCGTGCAAGGTTATGCTACGCTTTGCGTTGCTTAGGTTTTAATATATTAATCAAATGCAGACTGCAATTGATTCATTCCTTTATGGTGACCTACGTACATGTAACTAGAACTACAAGGAGGATCTGGGACCCATATATGGTACCCAAAAAGGCCCACATATGACCCATGCATATGGGTATGCCTACAGCCCCGACCAGTCGAAAGTTTAACGCCGAGATGACGAAATTTTGAAAGCTACGTGTACGTGGGCCCCAAGCTTATAGTTTGATATTGCAAATCCATGCCTATATTGGACCCATATATATCATATGGTACCCATATATATGGGTCCATTATATTTTACTTGATAGGTATTGCCCAGTCTATCCTAGTCTCTATATATATACATTTTTTGTATATGTTTCACACTTTATACATTTGTCATGATGAGCACGTACTGGATACCATGAGTAATATATTAATACATGTATACTAATTACAACAGTTCATTAGATCTTCGGAATAAATCGTGATTTGAATATTTCGTTAATCAATATCGTTTTTTTTTTTTGTTTGTTTGTTTGTTTTTTTGTTTGTTTTTTGTTTTTTGTTTTTTTGCTACATGCAAGATTTATGCGCCAAGATGCATAACTCTACTTATTTTGTTGATATAAAGATTATCTTTCTTTCTGTATATATCAGGCGCGAAGTTGAACCAGTCAAGATTTTAGCACTCATTGAGCTTTCATGAATCTTATACAGATATTTCAATTTATGATGGTCAATGTATCATTTCTTATTGAAGACTTTAAAAAATAATTAATTACACACCTAAATTTAAAGCGGAAAAGTTTGAAAAATTGATCTAAACTGAATGAAGTATGCGTACTGAATTACCTTCGGATTTCTCTTACGTAACTTTATAAGTAATAACCCATAATTTTCGTTTTACGTATGGAATGTTCATTATTTACTTAAACTGTGATATGATTATCATAAAATCGTTGAAATTCCTTATCTCAGAAATGACATGCCTTAGGATATTTTAGAAACGCGTTTTTTTTTTTTTTTTTTTTTTTTTCAAATTGAAACACTGTTCTTTAATTTTCTATGTTTGGGGATTACAAATATTTATAGATTTTCCATTTATTTTATTTTAATTTTATAGATGTTGGCAGGGACTAAACAATATGTTGTGTACTTGTATATATATATATAAATACTAGTACTGTACATGTACATTGGTTTTACGTATGAGGTGATCAATGAATGAAATCTCTATGTGGTTACCATGCAGCCAGTTGACCAGACTGTTCTCTTTCATATTTTCGTTACTTGATTTATTTAAAAATTAATCATTTTCGTCGGGGAATAAGATTTGGGTAGTTACTGATATGACCCATCTAAAAAGAGTTTTGCTTACACCCTCGAAAATATATAGTACGGTCATCAAGTCACCGTACTTAGTTAAAATAGTTTCCGATCGCGCGGATAATAAGCTTTCAGTTCTTTAAATTGATTCGTTGCACATTTCATCTCATCAAAAGTATTATAAAGTGACCAAAAGACTGTATAAAAAGTCCACCAGGTATTTTTTTGTGAAATATGAAATTTCCGCCAATATTTAGTCTTCTTACATCGTTCCGTTTCATTGGTTGCCAGAGCCGCTATAAACTCGATATCGATTGGATGACACGGTTCCAATAAAAATGGCTTCCACCTGAATGTTGACAGATCGCCTCGTCTAAGGAATTTATCATGAACTCGGTGAGTAACAGCAAGATTTTTGAAAATAATTGTTGAAAACTAAATCAGGAAAGTTTATTTATCAAAGTAACGTCAATTATTTCCAAAATTATGGCTCAGATATGGC
This sequence comes from Pinctada fucata, assembly GCA_028142955.1. NCBI lineage: Eukaryota > Metazoa > Mollusca > Bivalvia > Pterioida > Pteriidae > Pinctada > Pinctada fucata. Next base: position 27,501,501 of record AP027114.1, read on the forward strand.
GATGTAGATGTTGTTTACAAAATGATCACCTGCACCTGAGAAAATCGGAATATTTTACCTGTGCGATGGACCAATGACCGTTTATAATGTGATATTTTTTGTTATCAAACGGTTTCTTTTTAACATATTGCATCGAACGTGCTTTTACATTGTTAGTTCAATCAAACATTGATTTTACATGGTTTTTCGTTTTTGTTGAATTAGCGTTTTCTGGCAGCTTTCAAATTCAATGGCCAAAGCGTAGTAGGCCTTAGGTATACATGTAAATCGATTTATTTATATTTATGAATAATTAAGATTAGGGCAAATTAAATCCGCTTAACGGCAAAGTGAACTCTAATCGTCTATGACCCCTATTTAAATTATCAAACATGCAAACAGGTAATAAAGTATTAATATATTGTACCGTTATGCGAGGGTCACGGTTCAGTGATTCTGTTGAATTGGATAGCAAAAAATTAGATTTGTGTCACAGCATGTGTACTGCATGATCTCACTTTGAAAACTGTCAAGACTGAACTTGACACAGGGGGATTTAAACATGTCATAAAATGGTATGAAAAACATAACTGTGATAACATTTCAAGGACTTGCAGTTCAAAACATCAGAGCTAGCATACACAATTTGATATCAACAGCTGATTTTCCTTTAGGAATAGAGACTACAGACTACCAGTAATACTGTATTGACTATTGGAATTTTAATATCAGTACAGGTAGCTATCTATTGGATTATTGATTAATTCTTTTATAGGGCCAAAATGAATTGCTTAATTTCTGATTCATATGCATGGTGAAGCAATGGGAATATGTTTTCATTCTTTATACATGTATCAGTGGCGGATCCAGCGCCCCCTTTGCCAGGGGGTCAAGGGGCGAATTTTGCCGATTTTGACTGAAAATGGGCCAAAATATACCTGTTTTTGGAAAATTTTGGGTCAGTGCCGGGGGGGGGGGGGGGGGGGGGGGGGGGCAGGCGCCCCCTCCGCACGCCCCTGAATCCGCCACTGTGTATACTACAAATTAGTACACATCTATCTGTATCATACATATAATCTCAGTTTTCACAGAAACTTTTTTGAAACCACAAGCCCAAAGACAATATTCTACTAGTTTTTTGTATTGTTTATAGTTATAAATGAAATTCCACTAGCCCAACTTAAAATTTCTACGAGGCATGGGTGTTGGGCTAGTGAGATTTCATGAAGACTGCTAAATCTTCCTGCCTTTCTAGTTGAATTGTGTCTTGCATATATACATTTAAATTGGGTTTGCCAGATTGAAAGATGTTTATGGAAGTGACAGTGTTTACATGATGTAAATTTATTAATTTGAGAATTTTTGAATTAACTTGTATACTTTACATTCCTACAATTTTGATGTTTGTTTTCGTAGACGAGGAAAATAGATGTAAGGGTATGAAGAACATTGGAACATTATTGTACAACTCACCGTTACATGTTTTTATTGCACATGGAGATGTATATTCATTTATCAATTTATCATTCTTATACAGAATATTTATCACATGATATCAACTAGTACAAGTATCCGTCTATTGTACGCTTGATAATTTTCAAACTGAAGAGGAAAATCAATTCCCGCTATCTATAATCCCCTCTTGTCCCATTATCCTGCTGAATGCTTCTTTTGTAAGATTCTTATCAGCCTTTTTGTGATCCCAGTATTTTGGGGTATTTCCTCTTCATTTTATCAATGATAAATGTGACAAGGATATCCGTTAGTAGGAGATCCTCAGGTGGAGATCAAGGACATAACCGGGGAAACAAAGTTGTGTGTGTGTGTGTGGGGGGGGGGGGGGGGGGGGGGGGGGGGGGGGGGGAGGGGCAAGACTTCAGACAAGTTTTTGAAAACTATAACCCTTCCTTATTAAAAAAGCATCTTTATTTGTTTAAAGAAAAGTTGCTTTTGAAATTGGGAGCCTGTCTCTTTCAAATATGTTGTCTTTTGAATTCTATGAAGAGTAGTATCAATTGAAAGTGAGACATCTAGAGAGCCCCTGAAAGAAAACTTGAAGCTATCTCTATGAAGAACCAATTTCCCTCCTTTGCATCTATCAGTTCCACTCCTGTATCTCGGTCTTGTTCAGATTTTAATCTCGTTGTAGCGATATTAAGATGCACATAGAGATTCAGATTGACAAACATTAATATCCTGGGAATACACCTTTTAGGTTTTTACGTGCATTATCTGTTCTTTGCGTTGTATCAATCTTATGTAGTGCAATTTACTCAAATTTATATAAAATAGAAGGTAGGTAAGCCAAGGTACATGTATATAAAATTGATTGCATTTGATATATTTCGTATTTGTACGTCTAATTATCTGCCATCATAATCATAAAACAGTTAAGGTACATGTAAAATACTGACCTTTTCTTTGTGATTTTAATCACCTCAGGATGGTTTTCCTAGATTTGCATATATTTGATTTATTTATCCTTTTTGCTAAATAAGGCAGTTAAAGGCAATTCAAATGTCTTTTTTTGTGAATAGTTCAAAAAGAATTTCTGTTTCAATTTAAATGACAATATTTTTTTCAGTTATTTGAGGTGACATAGAAGAACTTTCCATCATGTAATTCAGAGGAATTCAAGAAGAGTTGCGGCCCTTGTGATTATTCCGTCCATAATCATGCCCACCCAGGAAAGGAGGCGTTCTCCGCAGTCAGAGGAGTGAGTACAAATGTTCTTAAATTTTGCATCGTCCACCCCCCCCCCCCCCCCCAAAAAAAAAAAACAAACAAAAAGAACAAAAATGAGAGCAAGTTGGGAAAAATCTTCTAGTCTATTTCATGGTTTCATGTAAACTACCGTATACTAGTAAATCTCAGTTAAAGTGGATTATCGATTATAATTAACTGCATAAAAAAGCCATACAAAACAAACTCAAACTGAATTCTTATGTCACAGTGAATATGAAGTTTGCATAAAACTGGTAAAACTAAAAGGAAGCCAACAGGATCTGGTCCCTGCTTGTATGTTGTCACCCCCTCTTACTTCTAGTCTCCTTCCATAATTAAATTTCCTCAATTTAATCAGAGACTCTCTCAAATTACCAATGCTTGTTGTAGTGTGGCCACTGGCAAAGGCAGTATTAAATTTTGGATAGTTAAGGAATCAAAATTTTTAACATGCTGATCAATGATTATAAAAATTAATACCTAACATCTTATCTACAGTAGAAAATTATGGAAACTTTAGAATTATCAAAAAATTGACTCCCCTTCCATAACCATATACCGGTATTATATGTATTCGAAAGCTGCACCAAATTACCTTAAAGGTGCAAGCAAGATAACAGACCAAAGATTGCAATTTAGCGTTCGTCAATTTGAAATCGTATACATATATATACATGTAAGTTGTACATAGAATTGTAGTGATATTGATCCCTTATTGATAAACTTTAATCACTTTGCCATTTTACATATTTTGTGTCAAGTTTTAATTTCCTATTCCCTTAAGGGGTGCGTCCGTAGAAAAAAGGGGATTTAAAATACTTTGTCGGTGAAAATTCAAATGGTATCAGTTGACAATCGTGCGAAAAGGACAATAGAAATGACAATCATTTTGTAGATAATACTTTCAGGTCTTTTTCATTTCGACGAAAATAGGTAAATAGTTACACACGATGGAATTGAAATTTTCTATCTAGTATTTTTATGAATATTGCTATGTTACCTATGTATAAATTTTGAATATACATGTACATATATCTGGGTAAGGAAACATGACAATAAAGTTTGCCTGCTAGCCTATTTTATTTCTTTTTAGAAACAATGGAAAAATGTCTGCATTTTGCCCAATCTGAAATGTTTCCAAATATGTTCATTTAGATCAAAAATGGGACTGTATATCATATAGATTTATTTAACCAACACGTGACATTAGAAGAGCGATTTATATCTTCCCAAGGAGGTTCATTCCGTCGAGAAGTGTTACACCCCACCAGGGACTATTTTATATGCACCCCTAGTTTCACCCTATTAAGAGTTTAAAGAAAATTATACATACAGACGAAGAAAAGTCCAGAATATTGGGCAAATTTCTGGGATGGGGGGGGGGGGGGGGGGGGAGGGGTTCCGGGTTCCCACCATCCCACCCCTACCCAATCTAGATCCGCCCTTGAAGTAATGCATCGGGTACTTCCACGTGGAAGTACCGAGTTTCATCGCACCCTAATAAAGACATCTTAAATGAATGTATATTATAAGTATGTCTTTATTTACCAACCCCGATAGTGTAAACACTACAAAGGCAGTTTACTATCTTGACCTGAGAGAGGATAATGAAATGTGTACTTGAGATTTGAGGTGAAAGAAATATGAAGAAACCACCATTGTTTGAACCCATTACGCTGCAACTTTCTCTCGGGGGAGGTAGGGGAGGAGTCATTCCCCCTTTTATATGCGGGAACCTGATACCCTAGAGTCACCTTGGGTCGCTCGAGTCATACTTTGTCTTTTGTTTATTTAGATGTGAAAACAATCAAGTTCTATTTTCCTTCGTCTAAATCAGCCTTTGTTCTTTTCAGACTCCGTTTAGTTTTTGTTTTCGTATCATTTCGTCGGGGTGTTGCGGCACCTTCTAATAGAAAAGTTTACAAATTTAACATGAGTCAGTAAAACGTCTGAACTGCTTTGTTCCTTGTAATAAAACATCTTTAGGTCAATGTGGAATTGTATACTATTAAAGTTTGAGTCACTGGGATGGGGATGGGGAGTAAGGGGGGGGGGTGTTGTTCTTTTAGTCCCTTCTCCACCTCCCCCCTCATTCTTAATCATTTCCTGGGTGGGTTTACAGTGTGTGAGATTGACAATTGAAGTCTTATAGACTTTCCGTCTACCATGATTTTAGATCCTATAGAACGCATTTATATAATGTACACCAAAATAAAAATAACCCTAAAAATCTTATCTTTTACGCATTTTATCATGTTTATGGGATAAAACAATTTATTTTTTTCAAAAATAGAATCACAGACAATGATTCACAATCCACAGAAGCTCATATTATTCTTACAAATTTTTTGTGACTTTGATGCTGAAAATTAGTCTATGACTTTTTCAATTGCTATAGTTACCATGGTTACTGTAGAAATTGGCCAATTTCGCACAGGATATATGTATATAAACAAACATTCATAAACGGTCACCGTTTATGAATGTTTGTTTATATACATATATCCTCTTTTCTACTCTTTAAATCATGAAATAAGGTCGTATTGAGGTAATTCATTAAGAAGGGGGAAAAAGAGGAGAAGGGGGGGGGGGGGATCAGAGAACATTAAAAAGTGTAATACTCTGCATGAAGCTCGCGGATTTCACAAGTTTCTGATTTTTTTTTATAAAAACAATTGCAAGAAATACGAAAAAGTCATGTTTCTTTACACATTCATTTGAATCGTACCAGGATGTTTACTTGTGCGGATCGTTAAGGCATAATTAGTCTAGAAATTACTTTTAAAAAAGGGGGGTGTACAGCCCTTCCTGGGGATGTACGAAAAAAAAGTTTTGTGATAATTGACGATTTTCCACCCTCTTGATCTTGGCAAAAGTTTGCATGAAATACAAATATACAATGTATATATCAGTTCAGATTAACACCATTAGAAATCAAGAATGAGCCTGCACTTTCCATTCTCTCACTTAACCGACTTTACCGGACATAAATATTAAAAGTCTGACACGATCAAACTATTGTAAAATTCTCGATCCCACGCACGAGAAAGTGCTGAAATTCTATATTTAAAGAAAATTGGTTCTCAATTTACCGCATTTCAAGGTTAGAATATATAGGAAGGAACCTCAGAGAAACCACAGAGAAATTGTGTCTGAATTTAAAATTTCTGTGACGTCATATCAGAATCGGGACCAACGTACAATGAGAAGTTTTGAGAGAGTATAATATGTGGATTTCAGACCAAAACCAAACAAAGTTTGACATTGAATGGGGGAGGTATGATTAATTTGGGTTTGTAGATAAGAGAGGCGATTTTATTACGATGAGTTGCAAGTTTTGGCACTTGAAAGGGGACACGAATTATGTTACGATATCGATTTTTCGGTGTGAATGAATGAAAGGTATTTAGTGCTATTATTCTTGTACTAAAGAGCTCGAGAGGTCAAATATACGGACAATGGTCAAATTTTCTTTTAGGACAGACAGATTTACAAATGAGAACCGCGGAACATTTCTAAAGATTTTTTTCTAACCTTTCTAAAATTAATAACTAGGGTCTTTATCTCCAAAGTTAAAAAGTGATGAAAAAAAAAAAAAAAAAAACAGAATGAAATGTTCAGAAATAAAAAAAAATCAGCATTTCATTATCTTATTTCATTTGAAATTCCTTAACTTTAAAATTTAGTTGGATGGCTAAAAAAGCCCAAACATACCAAAAAAAAAAAAAAAAAAACAAAACAAAACAAAAAGAGAAAAGCGGTGTAACAGTTTGAACGTAGAAGGAATATAATCAAATACTGAATACATCCCATACTATCTTTATTTAAGAACTTTGTTCTTAAAGTTAAAAAAAATAAGCATTTCCCCTGACTCCACCAGCCTTCCAACTGATGCAGATCACACTCTGACTCCATCTATCATTGATGAAAATTTTAAATTTAGAATGGGTCAATCAATTACCCAACCCTACCGCCCTTCCTTTAAAATTAACATTGTAAAAAAAACTAAATGGCTTAAATTATGGAAAATAAAAATAATGAATAATTTGATAATTGAAATCGGTCATATATTAGACTAAATGTAAGTGCATTTGTTAAGCCCTTTATCTTGAAACCAGGTGAGCGTACAATGTCATGTATGTATGGGTATTTCCCACCAGTGATGTCATTGCATTTAAAATTGTCAATATTTATTTGAAGGATAATCCAATTTATATCTATATTTACAGTGGTGGAAAAAGTCTGAGGCATCTACTCAAACTAATCAGCACTCCCGCTAGCAAACAACAGGTACGTGTGGGGTTAAAAAAAGGAGGGGGGGGGGGGGGGGTTAAGAGGAATTGATAAGTTGAGGAGATGGAATTCCCTTGTATTGCATGGATATATTTCTAAAACGGATGTGAATATTGAAGAGCATAATTGAATTTAAATGTCCAACAGTATTGCATAAGAAATAGTGCCACTGGCACTGAGAGTGAAAGAGGAAAACAACTCTAGAAATAGGGGAGGGGGGGAGGGGGCAGGGTGTAGGAATTAAAGCAGTGTGTGTTCAGTTTGAAGGGGACTGTTCTGTGTTGTTATAGACTAATAAAATACACATAATAAATGAAGGGCGAGGGGCATGGTGGGGGTGGGGGGGTGGGGGGTTGTGTTATGGTAAATTATTGATATGGGAAGTGAGGAAATAGATCTCCATACACATGACAGAAGAGTTGCAATGAAGTATGAGTAAAATTTTCAAATCTTGATTTTCCTAAATGCTCTATATATTAAAACTGGATTATTTGGAATGACATATATGTACACAAATGCATGTGCAGATTTAGTGCACAAAGGAAAAAAATCTCTTTCAGGGGAAAGTTCGTTCGTAGATTATCCTGTGCATTATTTATAAGATGATGATTATTTTTCCATTTCATTTTCAGCTGCCTTCCTTGGAGCCCAATTCCAGCCTTGTGTCATGTAAACAATGGCCCCTCCCTCAGTCCCGCTCTGCCCCTCCCCAGGGTCAGTCCTCAGAATATATGGCCCTTAAGGACTTCAGGTATGGTACTTTTGATGATTTTACCATATTTTGTTATGGAGAAGTAATTTACCAAAATTCTTACAACTTCCACTCTTGTTATACTAGTAAGTCACAAAATGCAACACATATAGAAAAAAGAAAAGTCAAAATTTATGGACACTTTAAATTGTTGTTACATATAAGTATTGTACACATAATCAGTCTTTTTAATTTTTAAAATTTTTAAAAACTTTTTAACATTATTTCTTTTTAGTGCTAGATTTGTCAGTGAGAGAAACTTCAGTAAACATCCCCGCCATGAGAGGTTCTCCGATATTTTAACGGCCCTGGTCAAACATAGACTGAGTAGCTCGTAAGTATTATTTACATGTATAAGGAAACCTCTATGTCTAAGTCTATATCTAGAAACTTTAAGAAAGATATCTACCTAGAAGAGGTTGCATTATGATTATTTTAAAATATTAGCAAATGCAGGGATAGGGTCCATATTAGACCTCTGCGCCTCTCACCCTCCTCACCTCACCTCCCAAATCTCAACCATGGTACAAACACATGTGAGACTTGCTCTCAGAACAATATGAGATAGGGAAAACTGGACTGTTTTACTTTTTGTGTTTTTAATAAACAAAATGTATTGTAATTGGTTGAAATGAGCTAAGTCTCATAAAATTACTCTTGTCCGTGTAGATATGAAAGTCCTAAAAGTTAGTTGAATTGGTAATTTGGAAAATGTATAAATTACACAAGACTGAAGTCAAATTCACATTTTTCAGACTATGTGTAAAACAATAGTGTAACAATGTACTGTGTCTTTTGATTTGTTAACTTGATATGCTTATGCATGCATTTATAGCATATTCAACTCCCCCCCCCCTTCAACATTTATGTATGGAATTTGTATTTTTCTTAAAATGATAATGTTCAGCCTTTACTGTATTACAGAGAATGGATGGAGAGATCTCCACCAGAGAATATTCAGCTTATGATGACGTGTTTAAGGATCCTACTCCGTGATGCTAACTATCAGAAATTATTCCACTCACTGAATGCTCTCAGTGTTCTCGCAGAGGTATTTAAATTTGAGATTCGAATGAGACAGTCATAATTTTTTTCTGCTTTAATTTCCACTTCCCGAATTATCTTTGCTTGTTAAATCCAGATTATTTTTGTTGTCCAATTCTTAAAGAAAAAAAATGCACGGTTAATTGTTACCAAAATGTGTCATGGTTTTATATATTTTAATTAGAAATTTTTCGTTTTGAAAATTTGTAATTATGTTTTCAGTATTTCAAGAAGATCACAGATAGTTACCTATTGTACGGAGAGACGCCATGTATTGTAGAGATACTCAAGGAAATGACAAGTAAGTACATGTACATCAGGTAGAATGTACAAAATGTATTGAGACTTTGCGGAATACTGAGTTATTTCCCATTTGAGACGGTATCTGACATAACACCATTATGACGTCATGAAAATGATATAGTAACATAGAATTTATACCGTCATTTCCCAGAGTTTGAGGACTGTTTCTATAGAATTTGATGATGTCATAATTGCTCTACGTCAGATACCGTCCCAAACGGGAGGTAACTCTGGTTTTCAAAAATACCGAATATACGGTACATGTAGCGGTACATGTATATCTGTGGAAATCAGCTGTCAAATTTTGGACTATCTGCTTCTGGTTTTCAGGTCTTCTTTACTTTTATTTAAGATATTCTGTCTGCAAATTAGGCCCATTATTTATTGGGCTCATCATTTTCGCTTAAGTTATTTATTATTAACATTTTATTGCTCTTTGTCAATGCATAAATTTGTTGGAGCTGCAATGCATTTCTTTTTTGAAATTATCATAATTGCCTACAGTTGAATCAATAATCTTAATAATCTTAGATGTGGTTCAAATCTACATAAAGGAAGTAGTTCTTGAAGGTTTATTTTACAAACTTTTTTAGCCAGATGATAGTACATGTATTTGCTTTTGAATAAATTAATTTTTAAATCTTACTTTAATATATTTAAAGTGTACAAAAAATCTGGAATCCCTATGGCTTACTTGGTTATTTCCTTTTACAGACATATTCCAGAAGTTTGCAGCTTTTGATGAAAAACAGAGAGAATGGCTCATTGAAAGCAACATACAAGATGTAAGTACACATGTTTCTATTGTTCAGTGTATTTAAACCATGGTCGTACCTGTTGAAGTAGACAAGAGGCAAATTTTTAAGAAAAAACCAGAGTTGTTGATATTGATAATCAATAATTTGGTCATATTTAAAAACTTAGCATTGCTGTCTTTCATTATTTTACTGTTACACATTTAAAAAGTGTTACATATTCTGAGTGTTACTTCATACATTTTGCTGTTACAAAGTTACATGTAAGTGGTTACTTTTAAAATAATACAGGGGATGTTTTGTTGCTGCATTGCTCTACATTTGTAATAGAAAATTCTATATTTTACTGTTACAGAGTTTAGTGCTGTTACTTAACAATGCCGGGGATGTTGTGGTGTTACATTGTTCTCTACATGCTCTCATTGGTCTGTGTCAGAGGTAAGTTATAATCAGTAAATCTGCCTTAGTTACAGAAAAAGAAATAAATTAAGCATGACAAAAGAAACTTTGGATGATATTGATATATTTATAAAATAATAATCACATTTATCTTCACATGGTCAATTTTGTTAGTGCAGAACTTTATCTGTGTATATCTTTCTGTTGCTGATTTGATATTGACAGATAATCACAAAAGAATATTACAAGAAATAAAAAAATAATTTGACTAAATTGATATGCATGTGAATATTTTTTTCAGCTCTAAACCAAGACAGTTGATAGGCCAGTTGAACTGTGTTGAAATTCTGCTAATCATTCTACAGGAATATGACAGCCTATCTAAAAAGTATGTATCACTTCTTTTTAAAGTTTTCTTTATTGAATTTTGTGTGTAAAACCTATCATTAAAGTGGTCTGTGGAAAACTTGATTTCAACAATACATGTATAAATGTATATGGACTTTCCCTGGAAAACTTGATTTTATGATATATGTTTGTATGTTGACTTTCCCCATGTTTCCTGTAGAAAACTTAATTTTAACAATAACCAAACAAGCTGACATACATGTATGTTAAAAACTTTGATATTAATAAATGGAATATACTGTATGTTGATTTTCCCCCTTCAGACTTGCGTCCAAGCTCCTCCAAGAGTTATGTAAGGAGGCATTGTGTCGTGAGAGCGTGAAGGCTCTGGACGGAGTACCGATCCTTATCAGTCAGTTACACTGTGATAACGTAAACTTATTACTGCCGTTAATATGGTGTCTGGTACAGCTATGTGAGGACCCGAATGCCAGCAAGGAAGTACGGCAGATGGGGGGAATCCCCCTTATATTGTCTCTGTTACAGTAAGTATTGGTAAAAGATGAAGTGTACAAGAGTGTTGAAATTATTTCAAATATCATACTTTTCAATAAAGAGTCCTAGTATATCCTTGAAAAAAAAAAAAAAAATTAGAGAGGCCGGCCATAGCTTTCAGAGCTAAAGAATGTGATATTCCCTAGATAATTGCATGTAAAAATACAAGTACATGTACAAGCATTTGATATTTTCTATTCAAATAAATATGATTTATTTTTAATGTTACAGTTGTGAACGAAGGCTGGTAACAGAGAGGAGCGAGACTAGTGAGGGGTCGTCTAGTGCCGGTCCACATGGCCGTACTCAAGTTGATGAGGTAGGTGTCCGTTGATTAACATCATTATTCTGTGTAAAAATGTCAGAATATATGGGAATTTAGTTCATGCATGTGCTCCAATGAGTAATATAATGTACATGACTGTAATAGATATTAATAATAGTTGTAACAAATGAAATAAAATCCAGCAGGTAGTGAGAAAATTGTATAATTCATGATTGTCATTTCTTTACCCTAATTCCTAAATTGAATTTTTAAAATTATATTAATTTATAAATTAATGGGAGATGAATACAATAGTTATAAGATATTCTTGAGTGACTTGTTACATGTAAATAAAAATAAAGAAGTTAAGTGAATGCTTGTTTACAAAAAAAATTATTCCCAAAGAATAAACTTTCCAAAGACTTCTTTAAAATTTTTCACAAATTTTGGTTCAGACAATTTGGGATCTGTCAATAGACAGACGTACATGTCGAGAGGAGAAATCCAAGGTGAGAGAGATGTGAATAATCTATTATGGAGTGTTACCAGCATATTTATGTCACACACTCAAATATTTGTCGTTTTTGAATGAGTGGTGTTCACACACTAAATTCATCTCCATTTCCCACGATCAACACATCCTTGGCCTAGTCATAAGATAATTTCATCTCATAAATGACAATGATACATTTCGGTGTCCAAATACTCCAGCCCATCAAACCCTACGAATCATATTTCATGACATCATTTAAGCACATTTACAATAATGCTTCCAGAATTTACCTGTGTATTTATAATCAAGTTTTGTTATAAATTTACTGTTAAACACTTACTGAGGCTCTTTTTTGAATTCATTTTGCAATTTTCAGACTTTTACATTAGTTAGCATAACAACAGTGTAAAATATTTAAAGAACTATTCACGCTGTCCAATTTTTTACTTATTATACATGTATAAAGGAAAATTTTGTTGTAGAAAATCCTGAAAGAATGTATTGTGTTAAACATGTTTTTATCATGAAGTGCATTGAACTGTGATGATGTTAAAAATGCAAAGTTCGATCATGTTGATCTAAAAGTAAATTTTTCTTTTTTTTTAATTTTCAGAGTGAAGAACTGATGGAAAACAAGTATAAACTAAAGTCAGGTAAATGTTAATGCTTTACTATGATATCAGTATGATTTTAAATTTTTTTAAGATCAAGAAATTAGTTGAGCTTTGAAAGAAAAAAATATTTGAAAATTTGATGTATCAAAAATGTTAAAAATGGCAAATATTTTTCGAATAACCTACATGTAAGTTTTGAAAAGGTCAAGATAATTGATCCAAATGTACATGCATTTTAAAAAAAGATATTTTCATAATGATCATGTAAAATTGACAAATATTCTTTTTCAGCTTGTTGTGCTGCCATTAAAGAGCTGGTTATGAACGATGCTAACGCCCACCACGTTGTACAGGCTAACGGGATTTATTCTCTAGGCATGCTCATTCTACCACCGTGTAAAAAATGTCAGGAAGAGGAAAAGAAATTTGCCAAAAATCTACAGAGGAATAGTTTTCGAACTCTCCGTTATATTTTTAGTATGGAGAGAAATAGACGATTATTCAAACGTTTGTTTCCACCAGATTTATTTGAAATGTTTATCAACATCGGTCATTATGTGCCGGAACTTAATGCATACAAACATCTGGTGGATAAGATTAATAGCTTGCCGGTAAGTAATGGTTCTTGTATTCACCAATTTGCCACTAAATATGGATTTTAAACGACTCTTACAGCATTCTTAAGAGTAAAAACACAGCATGATATGCTTATACAAAAAAAAATATGAAAATTAGAAAAAAAATGTAAAATATTTCATGTAAATTTCATATTCGTGCTCGTTGCACATAAATTTCATGTGAACTTTTACGTAAAGTTCAAGTAAATTTCACACTAATTTCATATGAGGCACAATTGGCTGTGTATAAGGCAAATATTGCGATGTCGGTGTATTTGCTTTAAATTTATAAAATGGAAGTTTATTGTGGTAATATGAAACTGATCTATCATACAAAATATAAGTCTAACAGTCTGTATCCGTAATTTTTTGCTAGGACCATGTTGTCGAAGAGATCCGAGCTAACATCCTGGAGAGTAACCACAATCGTACTCCTGCTCGACATATCGGAGATTACTCAGTGTTTGAGCTGCTAGGGACAGGAGCATTCGGGTCGGTGTATAAAGTCAAGAAAAGGACTGCGGGTCAGTCATTCTTAGCAATGAAAGAGGTGAGACTTCTTAAAGGATTGTTTTTCTAGAGCCCAGTTACATATTTGAAGGTAAAATAGGAAAGGAAGTATTAAAATATCTACATTTTTATTGCTTTATCGAAAATTGAAAATTTTGCCATGTTCTGTCATGTTTGCTTGAAAACAGAGTTTCAAAAATGATTAAGCAGTTTATGAGATAAAGCCTATTATGTTACATTTTCAAAATTGTATCAAATTCATGAAATTTCATAATAACATTTTCTTTTACTATAAAACGTTTTAACTGACGGAAGTTTCAAATTTCACAGGTGAACATAGAAAGTGCAGCATTTGGTAGGAATAGTCAGGAGCGTGATTCCAGTGTGGGAGAAATCATGAATGAAATCAGTATTATACGGGAACAGATGAAACACCCTAATGTAGTCAGATACTACAAAACATTTGTAGAAAGTAAGTATCACAATGAGTTTTATGTGATTTCTTGCAGAAAAAAAAATATTGTGTGACTCTTAGTTATAAAAAGTTGTTATGTACGTTTTTGTCAATCTTAATTCCTTTGAAAAAATGTTGATTTTTGACTTAAGAAAAAACAAATGAATAAAAAACGAAACCAAAAATGAATAAAAAAGACAAAAACACAGGTACATGTTCCTCTGTGTAATTTTTTAAGATGATGAATTTCAAAGAGAGATAACTCTTGGCACTTGGAGATGATATGAATACATGTACTATGAATGTATCTGAGCGGAATATTTCCTTTCATTTTCAGACCAGAAGCTCTACATAGTAATGGAGTTAATAGAGGGTGCACCACTTGGGGAACACTTTAATTCGCTAAAAGAGAAGAAAGAGAGATTCCCCGAGGACAGAATCTGGAATATCTTTATGCAGGTATGAAAGACTTGTTATCCTTTCATAGATACTTAACTGACATAGTAATCTATAACATGTGTATTTGTTTTGCAATATTTTAAGCAAACAGTATCAGTGAACATTTGATATTGTTCATTTTTCCGACATTGTTGTCAAGGTCACATGCAAACTCAGACAAAGCATATCATTTGTCTTTAAAGTTTTAGGGCTTACTTTTGATTGTAAATTATGATAAATAAAATTAACAATGGTATACATAGTGAACATTTATATGCAATAGCCTAGATAAGAAAAAGAAAATTATGGGATTCAGAGTGATAATTTTTTCTATATATAGTAATTTTGTCGTGCTTAATTAATTTGTTCATAATTCTGCATGATATATACATGTACATTATATAGGGCTGTATGGAAGTTTTACAACTGATTATTTATTATTCAAAAGATGTAACAATTAATTTATTTTTCTCCTTTTAAGATGATATTGGCATTGAGGTATTTACACAAGGAGAAGGGAATCCTACATAGAGATCTGACACCTAATAACATAATGTTAGGAGAGGACGACAAAGTCACTATCAGTAAGTGTCATAAACAAGGTTATATGAGTTGTCATTCCACCTTTAAAATGTCATTCCGCCTTTAAATTCTGATTACATTTAAGTACATGTACATGTAATTCTAGTACTGGAATAGATATAATGAACAAAATTTGACAGATGATTTTTTTATGCAAAAAAAAAAAATAATAATAAAATAAAATGATGAAAACAATAAATTTTTTTAAAGTTTTATTTTGTATTTGTAGCTGATTTTGGCCTGGCCAAGCAGAAGAGAAGTGACTGTAGTAAAATGACATCAGTAGTTGGCACCATGTTGTATTGGTGGTAAGTAGAAAGCTTTCTCGTCATGTAGGCTAACCCTTTTTTTCAAGAAGTCCAAACTCTGATACATTTCAAAGTTTGAAATAAACTTTCAGCTAATAATACAAGCACATGAACATTAGGAATATTTTTTTTTAATATTTAGCTTTAAAATTTATGTGTCCTTCAACATAAGCAGGTTTCTTTGGAATTCTGTCACAGCTTCTATTGGTACATGTTAGAAGTGTCTAGGGTTAGGGTTAGGGTTAGCACCTGGTCTCACTTCGGAAATTTATTCATTCCGAGGTTTGCAACAGTTCCTATGGAAATCCAATTATTTTGCCCTTGCCTTCTCGACTTTGAGACTGAATAACTGATAGGTACTTCTTTAATGTTTATCTTATAGAATTTTGTAATCATAAAAGTTTGTTAGAATTGAATTAAAATGTCAAATTAAATTTGAATTTAGAATTTAATTTGAATTAAAATGTTAAATTGTTAAGCTTTCAATTTCAAAAAAAAAAATCAGGAACACTGAAACATTTCAAATCCGTGATAATTTAACTATGTATTTGTTATTTAATTATAGCCCAGAGATAGTACAGAACTTGGCGTACGGGGAGAGGGCAGATATTTGGGCCCTGGGATGTATACTGTATCAGATGTGTACACTCAAACCTCCTTTCTTCAGTGATAATATGCTGGCACTAGTCACTAAGGTAGGACATATATACATGTATACACTGTCATCCATATTTCTGTTCATGTTACTGTTAGAAAATTAACAGTTTCGAATCCATTCCTGTATAATTCTGAAGATGAACCTTATAGAAATCAATTTTGAATAAACTTGACCCAAACATTTACATTTTTTGAATTTTTATACTTTTTTATATAGTAATGACAATTTTTGAAAGAAAATTGTGCAGATGAAAAACATCTCTATATACATGTACATTTTTGTGATCACAGATCATAATTTTGAATTATGTGAAGCCAATTATTATGAGTTCTCAAGTTCAGGATGTAAAAAATAGGATAAAGTTATAAGGAATTTAGAATGCTTTTCTTGTTTGTATAGTTATTTATGGATGGCATATATAAAAGAGTAAAAAAAATGGAAATGACATTTTTGGTACTTATTTCAAATGTCTGATGGAATTGTTTATATAAGGACATGTACATGACTACTTTAAATCATTGCTTCAGGTCTCAGAGTGAAAAAAATCCTTGCGTACATGAACATGTATTTGCTGTTGATGAGTTTAACTACTTTTATATTGTTTGTTTCAGATTGCTAATGCTGACTATGATCCAATACCTAAAGGTCTATACTCTGACAGATTGGTACAAGCTGTTAAAAGGTATGGGTACATGTTTAGAATTGACAATTAAAAACTTTTTAATCGTTTTTGAAATTTAATTTGGAAATTTTCAAAATTTTAAATTTTTAATTTTTTAAATTTTAATTTAAAAATTTAAAATTTTTTTTAAATTTTCAAAATTTTGAAATTCAATTCTGTATCAGTAATTTAAAGCTAAGTTTAAAGAATAGATTTCGTCATTGAGATGTATAAATGACTGTCTGTACAAATGTATGTAGAAAAGAAAAATATTCAATTGTTGTGGATAAGGTTGGCTGTTAAAATTTTCCATGTATCATGTAGTACATTTTGCTTTATACATGTAACGTTAGTAAAATCCTATAAATAAATGCATTTAAATGTACTGTATATATACATTTATATACTTTTTGTCTATCATCTTGTGAACATTTCCAGCTCAAATTTGCATGTAGTATTGACGACTCTATGTCTTGCAGTTGTATCTGTAAGTGCGCTGATGCAAGACCAGACACAGTTCAGTTGGCGTCACAGATGGCTGACAAACTATTGGTGCATATAGATTCTCTACGTATCAACCAAACCACCATGGAGAAAAAACTGGAGAAGGAGAGACATAAGGCTCAAAGGTATATAGTTAAGGGAGGATACTGATTTTCTAAGAGGGACGAATTTAAGAGTAGGTTTAAAAGATTGCTTTTCATATGTACACGTGCATATACCTAACTTGATAATTTCTTAAGTAAAAGGAAGAATTAGTCCATATCCTTATTATTCTAGGGTTAAGAATTTCTCATTTTCACTAAGGACTCAAATTCTAAATAAGAAACATACATACGTACGTACATGTCGTACACGAAGAATTCAAATTTTTCCAAATTTTCATTTATAATAATTCAGTGTGACGGCCTGAAGAGACTGCATATTTCTAATCAATATATGATATTTACATGTTGAAAGAATGTACCTCATAATTTGTAACAAACGTTCTTATTATACATTTAATTATACAAAAATCACATATATATATATACATTGATTCCTTCCAGCTGTTTCTCACAACTAAACCATTCTATACATGTATATGTTCTATTTTTATCAGACACTACTTTGAGGCTAACCAGAACATGCAGAAGTACCACCGTTTATTCCTGGTATCTCAGGAGCGTTACGATCGTCTTGCCAACCTGGCAGGGAGTGGCGGTGCCGCAGGTCTCTCGGGTAATGGTGGTGCCCTCGGTTTCAGGGATGGTGAGGTGATAGACCCCGCCCTAGTCAGTATTAATATACAGAACGAGTCAGTGTCAAGTGGAGGTATGTATCAAAATCTTAGCATATTGGCCTGTTAAAAGTGTTATATGTTGCTGTTGTTCCCATTAAAACACTTTGTTCTCCTCTATTTTCATTACCAATCTTTTTTCTTCTCTGCAAGAATAAAAATGTATAATGATGGGAAAAATTTTATGTATTTCTTCTAGATGTAGAAGCTAGGCTTATTTTAGTCTGTGATTGTAAAAGGTGCATTTATTTGATATCTGCACAGTGTGATTTTCTATTTGAAAGCAGACTAAGGTACAGAAGAAATGAAAATGCCTTTTACAAATTCTTTTTGCAACATGTACACAAGTTATGTTATAGTTTGCAGTGACGTATATAAATAGAAAAGTACTTGTAATAACGTTTATATCCAGTCCTTAACACCCTATTACATATTTTTAGGTTGGACATCAGATGACGATGAGAGTGGTGCCAGCAGCGGTACAGAGAGTCGTGAAAGTAGTGCCGGGAGTACACGGGGAACACCTGGTCCCTCCTCCCTCCCCAGACCCCCACACACACCGAAAACACGCAGGGCGGAAAGGAAAAGTCGTAGTACATACAGCTCCTTCTCTCCATTGGTTCTGGACATTCCAACAACTTGTAAGTAACAATAGACCCTTCCGATTGCGGGAGAAAAATGCAAAATTTCGTGACGTCACAATGCTTTTACCTCGGACAAACAAGCTTCAAACCTCGATCAAACATTGAAATTGCATTGTGACGTCATGGAATTTCTCAAATTTTTCCCGCGTTCGGAAGGGTCAATTCAGTTAATATTCATTCAATTACAAGAAATGAATGTCATGTATAACCTGCATAAAAGATGTTCGACAGGTTTTCTTTAATATTTTGTTTGTACAAATGCATGCATGTACTCTTAAAGGTGAAATCTTCTTTAAATGAACAGTATGGTGAATGTCAGGGAATTTTTACATCACTTTATTAATAATTAAATTTTCATTTAATTAAAATTTTAGAGTTTGAAGCATCTATGAAAGAAAAATTTTCTAGATGATAAAAATCTTTTTAAGTTGTCATAATTATCGTATCTATTTATAGCTCGCGCTATCAGGGATTCTGGGTACAGTTCCGGAGATCCATCCCCAAACAACAGTAACATGTACCAGGAATCTGTCAGCCATTTAGACGCGTTACGACGATATCAGAGATCGAACTCCACTCCAAGTCCTCAGGCTGCTAGAAGTAACAAGAAGAAGTCAAAACGACCAAGTATGTATAATCTTCACAAAATGAATGGAAGGGTTTATACACATGTATGTAATAAACTGATAAAGATATGGAAAAAATTACTTTGAATCATATTGCTGGAAGACAAATAATATAGTCTTCACAAAAACTCTGTAACAAACTCCGGAAGTCTCTAAAATTATTAGCTAATAAAATTGTCTAACAACCAAACATTTGACTAGTAGTAGAATTTGTATTTTTGCTAGTGCCTCAAAAACAGTCATTGTTTATGTAGATTAATGTAATTCTTAGATGACTCTGTATTTTTTCTAGGAAAATAATTTTGGTTTTCAACCACAAAAATTTCCATTGCACGGAATATATCCAAATGCTGCAGACATTTTGATATAAAAATCTTTTTAGATGTACATTTAAATGCATTATTAAGTGATGTTAATCGATAATTATACAATGCTAATTTCTGTTCACAGACAGTGCTAACACCCCAACTCTGACGATCTCCCAGCGTCGTGTACGGCAGATCAGTGACCCTATCCTACAGATGCTGAACCAACTCCATAAAATCCTCTATATCTCTCAGCTCCCGCCCACTTTGAAGCCACACACCAAACGACGCATGGTGGAGAGATTTAAACGTGCTTTGTTCGCACCACAGAGTACCAGCGTCAACTTAAAGAGTGAGCTGAAAAAGGTAATTTCAGTGCATAAATTTCCCCCGCTCCCCCTCTTTCTTTATTTGACATAATAGCTTCATCTCTTACTGGTTACCTTTGTATTTTCTTTGGCACAAACTTCTCTCTGAGTGGTAAATTATAACATGTTATTAGTTATCCAATTTGACTTAAAGGTCAAAGTTGAAGGTCAAAAATAAAATTATAAAATAAGATGATTATTTACATGTACATTATAATATCTTTTTTCAATTTTAATTAAATGCATTTACAAAAAAAACAGTATGAAATTCCTAATGCTAAAACAGGGATCAAGTCTTGATTTAAAACCATTTGACATTGATTTGTATTTTCATATTGTATAATTTCAGCTGATGTCAGGATCACGTGAGATCATAGATTTGAACCTTGGTCCTACTGAAGAGAAACGGGGAGGGTCTGCCGGGTATACACGGAAGGAAAATGACTCTGATAAAGGTAACTATAGCCTACTTTCTGCTGATACATGTACATTTAGATTTAAAAAGTGATAGTTTGGATTTTTCTTCATAGTTGCTTGCCGTTTCCATTTCATTGGTGGAAAAATTTGTTATGTTTGTGCAAACTTTGTGGTATCACAAAATCTAGCAATTTTTTCCATAATCCGATCCAGAAGGGTCGTTTGCATGAAGAGACAAAAATTTGCTTAATCAAATGAATATTTTATGTAAATTACTGTAAAGTTACATATACATGTACATCAATTGTATCCATAAAGTAGAAATCTTACAATTTGTCGTCTCTTTCAGTGAACAACCATTTTGATGCTGATTTTACAGATGCCGGTATAACGTATGAACAAATGCAAACGTTTATAGAACAGCTTCTGATGGACTCTGGGTATTATAGGATCTCACAGAGCGAAATGGAGAAAAGTCCTCCACTCGGCCCGATCGCTACTAATGACTTAGTGAAAAAACTCACATCGTAAATTACCCTCATGACCCTATTATTGACAAAACTAACATCGTGATTTGGCCTTCAGGGCTCTATCACTAAAAGCAGTCTAGTGAAAAAACTCACATCGTGATTTGGCCTTCATGGCCTTATCACTAAAAAAACAGTTTAGTTACAAAACTTACATTGTGATTTGGCCTTATGGCCTTATGACTATATTCAGTTGTTATGAAACTTGCATCCTGAATTGGCCTTCAGGGTTTTTTTGTAATGAACAATCTAATTCCGAAACTTACAACTTACGATGTGGGTTCTGTAGGTCAGTAAATTATTTTCCTTCCTTATGACATTGAATGAAGTTGCCTTCAAGTTTCAAACTATTTAAAAGAACTGTATGAAATTCTCAGTCAGTTCTTTGTTTATTGATGTTTGAAAGCAAAAAGTTCAGATGCATTAGATTAAGGAAAGTGCAACCTTAAAGCTGAGAAATTATGATACATATAACAGTTGAGTTTGCACTACAAATTTAAGCAGACTCAGAAATTTAGATATTGAAAGTGCTACTTGCATGTTTTACAAGTATGACTGTTTTTTTTGTAGAGAATTTATTTATTTGTTGTAGTACAGTAAAAACCGTCCAAAAATTATACTAGCTATTGTACATGTAAAACATACAGATGCTGTATAATTGTACTGAATGATATTTATTATGATGATTCATTGTTTTTATATTTAAATGATATACAATGTATATTTGCTGTGATTTTTTTTATTCGTTGATTAATTTATTCCTAATTTATATCTGTTGAATCAGAAGTACTAGTCTTTTACCTGGAAAAGTACTTTTAAAAGAGCAGTCATATTAAACTCTGAGCAAGTCAAATTACGTTCCTAATACTAAAAGGAAGGGGAAATAATATTATCCAATAATTATAAAATTGATACAGTGTTTTATTTGTTATGATGTATGTGTACACCAAAGTTGAAAGAATATCAAAAAAGGCATTCTCTATTAAAAAAAAAAATTGTTATTGACAAGTACATGTACATACATGTATTAATCAACTTACTATTATTGCTGCATATTCCAAATCGTTGATCAATACAAAGTATTAAAACGCCCGTGCTTAATGCATTCCAGCTTATGTAGGTTGCTCAAAGGCATTTCATACATACCAAATTTCATCAAATTTTGCATCCAGACAAATTGTCATTTGCCAGTTTTTTTTTTATTTATGTTCAGCTTTGTTTTTGTTTACGTTTTTTTAAGTTTTTGATATTCACAATTCGTCCATTAACAAATCGTCCATATTACATCTTTTTTTATGTCAACTTCCGTCCAATGTTGTCATATGATAATTTATTGTATTTATTAAAATATACATTGAACATGGATATTGTTGTATAGAATTATTGTATATTATATATTAATTTTATCTTGTATTACAAGATGGGACTCTCATCTTGTATAGATATTCATGTGATATACATGTATAAAACTTCTTAGGATGTTAGATTAATATAATTCTGTCTTTTCAATTTTACAGGCCGTAACGTTCGATTTGTGCAGGTATCTTACGTAAAAGCATTGTGACGTCATTAAATTCCTTTGCAAATGTCATTATGTGACACTGTTTCCCTGAATTTCATGCTGGTTTCCATAGAATTTGATGACATCACAATGCGTTGATGTCAGATACCTGCACAAATGGGAAGTAACTCTCTATTTCGAAAAGACAGAATATCCAGCAATTACAATTGCTGAAATTTGAACATGGATGTATCCATGAAATTTGTACTTCTCACTGTTTGGGTCAATTTTTGGTACTAAACAACAAAATAGAATAACCTGTTAAAATTACTGTTTTAAGGAATTTTCATATTCTCAAACATTATATGGTCAAAGAAGATCCCCATGAGGCCTGTAAATGTCAAATGTTCCTTTCCGTTAGTTGACTATTTAATACTCTACTACAGAAAACTATGAAATAATAGTAATTTTAATTTTTAGTTCAGAGTACAATGAAGAAAAATCTGGGTGTTTAGATTGGTAACGTTTCTTTAAATTATGTTTGGGTAAAAGAAAACCCACTTCAGTGGAGTAGTAAAACACATGTGCATTTTCAGCTTTGAGAGATTGCGAAATATTTGACATCCCAATTGTAAACATACTTTTATGAAGTGACTGATCCATAGTCAAGTGACTGATCCATAGTCAATCTGTTGTCAAACAACGCTCTGACGGGCGATTGACGATGATGTAGCAATTGCAACTGCGCCACCCCTTAATTTTTCGAGAATTAGATTTCCGTTATCTATAAGACTGTTGTAGCATATTTATTATACTGTATGTTAAAACCAGTGATTGTTGATCAGAGGTACTAAGTACTTTCATATCTGTTTAATTTATGTTGTTAGAGTCTTGAGTCTAAATTACTAATTATAACAATTAATTTATTAATTAATGTTTGTTGTTTGTTGACATGAAGTACATTTTATACTGTATATAATATTATAAATATTTAAAAATTATTTAAGAATTTTTGAATTATGATGGTAAATGATGTTGTTGAACAATTTATTGGTGTAGCATTTCTGTCCCAAGATTTCTGTGCAAGTGCTGATTTCCTCATATGTACTAATGTGCAAAAAGTTTCTTTTTGTTTGTTTATTCATTTCGTTTGTTTTGTTTGGAATTTTTAGTCAGTCTAGACAAGTTTTATGTTCATCAGTAAAGAATACCAATTGGCTGATGAAAGATGAAGACTTCAGTGAAATTATTATATTTCTTTCATTGAAATAAATTTTTAGAACTACTGTAAATTGTATTAAAATTCATTGTATTTGATAATGAAAAATTAATGGTTTTATTATTTCTGTCTCATGTTCTTCAAGTAGATTAGAAATGTACATCTTCTCACCATTTACATCATATTTTCACAATTATATTCATCACTTTTATTTCTTTCATCACCGAGTGTTATGCCATCCTACATGAATATACATGTATTGCCGTTTGAATCCGTCCATTGATTTTCAAATCCAGTCAGTCTTAAATTATCTATATATTTTTTTTATTTTTATCTGTTTCTGCAATATATTGTCACCGCATTTTAGTTTTTGGTAATTTATGATTCATCAAAATAATTGACAGAAAATAACAAAATCTGTTTTACAGACAACTTTTTATTTCTGTCATTTCAGATTTCATTGAACTCAAAGTGTGTGTCTGTATATTATAAAAAAAAATTTCCATTTTTTCATTTTACATTTTTTTTTTTTTTTTGCTGTACCACTGTTTTATTGAAATGATATGTACAGAAAACAGATCACTTGTTGCTTTCAAGTATCATATTAAATTATTGAGTTCAAATGTCAGATTCTTAGTGTTTATTTCTTTGTATGTTTTATACTACCAGACAAATTTGAATATAGTATGTTTTATACTACCAGACAAATTTGAAAATTGAAATGGACACCTTGTCTCACATATGTCTACCCATAAGTCTGTCTGGAAATCACTTTGTCATTAACCTTGGTATTATGAAGAAAATGAAGTGTTCCAATTCTGCTTCGAGAGACGAACAATCAGGATGTTTGTCACACATCAAACATACGTTTATGTAACAGAGAAAGTGCTTAATGGTCAAGCATTTTTCTCAATGTTCAGTTTCAAAAAGTTAGTTGAAGGTGTCACTTATGAAATTTAAGTTTCACTTATGAAATTAAGTTTCACAAACTTAAAGATGTCACTTTTGAAATTTTCTTCCAAGAAGGTATAGAGTTGGATCCCTTCCGTATTGTTATGATTGTACAACTCTTATCATAAATTTGAATATACTGATATTGTCTTATACATAGTCACACATTCAAATAAAGTTAAACAAATGTGGCATGAAACACTCGTCCTTTTAGATCCATATACCATTTGTCCACTATACCATGCCATAGTTTTTTATTCATAAGACATGCCAAAATTTTGGCTGGATTTGCAAAGCAATTACTAAGTACAAATGTACATGAATGGTCAAATTGTTCTACAGATTGAATTTTAGTTGTTAATCAACTTTAAAGATTCTGGTTGAAAGAAAATTTCAGGTATTCATAGTGGAAATAAGATATATCGGTATTTGACTTCACCGTGATAAAACTCTAAAATTATTTTCATTCTTGACTGCTCTATGATTTAAATATCTTTTTAAACACTGGTTTCTTTTATTGATCACTCACAATTACTGTCAAATATAGCAACTTGAAGTATGAAATGGCAGCAGTTTGGTTAGCTCTTGTATGTGTGTGGTAAAACTATCTATTCATCGTCGCTCACACTTGCTGTCTTTTAACAGTAATCTTATTTCAATCAAAAGCTCATCGGAGCTTGCGTGTTCACATGTTGACTCGCATGTCGACTTCGAATGAATCTTATCTTTAAGACAGTAAAATCGAAACCTATTTTCCACAATAGATGCGAAGAAATATTGATGAACGTTAAATATAATTTAACCTTTATTATTTTTAATCCCTGTATGGATTGAAATATTTCAGATTTCAGTACTGTGATTTCCTTACACCCTAGATCACCTTTCCATGATTTGTTACTATATTTTGATAGGGTGAGGGCTGTATCGACATTTTAGCGCAATTTCAATTTTCATTTGGGTCAATTAAGTGTGAAAACGAAACGTCAATTTGATCACTAATAAGTAAATTTGACAATTGAGTATTTCTATGGTATGGATTTATTTAAGCGTCCGTCAAATTATCATTTCGGCTTTCATTTCTATCCAAGTTTTTAATGGAATGAAAACAAAAATATTGTATCATCCTCAATAAGAGCATTTGACAATTGAGCGTTCCTTTTATTGATATTGATACAATGACTAGAGTTAATAGCTCTGATAGACAAAGTGTTCCGCGTCACGATGAAATCACGATCGGGAATAAAGCGAATCAGGTTAGGACAAATCAAAATCATCCAAAGAATTTGATGAAGTTAATATAAACTTCCTTTATTACTCTACTAGTATGGTCTAATTATTGAGATCTTTATTTTCCAAAATTGTTCATTTCAATTGTTCTCAAAAGTCCTTTTCCTATTGTTTCAATATTTTATGATATATAAAATTCCTCTATATTTTGTAATATTTGTGATTTGTTTAACTAAAAACGGAATCTAAGATATCACAAAATATAAGTTTATATAAATAAAGATCAAAGAAGTACCCATCAGTTATTCAGTCTCAAAGTCGAGAAGGTAAGGCAAAATCATTAGAATTTCCATTGGAGCAGTTGCTAACCCCGAAATGTATCAGGCGCCGTTTTACTATATATTCCCTATTTTTTGAATTTTTGATATCACAAACTCGATTTTTTGATATAACAAATTCAGCCATATTTTGTGATATCAAAATATTGATTTTTTTGGGGGGGGGGGGGGGTATCACAAATTCCATTTTGTGATATCACAAAATTGAATTTGTGATAATCACAAATTCGAACTGATATAAATAAAATGATTTTGTGATACCACAAAATCGAATTTGAGATATCAACATGATCAAAAAATCGAATTTTTTATATAACAAAATATGACGGAATTAATGATATCAAAAATCGAATTTGTGATATCAAAAAGGGGGGGGGGGGAGGAATAAATAGTAAAACGGCGGCTCAAAGAAATGCGCATATGGTGCATTGAAATCATTTCCATAGATATATTTTAGATTGAGGATCACTGACGAGGGTTAAGTACCCGAAACGTGCATGTCTCTTAAATGATGCTATTGAATTTGAAGACGTTTAACATTAGAATTGATAATAAGAACGGTTGATTGTGATAGGTAAGCCTTTCATGATAAATTGATCAAGCATTTTTCTTGTGAGACTTTATTTTCTTGGTACATTTATATTATTTTTGTGATTTTGACATGATCTCCCCTATATAAAGAAAATGCGCCGTTGGGGACACATTAAAGCATGATAAGTGTGTCACAACCGCATACTGTTAAATAGGGGAAGAAAGTTTAAGTACAGGATAAAGGAATCACGGACAGTGGTTGACCGGCTACAGGAAGTTATCTATATGCGTAAATATCTCTCAAATTGATGAAGGGAAAAATACTTGACAAGAAAACAAGGGTGTGAGAAAATAAATCTTGGCGGATCAAAAAAGAATGTTCGAAGGGTCGTTTTTACAATGAAAAATTATTCAATTCAGATTATAAAAAAACATATAAAATAGATAAAAAGGAAAAACAAAACTCACAGATACGGCATTTTAATCGTTTTGAATTCTTTAATCCCTCTAGCTGAAAATATTTCATTTTTTTTTTCCAATGAGCTGATAAAAAAATGTGCGAAAAAAGATTTTAATTTTGCCACGGACTAGTTCGAACCAATCAGAGAGCGTGAATCGCGTCACGTGCATGCCGTCTAAATTTCCATAGACCGTCAGCAAATCCGCCATTGCCATATAAAATAATTTGCAAGTTAAAGGAGTCGTGAAACGCCAATTTTCTGCAACAAAAACGGAGGTTTTGGTCCTCGACAAAATAAAACATTTATTTAAGGTTTGTTACTGACCGTCCACAGAGATTTGTCGGGTTCGCCTCGCCTTCTATGGGCTTGATCAACCCGACAAATCTCTGTAGACAGTCAGTAACTAACCTAATAACTAATAATGTCCTTTTCAGAATACTTTACTTAGACATGTTAGATGTCGAAACATAAGAGAGGGAGGGGATAAATAATGTCATATCATGTGTTGAAATTTGCATATGTCGCAATGACATTTCATAATAGAACATATACATATATTTCAATATTGACAATTTCAACCACTAGGTTGATATCTCTGCTAGTGGATTGTTTAGTCCCAGAGGATATCGTTCGCCTTGTTTCATAGTGTTTCGACACTAGACTTAATTGAGCTATACAGTCTACTCTCGATAAGTCGAACTTCAAGGGACATTCAGAAATAATTCGACTTATCAGGAGTTCGATTATTGAGTACATGGTCAGCACTCCATTTTTCAAAAGACTTATTTCCCTTTATCTATCGCCATTTAGAAACATTTGTGTTGTCCACTTTTAAAGACCAAACTCAATAGCACGAAAGTATCAATTATCCGTCCCCGATCTCCTTATAATGGATTGGGTTTTTGTTTACGAATTGAAATTAATTTGTGGTTCGACTTATTGAGGTAAGTTTTCAATGTAAATTAATTGGTTAAACTTAAAATTAGTTCGACTTAACGAAAAGTTTGCTGAGTTATTGGAATTCGAATTACATTTGCACCAGGAGTAAAAATGCATAGAAATCAATGGAAGAGAATCGGGAATTTTTTAAAACATGCAGTTCGAGTTAAGCGGTAATTCGAATTAACCGGGTTTGAGTAAACGAGAGTAAACTGTATTTTTAAATTCCCCGTTTTAAACTACAATGATTTTTTTTTCTAAAACTTAGGGGTATATATGGATTTCCTCTTTTCGGCCTTGATCATCACTGATGAGACATAACTAGTAAAAATGCGCATATGGTGCACTGAAATGTTGTAATAGAACATATATTGCAATAATGTTGAGCATTATGAATATTATGGATATTTATATTAATATTAATCATCTTCAAATTCATGATCAATAGCATCATTTAAGACCTGATAAATTTACAGCATGGACCAGACATGCACGTTTCGGGTATTAAACCCTCGTCAGTGATCCTCAGTCTAAACAATGTAAAATGGCCAAAAAGTATGAAAATTATGTCCTAAAATATACCAAAAGACGTAGCAGAATGGGTGGGATATGATGCTGCAGGGCCCACTTTGATTCTCAAAAATGAGAGGCGGATTGTGTTCCCTCCCAAATATTGACTCATGAGTACTTGATTATTTTCCGTCCGAGATATTGCATCAAGTGGTCATTTTTGTCAAGTACCAATGGTCTGATGAAGGAAGTTTATGTCAACGACAAAAGGGGAAGGAGACAGCGCAGTAAGAGATCATGATTGCACGTTTACTTAATTGGTATTAATGGGGCTTGTCCTGTTTTACGTCATATATTATCTATAAAAAGTTGAATTGATATTGAACGAATCACAAAAATATTAGATTTGAACTGATATTGTCTGATTCTGAGAGACGTCAAGGGGAATCAATCAAATAAGAAAAGATGACTGACGTTGCCGCGTTGAAATCCGACTTCGAAAAGAAGTTAGAAGAGAAGACAAAGGAGATTGAAAAACTGGACGATGCTTTGAACGCTTCAGAAAAATATAAAGATGTTTACGAAGAGCGAATGAAGGCGAGCAGGACAGATGTAGAGGAGAGAGCGAAAATCTTGACCGATGAAATCACAGTTACAGTTCAAGAACTGAACGAGGAAATGGACAAGAAAAGGGAAAACGATTTTACAGAACTGGAAAAGTATAAAGAGGAGAACCAAAAGCTGAAGGCAAAGTATGAAAAACAGATCGGTTACTACAGGCAAGTATTTTCCACTCTGCCCGATGACGATGATATTGTTGAGCAATTTGTGAAAGATTCTCTATCGAAACTGGAAGCCATGGCGATATCGAGTCAGACAGATTTCCCGAAGCCACTTAAACTGGACACAAAAGTTTCAAAGAGCATCAGAGACTGTTTCGGGAAGATTGAAGAGGACGCATATTTTAGCGCATCGGGAGAAGAAAAGCCGAAGTACAAACCGGAACTGGAAATAGAGAAAAGATTCAAACCAGAAAGAGATAGGTCAAGTATTTATAGCATCAGCGTTCGTCCTGATGGGAAAGCCTGGGTCACGACCTTCAACTATCGCATTTATCTTATCCTTAGGACGGGACAGATTTATGATGAATACAGAGTAGACTTTCTGCCTGTATACACCGATGTCAACAAGTACGGCCAGCTTTACTGCTCCAGCGGACAACCGACCATCTACAGAGTTTCCAAAGATTACGATATTGTAGACTTTGCAACATTTTCACCCTACAAGTCTTACGGCATACATGTCACCGATGATGAAAAGATGCTGATTTGTTTACAAGGCCCTCAGGCCCAAAGCAAAATAGCAATCTATTCGGAAATGGGAATGCCGTTACAGGAAATAAACCTTGACCCGGAAGGAGAACCCATCTTCAAGGCGCCAAAATTCATCACTCAAAACAGATGCGGTCAAATTTGCGTTGCAGACGACAGAAGACTGATTGTGGTTGAGGCAGACGGCAAAAAGCACGTGACGTACAAATGGAACGATGAAACTTGGGAAGGCAAAGCTTTGCTAACCGACAAGTTCGATAACTTAATCAGCAGCGAATGTCCCCTGAAGCTGCGCGCGCAAAATATTCATATCACTAATTCAAAAGGAGAAAATATCAAAACTTTCAAATTGGAAGGACCAAAGATCTCTGGTATCAATGCACTTTGTATAGACGACCAGTATGATGAACCTGTTCTTTGGATAGGAACTCCTCTTGGAGATGTTCTCATTGCCAAGTTCATGAATGTAGAGTGAATCATTGAAACAAACGTGACTGAACTGACAGACAGACAGACAGACAGACAGACTCACATTGAAGTCTGTAATGAGGTTCTAACAAATTTAATTTTAAATCACATTATCACAGTTTTTCAAAGTATTTTTATTGATAAAAAGATGATATATATATATATAGGTCAACAAATGTTTGTCCGACTGATCAAATTATTTACAATATCAGAAGATCATTCTAATTTATTGTAGCAATTTAGTTTACGTGGACATAGCTCCTGAATTTTACACTTGTATGCGTTTGAATAAAAATGTTTTGATTTATTTGTTATTGCTTTTATGGAATCTAATCCCCAGAGTCTTTAATATCAAAAGAGAGAAAGTGTGAACGGCGTAGGTTGAATACTTTGAACATTTGAAAAGATCTCAAGCAAGACAGTCCTGTATTGGCTACGGATGAATACACTCGCAGGATATATCATGTATGTAAAAACAGCGAACAAAATACAAAACAACAAACAGCAAGGGACAACAAACAAAACGGGACAGCAAACAATATGGGACAACAAACAACACGGGACAACAGACAACAAGGGACAACAAACAACACGGGACAACAAACAACACGAGACAACAAACAACACGGGACAACAAACAATAAGGGACAACAAACAACACGGGACAACAGACAACAAGGGACAACAAACAACACGGGACAACAAACAATACGAGACAACAAACAACACGGGACAACAAACTATAAGGGACAACAAACAATACGGGACAACAGACAACAAGGGACAACAAACAACACGGGACAACAAAAAATACGGGACAACAAACAACACAGGAAAACAAATCACACAACAACACTCACACCAAATGGACTAACAGACAATCAAAATAGAGATACTGAAACATGAATAAAACTAAACTGAGGGAAGGCTTTGGACGGTCATCCACTATGCAATAGAATGGTGTGGTCACCTGGAATACGTGCTCACAACACTCCCACTTTTCCTGATACACATAATTCTTTCGACACCCATATCTGTTATTAAAAAACCAAACCAAACCAAACCAAAAAAAACCTTAAACCCCCTGAATGTTAAACGTCTTCAAATTCAATAACATCATTTAAGAACAGATAAATTTGCAGCATGGATCAGACATGCACGTTTCGGGTACTTCACCCTCGTCAGTGATCCTCAGTCTAAACTGTGTAATATTAACAAAGAGTGTGAAAATTATTATGTCCAAAATTTACAGAAAGACGTAGTAGAATGGATGGGATATGATGCTACAGGACCCACGTTTTAGAAATTTCAAGAAATTTAATTTTAATAACAGAAATTTTCGAATGCATTGAAGAAACGATCAACATCGAAAATGATCGAACTTGGCTAAATGTGCCCTCGGGAACACTTGATCCATAAGAAGTGCCAGCCATTGAGTGGTACAAATGATAAACGTCTTCAATTCAATAGCATCATTTTTATAAGAACAGATTAATTTGCAGCATGGATCAGACATGCACGTTTCGGGTAATCTGACAGTGAGGAGGTTGCTTTACACCACAATTGTACGTTCTTCGAGACCTCTGGGTTATCGGAAAAGTGGAAGGGTTGTGAGCACGTAATCAAGGATAACCAAAACTTCTGCTATTATCGTGGCAGATGGCCGTCCTAAGTGACGGCACCGTTTGCTCATTGGTCTCGTTGGTTTATGTGTAGTCCTTTCTGTTCGAAGTTTCTGTGTTGTGCGTTGACGTTCCTTGTCCCTTTTGCGTCTCTTTCTGTGCTTGTCTGCTTTGTGTTTTTGCATTGGGTGTTTTGGGGTTTTGTTGTTGGTGCTGCAACCTGTGGTTGTTGGAGATCCCTTCCTTTGTTTTAACCCTCGTCAGTGATCATCAATCTAAACATTGTAATATGGTCAAAGAGTGTGTTACTAATTTTGTCCAAAAATGATGTACCGAAAGACGTAGTAGGATGGTTGGGATATGATGCTACAGGACCCACGTTTTAGAAATTTCAAGAAATTTTGATGACAGAAATTTTCGAATGCGTAAATGTAAGGTGATATCACAAACAAGACAGCAATGCATAGGAGTCCTGGGTCAGACAAAACTATTTTAATCTTTGTCAAAAGCAGTGTTCATACGGTATACCAATCGCGAGTTACGTCCTCTGCTGGCTGAAGCGAACTCATGATTAGTCAACCGATCGAGAAGTCGGACAACTTTCAGAAAAGATAAGGGATCAAACAAATAAAAAAGTCCGTGCTCAGCCATTTTCGTGAACTAATTGCATTGATAGTGAGTGCTAATTAAAATTGAGTAGCATGACGGATCAAGACAATGGACTCGAGAAGATGGTGCTTAACTGGCTGAAGAGAATTCTTGATCCAGATCAATCACTCAAGACCAATTCCGTTTTTTTACAGATATGACAACAAAGAAATCAGGCCAATAAGTTAAAGAAGATCCTGACGAAAATCTCAACATCACTCACAATTGAGCATCAAATTGAGCATCGACGGACCCCTAGCGAGCTATAGAGGTGGGACCAGGTACCCGGGAGGAGTAAGCATCCCCTGTTCTTTGAAAACACAAACAAAGTCTTCTTTGACAATGTTTTAAAATACAGTACCCCATATAGTCCCAATGCAACAGTTGGTTTTTATGCAATTCTGGAATCGATGCGGGATTTCCGTATAATAATAAAATATGCACAACCGATGTACAGTAATTCCTTGAGATGAAACTATTGAAAGGAACGTGTATTCATTTTGCATGAAAACGCTCGTGACGTAACAATGCATAAGATCTAAAGAAACATGCCGCGACGGCTGTTCTGTAGAACCTGCAAACTGAACCCGTGGTGACCTGAAGTTTATCGTCAACTTTTTATCTAGAAAATAATCGATTTCAGAAAACAAGAATGAAACAGATATCTGTGGTGCATACACATAGACTAAATGTCTTAATTTGTGTTTTGTTACGGATATGCAACACACAGCTTGCTCTTGAATGACTTTTATCGCATATGTAATGCGCTACACTTAGACCATTACATGCAAATGATGCTCGTACTTTTTTAAAAGGGTCCTCAAATTTAAGATTCTACATGATCGAAGTTATTTGATACTACATGTATCTTGGTCATATGATGAAGTATGACATATCTGTTATGTAATCGAATATGGGGTTATCATGTGATAAATTAGTATAATTCTAGTATCAACTGGTAGAAATCGGTTAGATATATGTAACTGCATGTTGTCTACTTAGTTATCTATTACGTATATGTTATCACGGGGAAGGAAACGTTGTTTGTATTTATTATAATGCTAGTATTACATTACACCTTCATATATCTAACTTCAATATATGCAGGGCACATATGAATATATTTAACATATTAAGTTGTTCAAATAACTGTACTAAGATTGCACAGCGCACAAACTGTTTTTCGGATGCCCATTTGCTTTGATCAATATCTAGTTTATACGTATATTTCAAGTTGTGTTACCATGTTAAACGTCTTCAAATTCAATAGCATCATTTAAGAACAGATCAATAGGCAGCATCGATCAGACATGCACGTTTCGGTTACTTAACCCTCGTCAGTGATCCTCAATCTAAACAATGTAATATGGCCAAAGAGTGTGAAAATTATTATGTCCAAAAACTGCACCAAAAACGTAGCAGGATTGGTGGAATATGATGCTACAGGACCCACGTTTTAGAAATTTAAAGATTTTTTAATAACAGAAATTTTCGAATGCGTTGAAAAGACAGACTGTCGTGCAACAGAAGTTGATCGAACTTGACTACATGTGCCCTCGGGGACTCTTGGTCCACCAGCAGTGACACTCACCAAGTACGTTTCAGGAAAACAAATATAGCTGTGTGCATCCAGGGAGGAGGAAGGGTTGTGCGTACATAATCCTGGATAACGCACCATTCGCGTACTATAGAACTAGTATTGTAGAGCAGATCATTACCATTACGAGGGTACCGCATGTACATACATTTGTATAATCATGGATTGGCCCGTCTGCTTTGATTATTGGCTGTGTGTCTCGCAGTCTAAGTAGTTTTGTCTGATGTTTGCTGCATCCTGCGCCGTTGTGCACCATATGGTCAGTGCTCTTCCCCAAAATGACTTCAAATTAATATATATGCACAACCAATGTAATTCCCTGAGATGTTACTATTGAAAGAAACGTGCTGCAATTCGTGTATTAACACTCGTGACGTCACAATGCATGAGATCTAAAGAAACATGCCGCGACGGCTGTTCTAACCTGCAAACTGAGCAGGTGACCTGAATTTAAACGTCACCTTGTTACCTAGAAAACGCGATTTCAGAAAACAAGAATGAAATAGACAACTATGGTGCATATATATATAGAATAAATGTCATAATTTGTGTTTTGTTACGGGTATACAACACACAGCAAGTGCATATATCACATGAAATGCGCTAACGCGCATTACATGTACGATAAATGCACTTGCTGTGTGTTGTATACCCGTAACAAAACACAAATTAAGACACTTATTCTCTATTTCTAGTTGTCATATCTTCATCCTGAACACATTTTTGATAACCCATTCATATGTATGGAAACCCTGAACCAGCATGCGTTTTGCTCTTTGTTTTTTGTTTTGTTTTTTGTTTGTTTTTGTTTTTGTTTTTGTTTTTGTTTTTGTTTTTTTGCGTTTTTTCATTGTTATATATGGAATACTTACTCCGAGGATAGCCAGTCTGTACGTCATTAATCAATAGACCAATCACATACGTTGACTTGCATATTTAGGAGATATAATATAGGAGAAGAAAGTGTTTTGGTCTTTGCTTTTTGCTCTTTGCATTTTGCTCTTTGCGTTTTGCTCTTTGCGTTATGCTCTTTGCGTTATGCTCTTTGCTTTTCGCGTTTTGCTTGTACATTGAAAGACAATGTCAGCGGGCATCCGACTTATGTACAAATGTATGAATAAATAAACTGACAATTAATCTAAAAGAGGAAATGCATGTCCTTTAATCTCTTCTTTCACTCTTTGGTTATCTTTTTTTATTTCTGAATTTGTCCTAAAAAAGAAGGAGGGAGGCGTCTCTGCAGTGCAGAGGGCTTGGCTATCTGGATTTTAAGTACAACAAACCCTCCCACTTGGATAAAATTTGTCTTAATTTCACTAAAGTGGTATTCCTCCTCGTAAGGAGGCGACACAAAAGCAAAGAGCAAAACACAAAAAGCAAAGAGCAATAAGCAAAGAGCAAAATGCAAAGAGCAAAAACACAGAGCAAAAAGCAAAGAGCAAAACGTATGTCGGTTCAAGGTTTCCACACGTATGGATCATGTAGATGCAATACCTCGGGTCCATGAAGCGGTTCAATCAATCTGGAAGAGGAATTTCCTCTTTTTTTTTTAGGAAATTCGGAAACTTTTGGTCCCGCCCTGTGTTTACCCCTGAATAAATTAATCTAAACAAAGTGGAAGCACTGAATAAATTTGATCTAAAATACATTGTAATATAGTTTAATTAGTAATACTATGAATGAAAATTTAAAAATTTCAATTCACGTATACCTATACATACATAAACATAATGTAGAATAAAATTAGCATGAATTATTGAAAATAAATGAATGAATTTACCCTGGAGGTAATCGATAAGAATAATACAAGGAGTTGGAAATGTTATTAATAAACGTCTTCAAATTCAATAGCATGTAATACAAATGTAAATAATAAGTCTTGTAAGAAGTCATTTGAAAAAAGCTTAAATCAATATTTAACCAGAATAATCCGCCTTCCCTAAACCTATATGGGGAAACATGTGATTTTGATTGGTTAGTAAAAATAGAACAGACCTGACCTTGCACATTGTTGATGCAAATTTCCTCATTTACAAAATACGCCGTGTTGATCAGCGTGATTCATTCTTCCTGCACCGGGAAATAAGCTTCGTCAAACTCACACAACAAAGTAACATCTGGGTAAATAAAATTGGGGTAAGTGATTTAAGGCATATTTCTATAAGTCGCTCGTTTTGTCAATCTGAATTTATTTAGTAAATATAACACTGATTTTGTGGAGTTAATCGGCGGATCTAGAATCTGTGGCGTAGGCGGATTTTTTTTTTTCGATTTCAGTCTGTCAAATTGACAATTTGAAACAAATCTATAAATATTTCCAGTCGGTGGAGGGGGTCCTTATAGCAGTGATATGAACAAAGAACTATCAGTAAAACGGGAAAAAATATAGAAATAATTAAGAATTTTGGCAAATTCAAAGAGGGTGTGTGTGTGTGTGTGTGTGGGGGGGGGGGGGGGTCTCTTGTACACGCCATCCCCTCTACCCTCTAGATTCGCGCTTCTTTTTGTGCATTGTACATTATGAATCATATATATCGTAGTGCGGTTTCTTTCTTTACTAGCAATAAATTGAAGAGATTTTCTTCCACAGGGAGGGGGGATGCATTTAGTACATGTACATTTCTATTTTTCACACGTCCGATGACATTTTTTCTCTAGTTAGTCACATGACTTTACAGATATTGATCTTAATTACAGTATCATGTATCGATCAGGTGATAAGTTTCTACCTGATAAATACGATATCAATATAACGCGGTCATTCAACACCTGTTACGAACGAGTCATTGCGAAATTAGCAGTATCCCGCTCAGATTCCCAAGTTTATCTTAATAGAAATCACGTACAATAGGTATAATCAATACAGGACGGAAGAAAGGCAGTGAGGCTTAAATGGATGGGTTACAACCGGGTCAAGTGTACAAAGCCAAGCGGTACTTCTATAGAAAGGAAATTATACTAATAAGGAAAAGTCACCTGATATGTGGCGTGATTGATGCACTAATTAGCATGATATTATGAAAAAATACAATCTTAAAAGAAAAAAAAAGGGGGGGGGGGGGAATTGGGAGATGTTATAAAAGGCCATGTCCGAAAAAAAACCAGAATTTAAGAGAACTTACCGCGCTATCTTAAGTTATATTAAATCAATGGAAAAAAGAATGTCTTGCATTGAGAAATGGTTCATGTTTGCAAAACGGAGTGATGGGCTTGTTAGGGGGGGGGGGAGATGGGATGGGGGGGGGGGGGGAGATGGGATGGATACTATAACCATCGCTTGGGATCGAAACGTATGATGATGTGATTCCTTACGGAGGTTTTAGATTGTTTTCTCATCATTTAAGTGACACTGCACAAACCTGATGAGAGGACAATGCCTAATAATCAAGTAAGTCCATATCGTTTATATATCTGAAAAGTCTATAGTTTTTGCAAACACTTCAAGAGTTCTGCTTCTGCAGGTGGTCTGCTGTCAACAAACTATTGTTCAAAGTTTTTGCAAAACCAATGAACTTTTCATATACATGTACCTAGAAGATATGGATTGATTTAATAGGCATTGCCCTACTGCAACGGCTCATCAGTCTTGTAAAGGTTAACTTAGAAAATGACATCAAAAAGAAAAAAAAAAAAATACCCCCCCCCCCCCCAAAAAAAAACCAATTACCCTTTCAAGTAACTTTCTAATTTTGCCTTCTAAAATGATTACCTCTAAATGTAACTGTTTTTCTTGCTATGTCCATGCAACATATTACTTCTACTAGGTAGTAATGTTTGTAATGAAGGTACAATGTAGCATACACATTAAAAGTTCTTAATATTTTATATATTTAATTCTTATAAGGGCTACTATTATTATTTACTAATAGGCATTATTATTTACTAAAAGTCAGCCGGGGAACTATACTGACGTCAGACTTTACATTGACTATAAACTGAAAAGTGGGAAGGAAATACAGTCAAACCTGTCTCATGTGACTTTGCAAGGGCCGACAGGAAATAGGTCACATAACACAGGTGGTCTTTGAATACAGGTTCAAGCTAATCTGACTTTGATCAAAAACATTTTCGTAGTATACATGGTATAAGAGCAATTCTATTAAATGAATCACCGCAGATGTCAATTCGAGTATTTATTGATTAATCGTATTTAAATTTTATTTTGAAATGGAAAGTCTGAATTTACAGGAAAAAATATTGCTCTTTGGATGACAATTCTATTTAAAAATCTACAAGGTTACACACTTGCGCAAATCTGCATCTTCAATTTCGGTCTGAAACAGTTTCTTCTGAGAAAGTTACTTCTTATGAAAATAATGGAAGTGTTCTTGCCTTCTACTGCTGTATTTTTTTCCTTGCTATAGGAAATAAAACATCAACTTTTTATGTGAAAACATGGATACATTTGATATCAGTCAGATAATTACACGTAGAAGTAATTTACTCGTTGAAGTACAATGTAGCACCCTTGACTGAAGGAATCACAACACCTTACGTTTCGATCCCACGCGGTTGTAACAGTTCAAACCGAATATTTTTTTTTCAGAGGCATCGTCCTAATCAAGTTCATCATGGTAAAAAAATCGCTTCGTTTCTGTTAAGTATTTATCTACATAAGGCAAGAGTTTGTCGGGTACGTGCACACGTTCATAAGAGTTCGAATAAGCGACGTAAACCTACCAACAAACTTCGTACTACGTATAAACTTGTACGTAAAATTCGTTTTTGTTTGAATTTGATTGCACTTGGGCTGATCCGAGGCAGTGGACCCTGTCCTTTATCGACCAGCGGACTCCCAAATAGGTGCAGATGTTATATATAAAGTCGGTAAACTCCGCACGGCGACTTCGCCTAGCATACAAAGCAGGCTGCATAGCGGTATGAGCGACTTCGCCTAGCATACAAAGCAGGCCGCATAGCGGTATGAGCGGCCTGCTTTGTATGCTATAGGCGAAGTCGCCGTACGGAGTTTACCGACTTGTACGTAAAAGATTGTCTCAAAAACACATATTAAACAAATGTTACAAAATAATTAAGCGGCATTAAAAGCGAACTTGATGTAATATTTTCTGTCCTAGATTAGTGTTTGTTTTGGTTTCGTCTTGTGTTTTGAAATTGTATTTGTATTGACGGATTTAGTGGGATTAGTAAGTTATTTGTTGGCCTCAAACTTGTATGTGTCTAGACTAAATTTCTGGCAGAAAATATTCGCTGCCGTTCAGTACCTCTCCTTAGGTTTAATTTACATGATTTTGCAATAAAAATCAGAATCTAAGCATTACATCCATTTCATGCCAAAAGCAAGAAAAACCCTTAAGGCCTCCACTTTTTCTGATATATTAAGTTTGTCCAAATAGTCTTACAGCAAAGGGGATAGGATAAGCATGATAAGAATTAATTTAAAAAAAAAAACTCCGCTAGCTCGCTTCCTTAAAAAAACCCCGCTAGCTCGCTTCCTTCGCCAGAAGCGATAGATGTTTTTTTTTCTTTCAAACGGCTACAATTTGACCTTTTGTGTTTTGGAGGCAGAAACTCCCAGAGGACCCACTTTTATTGGGCCTAGAAGCTGGGTACCTAGACTCCTTTCCTTTTTTTGATATCCCCCCCCCGAGTCAAATCCAACTGTTACACAATATCAGATGCTAGGTTGCACTCCTTACACTTTGGTCAGAATTCAGAGGCACGAGAGAAAATAGAGCCAGCCATTAGATATATTGTCCTATTACATTCGTAACAACTAGACATAACTGGTTCAACATATCAATTAATAACAAAAATCCTTCCTACTTCCGCATTATATACATGTATACTAAAAGTCGGTCAGGAAACTAGACTGAAGTCAGACTTTACATTGACTATTTAAAATGAAGAAGGAAATACTTAAAAAAAAAGAGAATGTAAATCACTTCGAGAGTAAATCACTTCGAGAAATTACAGCGCAATCAAAATAAACCTGGTCTTAGATGCGTTGCCGTTTAATGCATGTTAGCTAGGACATTTTTAAAACCGGATATAAATTTAGTATATCTGGTTTTAAGCTTTCAACTTGTTTCCTCTTAATGCATCGATAATACATGAAGTTACTGTTATGAGTGCAATACGTCTGTATGTGTACATATCTGCACACAGATGTCGCATCTTCGATTGAAATGTTTGTCAAATCAGCCGCGGAACAATCCATTGCATTGCTGACCTCTTTTCGAGTGTATACAGTGGCGGATCCAGCTTTTGAGTTAGATGGCGAGGGGTCTGAGGACCGCCTAGGTCCCCAGCGGGTGCAGGGCGGAGTCCTGGTAGGGGGATCAAAGCTAACGAATTTCAGCCTTTTCGGAACCATTTTCATGACTGAAATTGTTAATGAATTGAAATTGATGCACTTGTCAATTAAATTTTCTAACAGGTAGTTAATATTAACTAATATTTACTCTTTTGTTTATGGAAAATGATCGTTTTACCTATAATTTGCAAAAGTTAGGGGGGGGGGGGGGCGTACGCCCCCTACGCCCCCATGAACCCGCCACTGGTATATTATGGTTGGTTGAGGGTGGGGAATTGAGAATGCTATACCGCCTGGGCGATGTGGACAGTCTTGCTACTGAGTTATTACGTACAAGTAGCTGACAAATAATTCGATGGAAGCGGGTTTTGATCCCTCTTACCTCCATCTAGATTCGAGCTTGAAGAATGTACTTCTTTACTTTACTTTAAACCCATTCCTAAGTCTCCAACGAATATGATGAGAAAGCAAGATATAAATGAAAATGATTATTGAAGCAAATAATCTCGGTAGATCTACATGAGGTATATTGTATAAACCTCCTTTCTCTCTTCACCGTTTTCCTTTGATGGTCCGCTTTGAACTATGTAAACTTAAGAAATTTCAGTTAATGAGACCACATATTTAAGAATTTTTTGCGAGCGCACAATTTTTTAAAGTCTTTATTTGGCATGATGATGAGATAAAAACAAGGTAAATTTTGAATATGAAATTAAACCAGGACGCAAAGAAAGCATACTGGGTGAAATAAAAAGGAAGGTAAAAGTCAAAGTGGGGCTACGTGTACCTTTAGAGTGTAAGTAATGTACCTGATAACAACCCCCCCCCCTCCCCCCACCACACCCCTTTTCAGTTTTCTATCCTAACAGTTCCAAAATTCAGATCCCATCAGGTACCATGAATATTTCAAGTGTGCTTTGTTTTGCCTCTATTTTGTCTTTAAAATCATGAGGACACCTCATACTAGAGCGATTTCCTTTTTTTTTTTTATTTCCAACCGAATCGTGCCTTAGTTGAATACAAATAAGTGAAGAAGTTAAAGAAGACAAACGCAGATCTAAAGAGAAACGCTTTCATGAAAGGGGGGGGGGGGGGGGTTAGTCCAACTAATGCAGACTCATATATTTTTTTTCAAAACCATATGCTGAAACCCTGATTATTATCCCCCGGAGTTATTTTCTAGATCCAGATACATGTATATTCGTTTAGGTTACAATAGCATAAACCTTTGACCTCAAAAACTAGTGTTCTACACCCAAAAGCTGACGTCATTTACTGACTAAACAGAAATGGCTTATATAGAAAGTGATATATCAAAAGAGAGATCATTTCCTGTAGCTTTCATTTGTACTAAATGATATATACCTTTCCGATACTATTGTCACTCTGAAAACGAAAGTGAAAGTGAAAATAGGGAAATTTTGACATGTCATTCAGATGGACTTTGGTCCCAATTTGACCATTGTTTCAATTTTTTTCTTGAAATAAATATTATGCTAATTTGAAGGCAATATCTGTCTAAATAATATATGAAATTTATTTAGGGATTTGCCGCTCCGTTTTTGAGAAATCCACAATACACCACGAAGAACCGGATTTCACACCTCCCCATTCTGAGCCCCTCGCCGGAAATCACCTCTACGTCGTGAATCCTTCCAGTTTTATTTTTATATGCATATCCAAAAATAGAACCCATGAAAATCTTACAAAAATCTTACAGAATCTAATGATACCTTAAAACTTGCCTTCATTTTAATTATCATACACACTATAGCGATATCAGCCTCTGACTCTTTATTTAAAGAAAATTGACCGGGGCCAAATCAGCTTCGAGGCTATAGGGTTTATACTATTAAAACCTTAATTGTCACCCTTTTTATGCCCCCGTAATCGAAGATTCGGGGGCATATAGTTTTTGGTCTGTCCGTCCGTCTGTCTGTCTGTTTCTCTGTCCGCAAAAACTTTAACCTTGATCATAACGTTTGAATGGTAAATGATAGGGCTTTCATATTTCACATGCGTATTCCTTGTGGCAAGACCTTTCCATGGATGCAAAAATTTTGACCTTGTGGCCTTGACCTTGGAGTTTGACCTACTTTTGAAAATCTAAACTTTAGCCATGACTTTTGAATTGTAAGTGATAGGGCTTTCATATTTCACATGTGACTTTCTTCTGGCAAGACCTTTCCATGGATACCAAATTTGACCTTGTGACCTTGACCTCAAAATGTGAACTACTTTTCAGCTGTTTTACCGACAAAGATGCCGACGGGGGCATTCGTGTTTCACAAACACATGGTTCTTATTTATTTCCTCTTTACGTTCAAATAATTATACATTTTATAGAGAACAAATATTTCTATATTTCATTTTAAGATATGGTTGACAAGTGTCTACTGTCGCATGTTTATTTTCGAACACTTCACTCAAGTACTTGTCCTGTATTGAAGACGCTAACGAGGTGATAAAATTATATAATGTTTGAAACAAATCCATATAGAGTACCTGTCAGACTGATTAAAGGAAGTACACATCTAAATTTCTAGGATATATGGATATATAGAGAATACGTGCAATATAATAATCAATGACGTGAATTATAAAGTCGAATTTAATGGACCAAAATAAATAGTTTTCAACTTTCTATTTTTAGAATGTCGCCATGTTGAATCATGAACAGAAATATGCGGAAGTGGAAGTAACGCCATTTATACACCAGGTCGGAGGTCACACATGCGTATTACAAGTGTCGCCTGGCATTATCTGTAAACCATTTCAGGAAAACGAAGTAAACTTTTACAGCAAAATTCCGGAGAAATTGAAGGATTTTGTTCCGTTTTTCCGAGGTATGTAGATGATAGATTTAAAACATTGCGTAGCAGAATAAATTGAATCTTTCAGCATATCTAAACTGACTTTGGCAGCTTTGACCTGGCCTTGGGAGCTTTTTGTTTGTTTTTTTTTATTTTCTCGTCCATTTACAATTAAGATAATGCAATCTTCTACGATGTACATGTACATTCAACACGGCATGTCGAAATCTCAACTAGCATTGGCAATTAGGATCCATATCAGAGGTAAAAATAAACATTTTCTGTGTCTTTTATCCTGTGTAGGTGTTATAAGCATACACTGTGATAAGAATCCTGGCGGGATTAGTTTCCATGCTAAAGTGCCTTACGCTATCTTGGAATCGCTTCAACGCACAGAAAACCATGATCTGTCAGAAACCAGCGTACCGGTGACCCGGAAACATGACGTCACGGAAAACGGCGACGGAAAAACGAGGTAATCTTAAAATATGGATTAAATTCTTATCAGACAAAAAGATGTGTGTTTGAACCACGCCCGAAATAGTTTCTTCCTGGTGAAAGAAAAATAAAATTTCCTGTTCATTATTGATTTGAAATTAAGCAGTCAGAATGTTTTCCGTCACTTTAGAAAGAAATCATACATCCTATCATTAGGTCACATTACTGGACCCGGATTTTCCACCCATTGTTGTTTGAAATGTCAGACAGTTTCAAAGAACATTGCCAATGTTTAGAGCCAAAGCTGTACCAAATTTTCATGTAGCATTGCATGGTATTCAGTTTTCAAAGAAAAACATAAAACTTTAAGATCTTCATTTCTTTTCTTTTTTTATATCGACAAAGAAATCCTAAATGACTTTTTTTTTCTTATCCAGTAGTGATATAAAAGATGGTCTCGGTTCGTGGAGTTTGGAGTGTGTCCGACGTCAGATCGAGCGATATGGATTCTGGTCGGAGAACTCTGAACAAAGTATCCTTACACAATGTTGTCATATGGGTTATTGAGTCACCTGCCAAGCATGCTTGGTATTCTATTTCTAACACGACTTTTAACAAACCCACACACAATCACAAAACGCACGAGAATC
The DNA here is from genome assembly GCA_028142955.1 of Pinctada fucata. Lineage (NCBI taxonomy): Eukaryota > Metazoa > Mollusca > Bivalvia > Pterioida > Pteriidae > Pinctada > Pinctada fucata. The sequence continues at coordinate 27,545,939 of AP027114.1, forward strand.
GAGAGCACCGAGCGTACATATACAAAATGGAGAGACCAAAAGGAATCAATATATAAAAACTTCTCCTAAAATGTTTTTGTGCGGACTTCAGTTATACATTATATATACATAATTTATTTTAATCATGTGGAATAGCGGTTAAATCTTGAGAGCAGTGTTAGGAATCGGATGGAAAAATCAAAATCGATTTTAATCGGACTTTTGTATTATACTGCAAAACTGTAAAATACATGTATTACCGTAACGTAGAATTGAACACAAATTTCATTTCCGGTATGCATACTGAAACCAGCATATACCACAATTGCGTGGGTGCACCTACCTAAAGGTGGAATATACGAACCACAACAACGTCAACAACCTGCCCAGTTAAACGACTTAAGAATTGTTTCTATGTCAAAACTATGGTTTTTCTGAAATATATAGCATTCTTTAAAAGTTTTGATTTTCGCTATTATAATCGTTTCTAATATCGTAATCTGAATGGTCTGGCGACAAATCGATGTCTCCGACGTCGGTGATAATCATCACAACATTAAATAACAAAACCAAAAATGCTGAGCTGTAACACTTATTTTGTCAGAACTTTATAGATTGTTCAGCTTCTTCCCGACGATCTCATGAGACGACAATCTGAGGCGATATCTATCTGTTCCCAATTATCAAAATTTTAATTCTTTCTTTACATTTTATTGTAGAAGTGGAGAAAATAGTATAAACGGATTGCATGTACATTAGTTGAGATAGACTTTTGAAAAAAATGTTCATTTGTGCCCTATAATTATAATGGTATAAAATATAAATCCTGTATTCCGAAATTCCTTAACACAAATAAAGACTTCATTATGTTAGAGAACCTTCTTACCAAGTATAGCAACCCATGTGTAATGGACCTCAAGATGGGTACATTGCCGTCCACGGAACAATCATCGGAAGAAAAGAGGAAGATGATGGAAGAGAGATGGACTAAATCGACTTCCTCTTCTCTGGGATTCCGAATATGTGGTACTCAGGTAAAGTAAACGATTTATATTTTTGGATGGAAGAAATATGACGTGAGAATTTTGGCCAATCCTTAGATTTATTTGTACATTTGTATAGGTCTATTCCTTTGATCAAAACAGCACAATACATGTTATGTCCTTTGTCATGCAGAGCTCGTAAACGTTCCCCGTGAGGGGTTTGACAGTGTTTTAAATACTTTTCCTTGACATGGTCGCCATAACATTTTCTATATAGAAATAACATCGGACAGTGCATGTTTAGATGATATTGTTTTCATTCTCGTGTGTGAACATGGACGGCCAAACAGGGGATGCTTAGTCCTCTCGGGCACCTGGTTCCACTTCTAGCTTTCTAGGGGTCCGTCGATGCTCAACTCGGTGCTCTATTGTGAGTGCTGTTGAGATTGTCGTCAGGATCTTCTTTACCTCATGTACATCATAGTGTTGGGATTGTCGTCAGTGTCGTCAGGATCTTCCTTATCTCATGTAAAAGATTTCTGATCTTTCGTTTGAAATGCTGTATTAGTTTTAGTTTAATTAGTTTAATCATATTTTATTTCAAAAAGCAGAAAAAGGATTGGGCAAAAGTTTTCTCAACATTATATAATGCCCTCTCCTAACAGTTTTAACAATATGGTGAATGGTAGACATACAATTACAATAGAATTAATCAAAATACATGAAGATTGAATTAAATGGAAATAATACAAAAACAAATAGAACGTAATACAAAAACAAACAAGAGAGAGAGAGAAAGAGAGAGAGAGAGAGAGGGTGTGTGTGTGTGTGTGTGTGTGAGGGTGAGAGGGTGTGTGAGAGGGTGAAGGACGGTGAGGGTGTGGGAGAGAGAGGGAGGGGGTGTGTGTAGGTGTTCCGAATGAAATTAAAATCTGTTGGTTGTTTTAATGTATTTATGAACTGCTTTTACAATTTGTTCATTTTGCTCGTAATCTAGTTCTGATTTTCCGTTTAGTAATATATCTATTGTTAAATTTGAAATAAACGAGAGTTCATTAAATAGATGGCTTCTAGCTGTTTGGTAGTTCCTACAATCAAAGAAAAAGTGTTTTACATTCTCATTTACGTTTTCTAAACAATTGTTACATATTGGAGATTCCCTAAGATTTACACGAAAAAGGTCAGCATTAAGGCTACTACAATTACGTCTTAACTTGGTGTGTATAATGTTTAGTTTTCTTTCACCTATTAGCAAGTATTTCGGAATATTTGTAATTTCCATGTTAGACTTTAATGTTCTTTTAAATATATTTTGAGATGGTTCATGTCGTAAAGTTGGGTCGAGAGAATTCCATAAGGAGATGGTGGATGGGAAGAATGAGTTGCGCGATGTTTGTAAACGAAAATTAGGATTTCCAATTTCTGTCGGACTACGTAGGTTATAGGGGTTAGTTCGAGTGAAGTCTTGCAGTATGTCTGTCAAAAACTCAGGGGCTGTGTCGAAGTAAATTTTATGAAATAAATTTAGTTTTCTCATTGATCGTCTTTCTTTTAGTTTAGCCCACCCCGTTTCTTGATAAAGTGAATCCCGTGAAGCATATAGAGGTAATCCTGTAACGAGTCGAGCGGCTTCAAGTTGAACTTTTTCGAGTTTATCTTCGTCAAATTTGGTACATCCGTCCCATAGTTCGCAAGCATATTCTAATACAGGTAAAATAAACGTGTTATATATTTTGTTAAGAGAAGTTCTAGAAAGGGTAAATTTTAGTTTTTTCAGCACATTTATTTTTTTGAGGGCTGAATTACAAATGCTGTTGATGTGAAAAGACCATTTAGCGTTACTCGAGAAATTGATTCCTAAATGCTTATGACTGTCAACTGGCTTTAGTATAGTATCGTTAAATTTTATTTCGAAATTATAAGGTTGATTTCCTATAAAAAGAATTTCAGTTTTTGACGGATTAAACTTTATTTTCCATTTTCTTGCCCAATTTATTATTTCATCTAAGTCATTTTCAAGTGTTTCTTTTATTTCGTTATCATTGGTGGAGGAAGCGGAAATGGACGTGTCGTCTGCAAAAAGGCGGGAAATACTCAAAAGATTATCAGCTATATCATTAACAAAGAGAAGAAACATCAGGGGGCCGAGAACGGACCCCTGGGGCACGCCGGCATTTATATTTCTAAAAGAGGATGTTGAATTATTAACAAAGACACATTGTTTTCTGGACGAAAGATAGTTTTCAAGGAAAGAGAGGAGGGGACCATGAATACCGTGAGCTTTCAGTTTGATCAGCAGGCCTTTATGCCACACTCGATCAAACGCCTTAGAGACGTCACAAAAAACGAAACATGTATTCATTTTGTTCTCAAGATTCATGCAAATGGAATGATATATTTCAAGTAGCTGGTATACTGTAGAATTCTTTGGTAGGAATCCGCTTTGGAATTTATAAAATAGATCATTTGCCAAAAGAAAGTTGTGGATATTCTTGTGAATAATTCGTTCGAATAATTTACCAACAGTGCTTAACAGAGCTATAGGTCGATAATTGCTCGGAAGATGAGAGTTGCCTTTTTTGAAAACTGGCATAATTCGAGCTTCTTTCCAAATTTCGGGGAATGCAGAAGAGAGTAAGCAGTTTCTGAACAGAAGTAGAAGTGGTTTACAAACAGTTTTGGCTGTGTTCTTTAGCATATTATGACTTATGTCATCTAATCCTGAGGCTTTGTTTAGTTTCAGGATTCCAATAGTATCTATGATTTCAGATTCTGTTATTTCAATAGTCTCAAGACGTTCGTCTGTCCTGTCTGGAAAATTTGGTACGTCGCTGTTGTTGTCCTCTAATGTAGAAATACTAGCAAAATATTCATTCAATAGATTAGCCTTGTCTTGATCCTCAATTGTAATTTCATTGGTGTTTGGGTTGAGTAGAGGGGGTATATTTACAATATTATTAGAATCTTTAGTAAGTTTTCGTACTAACTTCCAGAAATCTTGCTGATTGCCTGTTGAATAATTATCAATAAGTCCGTGAACATCCGAAAAGTAAGACTGCTTTAGAGATTTCTTCAAATTGTTTACATGATTTCTTTGTTTTCTATATTTTTCGTATATTGTTAAAGAATTGGTATTTATTGCTTTTTTCCGGATTCTGTCTCTTTTCCTAATTTCTCTTCTAAGTGTTGTGTTGAACCAAGGTTTGTCATGAGGACGAATGGTGACTACTTTATGTGGGATATTTTCTTTAGCTAACTCGATGTATTTTTCGGTAAACTCTTTACATTGTCTGTCTATACTATAAGTTGGGTTAAGACATCTATTCCAATAAAAATTTTCAATGTCATTGTTAAATTTTTCGAAGTTACCGTTTTTGTAATCCCAGATCTCTCTCGTAAAACATTTTTTGAAACATATGTTTATTTTTATATCAACTAATCCGATATTCTAAATGCCTTGGACCTACGTGCCCTCACCCTAGAACTTATTTTTCAAATGAAGTACTCTTTCGTTTGTTTTCTACTCATCCTATGTTTGGTGCAAAATGAAACAGCCTTTGAGTCAATAATTGCTCTATTACTGCTCCTGTCCTGTATGGATGTTCATCCAAACCCTGGCCCGGATCAAAGTAATTCAAATGATCTATCAATTTTTCATCTAAATATTCGTAGTATTCGACATAAACTATCATACTTAAGTGATGTTGCCTCAGAATACGACCTGATCTGTGTCTCTGAGACTCACCTTGACAGTAATATCCCAAATGAAGATATCCATCTTGAAGGGTTCTACCCAGATCCTATCAGAAAAGACAGAACAGCACATGGCGGAGGTGTCCTCATATATGTTTCAGATAAATTATTTGTAAAACGACATCAACATCTTGAAATTTCAGATCTTGAAATGATTTGGCTAGAGGTCTGTTTCCCCAAATTTTCCTTTCTTTTGTGCTGCATTTACCGTCCTCCTAATTCCAATAATAGCTTCTGGGATAGCTTTCATTTGTCTTTAGAAAATGCGCTTTCGGTGAATAATCATATCATTATCACAGGAGACTTAAATGTAGATCTTCTTGTAGAAACTCAACATAATCTAATTGATATAATACAATCCACAGGTTTGAGGAACCTTATTAATACTCCAACACGATTCGGCCCAACGCGCGCTTCTCTTCTTGACCTAGTTTTAGTAAAGGAGTGTTCGGTTAGTGATACACAAGTATTGGATATAGATAGGACTGTTTCTGACCACAATGCTGTATCATGTAGTATCCGTGTTCAAGATGTTGGTGAAATTGCATATTTTTACATAATAAATCCAATCTACAACTAATAATGAGTGAATTTGTCGATCACATCTCGTGAATCGTTTATTGTCCAAAATAATCTTATTTTTCTCTCGAGAACAATTTTTGTATTACGACCAGTATCTTCTTCATTTCAGGTATACAAGACAAACACAAAAGGGTACGTCGTTCATGACAAGTATCATGGACGTAAGCTTGACGTGTTTGGCGTAAAAGAGGAACTTAGGGACTTCTTTCACAATGGTGTATTCCTACGCAGTGACGTCATTAAAGCTATTATTAACAAGCTTAGGAACCTGTCTGAAGCTTTCAAATCACAGGGTTCTTTTAAATTGTTTTCTTGTTCACTTTTACTTGTGTACGAAGGCGAATCAGTAACATTACACCGACAAGATCTAAATGGAGATATCTTTAGCTTTGAAAGTTGTGATGACGTATCAGTGTCACGTGATTATCCTCTTGGCGATTCAGATGATGAAAATGAATCACGTGGTTGCTCAACATGTGACCACAAGATTCCAAAAATAGATGTTCGATTAATAGATTTTGCAAATGCTGTTCAAGAAGAGAGATGCACTGAAAAAGAGAAGAATCTTGACTCGGGAATATATTATGGTCTTCAAACTTTGATTGAGAATTTAGAAAATATATTGAGCTAAGGTGCTAGCTAATGGTAATTAAACATTATGTGATACCTCAATTTAGTTTATTTTGATTAATTTTCGTGCGTGAACATCGACGGCGGATGCAGCTAGCGAAGCATGGGATGCTTACTCCTCCCGGGCACCTGACCCCACCTGTAGCTTGCGAGGGGTCCGTCGATGCTCAAATTTGTGCTCTATTGTGAGTCAGTTTATTCTTTATTTTCCTCCTTTATGTACATTAACCTTGTTGGGAAACATTGGATTGCATTTAGAAACTTATGGTTCCCAAGGAAATGTCATTCAAATATTTTCTAAACAATTTCCTTAAGGGACGGACATGGATGCAAAAAAAAGAAAAAAAAAATTTGTTTGTGAATGTTTAAATGAATTTATCTCACAAAATTGTCGCAGTATTGATACAACTCGCATTTGTGTTCAAGAGAGATTATAATGTTTAATATCTACTTTGTTCATTCGTCTTAATTTATTTTTGTGCATTTAAAATATGAGTTTTCTTTCAAAATGCATTGCTTCGAACAAGCATTCTACGAGAGACTATCATACAATTTACTTCTTACAAAATCAGTTGTAATGTGTTGAATAGTTTTAGGTCTAACCGCAGACCATGTGCAATATTGCTATGTTTAAATTTTGGTCAGTTTATCTTATTCTATTGTTGATTGAAATATTCTATATTTTTACTGAATAAAGCTTATCTTTGAATTCCTGCTTTCGTTTTATCAAATGTACTCAAATATAAAAGGAGAACAATTCGCTAACTCGTTAAGTTTTTCGGAAGACTAATATATGCTCGTTGATGATTTCTGAAAACTAAAGTGAAAATGAAAATAAAAGGACGTGTATCAACACTACTACCAGAGAGTGTATCAACACTACTACCATAGAGCAGTTTGTTTGATAATATTCAATACTGCCAAGTGTGCGAAAATTACAACATAATAGTCTATTATCCAGAAAATATTTATGACCGTTTTAAACCTTGATTTTATATGGTAATAAATTCTGGCGAGCAGTAGCGAGAGAAAATTTTTGAAATCATGACACCAAAATATTATATTTAAAATGAAAGGTTTCCAATACAAATTCATGATGTATTTTTCAAATATTAATATGACAACAAAAGGGAATTGGGATTTAATCTTATGAAATATGCATATTGATAAAAAAAACCAACACAATAGCTATGCTTCGAAAATTCTAGGGGGGATGTCCCCCGACCCCCCCCCCCCCCCCCCCCCCACCCCTTCTGGATTCCCGCTTGCACCTGGTCGCACCTCTGGCTTGCTGGGGGTCCGTCGATGCTCAATTGGGTGCTATATTGTGAGTGTTGTTGAAACTGCCAGGATCTTCTTTATCTCATATATTAGACAGGCATTTTGCGTCAAGAAAAACAAGTTGCAAATCTTATGTAAAGAAATATGCCTTCATCAAGGCCAGTCTTTTCTGGCTCCAGCGGAACACACCTGCAAAATGCAATAAACAACACGTTAACATAACAACACAGGTTTATTCCTTACGGTTCAACCAACAATCAAAAAGACGAACAAATTACAAAACTTGTTTAAAATAAAATACATTCTGTAGATAGTGTATAGGACGATATTGCAAAAAAAGGAAAAGAAAGCAAAAGCCAAATTAAAAGGAAATGGAAAATAAAGAAAGAAATAATTCTAAGGCACAAAGAGGTACACGCGACTACGACCCTGTGACAAAAATCCAACTCCTAATTTAAAGACTAGCTGCCAAGGTAATTATGAAAAATTCAAATGTATAGAAAAATACAAATGTATTAGTCCTAAGGCAGATGAACTGATGTTAAACGTCTTCAAATTGAATAACATCATTTAAGAACAGATAAATTGGCATCATGGACCAGACATGCACGTCAATGAATTTGACCCCAAAAAAAAAAAAAGTGATAGACTTTTGGATAGAGATCGAGTAGAAACAGCAACAGAAACGGTAATCGCAAATACAAATTTATTGTTGTTAACTATGAAGAAAAGTCCGATTCTGAAAATAAGTACACTGAAACAGACATTATTCAGATGTTAAACTTTCTGATCGACAACATTTTAGTGGTGTTTGGAGGAATGGTCTTACAGCAAATTGTCGGAATTCCAATGGGGACCAATTGTTCCCCACTCCTTGCCGACATTTTCCTTTACTCGTACGAAGCTTAATTCATTCAATCTTTGGTCTCTGAAGGGAAAAGATACTTAGCTTCTGACTTCAACTTCACTTACAGATACATAGACGATGTGTTGTCCATCAATAATCCAAAATTCTCGGATTACCTGAGCAGTATCTATCCTTCGGAGCTTGAAGTAAAAGAAACTACAGAGACAAATAATTCAGCATCCTATTTGGACATAATGTTGTCCTATGACACTGGTGGTCACATGAACACCTCACTCTATGACAAACGTGACGTCTTAAATTTCAGCATTACAAACTTTCCTTTTCTGAGTAGCAACATCCCTTCATCGCCTGCTTATGACGTGTTCATATCTCAGTTGATACGCTATGCCAGAGCAAGTACCAAATATACGGATTTTGTTCTGAGAACGAGGCGTCTTTCAGATAAGCTTCTCAGTCAGGGATATGTTTGTGACCGACTAACATCGTCACTGAGGAAGTTCTACGGTCGATATGGGGAACTCGTCATACACTATGATGTCCCACTCTCCAGAATGGTGGATGATATTCTGTCATAGACCATTTGAACCATCCAACCAAAGATTGTACTCTATGTCTTCCGAAATGGAAGTAACCGGATGTGACATTTCTACCGAATTGAAGCGGCGGATGTTGCATGCAAGCAGGAGATGCTTACTCCTCCTGGGCACCTGGTCTCACTCCCATATCGGGAGTTCGCTTCTTTTCATATGGTGGAGGTTTTTGTTTGTTTGCTTTGGTTCCTGTTTTATCCTGATTTTGTATGCCTTCGATTTCTGATTTTCTGAATTATCGATTTTGTGCTGTAAACAGGGATATGGTCATTATCCATATTTGTCATCATGAGACTGCACGATGAAACGGTAAAAATAATTGATCTGTTGATTTACATATAATGAGCGATATTCATTTTCACTTTAATTCTTAAGTGAATAAATACCAGAAGTCTGAAAATTTGAAAACATAATACGTATTCTATTGCCGAGGATAAATTATAAAACATATCATTTAAAATTAAGGCATAACTGGTATAAGTGTTAAGTCATTACAAGATAATTATCAAAGAAGTACCTAACAGTTATTCAGTCTCAAAGTCAAGAGGGCAAGGCCAAATCGTGAGAATTCCCATCGGTACGGTTGAGATACATTAATTACAAGGGATACATTACAAGAGGCGAATAACATTTTGAAGTACCCATCAGTTATGTAAGAAGTTTCACAGAGGCTGGCACGTCGCCCTCTATAAAAAGGTGCCAACCTGCTGTGTCCCAGGGCACGGATACAGTAGGTCAGACAGGCGCCCCAAGAGTCGTCCTTCGGGACATCACTGAATATACATAAATAGTTAATGACGACAACACGATGTGGTATAAGTATTAGTATTAGTATTAGTTCCTACCCACAAAGTCATACCAAGTTGCAATTGTTGACATTTTGAAAGACCACAACTTTGTCCTCACTGACTGCAATATATATCTAAGTGCGGGGACAAGAATTGTAAAACATGCCCAATTCTAATAACAGACAACTCCTTCAGGAGTAATTTTTCAAAACGTACCTTTACCACCCAGAGTTTCGAAAACCAGACTTCAAGGCTCTGATTGGATGACACATTTTAATTTGGAATTATCCTCTGCGACCGCTGCACAGAATTTCATGAAACCCTACAGGAAGCAAGTTCTCAAGGTCCTCTACCAAGTTTGTGTTTTTTCATGCCAACCGGTCAAAAAATATGGCCGCCCAGGGCTCTGATTGGATGACACATTTTTGACATCTCCTCTGAAACTGCTACACAGAATCTAACGAAACCTTACTGGAAGCAAGTATATATGGGGAACTCGTCATACACTATGATGTCCCACTATCCAGAATGGTGGATGATATTCTGTCATAGACCATTTGAACCATCCAACCAAAGATTGTACTCTATATCTTCCAAAATGGAAGTAACCGGATGTGACAGTTCTACCGAATTGAAGCGACGGGTGTTGCATGCAAGCAGGAGATGCTTACTCTTCCTGGGCACCTGGTCTCACTCTCATATCGGGAGTTCGCTTCTTTTCATATGGTGGAGGTTTTTGTTTTTGTTTGCTTTGGTTCCTGTTTTATCCTGATTTTGTATGCCTTCGGTTTCTGATTTTCTGAATTATCGATTTTGTACTGTAGATAGGGATATGGTCATTATCCATATTTGTCATACTCAAGGTCCTCTACCAAATTGTCCACTGTCATTCTTTTGTTTGCAGCTCAGGTGAGCGACGTGGCCAATACTCAGTTGAGCCTTCACTGAATGCTAGTTGAATTTTTACCATGCAAATGAGGGAGCGCTCAACTTTCCAAAAAAGGAAATTTAGGTGTGAGGCAAAACTAAGCTCAACTTTTATGTTCTCCTACCGCCACATTTGCATACCGTACTCAACTAAGGCTCAACTTCTTTGTCCTAAACTATCTTTCGAATACTCAACTAATTCTCCACTATTTCACATTCAACTCTGAATTATATTTTGACTAACATTTTTAGAGCACGATGTTTTTTTTTCAGGGCCCATCGGGCCAGATATCTTTTGAATTCATCAATCAGCAGCAACTGCATTACCCGGATACACATATTCTTACTATAAATATATAATTATTTTCTTTTTGCTGTCTGTTTGTCCGGAATTGCATGTTTTGTCGATCAAAATCTTATAGAGCCAGATTTTTGCAAATTAAGTCCTCCTCCCCTGACCCCGACAAAAACAGTGTTATTTCTAATCATATTGAGAAATTGATCAATATGATCGAAATAGAAATTAAAGTGAAATTAGCCTTTGTGCAAAAGATCTACGGATTGAAAGTCCTTTAGCTCAGATATTCAATTGACATTTGTTTTGGAAGACTAAAGAATAAGGTTTAAATCATCAACACAAAAAATATAAAAGCCTTACCTTCTTTAATCATGCATATTATTTAGATACTGATTTGTCAGTCTAAACTTCAAACACAACTTTCCAGATCGTCTGCTGCCAAAGTTTACCCGCGCATGTTTGAAACATGTGTACGGTATGTAACATCCTATAATAGTCCAAGCACTCAACAAGCACTCAACTCCTGTATTTCCCTAAGTTTCCAAGTCCTAGCACTCAATTAGCTCTCAATACCTGAATTTCTCTAAGTTCAAACACTCAATTAGCTCTCAACTTTAATATTTACTAAGTTCTTTGACTCAACTAGGTCTCAACAGATTTACCTTTCTGAAATTTTCAAAGATCAAACACTCAACCAGCTCTCAACTTTCCTTACACTCAACGTTTTACACTCAACTTTTTGCCCGAAAAGGTTGAGCCTTAGTTGAGACTCAGCTGAGGTCTAGTTGAGCCTTGGTTAAGTATTAGAACTTTGAGCCTCAACTTTTCATTTTCACTTGGGTGTCTTTCAATTTTGACTGGTTAATCCGATTTGTCGTTACAGAGTTATGGGACTTAGAATTTTAAAATACTGTGAAAATATACCAAAAAAAAATATTTAAAATTCTTTAAAAATCTATTTGTGGGTGAAATGTTTCCGGAATTCGTATGCCTCCAGTATAAAGAATGTTCTTTCACATATACCATGTGTTTTTAATTTTTTTGTAGCATGATCGAGAAATTATGTGTAATGGTAGGGGGCTTTATATGGACATACATGGTAAGCATAGAGCAAAATATAGGCAGATGCAACGCAATTACTTGAATATGTGTCAACATATTTTCAGGATATCTCTACATCGTTATGAGACTGCAAAGAGGAAGCCGCCTTTCGAATTTCAGGTTCATCAGATTTGTCGTTATGAAGTTATCTGACTTAGATTTTTGTGTTGTGAAAAAAATCCCAACGGGCGTATCTTGCCACATGAGCATGGACTGTATTGTTAAGTTTTATTCGAAATGTTCAAAATACAACCAAAAACAAAATTCAATCTCTTCTTTTCTACAAAGTTTTCATACAGAAGGTACTACTTCGAAGATAGCAAAAAAAAAAAAAACAAAAAACAAAAAACAAAAAAAAACAAAAAAAACAAAAAACAAAAAAAACGTCGAACGTTTGTTTGCTGTTACATCAAGTGACGTTCTCCATCCGCGGTGATATTTCAAATATAAAGAACCGGGATGAAAAATAACAATTATACAACTTAATTGACACGTAAAATGTAAATATGAAGATTATTTTTCAGCTTTTGCGCTTTATCAGTGTGTATTGGCAGTAGGGAATGGTAACAACATTCACGAAAAGCACTTCGTGCTTTACATATTTTGTTTCCATTCCCTACTGCCAATATACACCGATAAAGCGCAAAAGCTGAAAAACAATCCTGAAATGCTGAAGCTTTACTAATTAATGCAGCACTTTATTCATTAGCACCACCTACAATAAATTCCTTTCTTGCACTAGACTCTTGAGACTGTTCGAAAAGGCGATAATTATCGAGTTGTCGGGGCAACAACCCGATAACTTACGGGGCGACAGCTCGATCATCAATTAGGCGAAACATTTCGCCCCGCTAATTATCGCCTTATAATTTTCATTTTGTCGCGATGAAATTGTCTTTATCGTTTTGTCGCCCCGAAATAGCGATAAACAGCCGGGGCGAAAAGGCGATAATGATCGGGTATTCGGGTCGACAAAACGAAATCTTGAATGAATTTAGCCAACGCAGTACAGTGTATATTTTATAACTTTCAATTCAATATTTCATCGTTATATCAATTTTGTTTATGCTAGGGCATGTTTATTTTGTGCCACTTCGGTCAATTTTCTTAAACTCCGCTTTTTCTACATGGATCTACATCTGTACTGGTAGCATACACATACGCATATACCCATCAACTACATCAATACATGAAAGCCATCTTAACCTTGAAATGCTTCCTCTTTTTTCAATTCGATGCTTATAAATAATTTCTATCTCATTGTTGGGTCTTTATCTTTCCATTTGAATGATGAGAAGTTCGAACGTCCGGTTTTGGCATTGATTTATAAATTTGCAACGATTGGTATTTGATATATACATTCTGATGTCTTATTGTATGGTCATTCCTCTTTTTAAATTATTAATCTCATGTCCAACAAAATTTGCTCGACTTTTAAGATGTGTTGTTCAATTGTCGAAATATAGTACGATAGTATAACGGAAATGTCTACTAGAAACATTACAATTGGTACAATGTCGCATTATGATTGGTTTAATTAATTAATGTCGATAGAATTAGCGTATTATATTAATTAGTTTTCAACCCTTATCCTTGCATGGATCTGATTGACAAACTTAAAGTAAAACTTCCATACTGACGGTAAGACATAAAATTTTTATCAATCTTTTATATCTATTTTTTACGAAAATGAGTGAATCAAATTTCGGGGCGACAACCCGATAAATTCATATAACGGGGCGACAGCTCGAGCATAATTAGGCGAAACATTTCGCCCGCTAATTATCGCCTTATAGTTTTCATTTTGTCGCGATGAAAGTGTTTATATGGTTTTGTCGCCCCGAAATAAAGATAAATAGCCGGGGCGAAAAGGCGATAATGATCGGGTATTCGGTACGACAAAAAGAAATCTTGAATGAAATGGCAGAATTCAGCCAACGCAGCACAGAGTATATTTCATAACTATCAATTCAACATTACATCGTTATATCAATTTTGTATATGTTAGGGCATCTTTATTTTGTGCCACTTCGGTCAATTTTCTTAAACTCCGCTTTTTCGACATCTGCATCTGTGCTGGTAGCATACACATACACATATACCCATCAACTACATCAATACATGAAAGCCATCTTAATCTTTAAATGTTTCCTCTTTTTTTTTTCAATTCGATGCTTATAATTTCTATCTCATTGTTGGGTCTTTTTCTTTCCTTTTGAATGATGAGAAGGTCGAACATCCGGTTTTGGCATTGATTTATGACTTTGCTACAATTGGTATTTGAATAATACATGTTGATGTCTTTTTGTATGGTCATTCCTCTTTTTGAATTATTAATCTCATGTCCAACAAAATTTGCTCGACTTTTAAGATGTGTTATTCAATCGTCGAAATATAGTACGATAGTATAACGAAACTGTCTACTAGAAACATTACAATTGGTACAATGTCGCATTATGATTGGTTTAATTAATTAATGTCGATAGAATTAGCGTATTATATTAATTAGCTTTCAACCCTCATCCTTGAATGAATCTGATTGACAAACTTGAAGTAAAACTTCCATACTGACGGTAAGACATCAAATTTTTATCAATCTTTTATTTTTATTTAAAACAATTTTCTATTTCTATTTCTACATGTAACGGGGCGACAGCTCGATCATAATTAGGCGAAACATTTCGCCCCGCTTATTATCGCCTTATAGTCTTCATTTTGTCGCGATGAAATTGTCTTTATCGTTTTGTCGCCCCGAAATAACGATAAATAGCCGGGGCGAAAAGGCGATAATGATCGGGTATTCGGGGCGACAAAAAGAAATCTGGAACGAAATGGTAGAATTCAGCCAACATAGTAAAGAGTATATTTCATAATTTTCAATTCAACATTACATCTTTGTATCAATCTTGTATATGTTAGGGCATGTTTATTTTGTGCCATTTCCCACGATACGTATTGGTCGATTTTCTTAAACTCCGCTGTTTCTTCATCTGTTCCGGTAGCATACACCTACACATGTACCCATCATCTACATCAATACATGAAAGCCATCTTAACCTTTAAATGCTTCCCCTTTTTTCAATTCGATGCTTATAATTTCTATCTCATTGTTGGGTCTTTTTCTTTCCTCTTGAATGATGAGAAGGTCGAACGTCCGGTTTTAGCATTGATTTATGAATTTGCTACAATTGGTATTTGAATTATACATGCTGATGTCTTATTGTATGGTCATTCCTCTTTTTAAATTATTAATCTCATGTCCAACAAAATTTGCTCAACTTTAAAGATGTGTTATTCTATTGTCGAAATATAGTACGATAGTATAACGGAACTTTCTACTAGAAACATTACAATTGGTACAATGGCGCATTCTGATTGGTTTAATTAATTAATGTCTATAGAATTAGCATATTATATTAATTAGTTTTCAACCCTTTTCCTTGCATGAATCTGTTTGACAAACTGAAAGTAAAACTTCCATACTGACGGTAAGACATCAAATTTTTATCAATGTTTTATTTATCTCAATTCATTTTAAACTATTTTTTATGAAAATGAGTGAATCAAATAATATTTTCAGCCATACAGAGGCGTTCTCTGACATCCCATATCGGGAGTTCGCTTCTTTTTTTATATGGTAGAGTTTTTTGTTTGTTTGCTCTGATTCCTGTTCTATCCTGATTTTTTATGCCTTTGGTTTCTGATTTTCTGTATTATCGATTTTGCGCTGTATTCAGGGATATGGTCATTATCCATATTTGTCATTTCTGAATTATCGATTTTGTGCTATATACAGGGATATGGTCGTTATCCATATTTGTCATTTTATATATCGTGAAAGAAATACAATATTTCATATGACAAAATTTTGCTTTCTGAGTGGAAACATCTATTCATTGCCTGTAGTTGCATGATTAATTAATCTATGTCACTATACAAGGGCAAGCTCAACTAGATCAACAGCCTCGACCAGTCGAAAGTTTAATATTCGCTTTCAATTCGTAAACGTATTGAAAGCTTTTTGAAAGCTTAGCTTTAAAACTTTCGTCAGCGATTGCTTTGGAAATTATGAATACTCGAGAGATTACAAAATTTCGTCAGCGAATTCTAGCTAACTAATTTTCGTCAGCGAATAGCTTTCATAAAATTTGAAAGCTGTAGTTAACGAAAATTTCGTCAGCGATTAGCTTTCAACATTTTTGAAAGCTATAGTTGACGAAAATTTCGTCAGTGATTAGCTTTCAAAATTTTTAAAAGCTATAGTTAACGAAAATTTCGTCAGCGATTAGTTTTCACAATTTTGAAAGCTATAGTTGACAAAATTTCGTGAGCGATTAGCTTTCAAAACTTTTGAAAGCTTTCAAAAATTTTGAACGCTCCGAGTTGACGAAAATTTGAAAGCTATCACTGACGAAAATTACGTTAACAATGTTTAGTTAACGAAATTTTCGTCATCTACTTTTCGAAAGCTTTTTGGTAGCTTTCAAAATTTCGTCATCTCAGTAGCTTTAAAAAAGCTGACAAACTTTCGCATTTAGCTTTCAAAATTTCATCTTCTCGGCGTTTAACTTTCGACCGGTCGGGGCTGTAGATCTCCGACTAGGGCAATTTTTTTTAGATATAGTCCCTATCAGAACTATTTGTTTTTTGTTTTTTTTTTTTTGGCCTGAATATTTCGAGGAGATGGTCCTCTACATGTGGACATATCCATCTTTCTTCTACCTCATTTCTATTAAAAGTCGCCACCCTTACATTAAGTCGACTCTTATAAGAAAAAAATATCTTTTTATCTAGCTTATAGGTCGAGTTATTGCCCACTAATAACATAGACTTGTCAGATAAATTATCTGACAAATCGACTTTTTTATCTTACAAGACGACTTATTTATCTATTTAGTCGACATAAAGATGTCAGATAATTATGTAGATATTTAAGTCTACTGGTAAGATATTTACGTCGACTTAATTGATAATTAAGTTGACCAGTAAGATGAATAAGTCGACTTGTTGAATATTTAAGTCGACTTGTAAGATAAATGAGTCGACTTCTCAGATATTTTATCTATCAAGTAAATTTCATAAATGGGCAGTAACATAACACGGCCTAAAAGCTAGAAACCAAGATAATTTAAGTCGACTTATATTTTGTTATAAGCTGACTTAAAAATTTGACAAGTCGACTTAATCATTTCTAAATCGATATAATTATCTGACAAGTTGATGGCAGAAATATGTAAGTCACACAGTTAGAATATTACACATCATGACGACCTGTTTAAAGATGTTTATATCAGTTATATGTAGGCAATTGGTGACCCTTATACGTTTCCATAGAAATATGCCACCATACTACTTTAATTTATTATTGTCGTTACAAAGTATCCTGGTCTGACGGAGCTTACTGAGAAAAGTCGAATAAAATTTAGGTGATATAGAATATGTATTACATATAAAGAAGTGAGTAAATACTCACAATACGTACAATTTTGTAAAACTTGAATTTATTTATTTATTTATTAAAATTTGAATTCGTATGACGATCCAGCAAAAATATGATCCATATGGCCATGTCAGTTTGCTACGACAATAATCGGATCATTTTCATATATTTCTTTTTAGATAGAAACAGAACTTTCAAGCTGTGAAGGGAATTAGAAATCAGAAGAAAATGTTCAAAAAGGGACTTTTTACGTCATTTATTGTTGCGTCATTAATGACGTCCTTATTTGTTGATTCCATATTGGCAACTCATTCCTTGGACATTTTGGAGGAGGTGATCGCAAATAGTGCCTACAAAAGATATGCACCAACAAATACACCAATGTACATTTCTGCATTTGTCCAGATACTTGACATCAAAGAAGTGAATGATTTAGATGAGACTTTGTCGGCAGTACATCGCTTCACCTTCTACTGGTATGACAGTCATTACACGTGGAACCCCGCCGATTACAACAACGCTTCTTACATCCAAATTCCTTCCAACTATTTGTGGACTCCAGACTTTGCAGTTCTAAATGAGGTGACTACAGTTAAGAGATTCGACAAAGAACCGTCACTGATCTATGTGGATGGCAGTGTTTTTGGATACCATCGTTGGACTCCTGTAATTGTCTCTGAGACCAGATGCTCTACAGATCTTGTGTACTATCCTTACGATACTCTAGAGTGTCCGATAAAAATCGGCACAGTATCAAATCCCATGGGAGATGTGACGTTTCAAATGACAAGATGTGAAAGGCTGGATGAAGTAACCGGAACCAGTACATGGCATCTGGAACGAGTAGAGAAAAAAATTAAAGTGGAGATATTTGACAATAATCTCGGATTCGAACACGATGTCCTTTACTGTGTGTATCACTTCAAAAGGAAATCAGAGTACGTTATCTTTAATACATTGCTACCATTAGTGTTTCTAGCCGGACTGAACAGTTGTTCGTTCATCATTCCATGCAGCAGCGGAGAGAAGATATCCTACTCCATGACCTTGTTTCTGACCTTTGCTGTGTATGTCACTATCATCATGCAGAGCATGCCGGCCACATCAGATACCGTGTCCTATATTCAACTCTACCTGATCAGTCAACTCAGTATGAGTGTTTTCATCATCTTGGTGAATGCTCTCCAGCTTCGCTTCAAAGACATGCTGGAAGTGGAAATAGAGAATGATGATATCCAAAACAAAAGCAAAGACCAACCTACCACAATTCTAGTGAAGTCGAAGGACACTGAAGAAGGTTTTGTCGAGGTTACCCGTAGGAACCGTCTATGTAAGAAGATCCGTAGGATGTTTTCTTTGAAAACCATTCTACCCAAAATTGATCTGATAGGTTTTGTCACAGTACTCATTCTTCAGTTGATATTCTGTACCTGGTACTTCGTCGTAGTATCCAGTAATTAGCAGCTCTCTAACCCGAAACAAGTTCCATAATTTATAGCAAAAAAACGATAAGATTGTGAAAACTTTTTTTGTGGTTTAACGGATATGTTGTGGGAATCTTTAAAAACGAAATAATTGACGACACGCTTTCACCATAGTGAATGCACTTGATGTTTGAATGCTTTTTTTTCCGACTTTTTTTTGCTCTACACGAGGTACTAATGATGGTGGCGTTGATTTTTGCCTCTGATAGTCTGAAGCAAACTAAATTGAAAACGAATAAATGCATTTTCTCCAGGCATGTCATTTTTTTATTCCGAAATAGAAAAGAATCTCAAATATGACGAAGTTATCGTGACTTTGTACAGCGGACAACACGTTCATCGAATGAAACGATTAGATCATGCACAACAAAACGAACAGCCGGAGATAATAATATGGAAATAAATTAAACTTTACAAAACGGATGAGGCATTGCAGAAGATCAATGCATAATAAAATCCATATCGTCCAGGTATATGAAACGTTCATAGTTTTTGCAAACAACTGTTCAATAGTTTGTCGACGACAGAAAATAATTCCATTTGACGAACTCTTGAAGTGTTTGCAAAAACTGTAGACTTTTCAGATACATGTAAGGAAGTGTTCCAAATCTATACCTTCATGGGGAAAATTCAAAACCAATGGATTTACTTATTAGGCATTGTCCTACTGAAACGTCTCATCAATTTTGTGCAGTGTCACTTAAATGATGAAAAAACAATCACATATCTCCGTAAGGAATCACAACATCATACGTTTCGATCTCACGCAGTGGTACTGCGCCTATTCTTCACGGAGACTGCATGCTATTGTAATCAAGTATGAACCTTTTAACATGTCAGCTTGCATTGGCTGTTTAGGAATATATTTGATTGATCACAGCAGGAGAGACTGATAAACAATGACTAAGGGAACGAAAGTCACACACAAACTCCGAAATCAGACTTCAAAAATATTTGAACTACTTGGTGAGTGTCACTGCTGGTGGACCAGGAGTCTCCGAGGGCACATGTAGCTAAGTTCGATCAGTTTCGGTTGATCGTCTGTCTTTTCAACGCATTCGAAAATTTCTGAATTCGAAATTCTTGAAATTTCTCAAACGTGGGTCCTGAAACATCATATCCTACCCATCCTGCTACGTCTTTCGGTACATTTTTAGACATCATTTTCACAGTCTTTGGCCATATTGCATTGTTTAGATTGAGGATCACTGACGAGGGTTAAGTAACCGAAACGTGCATGTCTGGTCCATGCTAAAAATTAATGTGTTCTTAAAATGATGCTATTGAATTGAAGACGTTTGATATTTCAAGTATTAGGTTTCCAAAAAATCTTGGTCGATATCAACATTTATTTATTTAATCTCGCATTAATATGTTTTCTTAGTCGAAATAGGTTACGAATTTAACTCGTAGAATAAAGAGTAAACTGAAGTACTTATAAAGCTCTGTATGAAATTGATACAAAAACTCGATACACAATAGAAATTTATGTGTTGACTATTCTGAAAAGTTAGAAAATAGATACATTTACACTGGAGAACTCAATGTGCAATACTCTTCATAGTCATTAATAAATTCCTTGGCCTGGACCGTAGGAAAATTCCATTATGTAATACAAATTAACCTGACCAATCGAAAGCCTTTCTTTATATTCGCGGGAAAAGCGGAATAAGAATTTTGGGGTAAATTAGAGGAATCTTCTAAAAGTTCCTCTTAAAGTTTGTGACTACGCACAAGCTGCTTATCGATTTGTTATGCTCATTAATTTCTTTGTTGCACTTTTTATTATTTTGCCTTTGGTAAGAACAAACAAAATGGAATATCCTCAACGAAACAGCTTCCGCTGAACGATAAGAAACTATTAGCCCTCTGGCACCTTAATTAAGAATTTCTAAGCGTTGTCGTGACGACATGACCTATTTTTGTGAAGTGGATAAAGAAAGAGAACATCGGAATGCCTTCTCTGGTCACGTGCTTTTCACTAGTTACAAGAATGTTTCTTTCTATCGGATAATTGACCCTATTGCAATGTTGAATCTGATGAATCAATTCGGAACTTGGCAGCCTATACAAATCTTATATAGGTCGATTTCATGAAATCGACCAATAAATATTTGAAAGTAAATTTAACAGAACTTTCGCAAGAGATGAAGAAAAATATGACAAATGGACGGAGACCATAAATTACAGCCCCATTGAAACACGAAGGACAACCTTATCTAATGAACTATCTCCGATCGCAACGGGGATATAATAAAAGAATATAAGACCCCCCCCCCCCCCCTTGCCAGAATGATCAGTGACATAATGTATTGTGATTGAATGGCTGTTATCATCAACAAACAAAAATTACAGCTTTTGCGACGGGCGTTGCATGCAATCAGGAGACGCTGACTCTACCCGGGCACCTAGTCTCACTTCGAAATTTTGTTCATTCCGAGGTTCGCAACCGTTCCTGTGGAAAATCTAATTATTTTGCCTTGCCTTCTCGACTATGAGACAGAATAACTGATGGGTACTTCTGTAATGTTATTCGAGAAAATCACCGAATTTGACCTTTTTTCATGGAGATGTTGCGACGGGTCTTGCATGCAATCAGGAGACGCTGACGCTCTCCGGGCAAAAACAGAGGTCTGCGAAAACGCACAGTTGTTTTGAAACAAACAAGGGAAAGTGCAACGGAAAAAACCTTAATTATAACATGGTGACATTAATAAATATTAACATTACTAGTAGATTCCCCATGTTAAACGCCCATTAGGCAACTAGAATTATATTACAATAAATCGGGTTGCTATTGTGACGTCACGTTCAAGTTTTGCATGAAAGGAGAATTTTCCAACGTTAAAATACATTTGACGCTGTTATAGACAAAACGTACGATGAACATGCAAATAAAAATGACCGATAATTAAAATAAATGTAAATATAAGTAATGACTGTCTTACTTTTGGTGTCCATGGGTGTATGATTCTGGTTGGACACGTGCAAATTTTCCGAGAATCGCTTCGCGATTCACGGAATTTGCACGTGACCAACCAGAATTATACTCCCATGAACACCAAAAGTAAGACAGTCATTTCTTAAATGTACGTCAGTATACAAATTGTAGCAGACATATATAACAGTATTTGGTATATGAATCAGTTGATGAAATTCAAACATGAAACACAAATTCAGAGGAATAGAAAAATGGAGGATATTCCCACAGGTGAAAACTGCGGAAAACACTCTCACACGACCCGCTTCCCAGTTGGTTGATTTAATATGGGTTATGTAAACGGGCTATGTTCAAGCAACCGGGAAACGCGAAAAAATCTATGTGATAGAAAATGAAGGACAATAATGTAGATATATATTACCGTATAACCAGAAAATTTTGCGATTATCTCATTTCGCGATTTTATGGTAAAATAGGGGTCTTTATTTCCGCGAGTACAATTTCTTTGCGATTCCTTAATTACAAACAAATATGAACAAATGATGTTATTGTTTTTTACCTTTCATTATTGAATATTTAGTTAGTTCTATCAAAAGAATACTCTCAATTGATTACTTTTTACGTTTGATAAAAAGGTGAAGAATAGCACATGTACAATAAGAACAAAATAAAACGGATATACAAATTTATAATGTACCTTATCAAACACAATTTTTTCGCGGGGAACTATTTTAGCGATTCCAATGAGTTAAAGAAGATGCATACAATAATCTTAATAGCACGCATAATAGAGAACAAAATTGAGCATCGACGGATCCCTAGCAAGCTAGAGGTGGGACCAGGTGCCCGGGAAGACTAAGCATCCCCTGTTGGCTAGCCGCACCCGCCGTCGATGTTCATGTACGAAAATGAAACAGTATAGATAATTCATGAACTGCCTGAGGCCATGTCTATATAGAAAGTGCTATGGCGACAATGTCAGGGAAGATATTCAAATCATCAACTGTCAAATCCCTGAATATGGCGAAAATTTCTTATTATACGGTATAAAAGAAAGGAGAGGATCTCCAACAAGACTGTGTTGCAGCACAAACAGCAACACAACAAAACACCCGAAGTGAAAACACAGAGAAGACACACATATAGTGGGACAATGAACAGCAAACAAGACATCAAACATCGAACACAAAACACCAGAGACCCATGGGCAATCGGTGCCGTCTTAGGACTGCCATCTGCTACGTAAATAAAAGAAGGTGTGGTTATTGTCAATATTGAAATAGGTTTTCTATAGTACCAATTTTATTGTACCAGACACGTGTTTCGGGTATTTTAATCCTCGTCAGAAGTACTTCATATATCCTGGATTTCGGGTTTTTTTTTCGGTCACCCAAAGGTCACAGAGGACGCACAATTGTTGTGTAAAATAACCTTTTCACTGTTATATTGTCATACAAACAAGACCGCACAACACAGGCGCCCAAGCAGATGAATATGTAAATATATATAAAAAAGAAGAATGGGGCGAACGAAATACAGTCCGTGCTCTGTCGGCTGTAGCGAGCTCATGAATGTTATCATCCGAGGAGTCCGACCGACATTCAGAGAGGACAGATGGTCGGGGCCCTGTCGTCTCTAAAGAGGTTTGGGCAGGGCCTGTTATGGAGACTCGTCGTCAGTGTCGGTCAGAGTGCAAGTCTTAAGAATGCACTGGTACAAGGCTGTAGATTCGTCAAGTACAATGCCGAGTGTCTGTCTGGTGACGTTAGGATCATATCCACGGTATGAAAGGCGTTTGATGATTCTGACGCATTTTCGATGGTTATGCTGTATGCCTTTAATCCTTCTAATTTTGTTCATTATGTCACCATAAAATGCTGTGAAATACCCAAAGTAATATGCTCTGCTGCTTGTATAGGTCTGAACTTTAAAAGGAGCAGACTGTAATTTTTGTAAAATTTCCAGAAAATGATAATAAGTTTACGAAAGGGGAAACCTTGACCTAAAAGTTTCTTGGTTTTATGTAAATTTCTATTATGAAAATCCAAAACATTAGTACACGCTCTGGCGTGATATGTACATGTAAATGCGGTATGACGGTAGTCTGGGAACGCCACCGTCAAGCCATGGGAAATTTACTATATGTTGAATCAAAAATCACCCTTTTTCATAAACACTTGTATGAATTTCTCCGTTTGTAATTTGATATTCATGTAAAAACATGGTGTCTCTGTATTTTTTCCATTTGCCTTGTTGAGTTTCAATTCTTTTGGATAAAGGACTATATATGGTTTATGTAGTAAAGCGACCCCCTTTCAGAGTATTTGTAGAAGAAATTGTCAATATCGAAATATATGTTCTATAGTACCATTTTTGTGGTACTAGACACGTGTTTCGGATATTTTAATCCTCGTCAGAAATGCTTCATGTCAAACAGTTAAAATAAAGCCAAAGTTATTTTTCCTGGCGCCATCTGCAATACAGAGCTTAAATTCCCTCTTGCAAAAATGAGCTGCTCCAAATGTTGTGTAGGGTTTATTCAGAAACGTATTTATAGCAAAACATCGTTGGAGGGTAGGCGCAAGGAGCCCAATTCTAAATATGAACGAAAATTATGCCGAACCCTCAGCTAAGGACAGAGCTATGCAATGAGGGAGATACCATTAGTTTTAGAAAGTTAGGTCTAATTTGATTACAGGAATTTTAGAATATATTGCAATGCAGTGCGTAAACACTAAAACTATGTGAGCGATATCCTCGGGGACTTACAGTCACTAGCAGCGATACCAGCCTCGTGGTTGAAATTTTCAATATTGAAATATATGTTCTATAGAACCAATTTTGTTGTACTAGACACGGGTTTCGGATATTAAGTTCTAAAACTAAAGTTGATATAAAGTAACGTTTTCAAATGATTTTGGTGTTGTTGACAGCTTTATCGGCAGGTGCAAAAACATATTTTTCATGTAACTTGCTTAACTTGAATTTGAAGTATTTTACATATTTGGAACGTGTATTTTGAAAGAGATGAGGGGTTTTATGACAGTTATCAAAACGTGTATCCGTTATATTTAAAATGAGTTTTTTTCAAGTCATTCAGATCATGCGATTCGACTCCTTCCGATTTACACCATCTTTTGGTATAGTTATCTAAGACTTCATTCAGCACCTCGCGGTATTTAATACAATCTATGTTTGGTGGGATTCTATATTTATGTCCTGTTTTGAGAAGACCACGGAGCTGTCTGTCTTTGATAACTGAAAAGTCACCTGTAACAATATGACCAGCTGATTTGTATATATAATCAGAAGTTGCACATTCTCAGGAAGCAGGACATGATTCAAGTACTTCAGGATCTGATGTAACTTTATTGTAGTTAAAGACGAAATTACGAACAAGTTTCTTATACTTATAACAAATAAGAGGAGGTTCCAGATTCTCAAAATATTGAGGAATTGTACTTTGCACGTGGTGATCCCTGAATATATTAGAGATGTTTAGAAGATAAAAACCTTTGTTAATAAACGGACTTTGATTAATCGTCTTCTAGGGGAGCTCTCTTTTACAACAGGGAACAGTGTATTCTGTGCGAATGAGACAATAATATTAAGGTTCATATTCACGCCTTTTCCATCTGTTTAACATCACAAGTTAAGTTTTATTGATTTAAATCCCAGAAAACGATGTAATGTACAGTATTTTAATAAAAAATGTAATATGTCAACGAGCTTTTAATGGATTTATGACCTTCTAAAGAAGTACATGTCCATTTTCTCAAGAATTCTCCCAAAATTTACATCATATCATCAATATGCCCCTGTTGTTTTAAACTTGATGCATGAATGTATATGGTCATTCTTTTGATAACGAAAGAATGTCTAAAACAAATAAAAGATAGGAAATACAACAATGCTGGTACGTCAAATTCTATAAAATAGTAAATATTGTGCATTTTTAGGCTTTTTTCTTGACATCATTATTACGTCCAACTAGTAAATGACGGGTTTAAGTACTTTTTTTAACATGCCAATAATGAAAGGAAAACTTGATGTCTTAATCTAATTTAACATTCTTTTCAAAAATAAAAATAAATGTAGCGATCATCGCGCAAAATTTTAAGTTTGATACAAAATTATGAACCTACCCCCATTCCAGATTTTGTTTTAAAATGTCGGCCAGAGATTCCGTCCTTACTCTATTTGCATTAATATTTCCTAAACCGTTCATCTAAATTACTCCATTTTTTATCCATATATCAACAGGAAATAGAACTGATAAAAAAGTGACACCTGTAACCCATTTTTCAATATTTACCCATTATATCAGTAATATTTTACGCCTGCAACAGTGTTACGCAAATGACGTCACGGGATGCATTTGGCTATTTAAACGTCAAAACATCACGTTTATAAAGAAAAAAGGTCTGGAATGAAATACGGCGACGAAACAAGATGTTTATCTTATGAATAGAATTATAAATGTATAGAATGTATTCAGACAAATTAATACGCAAAGAAAATTACTAATACAATGTACTTCAATCACACGTTATATACATGTATGAAACATGATAAGTATGTTGCTATTCATTATAGTTTTGGATGAGGAGAAGAAACGGGAATGGCTAAAATCGGCCTAGTGACCTCTGAATATCTTTTTGAAATGAAAAAAAAAATGAATTCCTATATTTTTGAAAAATCATATTTATTTCCGCATGAAATCCGTTTTCTTCTAAGAATTAAGTCGAGAAAAAGGTGTACAATTACGTGGCCTTGTAGTTATAGAGATAAAAATCTGGTTTTCGAAACAGAAAACATTTAAAAGGATATATTATATTTTTAACTAAAAGCGAAAAAAAAAACAAAACAAAACAAAACAAAGAAAAAAAAAACCAAATAAAAGGTCATTTAATTCATTTAGACAATGAAAAAAATAAATGAAAAGTGCAATTAGCATGTTTGTATCACAAAATGCTGAAACCGAGTTCTATCTTCGATGAATATTATTTACGTTAAATATCGTTTCATTTTTACTGGTCTACTTGCACATATGTCATGTCACCATTATAGTCGTTAGATGACAAATTCTTTCTTGACTGTAAAATAATTTTACATGTATAATGTAAGAAGATAAAAACAGCATGCCTTGCATTTACGGATTTATGGAGTGATCATATGATGTAGGCCCGTCGGCATATGTCTTTTTTCATCAAACATGATGGGATATTTCCAGCATTATGACATCCAACATGGGTCCAGGTCATCCTCATGGTCAGTGTGACTTATTCAGGATAGAATAGCCTTTTGATAATCTTAAAATGTATATGTACTCTCCATCCCTATATTAAACGTAATATACTAAGCATCCTCCGTCAATGATAATAATTCATTGTCGGGGAGAGGGTTTAGGCAATAATACTGAAATCAATGATTCATAATAGGTCCATTTATATTCGCATTGTAAGGAAGGAGAAAAAATAATGTAAAAAAAGGAAACTTTTTTTCTAAAACAGGATTCACTTTCAGAAAATTTGACTTCCACTTCTAGTTCTATGTAATTCGTCATAAAATTTCTTCTGTTCGATAAATTCTAAATAAATCTTACACATAACGGAGAGAAATTGCGACATAACAGCATCAACCCCCCCCCCCCTTCCTCTCATCGCCATGCTTGCTGTTCTAAATATCACTCCTAGGTCTAGAAATTGTGCGCGAAATTTCCATACCTTTTTTAACCAAATTCCGCATGTATAAACTTAGGAGATGCTTCCTAATTTAATGGACAATTTTGTGAGACTGTAGCTCATTTTAACCCGCGTTTAAAAAAGCTACTCTCGTTTCATTATGATACACACAATTTGAACCCCGCGTTTTAATCAAACGGTTGGTTTTTCTTTCGATGTTCTCATAGAGATAACGGCGAGCAGCAGAATGCGCTGTCAGTCTTTTCTCTGACTGAACATACCCATCAAAGAATTATTCTAAACCTATTTTTGAAAAAAAAGACTCATAGGAAAACGATAAAAGTGTCAATCTGATCAAAATAGAGCTGTTTTATTTTGCAAAATTCCTAAAATATTAGTTCATGCTTTAGGACGTATGTCAGTCAGCGTCAAATAATAGGAGTACCGATGCAATATTGGCGCGTTTTTCATGACGTCGTAGATAACATGACGTCGATTTTGGCAACGAGAGAGATTCCGAAGTGATATGTTGTTCGGATGGTGTATCCATGAACCTTAAGTCTGAATCAGTCAGTGTTTCTGAAGAATACATCCTCTGCTTCACCAAGATAGTTTTAGTTGAAGTACTGGAATAGTCGACAGAGCATGTAATAGTTCGTGTCTGCCGCCATTGCGTCCTATGATAAGAAGATCATCGAGGATGCGAATTACTGTAGATAGTATTTCGTATTTTCCCGTACGACCTGCGTTTGCGTTTAGTGTAAGGGCAGATGGAAAATGCATTGATGTTGTTGGAGGCGGGAGAAACATTTCCTTGTCCACAGAAATGATCATTTAGACCAAGGGGATACGCAGTCTGGAGTTTCCATGCAATCCAGGAAAGTTCAGCTCATAGTCGTCTTTTCAGTTTTACTTTCAATTCTTTTTTTCAGTTTTGGAAATGACTGAACTTAGGTAATATATATGCCCGAAACTGAATGGTTATATTTATATAGTGATTATAGAGATCATTTCTGTGCTTCTCATGACGTGAATTTTTAATCTTAAACACATAAAGCATCTATTTACTTTGCACTTGGTAATGAGTGAGAACGCTCTGTGTTTGTTGTTAAAGGTAGAGCCAGCAGACGAAGAAGATAGTGTACATTTTAATGGTAATAGAAGTACCCTGGTTGAAAGAAAAAGTGTTTTACTGTTAAATGTCATGGATGGGAAAGTAACTGTTAACACAGAGGGTAATCTGAAATAAGTAAATTTGATATGAGGCGACCTTAGAATTGCCATGATAAATTGATGAAAGAAAGGTGGAAATGAGTATTGCGTAGAGGACACTACATTTCAGTCAAGTTAAAGAATGAAAATGAATTAAAACACTTGAAGCATCCGGTCGCGGGGAATTGTATTACATGCATCAACTCAACTCTGAGATTCGAAATAAGTATAGAGATATAAGAAAAGAGATGATCTCCAACAAAACTCTGTTGCATCACCAACAGCAGCACACCAAATGAAAACACAGAGAAGACACACATATAATTGAACAAGCAACATCAAACATCGAACACACAAGACCACACCTAAACCAACAGGACCCATCTTTTGGTATAGTTGTCTAAGGATGACAAATATGGATAATGACCATATCCCTATATACAGCACAAAATCGATAAATCAGAAAATCATAAAGGCTTACATAACCAGAAAAAAAAAAAACAGGAACCAAGGCAAACAAACAAAAACCTCCACCACATGAAAAGAAGCAAACTCCCGAAATGGGAGTGAGACCAGATGCCCAGGAAGAGCCAGCATCTCTTGCTTACATGCAACACCTGTCGCTTCAATTCTGTAGAATTGTCACATCCGGTTACTTCCATTTTTGAAGATATAAACTATAATCTTTGCTTGAACGGTACGAATGGTCTATGACAAAAGATCATCCAATGTGAAACTGAAATGATCTCGAGTGAATAAGGCGTCGTAAAGTAATCAAAGTAACCAGACCAAATCCAAATAATGAATTAAATGCCGCCGAATAGTATGGTCATACATGGAAATCAAAGTTCTGACGCCAAATCGCATAGAAACATCAAACACAAATGACTACACATAACCCAAAGAGACCAATGGGCAATCGGTGCCGACGTAGAACAGCCATCCGCCACGTCAGTAGCAGACGGTGTGGTTATCCTGGATTACGTGCCTATAACCATCCCTCTTTTCCGATTACCCAGAGGTCCCGAAGAACGTACAGTTGTGGTGTAAAACAACATCGTCACTGTAAGATGATCACACAAGCAAGACCACAGAACACGGGTTCCAAAGCAACACAGATGAATATGTAAATGGATAAAAAAAACAAGGCGTACGTAATACAGTCCGTGCTCTACCGGTTGTAGCAAGTTATGTAATCACCCGAGGAGTCCGACTGACATTCAGAGAGGACAGCTGGTATGGACCCTGTCATCTCTAAAGAGGTTTGGACAAGGCCCGTAATGGAGTCCCGTCGTCATAGCCATCAGAGCGCAAGTTTCTTTTAACCTAAATATCAAAATTGTAAATGGAGAAATTCATACAAGTGTGTATGACGAAAGAGATGATTTCAGATTCAACATAGTGAATTTTCCTTGGGTTGATGGTGATGTTCCTAGATTACTGTCATACGGTATCTACGTTTCGCAGCTCATCCTGAATGATAGAGCATGTACTGATGTTTTGGATTTTCATAGTAGAAATTTACAAATTACCAAAAAACATTAAGGTAAGTTTTTTCGCTTTCACAAACTAGCAAAAACGTTTTGGAAATTTTACAAAAATTATTGTCAACTTCTATTGAAATTCGGGTTCATACAAGAAACAGGGTATGTTACTTTGTGTATTTCACATCCTGCATTTAATGGTAACATAATTAACAAAGTAAGATGAATCAAATCTAGACAGAATTCCCATCCAGACTGTGCTAGAATAATCGCCTTTTATCGTATATCGGGTAATTATGGAGCGACGGAAATTTTTGCTTTGTTGGCGGATACAATAAAATCGCCAAATTTAAAAGCGCCAAATTTGCCATCCATAAAAGACAGAATCTATTCAGCTAGAGATCCGCCACTGTAAAAGTTATTGCCCGTTTTCTGCTGGGTAATGACTTCATTTGCGTAATATATTCACCTATGCTGACCATGTCGTATTTACATATATCACTGTTTACCTTCAAACAAACAATTATTAAAGTCCAAAAAATTGACGTTTAAGCCCTGTGTTAGTCCAGCCAGATGTGGATTTTAAAGAATTCGAAGGAACTTTTAGAATATCTTAAATCCACTCATTTAAGTAGAGCCCATTCGATCAAAGCCTTTGATTTTTCGACACTTTACACTACAATCCCGCATTCTAGATAAATGAAAGAAAGACTCGCAAAAATTAAAAGGAATGCGTTTACAAGCAAGAACGGAAATCGCAAATACAAATTTATTGTTGTTACATGTAACTATGACACAACCTACTTTGTAAAATAAAAGTCCGATTCTGAAAATATGTAGAGTGAAACAGATCATTCAATCTTTGGTCTCTGAAGTGAAAAGATACTAAGCTCCTAACTTCAATTTCACTTAAAGATACATAGACGATGTGTTGTCCATCAATAATCCAAAATTCTCGGATTTCCTCAGCAGTATCTATCCTTCGGAGCTTGAAGTCAAAGAAACTACAGAGACAAATAATTCAGAAAAGTATTTGGACATAATGTTGTCCTACGACACTGATGGTCTCATGAACACCTCACTCTATGACAAACGTGACGACTTCAATTTCAGCATTACAAACTTTCCTTTTCTAAGTAGCAACATCCCTTCATCGCCTGCTTTTGGCGTGTTCATATCTCAATTGCTACACTAAGCTAGAGCAAGTACCAAATATACAGATTTGGTTGTATGAGCTAGGCGTCTTTTAGATAAGCTTCTCAGTCAGAGATATGTTTGTGACTGACTAACATCGTCACTGAGGAAGTTCTACGGGGAACTCGTCATGTACTATGATGTCCCACTCTCCAGAATGGTGGATGATATTCTGTCATAGACCATTTGAACAATCCAACCAAAATTTGTACTCTATGTCTTCCAAAATGGAAGTAACCGGATATGACAGTTCAACCGACATTAAGCCACGGGTGTTGCATGAAAGCAGGAGATGCTTACTCTTCCTGGGCACCTGGTCTCACTTCCATATCGGGGGTTCGTTTCTTTTCATATGATGGAGGTTTTTGTTTGTTTGTTTTGGTTCCTGTTTTATCCTGATTTTGTAGACCTTCGGTTTCTGATTTTCTGAATTATCGATTTTGCGCTGTATACTGGGATATGGTCATTATCCATATTTGTAGATTTTATTTGGATATGCTACTGAATCGACCCTACAGGAAATTTGGAGCCGCGCACTTTCTATAATGTAAATTTACAAATCTAAATTCAAAAAGTTAAAGAGGGCGCTACTGAAATGATATTTGGTGGCTCCGCTGGAAGCATCACTGATGAGAATTCAATATTCGAAGCACTTGTCTGGTGCATGGAAATTTGTTCAAGAAGGTATAGAGTTGGAACCTTTCGACATTATTGTCATTAACTGCAAGATCACCGCTAAGTCAATTCTCTTTTAAAATGCAGTGTTGATAATTGTAATGTTTAAACGACCTTTTTATTGTCTTCATGTATGAACAGCATAACTTATATTCATGAATAAAGCACCGAATATATTTTTTAAGTTTCTAGTCATTTAATTTTAGTTTCGGTGGTCATAAAACATTGGTACCTCTTTATAGAGGGCAGGGCCCTGATCATATGTCTTTACTGAATCGAAGTCGGACTCCTCGGGTGTTCACATGCATGAGCTCACTATGTATAGCCTGCAGAGCACGGACTGTTTTAGTATGCCTTCTGTTTTTATATCCATTTAAATTTCCATCTGTGTGTTTCTTAGGCCCGTGGTCATAATGTCTGTTTATATGCCCACCTTATATTGAGGAGGTTATTTTACACCGCAATTGTGCGAGACCTCTGGTTGTTTGGGTAATAGGAAAAGTGGGAGGGTTGTGCGCACATAATCAGAATAACTAAACCGTCTGCTATATGAGTGAAAAATATAGAAAATGAACATATCCCAATATACATCACAACATCGATAAATCAGAAAATCACTAACCGAAGGCATACAAAATCAGGATAAAACAGGAGCAAAAGCAAACAAACAAAAACCTCCACCACATGAAAAGAGAACTCCCAATACGGAAGAGTCAGCATCTCAGCCTGCAAGCAACAACCGTCGTTTCAATTCGGTGTAATTGTCACACTCAGTTTATCTCAATTTCGGAAGATACAAGTACATACAGTGGTTGAATGGTTCAAATTGTCTACGACAGAATATCATTCACCATTCTGGGCAGTGGGACATTATCGTGTACCCCGTATCGACCGTAGAACTTCCTCAGTGACGACATTAGCCGGTCGCAAAAGTATCCCTGATTGAGAAGCCTATCTGAAAGACACCTAGCTCGCAGAACAAAATCTGTATATTTGGTTCTTGTTCTGGCATAGACAATACATGTATTTTAGGTATTGTTCAGGTATGTTACAGGGGGTGCATACTCCTCCCGGGCACCTGGTCCCACCTCTAGCTTGCTAGGGGTCCGATGCTCAATGTTTTTCTCTATTATGAGTGCTGTCGAGATTATCGTCAGGATCTTCTTTTACTCATTTGTTCTGGCATATCGTATCAATTGAGATATGAACACGCCTTAAGCAGACCATAAAGGGAAGTTACTTCTATCGTCAGGATCTTCTTTTACTAAATTAAAGCCGTCACGTTTGTCTTAGAGTGAGATGTTAATGCGACCATCAGAGTCGTAGAACAACATTATGTCCAAATAGGAAGCTGAATTATTGGTCTGTGTAGTTTCTTTGACTACAAACTCCGAGGGATAGATAATCCGCGAATGTTGGATTATTGATGGACAGCATATCGTCTATGTATCTGTAACGTTAAAAGTTAAAGTAAGAAACTAAGTATGTTTTCCTTCAGAGACCAAAGATTGAATGGATTCAGCTTCGTACGAATAAAGAAAAGTGTCTGCAAGGAGTGGGGCACCATTGGTTCCCAATGTAATTGCGACAATTTGCTGGAACCCTTTTCTCCAAGCACCACAAAAATGTTGTCGATGAGGATGTTTAACATCAGAATAATATCTGTTACAGTGTACTTATGCTTTAGAATCGGACTATTCTTTTACAAAGACGGTATTGTACGGAAGCCCCGGAGTGCCAAGTAAAAATATTTTTTAACCTGCGCGCGCAGTTTATCATCCTGCGCGCACAGTTTAGTAACCTGTGCGAAGTTTATCAAGTTGTTCGCACTGGTTTCGTAATCTGCGCACACAGTTTAGTAATCTGAGCGCACAGTTTAGTAACCTGCGTGCGCAGTTAAGTAACCTGCGCGCACAGATTAGAAATCTGTGCGCACAGTTTAGTAATGTGCGCGCACAGTTAAGTAATCTACACGCACAGTTTAGTAACCTGCATGCATAGTTTAGTAACCTGCGCGCACATGTTAGTAACATGCGCGCACAGTCTAGAAATCTGCGCGAACAATTTGTAATATGCGCGTACAGTTTAGTAACCTGCGCGCACAGTCTAGTAACCTGCGCGCACAGTTTAGAAATCTACGCGCTCAGTTTGCAATCAGCGCGCACAGTTGAGTAACCTGGGCGCACAGTTGAGTAACCTGCGCGCACAGTTTAGTAATCTGCGCGCACAGTTTACTAACCTGCGCTCGCGGTTTAGTAACCTGCGCTAAGTTTATCAAGTTGTTCGCACAGGTTTCGTAATCTGCGCGCACAGTTTAGTAACCTGCGCGCAGTTTATCAAGTTGTTCTCGCAGGTTTAGTAGCCTGCGCGCACAGTTAAGAAATCTGTGCGCACAGTTTAGTAATCTGCGGGCACAGTTAAGTAATCTGCGTACAAAGTGAAGTAACCTGCGCGCACAGTTTAGTAACCTGCGCGCAAAGTTTAGTAACCTGCGCGCACAGTTTAGAAATCTACGCGCACAGTTTAGGAATCTACTTGCACAGTTTAGTAATCTGCGGGCACAGTTAAGTCATCTGCGCGCACAGTTTAGTTACCTGCGCGCACAGTTTAGTTACCTGCGCACGCAGTTTAGTAATCTGCACGCACAGTTTAGTAACCTGAGCGCACAGTTTAATAATCTGCGCGCACAGTTTAGTAATCTGCGTGCACAATTTAATAATCTGCGCGCACAGTTAAGTAATCTGCGCGCACAGTTTAGTAATCTGCGCGCATAGTTTAGTAATCTGTGCGCACAGTTTAGTAACCTGCGCGTACTTTCTAGTAACCTTTGCGCACAGTTTAGTAACCTGCACGCGCAGTTTAGTAACCTGGTGCACAAGTTAATAATCTGCGCGCACAGTCTTTTTAATCATGTTATTAACATGTTTACTATATTGCGCGCGCAAGTTCAGTAACTTACGCGCACAGTCAATTACTTTTTGCGCGCAGGTCAGTTTAGGATTTCGGCTAATAATTCTGATGCGTGAGGTTCTGATCAAGAAAAAGATGGAATCCCAACACCCCACTAGGATTTTCTCTAATAATTTTACATAAAAACATGCAACAGCCCTAGAGACCTAGATGCGGAGATTTAGAGTGGGGATAGGGATGTCACGACCTCCACCCCTGGGATTTGCCAAGAAAGCTTTTCTATCTTGTTTTCATATATATTTCGTCCCAGTCAAAATCCCTCACAAAGATTGGCTCGAACCCCCCTCCCCCTTCCAAAATTCCCGTTTCCCATGGAAAACTTGAAGGATTTAGCAATGACACACCGTACTGAAAGACGTAGATACACCATAAGAAAATATTATAACTGATTAAGGTTAATTAATCATAATTCATTTCCATTAAATAATTTCAGCCCCCCCCCTTTACCCTCTTTAAAGTTAATCAGTTATAACGGTTTCCCGCGGATTCTATAGATACTACAGTTGTATATAGAATGGATCTATAGATACTACAGTTGTATATAGAATGGCGGAAAATCGTTGTAGCTGATTGAATGGCAAGAGGGATAGAAAAGACATAGCTTGAGATATTAATGAAAATAAAAGCCCTAGCCATTTGCCCCTGTGATTCAAAGTTACAAAATGACACATTAATACACAATCTGAAGTACATGATTTGTAGACCAAGAGGGTTACTATCATATAGAGTTGGATCGGACAAAATTACTACGCCCCTTTTCCAAGACCCTGGGGATCAGGGGCTCATGTTCAACTAGACCACAGACCCATTATTAAGCAAAGTTGTTAAACTTGATCGCGCAATAAAGTAACCATGTTAATAATATGATTGAATAAACTGTGCGCGCAGGTTACTAAACCTGCGCGCATAACTTGATAAAACTGTAAGCATAGATTACTTAACTGTGCGCGCAGATTATTAAACTGTGCGCGCAGGTTACCAAACTGTGCGCACAGATAACTAAACTGTGCACGCATGTTACTAAACTGTGCTCACAAGTTTCTAAACCGTGAGCGCAGACTACTAAACTGTGCGCGCAAGTTACTTAGCTGTGCGCGCAGGCTACTAAACTGTGCGCGCACGTAACTAAACTGTGCGCACAGGTTACTTAACTGTGCGCACAGGTTACTTAACTGTGCGCACAGGTTACTTAACTGTGCACACAGTTTACTAAACTGTGCACGCAGCTTGCTAAACTGTGTGTGCAGATGACTAAACTGTGCACACATGTTTCTAAACTGTGCGCACAGGTTATTAAACTGTGCGCAAAGGTTACTAAACTGTGCGCACAGGTTCCTAAACTGTGCGTACAGGTTACTAAACTGTGCGCACAGGTTACTAAACTGTGCGCACAGGTTACTAAACTGTGCGCACAGGTTACTAAACCTGCGCGCACAGTTTAGTAGGATGGTAAACTGCAGGATGGTAAACTGCGCGTGCAGGCTAAAAAAATATTTTTACTGGGCACTCTGCTGCTTCCGTAGTATTGTCATAGTTAAGAACAATGAAATTATATTTGCGATTGTCGTTTTTGCTTGTAAATGCATTAATATCTTTATAATTTTTGTAAGTCATTCTTTTAATTTTTAATGTGGGATTGTTGTGTAAAGTGTCGAAAAATCAAAGGCTTTGATCGAATTGACTCTATGGAAGTGAGTGAATTTCAGATGTTCTAAAAGTTCCTTCGAATTCTTTAAATACCACATCTGGTTTATACCGAGAAAACTGTCGAACAATATTTTTAAGTCCAGATTTGATTTGCATGGTAAATCTAAATCTAAATTGTTTGTGTCGAAGCCAAAGGAAGCAAGAGTTGATGTGTGGTTTTCTATTATTTCTGAGGCAGAAATGTTTATTTAGGTGTATGTTGGATTTACAGGTGTCCAATTCAAACACAACTCTTTAATAAAGCTGTCGAAATAGTACTTTTTGCAAGTAAATGTGTACTTGTTTGAGGCTTTGTCTCCTGGTGTGATGACGTAATGATCTTGGAGGTAGCTCAGCTCTGTGATGACATCATGGTCTTTAAAGGTAGATTAGAATCTGGTATTTACAATTACACAAAAGTGGTTAATTCT
Source organism: Pinctada fucata (assembly GCA_028142955.1). NCBI lineage: Eukaryota > Metazoa > Mollusca > Bivalvia > Pterioida > Pteriidae > Pinctada > Pinctada fucata. The sequence goes on from AP027114.1 coordinate 27,582,920, forward strand.
AAACCCGCCGCTGATGGATTTTATCTATTCGGAAAGAGTGTCGAGTTGTAAATTATCTTTCTTTGCTTATTCTTCAGACGAGTCCATGATAATTTTGAAATTTTGGTTCTATGTAAAGGAATTACTTTCTCTGTATTTGGGACCCTTTTTTAACAGTTCTCTCAACTTGTCGTTCTTGACTATACTAGGGTCACCAGTAACAACGTGTCTGCAATGAGAGTAGTGACATCCGATGAAGAACATTCGGTAGGAAATGAATGTGTAGATTGATTACGAATTCAATGCACTGCAGGAATCGTTTTTTTATCAACTGTTGGTGTGTAGCCAAAGGGAATCTTGAAATATGAAAGATGTGACAGTTTTGTTATTCAAAATTTATCAACCCATTTGTTTGCAAATGTTACTTTAATGAAAGGGCGGTTTGTCTGATTTATCCTCTGATTTATATGATCTTACTGCTTGCAATAAACGAGAAGTGGAAACGTCCATGATAACACCTTGTAGTCTGTATTCTTGTGAATATTTATTGGTAAACATGATGTCCTTAGTCGTAGATTTCCTGTAATTTCCATAAAGAAACAGAGTATCATTTTGTACGAATGTGGTGTAGGCCTAATGGCTCATTCAAAAATGGAACCAAGTCATTAAAGGAAATACTATGTATCTCATGTTTTTATGTGAGTTAAAGAAGATCCTGACGATAATCTCAACAGCATTCACAATAGAGCATAAATTTAGCATCAACGGACCCTTACAAGCCAGAGGTGGGATCATGTGCCCGGAAGGAGTAAGCATCCCCTGTTTGGCTAGCCGCACCCGCAGTCGATGTTCACGCACGAAAAGAAAAAATAAAAGCTAAAATACTTGCCCTGTCTCAGGCTATGTCTATGTAGAAAGTGCTACTGTGACCGTATCAGGGAAAAATATTCAAGAAAGGAGGGGATCTCCAACAACACAAGGTTTCAGCACCCATAGCAAAATCCCAAAACACCCATAAAAACAGAACAGACACCTACAGAAAGAGAGGCAAAAGGGACAAGGAACACCAACTCACACCATAGAAACACGAAACATAAAAGACTACACGTACGCCAACGAGACCAATTGGCAACCAGTGCCGACTTAGGACGGCCATCTGTCACGTAAATAGCAGACGGCGTGGTTATCCTGAATTACGTGCGCACAACCCTCCCACTATTCCGATTTCCCAGAGGTCTCGAAGAACGCACAATTATGGTGTAAAACAACCTCCTCACTGACCACACACAAACAAGACCGTAAAACACAGGGGTCCAAGCAACACAGATGAATATGTTAATGGATATAAAAAGAGGACGTGCGTATTACAGTCCGTGCTCTGCCGGCTGTAGCGAGCTCATATATGTTATCACCCGAGGAGTCCGACTGACAATCAGAGAAGACAGGTAGTCGGGACCCTGTCTTCTATGAGGAGGTTTGGACAGGGCCCGTCATGGAGTCCCGTCGTCACAGTCAGTCAGAGTGCAAGTCTTAAGAATGCGCTCGTACAAGACTGTAGATTGGTCAAGAACCAAGCTTAGTGTCCGTCTGGTGACATAAGGATCATATCCACGGTATAAAAGGCGTTTGATGACTCTGACGCATTTTCGATAAATATGCTGTCTACCTTTGATCCTTCTTATTTTGTAAGTTTTGTCACCATAAAATGCAGGTTGTGAAATACCTAAAGTAATATACTCTGTTGCTTGTATGGGTCCGAATTTCAAAAGAAGTTGATCATGATTTTTGTAAAATTTCAAGAAAGTCCTTACTAGTTTGTGAAAGCGAAAACCTTGACTAAAGAGTTTCTTTGTAATTTGTAGATTTCTGTTATGAAAATCCAAAACATCAGTACATGCTCTAGCATACCGGATGAGCTGTGAAATGCAGATACCGTATGACGGTAATCTAGGGACATCACCGTCAAGCCAGGGGAAATTTACTATGTTGAATCCAATATCATCTCGTTTGTCATATACACTTGTATGAATTTCTCCATGCACAATTTTGATATTAAGGTCCAAAAATGGTCAAAACACTTACTGTAAACCCCCTCGCGGGGAACTTTTTTAACGAGCTCCACTCGGCAAAGGGCATAAGTGTGACAAAAATGAGTTTAAGAAGATCTTGACGATAATCCCAAGAGCACTTACAATAGAGCACAAAACTGAGCATCAACGGACCCCTAGCAAGCCAGAGGTGGGATCAGGTACCCGGGAGGAGTAAGCATCCCCTGTTTGGTTAGCCGCATCCGCCAACAATGTTCACGCATGAAAAGGAAAATAATATCTAAAATGCATCCATTGTCTGATGCTTTGACTTTTTTACGAGCTCCACACGGCAGAGGGTATTAGTGTGACACAGATGAGTTAAAGAAGATCCTGACGATAAACTCAACAGCACGCACAATATAGCACAATACTGAGCATCGACGGACCCCTATATTTACGAATGTTATGACTTCGATGCCTTCCTTGTGGTCTGTTGAATAACTAAACACATTAACCGATTGACACTCGGAACTTGATCGGTTTCCTACGCTACTGATGTTATCGTTGCAAACATAAGGCGCTGCTGTGTTGATAATTTTAATCCAGTCTACCTCTCTGTTGCGACAGAAAGGTTAACCCAAATTCAGATTGTTTGTGGGGTGATATATTTTCTCCAGAATTCTGACTATCATAGATAAAACAGAATGCATGGCATATGACCGCCTTAATTCGGCACAGGTTGCTAATTGATCTCGTAGATTTATGTGAGGTCTTTTGTGTTAATTTCTTGTTTCTATTGCGTGAGTTTGTCTCGTTGATTTATTTGTGTTTTTTTGTGTTAAATGTTTCTATGGTGTGAGTTGGTGTCCCTTGTCTCTTTTGCCTCTCTTTCTGTGGTTGACTGCTGTGTGTTTTTGCATTGGGTGACTTGGACGATTACGCCAATACAATTTCTTCTTACGACTTTTCAAACATGTACACCACGCTTCCTCACGACAAGATTAATAATCAATTGTCCAAACTCATTTTGCTATAATAGAGAGGGGAAAACTGATATTTGTACATCTGAATCAAATGGTTTCTTTTCCGCTACAGAATACAAATCATACAAATCATCGACATGTAACGACCTGTTTAGTGCCTTGTCCTTCCTCTCGGACAACATTTATATATGATTTGGTGAGAATTTCTACAAGCAGGTTGTAGGGATTCGTATGGGTACAAATTGTGCGCCTCTTGTTGCAGATTTATTTTTATACACATATGGAAAAGAATTTATTAAAAATCTTTAAAAGCAAAGAAACTTGATGATGTGAAATGTTTTATTGGTACTTCTAGGAATCTGGATGATATTCTTACTATCGATAATCCTGTTTTTGAAAAGAATAAAGATGTTATTTATCCACAAGAATTGACTGTAAACAAGGCAAACGTTATAGACACAGAAACACCATTTTTGGACCTATTTATATCAAAATTGTCAATGGAGAAATTCATACATGTGTGTATGACAAACGAGATGATTTTGGATTCAACATAGTAAATTTCCCCTGGCTTGACGGTGATGTCCCTAGATTACCGTCATACGGTATCTGCATTTCACAGCTCATCCGGTATGCTAGAGCATGTACTGATGAATTGGATTTTCATAGAAGAAATTAACAAATAACAAAGAAACTCTTTAGTCAAGGTTTTCGCTTTCACGAACTAGTAAAGACTTTCTGGAAATTTTACAAAAAGCATGATCAATACTTCTTTTGAAATTCGGACCCATACAAGCAACAGAGTATATTACTTCAGGTATTTCACAACCTGCATTTTATGGTGACATAATTAACAAAATAAGAAGGATCAAAGGTAAACAGCATAACTATCGGAAATGCGTCAGAGTCATCAAACGCCTTTTATACCGTGGATATGATCCTAATGTCACCAGACGGACACTTGGCTTGGCATTTGACCAATCTACAGTCTTGTATGAGCGCATTCTTAAAACTTGCAATCTGACTGACTGTGACGAAGGGACTCCATGACGGGCCCTGTCCAAACCTCTTTAGAGAAGACAGGGCCCCAACCACCTGTCTTCTCTGATTGTCAGTCGGACTCCTCGGGTGTAACATATATGAGCACGGAGTGTTAAGAAGAACGTTCATATGGAAAAGCTACATACTGAAATTTTATTTCTTCAATAGCCGCTTTGACTAGATTTACAAATTATTTTCCTTTAACAAAGAATTATTAGATTTCCAAAATCCTTTTTTTCTGATGACTTCATCAAATTTTACTGTAACATCTATAATAGAATGATCCATACGATATCATAGTTTTATGGATGTATGCTGGACATATGCCATAAGTTCGGAAGAAATGATAAAGAAGTCTAATAAAGCATATCTTGAACGGATTATCACAAAACTGTGTGTACTTTTTCATCCTGATGCTATATTCTCATTGCATCGACCTTATTTAAATTTTCTTTTATAGTAATAATTATCATACATCGTTTGCGTATATAAATAAAGGAATGATATATAATCTGTCTCTCCATTTTTCATTTTCCTAATATTTCGGCTACAAAACGCCATTTTGGGCACATTTTCAACCAGCTTTCTTACAGTTACCCCGCTCTATGTTTTCTCAATGATAACAATATAGAATGATGCTATCTTTATTATAAAATCGACATATTCACAAATTTTCATGATATTTATGTATTAACAATGTCTTAGAAATCGAGGAGTTTTTAAAACTAGTTTTCTCAAAATACAGATTTGTCTCATTCAGAGGTTGAAAGTTGATTTTAGGAGGCCACTTTTACAGAAACCATACAATATTAAGGTCCTTTGTATGATTTTCAAAAATCCATAGATCTATTTAATTTGTCATTTCATTAACGTGACTGATGGCTTCCTAAGTCGGCACCGATTGCCCATGGGTCTCGTTGGTTTATGTGTTGCCTTTAATGTTTGATGTTTGATGTCTCGTTTGCTTTTCCTTGTCTGTTGCTGTGTGTGCCTCCTCTGTGTTTTCACTTGGGGTGTTTGGCGTGTTGCTGTTGCTGTGTGTGCCTCCTCTGTGTTTTCACTTGGGGTGTTTGGCGTGTTGCTGTTGCTGTGTGTGCCTCCTCTGTGTTTTCACTTGGGGTGTTTGGCGTGTTGCTGTTGCTGTGTGTGCCTCCTCTGTGTTTTCACTTGGGGTGTTTGATGTGTTACTGTTGGTGCTGTGTGTGTCTTCTCTGTGTTTTCACTTGGGGTGTTTGGCGTGTTGCTGTTGCTGTGTGTGTCTTCTCTGTGTTTTTACTTGGGGTGTTTGGTGTGTTGCTGTTGGTGCTGTGTGTGCCTCCTCTGTGTTTTCACTTGGGGTGTTTGGCGTGTTGTTGTTGGTGCTGTTTGTGTCTTCTCTGTGTTTACACTTGGGGTGTTTGGTGTGTTGCTGTTGGTGCTGTGTATGTCTTTTCTGTGTTTTCACTTGTTGTGTTTGGTGTGTTGCTGATGGTGCTGTGTTTGTCTTCTCTGTGTTTACACTTAGGGTGTTTCGTGTGTTGCTGTTGGTGCTGTGTATGTCTTTTCTGGGTTTTTACTTGTGGTGTTTGGTGTGTTGCTGTTGGTGCTGTGTTTGTCTTCTCTGTTTTTACACTTGGGGTGTTTGGCGTGTTGTTGTTGGTGCTGTTTGTGTCTTCTCTGTGTTTTCACTTGGGGTGTTTGATGTGTTACTGTTGGTGCTGTGTGTGCCTCCTCTGTGTTTTCACTTGGGGTTTTTGGCGTGTTGCTGTTGCTGTGTGTGCCTCCTCTGTGTTTTCACTTGGGATGTTTGATGTGTTACTGTTGGTGCTGTGTGTGCCTCCTCTGTGTTTTCACTTGGGGTGTTTGGCGTGTTGCTGTTGCTGTGTGTGCCTTCTCTGTGTTTTCACTTGGGGTGTTTGATGTGTTACTGTTGGTGCTGTGTGTGTCTTCTCTGTGTTTTCACTTGGGATGTTTGGTGTGTTGCTGTTGCTGTGTGTGCCTCCTCTGTGTTTACACTTGGGGTATTTGATGTGTTACTGTTGGTGCTGTGTATGTCTTCTCTGTGTTTTCACTTGGGGTGTTTGGTGTGTTGCTGTTGCTGTGTGTGCCTCCTCTGTGTTTACACTCGGGGTGTCTGGTGTGTTGCTGTTGGTGCTGTGTGTGTCTTCTCTGTGTTTTCACTTGGGGTGTTTGGTGTGTTGCTGTTGCTGTGTGTGCCTCCTCTGTGTTTACACTTGGGGTGTCTGGTGTGTTGCTGTTGGTGCTGTGTGTGTCTTCTCTGTGTTTTTACTTGGGGTGTTTGGTGTGTTGCTGTTGGTGCTGTGTGTGTCTTCTCTGTGTTTTTACTTGGGATGTTTGGTGTGTTGCTGTTGGTGCTGTGTGTCTTCTCTGTGTTTTTACTTGGGGTGTTTGGTGTGTTGCTGTTGGTGCTGTGTATGTCTTCTCTGTGTTTTCACTGGGCGTGTTTCGTGTGTTTCTGTTGGTGCTGCAGCCGAGTCTTGTTGGAGATCCCCTCCTTTCTTTCATTCTACATCAACACATAATGTTGCAGCAAAAATATAATACACCCCCAACACAAAAGCGTTTTTGACCACATTTTTCATTCAATTGTAATTTTGTACATACGTAGAGATGCTTAATCTCGAAAAACTAGCTTTCTGGAATGTACATATTAAATTAAGAAGTGCAACAATTTTGGACCATTTTTAAACATATAATTTTGGCCACATAAGTCTGGGAATATCCAGGGATACTTCGCATTTGATTGGCTAACGATAACTCTGTTTAATGCAGCTGTTTGTGTAATTTTGCATGCACACGGCTCTATTAGCATGTTCTTGTTTTCGCTTTTGTCGCCCCGATATATCGATAAATAGTGGGGTGCAAAGTAAATAATTTTCGGATTGTCGGGGCGACAAAGCGAAAGAACGAAATGGCAGAAATCAGCCAGTGTAGTACCAAATATGTTTCATAATTTTTAATTCAACATAATATCTTTATATCAATCTCGTACATGTATGGATATGTTTATTTTACATCATTTCTCATGACACGTATTGGTCGATTTTCTCTGCTATTATTTTTACTTGCATTTGTACTGGTAGCTTACATGTACTCATCAATTGCATCCATACATGTAAGCCCACTAAACCTCTTTAATATAATGCCTATAATACCGGGGACATTAACACCTGGTCCAGTTCTTCCGCCTGTCTGTCCGTCCGTCCGTCTCTCAGTCACAAAAACTTTTGGCATATCTTTTGAATGGTATGTGATAAGGCTTTCATATTTTACATGTGTATTCCTTGTGACAAGACCTTTCCGCGGATACCAAAAAATTTTGATCTTGTGACCTTAACATTGGATTTTGACCTACATTTAGTTGGGCATAACTTTTGAAAATTTATTGATAGGATATTCATACTTCACATGTGTATTCTTTGTGAAAAGACCTTTCTGTGGATAACAACTTTTTTTTACCTTGTGACCTTGACCTTGAAATTTGACATCGATACCAAAAATGTTTCTACCTTGTGACCTCAGCCTTTGGGTTTGACCTTTTTTGAAAAAAAACTTTAAGTTTGGGTATAACTTTTTAATTGTTTGTGATAGGACTTTATCTTTCCACAAGTGTATTCCTTATAACAAGACCTTTCCGTGGATACCAATATGTTTATCCTTGTGATCTTGACCTTGGAGTTTGACCTATTTTATACAAAATTATCTTTAACCATGAGAATAAATTTTGAATGGTAAGCGATAGGACTTTCATATTTCACATGCGAATTTCTTTTGACAAGACCTTTCTGTGGATACCAAAAGTTTTAATCTTGTGACCTTAACCTTAAACTTCAACCTATCTTTAGAAATTGTATTGGGATTATACTTGAGATATATTTTTGAAATTTTGAAATCTGTAAGCATTTCTTTAAAGACATACACCCAAAAGCAGGGGACCACAATTCCCTGAATTCGATTTTTCCCATCTCATTGCCTGCCTGGTCTTTTCCTTTCCATTTAAATGATAAGTAGGGTGAACGTCAGGTTTCGGCATTGATATATGAATTTGCTACAACTGGTGATTTGAATTATACATGCTGAAGTATTTTTGTATGGTCATGCCTCTTGGTAAATTATTAATATTATGCCGAACAAAATCGGCCCAAACTTTAGAGATGTGTTCTTCTGTTGTTGAATTATGGACAATAGTATAATGGGATTATCTATTAGATAAATAACAATGGGCGCAACGACTACTTCTGATTGGTTGATGTTGATAAAATCAGTATATTATTTTACTTTTCATTCATGATCACTGCATCAGTCTGACTGACAAACTTTAAGAAAACAAACTAAAGGTAAGATATGAATTTTTATCGCTTAAATAATTTTATATTTATTTAGAATTTATGAAAATAATTAAGCGTATCAAATAATCTGACGGAATCCTAAAATCATCAACCATACGGAGGCGTTCTCTGATATTTTATAAATCTTATATTCTAATATGACTTGAAATTTTCTCCCTATGCGTACCATAAAACTCGCCTGGTGTACTTCCAGAGCGCTAAGCTCCGCCCATTCATGCTATTTTAGAATAGAAATAACAACACGCTAGCCATGATTCATTGTCCAGTAATTCCACTCGTCCCATTCGCGGCTCGGTGATAATTTGATTGGTTCATGCAACTCGTGGAATTACTGGACAATAAACCACGGCTAGCTAGTTGTTATTTTTTATTATAAATATTATCTGTTATTGGTAAAGGAAAAGGAAGATTCAGAGCATTTGCTCCAATATTAACTTTGCGACAAAATTGTCCTTTCTGAGTAGAAACATTGCCTGGAAATGCATGATTAATTCAATCTTAATATAAGTGTATGTCATTGTAAGGGCAAGTTCAACTAAATCTAGATCTACCAATATAGCAAACTTTCTTAAAGATAGTCTCTATCAGGAATATAAGTTTTACCGGGTAGCAACTCTGGGTATGATTATATGTACTATATTATAAGAAACTAAACATCTCGTCTGGACAGTTGAATTACGTTCTAGGCTAAGTCTCTATTCTGAACAAAATGTTATTTGGATATGCTACTGAATCGGTCCTTCATGAATTTCTCATTAAAATCCCTTCAGTGGTTGTAGAGAAGATGTCCAATATGCATGAAAATAACCCCAACATCCTTTCTATTTTTACATAAAAAATCATGAAAAATCAGAACAATAAAATTTTCAATCAAAACAATATAAAACCATTGAATGAGTCAAATATGACAAATGATACTGTAAATGGGTACACAAATGTTAAGCGTCTTCAAATTCATTAGCATCATTTAAAAGCAGATTAATTAACAGCGTGGACCAGACATGCACGTTTCGGGTATTTAACCCTCGTCTTGATCTCCAACCCAAACAATGAAATATGTCCAAAGTGTGTGATATTATGTCCAAAATATACCGAAAGACGTAGCAAGATGACTTGGATATAATGCTAGCAACCCAGGTTTCAGAAATTTGAGAAATTAACGACATATTTGTAGAGTTATCAAAAACAGTTCAAAATCGAGAATTTCTGACAAATTCCTCTAAAACGTCAAACACGTATCAAATATTTGACTTCGGAGTGGAACCATAAATATTAACACTTCTTAGGACATTATACAAGACCATCCTGATGCCTTCGGATTGTCGGTATTTGTCTCGGTTCCGAAGAAGTTTGTCAAAGGATGGTATCCTAAATGACCTACTTTTGCCTGTGGTGGCACCACCTGTTGACAAACAACAGCACTTGTAGGGAATCATAAGTACATCATCCCTACCAAAGGAAGGGTGGGATCTCCAAAAAAAAAACTTGGTTGCAGCACCCACACCAATCCCTCAAAACACCAAAAGTAAAACGCAAAAGGCACAAGGAACACCAAACATCAAACACAAATGACTACACATAAACCAACGAGACCCATGGTTAATCGGTGTCCACTTAGGACGGCCATCTGCCACGCCAGTAACAGTCAATGTTATCTGGATTACGTGCGCAAAATCCTCTCACTTTTCCGATTACTCAGAGGTCTCGAAGAACGTACCATTGCGATGTTAAAATTACCTCCTCAATGTAAGATGACCATACATACAGACAGCATGACGCAGTGACCCCAGAAACACACATATTGATATGTAAATGTATATAAAAATAAGGTGTATGAAATATAGTCCGTGCTCTGCCTGCTGTAGCAAGCTCATGCATGTTATCATCCGAGGAGTCCGACTGAGATTCAGAGAGGACAGGTTATTGGGCCCTGTCTTCTCTAAAAAGGTCCGGCCTGTCGTCGCTGTCAGTGTGCAAGGCTGTAGATTGGTCCAGTACCAAGCCAAGCGTCCGTCTGGTGACAGAAGGATAATATATACGGTATTAAATGCGTTTGATAATTATAAATGTAACACAATTTCGATTGTAATTCTGTCTACCTAAGAGCCGTCTTATTATGTTAATGTTAAACGTCT